>JASAUF010000666.1:9587500-10318750 GCA_030180095.1 Magnolia changhungtana | reverse complement strand
GCTCATCAATCTGACTCCTCAATTCCTCCATCTCACAAGGGGGCATGCGAAATAGAGGGAGTGATATAGGAGCAGTTCCTGGCTTGAGGTCAATGCAGAAGTTTATCGCTCTCCTAGGGGGTAGTCCAGGTATTTCTTGAAATACTTCGGGGAAGTCTCGAACTACCGGTATCCACCTGATGGTATCTTCTGCTGACTCAGTTTCCTCTAGGGCTTGCAGGCTCTCGAATCCTCCGCATCTGCCCCTGCCCTTCAAGGTGAACGATGCTTGCCCTGGGATGGATATAGTCACTGTTTTGTCGCGACAATCCATGACCGCATGTACCAATGTAAGCCAGTCCATCCCGAGGATGACGTCAAATTGTCTAATAGGCATGATGATTAGGTCCACAGAAACCTCGCGATTTGCGAGCGTGATGGGACATGCCCTATATACTTTATCAGTTTCCACAAACTTGCCCATAGGGGATGCCACAACTAAAGGGGCATGCATCCTTGTGGTGTTTAATACTAGTCTAGATGCAATGGCAGAATCAATAAAGGATAGAGTGGCACCGGAATCGAAAAGAGCAAGTACAGGGGTACCGTTAATATGTGCTGTGCCATGGATAGTCTGAAGAGGGTCCTGCTCAGCCTCCGTAGTAGCAACCGCATATACTCGAGCCGGGGGAGCCTTCTGCTGAAGCGGGGGCCCTTGTCTGGGCTGCTGGGGCATGGGCGCTGCCATCTGGTTTCGCTGAGCTCGGTTTGCTGGGAATGGGATACCCTGATCCCTCATCCGCTGGAAACAAGCCCTGGTGACGTGGTTTGCCTTCCCGCAATAACTGCAACCTCCACTTGGGGGCAAAGATGATGCTTGTGCGATCGGCAGCCTGGGCCTTCCCGCAGGGACAGGCGAGGCAGGAGGAGGCTGTCTTGGTTGGAACGGGATGTCCTGAGTAGGCAGGCAGGAGCGGATTGTGCGTTCAAAGTCCTTTTCCACCCTCATTGCTTTATCTACCAACTCCGGGAAGTCTCCGAAGTCCCAGGTGCATAGCCGGGATTGTATCCCCGGCCCCAGTCCTTCTTTAAACTTTTCCAGCTTGTATTCTTCATCCTCGAGGGCCTGAGGCACGTATCGCGATAACTCATCAAACTTAGCCTCGTACTGGGCGACCGTCATCTTTCCCTGTTCCAGCTTCAGAAATTGGGCAATCTTCTCGCTTCGGCATGATCGTGGGAAGTACTTCTCCAGGAACTTGGTCCTGAAGCCTGCCCAAGTCCATGCATACTCGGCTGGCACCCCCCTCTGCACACTGCCCCACCAGTTCTCGGCCTCTCCCTCGAGCAGGTATACGGCTAAGGTGACTTTCTGAGAGTCATACACTCCAAGGGCATCATCATCTTGGCGATTCGCGCCAGCCAGCGATCAGCCTGAACCGGGTCGGGTGCCCCCCCAAAAGTTGGCGGACGGAGTCGCATGAATCGCTCGAACACATCAGAACCCCTGGTATCCCTATCCCTGGATGCCGCCCTGCGGTCTCTCTCCCGAAGAGCCTCCATCACAAGTGCATGCGTATCCTGCTGCTGCCTGACAAATGTGTCTTGCTGCTGTTGCATGGTAGCAGCCATCTGCACAAAAGCTGCGAAAGTCGCCGCCTCAGTGGGTGACTCTGCTTGTGCATCTACCGAAGGCGTATGCCGCTCGAAGTACTGTGAGGGCAGTCCTGACGGGATGTATTGGGGGGAAGGGGAATCCCCCACGGCTTCTGACCCTGCTTCGTTGTTTGCTTCTCCAGGGGGAAGACCGGGCGTATAGACAGGGCTACGTTCTCTCTGGCGTTCTGTCGACGGTATAGGGTGAACATCGACCGTGTGGGTTTGTCGTGACCTCGTAACAGGCGGCATGGCTCCCTGCGAGGTTAGATTTTTGTAGTTCAGAAACGGAAGCATAAAAAGAACGGTCCCTTAGCTAGCACGAAGCATAATAAGGGAAATTTTGACAGTTTGTATGGCAGGGAAGTTCATCCTTCAATTTAGCAATTTTTGTTTCTAAGTTCATTATTTTCTAGGGAACCTTAGGTAATCCATATGCTAAGTTCTTCCTAGCGAGTCGGGACCTCCACAGTTTGAATATCCACCATTACTAACACCTAAGGGACCTAGGTGTTCTCGTTTCTATATTCATTTGTCCTAGTTACTCTTCTAAGGGGAGAGTTCCTAAATTCTGCCTAGGTTAAATTTCTTAAGGTTCGCATATCATTCCCACAGCCAGGCTGTCTCATACTCTGCTTTGATACCAACTGTAATGACCCGGTTTTCAAACCCGAGTGTATGACTCGGAGTTCAAGAACCCAGGAGTTAGCTAATGATAATGCTGACCAACCAGTAAATCAAAGTGCGATATAGCGGAAATGATAACATGACATAGATACGACCTCAAAATAGGAACGATAATCGGGCCCACCCAGCTGGGGGCCACTTACAAAACTTTACGTATCATCCAAAAATCTGAATGTATAGGATAAATGACTAAGCTACTGGTTTAGCCCGAAGTAGGCTGCCACCTCTTGTTGCAACTCCTCATCATATGGTTCCTCCTCGGCTGTCGCCGTCTCCAAACCAGTCACGCCCTCGACGTCTCCCGTACCTGCGTACTCTGTACGGTTGAACATCGATGAATGAGTGGCCAGCTCAGTGTGATCTCCCCTCAAGATTACACACCGCCGCCCTAAACAAGAAATAACACAAAACATACAGATAATCCAAAATATAGTAGATGCAGTCTTATTAGATGCATGGATGTATGAATGCAGTCATCGCCCCGGGGATGCTCATCCGTGCAGACAGTGGACCGTCACCCATGCAATCATCGAACCTGGGAAGCATCCCCCAGTCGGAACAATACGTGCCATGTATGCATGGTTAGCCGAGTTATTATTAGTCCAGTTTACAACCAGCAAATTTAGATAAGCTCAAAGGTCACTACGGGGAGCACATGGCCCAGCGTAGGCCGACGGCTCGGGCATAGTGTCCCATTACCACCATCCCCGGCCCATGAGGCTACCGTCTTAGGGTGTGTGTAGTACCCACTGACATGTGGCCAATCAGTTCAACATAAAGGGGGCCACCACCAATGCCGACTGGGAATGAAACATCGAAATTTCCAAATATGGCGACTAAACATGACGGCGTGAATGGTGTAAAGGCGAGTAAACAACGGTATTTTAAAAAAAAGTTGTGAAGTTCATCCCAAGTCTAATAGGTGGAATCCCACGTGGATGGTAAATCCCAGGGTCAATTACCATGACCAAAACCTCAATGTCAGGGGCCTACTGAGATTACAACTAGTCTTGCTACACCCCAAGCACGGACTCTCCTTTGATGGAGATTCCCATGGAGAGATTTTATCAATATGTGTGTCATAGCAACATATTCACAATTGGAAGAAAATAGCGTGAGATGCATAACATAAATGACTGAATTATTTATCTACGCAGTTTAACGAAATAAACATTCTAAACGATAGTAAGCATCATGTTAAGCAGATAAATCAAGCGAATACAATTTACACGAATCATCATTAGTCTAATTAGTCATTTATATTACTAAAACTGCTACTTCTAGTCTAGTTAGGGATGGAAAGCTTAAGGGGAGGAAAATCATCACTAGACGCTGCGTAGGGTGCTCCTAGAGGCAAGTTTCCTTGAGGAGGTGGTGAGTTTACACTGCTCGCGTAATTCCCTGGACAATTTATTCATAACAGTCAATGAGTTATTAGGTTAGATATATGAGGGCAGGTGAAAAATTGGAAGGCCCTAAACAGAGGTCAAGGGAAATCAATTCTGCCCAACTCATGTCACCACATCCCGAGTACACAACACACACTGAATAGTTACTATATATATAACTGAGGCCCAAAACATACATATATACTGTACACACAGCATGCATATCACACATGTATATGTACACCATATTCTTTACGTTTGCGCCGTATGGCATATGCGTGCACTTAATACCTATACACCAATCATATGTTGCATCAGCGCCACATGGTAGGGGTGTGCCTCAAGTATATAGTATGAGCATCACATGTCACCTGGGTACATACTATGTATGCTGCATCCATATACTATACTTTATACGTAGTATATATCACTCATAGCACTCCTATGAATATGCCTTAGGTATTACATTTGCATCATACAGGAGTCGTGTGTTATGGATGTAGTGTATCTAGGCGTACACAGGTATGTAACATTTGCATTATCTTGCATGCATAGCTCATAGGCATAGCACGTGCATCACGTGAGCACCTGGTGCTTAACGTGTTCCAACGGTGGACGTTTATTCTCCGACTGGTCATAGCTGTGTGGTCCATTTGGTGATCAGATCAGATCCACTCCTTCCTGACCCTAAGGACGAGCTCACCAGTTGAATGGATGGTTTTGATGATTCATATACATCCAGGTGAGGCCCCCACGGTCCATCCGTTTGGACAGCTGGAGGGTTCAGACCAATCATCAAGATAGGGCCCACACGGCTCCGTTTAGTGGTGCAGACACGTGGCACGCTGGCCCACCGTCCGACGATTTGGACGGTGCGGATGTGGATGAGGAGATGGGATTCCAACGCTAAGCAGTCCAGCGTTTTGGGGAGGCCCATGACAGCGCAGGCCCGCCTGGAATTTGCGAGGCCCACCTGCATATTTGGCGAGGCCCATCTCCCGTGTAGCTCACCAACAGCAACCATTTCTATTGCAGCCATTCTTGAAAACCATTGCCGGCCCTGACTTCTGGCCATTACTCGGTCCATGTCCAGCTATAAACAGTGCTCGATGAAGACCCAAACGGAGCTCCATTAGGCCAAGCGCACGATCATTACTCGGTCGTGGCTTCGGCCCAAACGGAGTCTGGGTAGACAGCCCAAGCCACAGCCACAAAAAGGCCGGTTGGGGAGGGAACACAGGGGTTGACAGTCTGATAGCAGTCCGAGAGCATGACCATCGCTTGGTCTGTCTCGGCCTAACGTGCAACATTAACCGGCGTGACTCCGGCCTCAGGTTAGAACAGGAGTATGAACTCCGCCTAGCTTTCAGTCCGAGTAAGCAGTCATTAATCGACTGGTCCCTCGTTCTAGAAAACGGCCATCAGTCGGCCAGTTTTCAAGCTCGATTTCCTAGTTCGTTGGAGTCTGGCACAACCCAACTCCATAGCCTGAAGGAGGTCAGTACCAGATCCCCAGTGGACGTTCCCGTATTTGAGAAAAGAAGGAAAGGAAGAAAGAAAGAAAGAAAAAAAAAAGGAAGAAAAGAAAGAAAGGAAGAGAGAAAGAAAGAGGAGGCAGCCCGTCACCTGGTTCAGCTCGCAGCTCAAGCTGAAATGGCCGTTTGGCACTCCTACTCCCTTCACTCCCTCCTTTACGCTCTCAGTTCTCACTTTCACTCTCAAAGGTGCAAATCCCAATGTTTACAGGACCCCTTTATATAGAAGGAGAGGAAAAACACCAATGGCCAGGAATGCCCCAGCAGTGCACGGCTGGGATCTGAGATTTGCTGTGCATGGGTTCTATCCACACGGTGGGATGGGCAGCTAATATCCGGGCCCACCAGAAAAGTAAACTTTCTGGTCTAGTGGGGCCCATCTTGTTATATCACTCGACGCTTAACCGGGGAAGATGACCTGACCTCCAATGGCAGGTCATCACCTGATGTGCATGGTGACGATCCGGTCCTTCTGATCGGTCCAGATGGGACCCAGGATGATTGTGGGGCCCTCTTCTCGTGTTCCGAACGCCTTTCCCCATCCGTCTCGCGAGAATCTCTATCTCTCATGAGAAAACTTGAGTTTTTGGTTTTAACTCGCCACGTCCAGAACCAAGGGCAGGGGTGAGGCCACGTGGCCTTGCGGACGGCTGAAAATCGCACAGAAACAGTTTCCTGAAGTGGAAATGTCCCCCCTTGCTTTTTCTTAAACAGGTCTTGCCCGCCCTTTTCGGGAAAGGAGGGCGCGTGGTTTTCACAGGCAACGGGTGGCTAGGATTGTTTGCTCGAGCCGATCACGGGCCACCCACGTGGTCCCAGATTGGCCCCACCTCGCGGATATCCTCCACGTGCAACGATTTGGACGGTCACATACACTCTACCTCCTCTGGTTACAAGGGCCCATGACGCTAAACACTTTCACTAAGTCCGACCCCGTGGAGGAAATGATCGGATCAGATGGGTCGAAAAATGGCTAGGGTGGGCCACCTAGGGGCCCAAAGATCCTTCGTTTTAAAAAAGAAAATGGCGGGAAAATACCATTTTTATGATTTTTTTTTTTTAGAGAGAGTCGGTCAAAGGGTGTTTGACCGACCCCATGGATCCAGCGCACATCGTGTACATGCACACTCCATGTGCATGCAATGTGTAGGGGCCCACGGAGGCGCTTGTGCTCCAATCCACACCGTCCATATGCACTGGGGGACCCTTAACAGGGTTCCCAACCCAATTCAGGCTAATGGTGAGGCCCAGGTGGGCCGTTATACTCCTCTTTGGGCTATTATTGGCCCAACTAACATGACCTTCCTATCCAGTGGGTCAGATATTTATTTTCAATGGTTAATATTACGCGCTGGCCGTGATGAAGGTTTGATTTACCGCTAAAAGTCCCTCGGATGTTGGTGCGAAGTGTGTGGAAGCAGTTACTATTAACATAGGTGTTTTAATTTAAAGTGTCCAGGTAATCTTACCCTTTGCCAGTTGTAGGGCGTGTTCTGGCTCCTCGGGGACCTGGGTGGATGGCTTTACTTCCGACTGAAATCTCCGTCCTACATGCATTGTGTTCATGTCAGTTGATTTAATCCACCCTGTTTTAAGTTGACGTAGGTTTTGAAGGCAACACCCGAGCACTAGAGGCACGGGATGTTACACAAGGAGGAAGTCTCAGGGGTCTACTCAGCAAGAGGCTCTTGTAACACAGGAACGGGGGAGAGGAAAGAACAGGAAGGGAAGGAAGGCCCGAGATAAATGAAGAGGCAAGTCGAGTAATAGAAAGGATGTTGATTGCTGGAACTGTGGCAAGAAGGGCCACTACAAGCGTAAATGTCGTGGTAAGAAGAACGACAAGAAAAAAAAGGGAAGGAAGATGAATCAGATTCCACTGCGGTCGCTTCAGATGGTGACATTGTAGTTATTCTTTCTGCAGATCATGATGTATGTCTTATGGTTATGAGTTAGGATACCGACTAGGTGATAGACTCGAGAGCTTCTTTTCATACGACTTCACGTAAGGACTTCTTCACAAGCTACAAGTCAGGTGACTATGGGACTGTGAAGATGAGAAATTCTGGCGTATCAAGAATCGTGGGAGTTGGTGATATTTGTGTGAAGACCGATGTGGGATGCACATTGGTTCTCAGGGATGTGAGGCATATCTTAGACCTTCGTCTCAACTTGATGTCGATGGAAATGTTGGATGACGATAGCTATAAAAGCTGGTTTGCTGGTGGACGATGGAAGCTCATCAAGGGTTCATTGATCGTGACCAGAGGAAAAAAGTGTTGCACCCTATACAAGGCAAGTGTCAGTATGTACAAGGGTGGGTTGAACGCAGCGAAAGATTTAGCTATTGACATGTGGCACAGGCGTCTAGGCCACATGAGTGAAAAAGGGCTTCAGGTACTAGTAAAGAAGCGACTCCTTCCAGACGTGACAGATACACCTCTCAAAACCTGTCTTGATTATTTATCAGGGAAACAACATAGAGTTTCATTTGTTAAATCTGTTTCTCATGTTAATAAAGTCCATGCATTAGATTTGGTTTATTCTGATGTTTGTGGTCCTATGAGGACAAAAACCTTGGGTGGGGCATTGTATTTTATTAGTTTTATAGATGATGTATCTAGAAGAGTTTGGGTTTATGCTTTGAAATCTAAGGACGAGGTCTTTGGTGTGTTTAAATTGTTTTATGCTATGGTCAAGAGAGAGACAGGTAGATCATTGAAGTGCATCCGTACTGATAATGGTGGTGAATACATTGGTGACTTTTATGAGTACTGCAAGTCCCTGGGTATACGGCATGAACAGACAGTTCCCAAGACCCCCCAGCATAATGGTGTAGCTGAGTGAATAAATCGTACCATTGTTGAGAGAATCAGATGTATGTTATCCCATGCGAAATTACCCAAGACGTTCTGGGGAGAAGCAATGCACACAATAGTGTATTTGATAAATAGGTTTCTATCAGCCCCATTGAATGAAGAAGTGCTTGAGAAGGTGTGGACTGGACATGATCCATCGGACAACCATCTCAGGGTGTTTGGATGCAAGGGATCTGTTCACGTACCAAAGGACGAGAGGTCCATGCTCCATATGAAGATCAGGCAGTGTGTGTTCTTAGGATATGGTGATGAAAAGTTCGATTATAGGTTATGGGATCCGACCGAGAAAAAGCTCGTTAAGAGCAGAGATGTGGTTTTCTTTGAAGATCAGTGTATAGAAGACATTGGTAAACCAGTGAAGAACCAGCCTAGTTCAGGTGAGCTAGAGGACATGGATCTAGTTATTCCTCCCATGGTGCCTGATGACAGGGGAGTACAACAAGGTGTAGAGGACGAGGGAGTTCCTTGGGGAGCAGCCCCCACTAGATCTACCTGTTGAGCCACAAGTGAGGAGGTCATCTAGGGACAGACAACTGTCGAAGAGGTACTCGCCACATGAGTACATTATGCTGATTGATGGGGGAGAGCCAGAAGATTATTTTGAGGCCCTAGCCGACGAGCATAAAGGGGAGTGGTTGAAAGCTATGCAAGAGGAGATGAAATCCTTGTATAAGAACCACACCTATGATATGGTGAAATTACCTAAGGGCAAGAAAACTTTGAGCAACAAGTGGGTGTTCAGAAAGAAGGTTGAGCAGAAGAATTCACAGACGAGGTTCAAGGACAGACTTGTGGTGAAAGAGTTTGGTCAGAGGAAATGTATAAACTTCGAGGAGATATTCTTACCAGTGGTGAAGATGACATCCATACGGGTATTGCTTGGGTTGGTGGCTAGCATGGATCTGGAGATAGAATAGTTAGATGTTAAAACTGCCTTTCTCCATGGTGACCTGGAAGTAGGGCTGTTCACGAGTCAAGTTAGCTTGAAAAGCTCGATCGACTCGGCTCAAGTTAGCTTGGATTGACTCGGCTTGAATGGTCGATTCAAGCCGAGCCAAGCTAATTATTTGAGGCTCGAGTTGAGTTCAAGCCAAGTTCGACCAGGGAGCATTTCAACTCGACTCGACTCGAAGCTCGAACTTGAGCTTGACTCAGCTCGATTAATAAATATATTAAATATTATATTATATATATTATTAATATAAGTTTTAAGTTTAAACTTAAAAATAAAAAATAAAAAATAAACCCTAGAGTTTCTACCCGACCGCATGCACCCCCTTCCCTTTTCTTTTCTTCTCTTTCTCTACCCACTGCCAGCCGCACGCCCACCTCGACCACCACCACCAGTTTTCATTTCAGCTCCACAATAGTATGATTTCAATCTCTTGAGATCTACTTCTTAGGAGAGAAACCCAAGAAATTCGAGATGGGTTCTTCTCAGATTTGTTAGAGCTTTATGGAAATCAATTGATCTGATTGGCTAGAGCTCTTTACTTGGATTTTTGATCTATGTTATACTTTGTTTCTTTTCTAGTACTTGGATTTCTGCTGGTGGAAGAAGATCAAGAACAGATCAGTTTTTACAGGTTTCCTCATTCGATTCGAAGCTTTGTTTGGTTTTTTCATCGGGTTTTGCTTTGATTCTCTTAAGATTTTTGAATTTTTCATCAATGGAGGAGGATCAAGAATATAATCCATTACTCTCTCACCCAACAAGCTCGAGCTCGACTCGAGGTAAACTCGACTCGACTCGAACCACTAGCTCGACTCGAACTCGACTCGACAAATTTGGCAAACAAGACAAGCTTCAATGTTGAGCTTGAGGCCAAGCTTAAGCTCGAGCTCGAACTCGGGTACATCATGGACAAGCTAAGCCAAGCTTGGCCCACTTCGACTCTGCTCTGCTCGATGCCCACCTCTACCTGGAAGAAGAGATCTACATGCATCAACCAGAGGGGTTCGAAGTCAAAGGCAAAGAGCATATGGTGTGTAGGCTGAGGAAGAGCTTGTACGGGCTGAAATAAGCTCCATGGAATGGTATAAGAAGTTCGACTTGTTTATGTTAAAGCATGGATATGACAGAACGGAGTCGGACCATTGTGTGTTCATGCGCAAGTTCTAAGATGGTGATTTATTAGTTCTGCTATTATACATTGATGACATGCTCATCATGGGAAAAGACATCAAGAAGATCGATAAGCTAAAATAGGAGTTGGGAAAGTCTTTTGCGATGAAAGACTTGGGCTCGACTAGACAGATCCTAAGAATGGAGATAACCTGTGACAGAAGCAGCAAGAAGATTTGGCTGTCACAAGAGCAGTATATTGAGAAAGTCCTAGAGCGGTTCAATATGAATGCAATGAAGCCGGTCAGTACTCCACTAAATGGTCACTTCAGATTGAGCGATAGGCAGTGTCCCAAGATGAAGGCATAGGTGGAAGAGATGTAGAAGATACCCTACGCATCAGCGGTAGGAAGTTTGATGTATGCTATGGTGTGTACACGCCCAGACATAGCATATGCGGTTGGTGTTGTTAGCCGGTATCTTGCCAATCCTGGCAAAGAACATTGGGCAGCGGTTAAGTGGATACTGTGGTATCCGAGAGGCTCATCCAGGTTGAGCCTATGCTATGGTGACGGAAAACCTATGTTAGAGGGCTACATAGATACAGATATGTCAGGTGACATAGACTCTAAGAAGTCTACATCGGGGTTCATGTTCATGTTTACAAAGGGAGCGGTTTCTTGGCAGAGCAAATTACAGGAGGTCGTAGCATTATCGACGACAGAGGCCAAGTACATTGCAATCACAGAGGCATGTAAAGAGATACTTTAGATGAAGAGGTTCTTACAAGAACTTAGCCTGAAGCAGGAGGAGCACGTGGTCTATTGTGATAGTCAGAATGCTATACACTTGAGCAAGAATCCAAGTCAGCATTCCAAGTCAAAGCACATAGAGATTCGGTATCACCGGATCAGGGATACTTTGGAACAGAAGGTGTTATAGCTTGAGAAGGTCCACACGGACGATAATGGGTCAGACATGATGACCAAGGCTTTGCTTAAGGGCAAGTTTGAGGTTTGTAGAAACTTGGATAGCTTGAAGAAGGTGGATCCCTCCTGGGTAAAAAAGGGGGAGATTTGATGGGTTTTTTGACCCGTCATCGACCGGTCGTGAGCCCTGCTTGACCGGTCGAAGGCTATGCACGACTAGTCGTGGAAGACGAGCCCTGACACGACCCGAACTCCAACGAGTTTGGGTTATTTGTTTCCGGGGTGCTCAACCGGTCGAAGGATGTGCTCGACCGGTCATGGGTGGCGCTCGACCGGTCGTAGGTTCGTCATGACCAATCGTAGTTACGCAGATTCGTTCCACGATTTTGCGCGGATTTCGTGTCGCAAGTCCTTTCGCAACTTGGATACGAAAAGGAGTTTCCTAAAACTATAAATAGGAGGTACCTAGGGTTTTCTAGGCACGACAAGAGGGTTTCCTAAAGCTTTACAAGGGATTTGCTAAAGGGTTTAGGGCTATTAAAGGTGTGAGAGAAAGAGAGAAAGAGAGAGAGGAAGCTTGTGGAAGGGAGGTTCTGCTCGTAGAGGTGATCTACTGTGCACTTGATATCTCAATGCTTCTACGTCCTCGTAATTGGCTAGATCTCTCCGTTTTATTTTATTCTCTTACTGTTTATCCACTCCTGCATGAGTGAAGAAAGTTGTAACGTTCTACTTCATAGTGGATTGTTGATCTGGACGAGATCCCATGGTTTTTTTTCTCTTTGAGGGATTTCCACGTAAAAATCTCTTGTGTGGTGTGTGATTGATGCATTGATTGTTTTCATTGCTTTATTATCCATAATTCTGGTTTGTTTAGGGAGGCTAGATCCTAAGGTTTTGTACAAGGCTCCCAACAAATTATGCGTTTTACACGCTCATATGATTATTATCATTATGCAGTAATTGTTATTTCAACAAACATCATCTTGACAATCATTTATTTAATTTTGCATTATATCAAACTATAACGTCCCGAGTTTTTAGAACCCGAGTATATGACTCGTTCTCTAAAAACCTGATTGTTAACCTTTAAAGATAGTCAAATCCAAGTGTGTGTGTGTGTGTGTGTATATATTCTTTTCTTTTAGAGTTAGCAGTATAACAAAAGATGGACAAATCAAACATAAAAGAAAATTTGCATTATATTCAGATTGTACGAGCGGCTGCCCATAATGACTTATACAAACCAATGTCTCTTATAATAATAAATACAAAAATTACATAATTTACACAAGAGAAATAATAAAATGCATATAAACTTGAGTCGTGAGATCGTGTAATTTCTCCTAACAGATACAGCCATACGTCCCTGATAGTTGTATCATGCTCTTTATCACTCTGGACATGAGTGTTTTTTAAGCTACCTGTGCTACCTGTACGGTTATATAGTTGATGGATGAGTGGCTAACTCAGTGTGAATTTCCCTCAAGATTACACTGCCGCCTAAAAACAACGAGGCAATCAAAACAATACATGATGTAGTCTTTTTAAATGCATGGATGTGTGAATGCTTATCGACTTGAGGATGCTCATCCAGTCGGACTTGGGCTCGTCACCCATGTATAAGACTGGTCACCAGCATAGTATATCTCATATAACATAGTGACCAAGTCATCGTACATCATGTACGTAGATCGATAGTCGATGGTCTAGGAGCTAGTGAAACGATACCCCACTAAACCTAAGGGCACATGCTACAATATCCAGAATTAGTCATCCGTCATCGCCAATATGCTATGAATACATGATTAGTTAAACCATTATTATTCAAATTACAATCAGCCGGTTTGAGTAACTCAATGGTCACTACAGGGGGCTCGTCACCCAATGTAGGCCGACAACTCGGGCATAATGTCCCATGACCACCATCCCTGACCCATGAAAATTTTCCATCTTAGGATGTTTAATAGATACCCATCAACTAGTGGCCAATCAAATTCAATAAGTAGGGATTACCATTGCGTGGGTACAGGCCATCGAAGGCACGCAAGGAATGTTGCGCAACACGCCAACAACGTAGTGAATCGAGATCCAATCTCAGGTCTCACCCACAAATGATAAACAAGAAGAAATATAAACTAGAAAAAAGAATCAAAGCATTCCAAACAAACCACAAGACAAGATATACGTGGAAAAACCCCAACAAGGGTAAAAAACCACAGATGCAAACTTCCACTATGAAGAAAAACGAAGATTACAAGGCAATATACTAACCTCTCCCTTGGAAGCACATAGCAAACCCTTTACCCACACCTTAGAATTATTTCATATTATTCACCTTAACCTTAGAATAGCCCTAGGGACCCAATTTTAGTTTTGACAACTTTCCTTTTGCACCCTTGCGAAAGGCGACTCAATTTTTCGCAGTTCGCATCAAATTTGGAAATGAATCTGCATAACCTCGATTGGTCGAGCAGATTGCATGACTGGTCGAGCGGATCCCATGACCGGTCGAGCATCTCCGACCTAAAAACTGATGCTCGCTGGATTTTGAGTTGAGCAGGTCCACGACTGATCACGACTAGTCGAGCGGACCCCATGACCGGTCGAGCAGGGGCCACGATCGGTCGTGCGTCCCCCAGATGTGGCTCCACATCTCAATCTACATCTTAACAAGGAAATCATCAAAACATGGACAGATGTTAAATCACAGCGGTAAAAGGGTGCTCGAAACATTAAATCGAGACGGCAAAGGGATCAGGAAAGGTTAAATTAGAGTGGTTAAATATGTCATTTCTAAGTCGATCAAGCCGTATGACCTATGGATGGTATATCCCACATTAATGTTCCATGTCCCATATAACTTCCAATCGAGGGTCCATTCCTTATCACAATCCATCTTGTTATATCCTAAGTATGGGTTCCCATGCACAAGAGGGATTACCCATCAGTAAGTGTAGTGAATAGAGATCCATAAGCGAACTCACAACAATCCATAAGAAAGCATATAGTTATGGCATGCCAGACATAAGTTGATTTATAACAATTGCAATAAGTCATGATAAGAACTATCAATTGAAATTTAAATGAAAACCATCATGTAAGTAGTTATTGTATGAAATCATGGTTCATAACTATCAACTATAATTCAAGCATAAGCTATGTCATAAGAATTTATAAAAGATCGCATGCTATGAGATAACATCTGTAATTTCAAATAAAGACTATTACTTAGACTAACTTGGAAATAGAAGCTTATGGGGAAGAAGTCATCACCTTATTTGTCCACTCGCCTTCTAATGTTATTCGGAAGTGCGCACGCCCTTAGACTTGGATCCTACCATAAGTTATGAAATTGTACCATTAAATCCTGACTTAACTCACTATTTATGTTTAAAGTATTGACATGGGGTTTAGATTACTTAGGTCTAGGATTTCACCCTAGAGTTTAGGTTTAGGTTTAGATTTTTAGTATTTGAACTCTGATTATTATTATTTTTATACAATGAATAAAATAATATTCATAATAGAAGTATTAATAAATCAATATTAATAATTATGATTCATAAGTTCATATTTAATTATTCCAACTTTATCTAATATTTTTATAATGACTAATAATCTATTAAATAAGAAACGTAATAATAATAAAATTTTACTAACAATAATATGATAAAGACTAATACTAATAATCATATTAATAAGAATTATATTAATCCCATAATGAAAATGATAATATTTTCTAATGATAATAATAATAGCTATCATTAATGAATCTAGTCATGATAATAAATACTATGATCTAACATTAAGGATAATATTTAAGAGGGTTAAATAAAATACTACTATTTGATAATTACAATTTTGTTTATAATAACTAGGTTGAGTACAAATAATCTACTAATGGTTAACCAATATCTAATGTTATCAATCCTCATAAAATAGTGGTAATAATGGTAATAATACATTAAAATGAGTCTAGTGTGGGAAGAAAGTGTTAACTCACCTATGTCGACTCGGTTCGACCTACGAGCTCGATCTACTCCCAACTCGAACCAACTTAGCGAGTCACCCAGGTGGGGTTGGACTTCCAGGAGTAGCTGTTGGTCTGCTGGACCGAATCAGTCCCAATCCGTGACTCAGTTAGTTTGCCGAGTTAACTCAATAATCAACCTCTCTATCTCTCTCCTTCACTTTTCTTTCTTACCATATCTTCTTTTCTCTTTTTGTTAGAGGATGTCCAACAATGGACTCATCAAAACATGGCCCGACTCGACCCAGTGACTCGGTCAAGTCAACCCGGTGTGACATGGAAGAAGGGCATCCTTGGCTTATGAGGCTACCTGATTTTCTTCCAAGGCCTAACGTCCAGCAAGGTTGCTGGGCTAAACCAGACTCACCTGACTTGCACAACTCGACCCAGCGAGTTTCAGCCGAGTCGAGTTGACTTGGGATCTCTCTCTCTCTCTCTCTCTCTCTCTCTCTCGTTCCTCTACTCATCTTCTTCTTTCTTCTCTTCACTCAGGAACGAGCTGGACTGAGTTTGAACTCAGTTTATCCATGCTCGGCTCAACATGGGGTAGCACAAAGGGGTGTAACACGTTGTTGGACTCTCCTGACTCAGTGGAGTCAAGTTGGTACAACAATCCATGCCCTCTATCTCCCTCTCTCGTTCTCTCATTCCTTCCTTCTCATCTTCTTGTTTCTCTTTACCTGGCTGGACTAAAAAGAACGCTAGGCACAGCCTATAACTCGGACGGGTCTAGTCAATGCAACCCAATAGTGATTGCCCTCCCCTCCTCTTCTCCCTTCATTTTCTTTTCGTTTCTTTCCTAAAGCTTGTGGAGCTCTGGACTTGGTCCAGAACTAACAAGCATGATGATTCGAGCACTCGACTCGATAACGTGAGCCAATAGCGGGTGTGCGACACAGCTCGAGTCGATCTCTCCCTCTCTTTCACTGCTTCTTTCTCCCTCTCTCTTCTCTCCTTCTTTTTCTCATTCTTTCTCTCTTTCTATTTTTATTAAAGGGCTTCCAGCTCACCCCGAGTTTGAGTTTGACTCGAACGAGGTCTAGCGTGTTACGGTACCATAGCTCACCCGATTCTCTCTCTCTCTCTCTCTCTCTCCTCTCCTGTTTTCCCTCTATTTCTTCCTTTCCTTTCCTAAATTTTTGGTGGGGATCCCAAGAAAATATGGCTCTTTTTATAAGCACAAGGTTGCCCACGATTGTTCTAGCCGTTACAATGAACGACTAGGATAACAATCGTTCCCACGTTCTCCCCTCCACTTTCTGCTTTGCATGGGAGCAATCTGCCTATGGAATGGATTTCCTAATACCATGGCCCACCGAATGGGCATTTTAGATATGAAAATGAGGCCCATAACATCGTGATGGGTTTCATAGCTGGACGGAGAAGATGATGGCATCTCTCATGGCTGATTTCTATCCTAGGCCTATCACGACATTATGTACCATTTGGACGGACTAGATGAGACCTTTGATCATTGTGGGGCCCACTTCACTTGCAACAGGTTTGATTCTCCAAACATCTCATGAGATTTTCGGCCGCAACCATCTTCTCACGGGATAAAAGCTATTTTTGTAAGGAGCCGTTGTTACCCTAGTGAGGGTGGTCGAGATCGTCCCACGTGGCCCCGTAGGAGGCCTAGATTGCGCCAGCGAGACTTTCCCAAAGTGGAAATGTCTCACACGCCCTTTTCGCCTCCTAGTTGGGTGTCTGCCTGCTTTTGACGTCGACATATAGGGCTAGGATGATGCTTGAAGAATGGCTGAGATCGAGGGAAGATGGCTCACACGGATCGCCATCTTGGTAAGACGAATCTTCCTTCCATTTTTAGGAACTCCCATGCACAACCTCAGTTTGGGTCGAGAATCGTGCGCCTATAAGTACCAGGAAACCCATGAGATCAGTTGGGTCTTGTCTAGGCCTGCTATTTGAATCAGATGGGCGGTTTGGATTAGCACAAGGTGCCCTACACTAATCACAATAGGGTGATCTTAGGAGGGTAGGAAACACAATCTCGCTCGGACGTTTGATTACTTGTTGTGAGCACGTACGCGTGTTTCCATGTGCAAGATGGGCATGGTTTTGGTTGAGTTCGAAGGGCATGCATGATGGACGGCTTAGATCATCGTGATGGTTTATAGATCAATGCACGAAGACTGCCTATTTTAAATGGGTCTGAGCGATAGAAAAATTGAAAGAAGGGAGTGCTTTTCCTTCTTTGGCTCGGGTCAACTAGCTTTGACCAGGTCTCTTTGACTGGTGCACAGCGAGTGCACCACTCCTGGTGCACAAGCAACACTTATGTGGGATCCACCGTGATGTTTGTGGGAAATCCACTCCGACCATTCCACCTTTAGGTTCCTAATCAGGGCCCTTCATTGAAGATCAGGCAAATCTAAGGCCTAAGTGGGGCCCACAACTTGATTTGGGTCGTATTGGTGGATTCCCGTCAATCCGACAGTCAGGTCATCCCGAGTTTGAACGTCAATGGTTAAAAAGGTCCTAAGAATCCTAAATAAGGTTTAAGTGCGATATAGGGGCTGATTTGAAACTCAGGTGGGACACACCTTGTGACTTCATGGTCAACTATTGATTCCCACCAATCTAATGGTCAGATCTCCTCTAGATTTGATTGTCACTGATAAAAAGGGTTCTAACGACCTAAGGACTGTCCACACCGTGATTAGTAGTGGGATTTAAGGCCCTAATCATGAGTTCTCACACTCTTAGAGTTACCGAACAACAAACTTGGTGCAATTGGTCTTTTCTAAGATCCACACCATCTAGGAGGCTCTATGGGTTCCTTAGGGTTTTTTTTATGCATAGGTGTATAGTTAGATTCCTAGATCCATGGTTAGATTGGCTTTGGATCAAAGGTAGAGTGCCCACGGGGCTTCTTCACAAGGATCGATGGTTAGATGATTTGATTAAAGTGAAACAAATGATCTTTTGGGTCCCTTAGGACCCTACCATTGTGGATGCATGGATAGGCCCTCAGGTTGGAGACTGGTTCATGTAACTTATAATTAGATTGTTTATAAGCAATCAATTTATGGTATTAGGGCCTCTTAGGAAAGTCTAAATGAGATCGCTCTACTGATCTAAAATTAAACGATTGTATTAATGTGAATTTTAAGTAGGCACGATATAGATTGGATTTAATGGTGAATCTTGTGGGTTTACTCCCGAATCTGGTAGTGTGTGGTCGAGATAGGTCGATTATAAATGATTAGGTAGTGTGTCCCTATACACATACGTACTTAGATGGTAACACCAGAATATCGAAAAGTATGGGGTGTTACAAACTGCCTCCCTTAAAGAGAATTTCGTCCCAGAAATTCAACACTTCTACTATGATTGTGAATGACAATCTACTTTGTGATGTCTCTATGCAATTCACTAAAAAAAAAATTTTGTTTTTTTTTAATTTTCTTATTTGCTAAGCTTATTTATGCATGCAAGTGCTCGTGACTTGCTATTACAACATGGGTCATTGCAATCTACCCCCCTTAAAGAAATTTTACCTTTGAGACATGATGATGTACACCCAACTACTAATATTATAATATTTACTAGAATTACAAGTTCATTTATGTGGTTAATAATAATGTCATATCTTTCATTTCCTTTACCTTAATGATAGTTCCCCATTGTCTAAGGTACGATACAATTTTTTGGTTTTCAGTGTTCAAGCTATCATGGATAGCTGGTTATAGTGGGTTTGATCCTGATACATCGATCCTTTGTCTACGTAGAACAGAGGATTTACTGGTATCAATTCATAATCCTTTTAAATCTTGATCTTCTACCTGATTAGGGCATTGAGATCATTGAAATTTTCATGGATATGGAATTTGGATCAAACAGTGCAACTTCGCTAAAGTATGGTTCCATCAACCCATGACCTCGATTATTCTAGGCTCCTGGGGAATATTGAGTAATCTTCTATTTTCATATAGATAAATTTACGTAGCCCATTACGCTTTCACTGTGCACTCTGATCATCTAAGTATAATGCAAGAATTTCAGGACTAGGATTTCCTACACGAAATATGAGTTTAAAAGTTGCCAAGCTCACTTAGGATTTCAAATATAGTCTTGATACACTCAGCCTAGGGTTGAAAATTTACCAAAAAATTATACAACTTTTTCTCTAATCAATTTTACGTGTTGGAATTTGTGGGAAATATCATTCCTAAGTAAAGAGATGTATTAGGAAGTTCAAATTACGATTCTTAGTATGATTCCTTAAGTTTAGAGAGCATTTGTTTTCTATCAAGTGTACAATATGGTGGTTAAGGAAATTCTTACAGGCCTAAGTTTAATTCATTTGCTGATTATTACAAGATTGTGATTCCTAACTATGAAATTTTGGGAAAGTTCATACCCTAGATTTCTAGAAAATTTTCATTTGGAAGTCAAGTATAAGGAATGTCCTTATGTAGTCTTATGTACATCATGATGAGTATTTGGTACACATTTAATTCCTAAGTCCAAACAACTATTTTGGTAGTTTACAAGGGAACCAAAGTTTTCATTTCTAAGTTTGAATGACTAAACCTAAAATCTTCAAGGGAACCTAAACTCATTTCTAAGTCCTACTTTTATCCAGACAATTCTCCAGTGAGCTTAGAATCTCAAGTCTCTATATTCTCAATTTCTCCTAGCTACAGGGGGAATTTCTCATAAGTTTAAATGGTTATTCTAATAATTTTTAAGGGGACCTAAGTTTAAGTTTCTACATTCTCGAAATTTCCCTAAGTCTAAGGGAGATTCACTTAGGTCCAAATTTCTAATTCCAACATCCTATTCAAAGTTGTATAAATTCATTTTCCCAAGGCCTGGTTTGTCTAAACTATGCTCTGATACCAACTGTAACGCCCTGAGTTTTCGAAACCCGAGTATATGACTCGTTCTCCAAAAACCCGAGTGTTAACCTTTAAAGATAGCTAAATCCAGGTATTCTTTTCTTTTCTTTTTCTTTCAGAGTTAGCAGTTTAGAGAAAGATAGATAAATCAAACATAAAGAAAATTTTGTATTACATTCAGAATATACGAGCGACTGCCCATAATGACTTATACAAACCAATGTCTCTTTTAATAACAAATACAAAAATTACGTAATTTACACGAGAAATAACAAAATGTATACAAACTTGAGCAGCGAGATCGCACAGCTTCTACTGACAGATACAGCCATACGTCCCTGATAGTTGTACCCTGCTCTTTATCACTCTAGACATGAGTGTCTTTTAAGCCACCTGTGCTACCTGTATGGTTATATAGTTGATGGATGAATGACTAACTTAGTGTGAATTCCTCTCAAGATTACACACCGTCGCCTTAGCTAAGCATAATTTTAAAAAAATGAGGCAATCAAAATAATACATAATGCTGTCTTTTTAAATGCATGGATGTGTGAATGCACATCGACCTGGGGATGCTCATCCAGTCGAACTTGGGCTCGTCACCCATGCATAAGACTGGTCACCAGCGTAGCATATTGTAAGACCCTACCCGAGTGTGTGTGTGTGTGTGTGCATGTGTGTATATGAGTGTGCATTTTGTTTCTTTTATTCCCGCGGTCCTACTGGTCGAATTCCAATGACCTGCGACCTTCGGATAGTATTTACAGTCATTCTTAAGTCGGGTCATGTTGACCCAACTCGGATCGAGTCGAAACCTATGCCATCTTGTTTACATCGTTGTTACGGTTCAGACACTACGTCTTGTGCGTCCATCCAGTGTATGGATCATAAGTTGTATGTATCTCATTTCTAACCTTTGATCATGATCATGTGGCCCACTTAGTGTGGAGAGCACATTTTTTAAGGTGGCCACCCTCTTTTGTGCAAATTCCAACACACCGCTAATACACCACCGAAACTCCCATATCCTACACCACCCACTACCCACACACTACTCATCCCTACTCCTAGCCTAGCAACATAGTTTATATCACCATAGGCTATGATAATTTTTCTCTTATCTAGGAGAGAGAGTAATGATTGCACTCCTACAAGCTCTCTCTCTCTCTCTCTCTCTCTCTCTCTCTCTCTCTTTCCCTCTCATTTCTCCCTTCTCTCATTTCATTCCGCTCTTTCCCATTGCAAGGGGTGGGACATCCACACCTTCTTCCATTTTCCTGCAATCCTTCTCTCTTCTCTCTCCCAATCCCACCCTCTAATCCTCTTCACCACCATTAGAAGCCTTCCTTTGGAGCTTGGGAGCTAGCCCTTGAAGTTTGGAGGAAGATCTTGAAGGTGGGTGATGTACATGGAGTTTCTTCCTTCTTTTCTTCTTGCATTTCTTTTCTAGAACATTTGGTAGTATGTAGGACCCATCAATCAATGGTGGAGGTCTTACATCACTCTATGATGAGAGGTCAAAGGCCTATACTATACACGCATGTTCCATGGTGGGCCATTCTCCATGGACCCACCATGATGGATTTCCTTGATCTAGGATTTTGTTTGGTCATCTAGACCATTGTATGCATGTTAGGGATAGCATCAACAATTTCTTTGGATTGTAAGATCACATGCATGCATGATCCATGAAGGGTGTATGTGTGATTGTAATGGTGGAGGATTCATAGTACCGGAATCCTCCCCTATGGCCGTTGATCTCTCTCCCCCCTCTCTCTCTTTCTCTCTATTTCTTTCCTATATTTTTTTCCTGATGATTGGTGGCCCACTGATGTGCCACAAACGTCCCAGACCCTCAGATTATTGGGACGTCCAGGCCCACTAGGTTGGACGTCCCTATCCATGTTGCATGCATGGGTTGGATGACCCCAAATGCTTTATTTTCTTGGAGATCTTTGATTGGGAATGGGTCTGGAATTTTTGTGGTCTATATAGGTGGACCCCACTTGTATTATTTGAGCATTAATCCCTTTTTAATTAATTCATACAATTAATTTAATCCAAGTGTATGTTGCTGTCCAGAATTCTCTGGACAGTTTCTGGTTGATTTTGGACCAAAATTTGGGACTGTTTAGGGGACTTTTATTACCCATCAAATATATTTTTTTGAAAGATGGGGATCTCATCTTGATGTCCCATAAATTTTAGCCCCATCTGATCTTGATTGAGGTCCTAAAGGTGTAGCCCAAGTGAGGTGGATAGTCTGGATTTTCTGCACTATTTCAGCAACATGTCAGTTTGAAAATCTTTGATTATAAAATATCTTTTGCATTGGTGGGCCACTTTTGTGGGCCCCACCTTGTGGTATACATATGAGGGGATGTAAAAACCATTTTTTCCCAATTTTTAGAGGCCTTTAATCCACACCATTGGAAGCTCAGACCAGGGTCAGTCTAAATTCTGCTGTAACCAGATTTTTGGGCAGGCAGTTTTCCTTTAAATCAAATAAATACTTTCCTATTTCAAAAAAATATGAAATTTTGCCAGGGGATGGCCCACCCATGATAGGACCCACCTACCAAGTTTCGGGCCAATGTACCCCTGAGCAATTTTCGACAAGGCCTAGACCTGTAAGACCCGTATCCTAGTCCGTACCGTTCCATAGGCTTCCGCGATCCTTCCGGTCGAATCCTGGCAATCCTTGACCTATTTTCGACATTTGCATGCGATCCTAAGACAAGTCTTGCATACCGAAGTTGGCTCAAATAGAAACCTATGCCTTGGCAATCACGCCATGGCCACGGTTCCAACGCCACAACTCGTGCACCGATCTGATACCCAGGGTAGAAGATGTAGGCCCACGTTCATTTCGAGGAAAAACGCCGCGCATTACAAACTTCGAGGGAATCTCTGCAACATGTCCCATCAATCAATCAATGTCAAGTACACACCTACCCAAGTACAACAACCCATACCCTACCCTTACCTCTCTCTTACACAAGCAAGCTCAAAGTCAACCCTCACATCACTTCATCCATCACTTAACCCATCACCTATCCTTGTTAACCCATCACTTCTCTCTCTCCCTAATTTCTCAAAAATCTCTCCCAAGAAACATCCCACATCCAAGCTCCCTCTCTCCCAAAGCAACAAGTGTGGCCTACTTTCCCCATCCTCTCATCTCACATCTCAACCATTCATCCATTATCAACCTCCATCAAAAGTGTAGGCAAGGATCTAAGGAGGCTAAGGGACCAAGGAGAAGGCCTAGAGGTGGGTGATCTATCGTTGATTTTCAATTTGATGGCCCACTTGTGACGGGACCCAATTTAATGTATGTGTTGTAGTCATATGAGGGGCCCATAGTGGCGGGCCCCCTCCACTATGCCGATCTCTCTCTCCTTCTCTCTATCTCTCTCTTCCCCTTTCCTTGTTGATGGCCCACCAAAATATGTGTGTGTGTGGTCCACCATGAGGCATGCATTCTATCTAGGCCGTCTGCTTGGACGGGCCTGATCAAAGGAAGACACAAACATCAGATTGATCAAGTGGGCCACGACCATGTGGGACCCACCTTGAGGTGTGGGCCACATCCATGTGGGACCCACCACAATGACATGTTTACCCATGCCGTCCAGCGTCTTGGACGCTGGACGGAGTGTGGTAGCTAACATGGAGTTCGTGTACTGACATAGGCATGTACTAACAGCTAACAATTTTATTTATTTTTTATTTTTTTAGGTTTGAGGTGGGCCGCTCATGCAGGCCCCACCTTGATGTATGTATATAATCCACGCCGTCCATTTCATTACTCAGAGCATTTTAGGCGTTGAGCCGAAAAATGATGCCAATCCGACCTTCTGGCGGTCCATACCATAGAAAATAATAGTTTTTGCCATTGAAACCCACCTTGATGTCTTTTCCTCGCCAAAATGTGCTACATATTGGACTCATTTGGTCGGTGTTGAGCCGTATGATCCAATGGCTGGGTCGGATTTGTCTGACGCAGGCCCCACCTACCAAAAACCGCAGAAAAACGATTTTTCAAAAAAAAAAAACTATAAGCAGCAGCGCTTGCTACTGCTGACCGTGCATTGGGTGAGCCTCCCTCCTAGCTACAGGCCACCCAAAAAATCAGCAGTATTCGGATCTCAGGTGGCCCACATCATAAGAAACAGTGGGTTGGACGCCTACCATTGGAACCCTTTATGGGTCACAGAAGTTTTGTATCAATATGACATTTGTTTTTTTTTTCCTGCTCATCCAGGTCCACATGACCTTATGAATAGTGTGGATGGCAGATAAATATCACGGTGGGCCCCATGTATAGGTGGCCCTGTCAACAGATTGGAGGAAAATAAACATGACGGTAGGCCCCTGGTCTCGTCAACAGGATTGGCTGAAAAATAAACATTACAGTGGGCCCTAGGTCCACGTGACCTCACCAACAGGTTGGGTAGAAAATAAACATTTTGGTGGGCCCTAGATCTATGCAACCTTATCAACATGTTGGATGGAAAGCAAACGTTATGGTGGGCCCTACGTGGGAACCACAATGATATATGTGATTTATTCCCACCGTTCAGGTGGACGGTGGAGCCCACAATGATATTTGTGTTTTATTTCCACCATCTAGGTGGACGGTGGAAAATGATGTGTGTTTTATTCATACTGTTCAATGACAGTGGGACCCACCATGATGCATGTGTTGCATCCAAACCCTCTAACTATTTTAAGAGCTCATTTTATGGCATGAGTAGAAGAATGAGGCAGATTTAGGATCAAGTGGACCACTTATATGTGGGTGTGGCCCATTTGATATACATATGGCCCATGTGATGTGGCCCACTTACCATATTTAGGGCCCATGCGTTGAGGCCTATTGTGATATATAAGGGCCCGTGGGTTGAGGCCCATTGTGACGTATGCAAGGCTCATATGATTAGGCCCAACGTGATGTATTTGTGGCCCGCCCACTAAGGCCCATTTTGATATATATATATATATATATATATATATATATATATATATATATCTGAGACCCATGGTATGAGGCCCATTTGATGTATTGAAGGCCCATGGGTCGAGGCCTAATAAGGCGTACATAAGGCCCATTGTAGTGTGATTCCACCATGGTATATGTGTTGATCTTTATAGCGGGCTATACCTTGGGAGCAATGATGGTTTGACGTCCACATTGTAAGGATAATGTTGGTTAAATGTCCGCATTATCACTCTCCCTAAGGCCCATTGATAGGCCCATATTTGTAGTGAGTAGGCTGTCTAGGCCCATATCCGTTATGCACAAGCCCATCACCTTATGACATGTTTAGTATAGATCCATGATTCATGATCATACGCTTATATGTATGTCTGATATGACGAATGACTGATCATAGCATATGCCTTCGGGTGGATTGTTTATGGGCTCCCTGATAGGTGGAGTTGCCCTACATAAGTGGGCGACGCGTTTAGAATTGTTGCATGTTTGGTGGGGTGATTCATTCACTTGCATTTGTGTGATCATGATTATTGTATGCCCTAGTAACATCAGGGCCATAGCCTCCACAGACACATCCTGGGTGGTTGGATTGAATACCAAAAATGTTTAGTTCTAGCATACGGGTGCCATAGATGTCTCTGGGTGAAAATCCCTAAACTCGATGGTACCAGCAGATGACTTCAACGTCGAGACCGAGTGGATACACGAGCGCGCGAGGGCCGTGTATTAGTGGGCCGCGTCTCCTACTGTGTCGTGGTTAGTTGGAAAGGGGTGTGACCTTACCCGCCTGAGTGAGGGGGCAATTTCTAGGTCGAGTTTGACCAGCTTGAGGAATCGGTCCACTATCGATGAGGTGGGCCCGATATTGGTAGGCGGATAGTGAGGTCTCTTCCGCTCTCCCAGTTATGCCTTCGGATAGGGGTGACAAGCTGGCTAGAGTGTACTACACCCCAGTGATTATCCAGACTGAGAATCGTACTGACTTGATGCTCTAGTGAGGAGCTGCATTGATATGTGGATGTGGATTGATATGCTTGACTTGCATTATGCATTGCATGGCCTTGATATGGCCGATAGCATTTATATCCTACATTGCATGGCCTTGGTACGGCTGATTGCATTCATGTACTCATCAGCACGATTCCGCATTACTCTAACCTTGCATTCTGAGCACGCTTATACTATGCACACACTTACACCACCCACTAAGCTTTTCATAAGCTTATGCACGATTGATGCGTGCAGGTGACACCAGGACACAGCTGTAGTCTCACCACAGTTGGAGCATGCAGCCGAGCTTCTAGAGTTTTTATTACTTTCATTATACTGTATTGCACTTCAGACGCATTGAACTTAAAGTTTTTATCATAGTGGATTTTGTGATGGTGTTCTTGTAGTTATTGTTCGTAGGTTATGCTTTTGGTTATGCTCATTATGAATCAAATTGATTGTTAGAAATCCTCCTTGTAGCATCCCAGGATCAGACCCTGGTATATGGGTGCCGGGAGCAGAGAGTGAGTTACTACGGAGGCTGTCGGCGCCGGATTCAGCGATCGAAAAATTTGTGAGCCCGGTTTCTAAGTTCGGGACGTGACAGAAGTTGGTATCAGAGCATAACTTGGGAATAACCAAGAACAACATCACATGTTTGCTATGAGCTCAGGGTGATTAGGTTTCGAGTGCAAAACCTTTTGATTAAGTTCTCTAACGTGTGATTCTCAAGGTTGATTAGCGTCCTTATTATTCTTATAGGACATACCGCCCAGGAAAGTGACCCGAGCACACCCCGCTCTACTACCCGAGGCTCCAGCTTTACCACCTGTGCCTCCCGTTCCACCGCCAGAGATCCTTACTTCCCTGCCTGAGGATGAGGTTCCTCCACCTGATGCTGGTGCGGATCCGACTGTGCCCATGAGTGCCTCGCAGTTATAGTAGATGTTGCAGGTTGTGACTACTGCGCTTTAGGGATAGGGCAGGCGCCCAGTTGTTTCTCTAGCTCAGGCTGAGCATGAGCGTGCGAGCGCCCTTCTTTGAGAGTTTAGACAGCTTGATCCCCTGCGTTTACAGGGTGAGCCAGATTCGACAGTAGCTGAAAGATGGCGCTCTGATGTGGAGACGATCTTCGATACTATGGTATGTACGACCAAGTAGCGAGTCTGGTTGGCAGTATTTCTTTTCCAGGGTGAGGCCGAGCACTGGTGGACCTCCGTTACACGCGTTGTAGGGCCGAATCATGTCTGGACATGAGAGGACTTTATCGACCGATTCGAGGAGCAGTACTTTCCTAACCACATTCGACGTCAGAGAGCACTGGAGTTTGAGACTCTGGTGTAGGGGGACATGACCGTGGTACAGTACGCGGTCTGTTTTGTGGCGCTATCAAGGTTTGCACCATATATGGTTGATGATGAAGGGTGGAAGGCCTGCCGTTTCAAGAACGGCTTATGTTACGTTCTTCGAGGCCGCATCATTGGGCATAATCTCTCGACTTTCCAGGCAGTAGTGCAGAGGGCTCAGATTTAAGAGACTGAGGGGTCGGCACGTAGGCCGACCAAGATTAGAGGAGGGGTCAGAAGAGGCAGGCCCTCTCTAGTAACTCACAGAAGCATCGACGACCGCAGAGGTACAGGAGCCACCCATCCGTCAGAGCACCAGTAGCACCGTCGGCACCCTTAGTGACACTACCTCAGAGATAACTTTCTGGTACCTACTATGGATGAGGTGGGATAGGACACCGTAGGTGAAAGTGTCCCCGACCTCAGCAGCAGCGACCCAGAGCACCACAGTAGCCTCCATAGCAACCGAGAGCACCGCAACAGCCTCCACAGCAGCAGCGACAGCAGATTCCACCATCGAGGCCCCTCAAGGTGCAAGATCGGCACTAGCCTCCCGGACATCGAAGCAGAGAGGCGCGGTTTTGAGCGCCTCGGTGACATCGACAAGCAAGAAGATCCTCTGACCGGACAAGCACCTCCCCAGCCAACTCAGGCTAGATTTTATGCGGCTCAGCAGGACTCACAGTCTTCTAGAGGAGTCGTTGAGGGTATACTTCCAGTCTCTTCATGCATCGCCTGAGTACTATTTGATTCCGGTGCTTCGCACTCATTCATGTCTGAGGATTTCTGTCGATCGACTAGATTGCTGACAGAGTCTGCTATTGAGAGATTGACTATATTGACACCCTTGGGGAAGACTACAGTATTGGGCTGTTTCTGTTCATCTTGCTCTGTTCTGGTTGGGGATATCTTTTTACCCACTGACTTGCTTGTGCTGCCGATATCAGATTTTGACGTTATCTTGGGCATGAATTGGCTTGTCGAATGCCATGTCATTTTGGACTGTTCCGTGAGGACGGTCACGTTCTGCATACCCGGCTTACCACAGTTTCAGTTCGTTGTAGAGCCCCGAGGAGAGTCGTTGTCTTGTTTGATGACTTGCGCAGTCGAGGAGCCCGTTGCTTTGTGTATCGATTGATTGCTGGTGGTCTGTGATTTTTTCGACGTGTTCTAAGAGATTCTGGGATTGCCACCGTGCCGTCATATTGAGTTCTAGATTGACCTTGTGCCTGGTACCGTGCCTATCTCGAAGGCCCCGTACCATATGACACCGATGGAATTGTGTGAGCTACAACGACCGTTGGACGAGCTGCGTGAGTTAGGATTTATTCATTCGAGTAATTCACCTTGGAGAGCACCGATACTCTTCGGTAGGAAGAAGGATGGCTCGTTGACACTCTACGTCGATTACCACAAGCTCAACCGAGTCACGATAAAAAACAAGTACCCACTCTCGAGGATAGACGATTTATTTGATCAGCTGCAGGGTGTACAGTTCTTTTCAAAGATTGACCTGTGTTCCGGTTATCATCAGATTCGTGTCCGAGAGGAGGACATCCCGAAGACAGCTTTTAGGACACGTTATGGTCATTTTGAGTTTCAGGTCATGTCCTTCGGACTGACCAATGCACCCGCGATCTTCATGCAGTTGATGATCGAGGTCTTTCATCCATATCTTGATCAATTTGTTGTGATCTTCATCGACGACATTTGAATATATTCGAGGACCCGTGAGGACCATATGCAGCATCTGGAGATCGCTTTGCAGACCCTCCGTGCCTACCAGCTGTATGCGAAGCTGGAGAAGTGCAAGTTCTAGCAGGAGGAGGTGAGATTCCTCAGTCACGTGGTGACGAGGGAGGGTGTCATAGTAGACCCCTCGAAGGTTGAGGCAGTGCGTCAGTGGGGCCAGCCCAGGACTGCGTCCGAGATCTGCAGTTTCCTTGGTTTAGCGGGCTACTATCTGCTTTTCATTGAGGGCTTCTCTCGTACTGCAGCCCCGATGACCATGTTAACTCAGAAGGGCACAGATTTTATTTGGACTGATACATGCGAGCAGGCATTCGTGGAGTTGAAGGACCGTCTAATGTCCGCTCATATCCTCACTCTTCCCTCTGAGAGTGATGGATTTGTTGTATTTACCGATGCCTCACGTATTGGTTTAAATGCTGTCCTAATGCAATAAGGCAGACCTGTAGCCTTCGCGTCTCGTCAGCTCAAGGTCCATGAGCTGAACTACCCCACGCATGATTTGAAGTTGGCAACAGTCGTCTTTGCACTGAAGGTGTGGAGACACTATCTCTATGGGGTTAGGTTCGAGCTCTTTTCTGACCACAAGAGCTTGAAGTACTTATTCTCTCAGTCTGATCTGAATAAGAGACAGACGCTGGATGGAGCTTCTGAAGGACTATGATTTTGACCTCCAGTACTACCCAGACAAGGCGAATGTGGTGGCGGATGCCCTCAGCCGTCAGCCACTAGGCCTGGTGGCATATATGATGATTCAAGAGTGGAGGATGCTCGAGGATATAGCGGAGTACGACTTCGATATTGGTCTGCAGTCTTCTATCGTTCAGCTATCAAGCCTGGTGATTCAACCCTCTCTTGTCTCAAGGGGGATTGAGGCTCAGCAGACAGACGAGTCGTTATAGGATTACCGAGCAGAGACAGCATCTGAGAGTCAGACAGATTAGCAGACTGGTTCTGATGGTGGACTTCGCTTCACAGGCCGATTATGTGTCCCGGATATTCTTGAGTTGCGCAAAGATCTTATGACCAAGGCACACCGATCGCCGTTTTCTATCCACCCTAGCTCGACGAAGATGTATCATGATATGAGGAGACAATATTTTTGGGCGGGGATGAAGCGCCAAATCGCTAGTTTTGTAGCCGAGTGTGACACATGCCGGCGTGTCAAGGCCGATCATCAGAGACCCCCTAGTCTATTGCAGCCGTTGAGTGTCCCGATGTGGAAGTGAGAGCACGTATCTACAGATTTCATTATGAGTTTATCGAGGACTCAGCGCGGTCATGATGCCATCTGGGTCGTCGTTGATTATCTGATGAAGTTGACACATTTTCTTGCGATTCGTGCGACTTGGCCTTTGGATCGGCTTGTGAGATTATTCATCGAGGAGATTATGAGACTGCACGACGTTCCAGTCTCGATCGTTTCTGACCGAGACCTGAGGTTCACATCTCAATTCTGGAGGAGCGTCCAGAGAGCTATGGAGTCTGTTTTATAGCTCAGCACAGCGTATCATTCGCAGACCGATGGCCAGACCGAGAGGGTCAACCAGATCCTTGAGGATATGCTTCGGGCCTGCGTGATTGAATTCGGGGATAGCTGGGCTGAGCATCTGCGATTGGCTAAGTTCGCATACAACAACAGCTATCAGGCGACCTTTGACATGACTCCTTTTGAGGCATTGCTTGGCAGACCGTGCAGATTCTGAGTTATTGAACCAAGGTTGGAGAGCGGCGTTTTATAGGTCCCGAGCTTGTGCAGGAGACATCAGAGGCTATTGATATCATCAGGTAGATGATGCACACAGCTTAGATCCGGCAGAAGAGTTTTGCTAATCGCCGGCGTCGTCCCTTGAGTTTGATGTAGGGGACCATGTGTATATCAAGGTCTCGCCCATGAAGGGCGTAGTTCGATTTGGAGCAAAGGGCAAGCTTACCTCGAGATTCATAGGACCTTTCGAGATCACTGAGCGCATTGGCGCCGTGGCCTATCGGCTTGCTTTACTATCTCAGTTGTCTGGAGTCCACAATATTTTTCATATCTCTATGTTGAGAAAGTGTGCGTCAGACGTGGTTCCTGTTATTGATTCGCAGCCGTTGGAGGTTCGTGAGGACGCTTCTTATATTGAGCAGCCAATTCGTATCCTTGATCGGAAGGAGCAGGTCCTCCGAACCAAGGTCATACCCCTGGTGAAGGTTCAGTGGGGTCACAATTCTGTTGATGAGGTGTCTTGGGAGCATGAGGCCGAGATTCAGGAGCTCTATCCCTACCTTTTTGATGATTGGCTATATGTTGTATCATGTATGTTGTCTCCGATTTTATATGACAATGCCTTATTTCCTCTTCTATTATGAGTTATGTTTCCTTGCAATGATTGAGTAAATTTTGAGGACAAAATTTTTATTTGGAGGGGAGAGCTGTAAGACCCGTATCCTAGTCCGTACCATTCTGTAGGCTTCCGCGATCCTTACGGTCGAATCCCGGTAATCCTCGACCCGTTTTCGATGTTTGCGCACGATTCTAAGCCAAGTCCTGCATACCGAAGTCGGCTCGAAATAAAACCCGTGCCTTGGCGACTGCGTCGTCGCTACGGTTCTAACGCCGTGACTCGCGCACCGATCCGATACCCAGGGTAGAAGATGTAGGCCCGCGTTCATTTCGAGAAAAAATGCTGTGCATTGCAAACTTCGAGGGAATCTCTACAACATGTCCCATCATTCAATCAATTAATCAATGTTAAGTACACACCTACTGAAGTACAACAACCCATATGCTACCCTTACCTCTCTCTCTCACAAGCAAGCCCAAAGTCAACCCTCACATCGCTTCATCCATCACTCAACCCATCTCCCATCCTTATCATCCCATCATTTCTCAAAAATCTCTCCCAAGCACCATCCCACATCCAAGCTCCCTCTCTCCCAATGCAATAAGTGTGGCCCATTTCCCCACCTTCTAATCTCACATCTCAACCATTCATTCATCATCAACCTCCATCAAAAGTGTAGGCAAGGAGCTAAGGAGGCTAAGGGACCAAGGAGAAGGCCTAGAGGTGGGTGATCTACCATTGATTTTCAATTTAATGGCCCACTTGTGATGGGACCCAATTTAATGTATGTGTTGTAGTCATATGAGGGGCCCATAGTGGCGGGGCCCTTCCACTATGCCGATCTCTCTCTCCTTCTCTCTATCTCTCTCTTCCCCTTTCCTTGTTGATGGCCCACCAAATATATGTGTGTGTGTAGTCCACCATGAGGCATGCATTCTATCTAGGCCATCCATCGGGTGGCTCACATGGCCGTCCGCTTGGACGGGCCCGATCAAAGGAAGACACAAACATCAGATTGATCAAGTGGGCCACGACCATGTGGAACCCACCTTGAGGTGTGGGCCCCATCCATGTGGGACCCACCACAATGACGTGTTTACCCATGTAGTCCAGCATCCTGGACACTGGACGGAGTGTGATAGCTAACATGGAGTTCGTGTACTAACATGGGAATGTACTAACATCTAACAAAAAATATTGTTTCTTTTAGGTTTGGGGTGGGCCGCTCATGTAGGCCCTACCTTGATGTATGTATATAATCCACGCCGTCCATTTCATTACTCAGAGCATTTTAGGTTTTGAGCCTAAAAATGACGCCAATCCGACCTTCTAGCGGGCCATACCATAGGAAATAGTGGTTTTTGTCATTGAAACCCACTTTGATGTCTTTTCCTTGCCAAAATGTGCTGCATATTGGACTCATTTGGTTAGTGTTGAGCCATACGATCCAATGGTTGGGTTGGATTTGTCTGCTGTGGGCCCCACCTACCAAAAACCGCAGAAAAATAGTTTTTCAAAAAAAAAAACTATAAGCGAAGACACTTTGTTATTCGACCGACAAAGACAAAGTGACTGCTTTGCATGCATGCGGACGGATTGGCAGGGACCCACAGTCCAAGCCGTGGGCCCCACCATGATGTGTGTTACCATTGACATCGTGCATTGGGTGGGTCTCCCTCCTGGCTACAGGCCACACAAAAAATCAACCGCATTCGGATCTCAGGTGGTCCACATCATAAGAAATAGTGGGTTGGATGCCTACCATTAAAACCCTTTATGGGTCACAGAAGTTTTGTATCAATATGACATTTATTTTATTCCTACTCGTCCAGGTCCATGTGACCTTATGAACAGTGTGGATGGCAGATAAATATCTCGGTGGGCCCCATGTATAGGTGGCCCTGTCAACAGATTGGAGGAAAATAAACATGACGGTGGGCCCCTGGTCTCGACAATAGGATTGGTTGAAAAATAAACATTACAGTGGGCCCTAGGTCCACGTGACCTCATCAACAGGTTGGGTAGAAAATAGACATTTTGGTGGGCCCCGGATCTGTGCAACTTTATCAACAGGTTGGATGGAAAGCAAACGTTATGGTGGGCCCCACGTGGGAACCACAATGATATATGTGATTTATTCCCACCGTCCAGGCGGACGGTGGAGCCCACAGTGATATTTGTGTTTTATTTCCACTATCTAGGTGGATGGTGGAAAATGATGTATGTGTTTTATTTATACTGTTCAATGACAGTGGGACCCACCATGATGCATGTGTTGCATCCAAACCCTCTAACTATTTTAAGAGCTCGTTTTATGGCATGAGTAGAAGAAAGAGGCAGATCTAGGATCAAGTGACCACCTATATGTGGGTGTGGCCCATTTGATATACATATGGCCGTGTGATGTGGTCCACTTACCATATTTAGGGCCCATGGGTTGAGGCCCATTGTGATATATAAGGGCCCGTGGGTTGAGGCCCATTGTGATGTATGCAAGGCTCATATGATTAGGCCCAACGTGATATATTTGTGGCCCGCCCATGAAGGCCCATTTTGATATATATATATATATATCTATATGAGACCCATGGTATGAGGCCCATTGGTTGAGGACCAATAAGGCGTACATAAGGCCCATTGTATTGTGATTCCACCATGGTATGTGTGTTGATCTTTATACCAGGCTATACCTTGGGAGCAATGATGGTTTGACGTCCACATTATAAGGATAATGTCGGTTAAATATCCATATTGTCACTCTCCCTAAGGCCCTAAGGCCCAATGATAGGCCCATATTTGTAGTGAGTAGGCCATCTAGGCCCATATCCGTTATGCACAAGCCCATCACCCTATGACCTGTTTAGTATAGATCCATGATTCATGATCATACGCATCATATGTATGTCTGATATGATGGGGCGGATTGTTTATGGGCTCCCTGATAGGCGGAGTTGCCCTACATGAGCACGCGACGTATGTAAGATTGTTGTATGTTTGGTGGGGTGATTCATGCACTTGCATTTGTGTGATCATGATTATTATATGCCCTAGCGACATCAGGGTCATAAACTCCACAGACACATCGTGGGTGGTTGGATTGAATACCGAAAATATTTGGTTCTAGCATACGGGCGCCATATATGTCCCTGGGTGAAAATCCCTAAACCCGATGGTACCAGAGGATGACTCCAGCATCAAGACCGAGTGCATACATGAGCACACGAGGGCCGTATAGCAGTGGGCCGCATCTCCCACTGTGTTGTGGTTATTTGGAAAGGGGTGTGACCTTACCAGCTTGAGTGAGGGGGCAATTTCTAGGTTGAGTTTGACTAGCTTGAGGAATCGGTTTGCTATCGAAGAGGCGGGCCCTATATTGGCAGGTGGATAGTGAGGTCTCTTCTACTCTCCCAGTTGTGTGTTTGGATAGGGGCGGCAAGCTAGCTAGAGTGTACTAGACCTCGGTGATTATTCAGATTGAGAACCGTATTGACTTGATGCTCTAGTGAGGAGCTGCATTGATATGTGGATGTGGATTGATATACTTGACTTACATTATGCATCGCATGGCCTTGATATGGCCGATAACATTTATATCCTACACTGCATGGCCTTGGTACGGCTGATTGCATTCATGTACTCATCAACACGATTCCGCATTACTCTGACCTTGCATTCTGAGCATGCTTATACTGTACACACACTTACACCACCCACTAAGCTTTTCATAAGCTTATGCACGATTGATGTGTGCAGGTGACACCAGGACACAGCCGTAGTCTCACCACAGTTGGAGCATGCAGCCGAGCTTCTAGAGTTTTTGTTACTTTCATTATACTGTATTTCCCTTCAGACGCATTGTACTTAAAGTTTTTGATCCTAGTGGATTTTTTTATTGTGTTCTTGTGGTTATTGTTCGTGGGTTATGCTCATTACGATTAAATTGATTATTAGAAATCCTCCTTGTAGCATCCCAGGATCAAAACCTGGTTTATGGGTGCCGGAAGCCGAGAATGGGGTACTACGGAGGTTATCGGCACCGGATTTAGCAATCGGGAATTTTGTGAACCCGGTTTCTGAGTTCGGGGTGTGACAGAAGTTGGTATCAGAGCATAACTTGGGAATAACCGAGAACAACATCACATGTTTGCTATGAGCTTAGGGTGATTATATTCCGAGTGCGAAACCTTTCGATTAAGTTCCCCAACGTGCGATTCTCAAGGTTGATTAGCATCCTTATTCTTCCTATAGGACATGCCGCCCAGGAGAGCGACTCGAGCACACCCTGCTCCACCACCTGAGACTCCAGCTTTACCACCTGCGCCTCTCATTCCACCGCCAAAGATCCCTGCTCCCCTACTTGAGGATGACGTTCCTCCACCTGATACTGGTGCGGATCCGACCGTGCCTGTGAGTGCCTAGCAGTTACAGCAGATGTTGCAGGCTATGACTACTGCGCTTTAGAGGTAGGGCAGGCGCCCAGTTGTTTCTCCAGCCTAGGCCGAGCAGAAGCGCGGGAGTGCCCTTCTTCGAGAGTTCATACAACTTGATCCCCCGTATTTTCAGGGCGAGTCAAATCCGACAACAGTTGAGAGATGACGCTCTGATGTGGAGAAGATCTTCGATACTATGGCATGTACGACCGAGCAGCGAGTCCGATTGGCAGTATTTCTTTTTCAGGGCAAGGCCGAGTACTGGTGGACCTCCGTTACACCCGTTGTTGGGCCTGATCATGTCTGGACAAGGGGAATTTTATCGACCAATTCGAGGAGCAATACTTCCCTGACCACGTTCGACGTCAGAGAGCACTGGAGTTCGAGACTTTGGTGCAGGGGGACATAACCGTGGTGCAGTACACGGCCCATTTCCTGGCGCTATCAAGGTTTACGCCATATATGGTTGATGATGAGGGGCAAAAGGCCCACCATTTCGAGAATGGCTTACGCTACAGTCTTCGAGGCCGAATCAATGAGCATGAGCTCCCGAATTTCTAGGCAGTAATGCGGAGGGCTAAGATTTATGAGACTGAGTGGACAGGCACGCAGGCCAGCCGAGATCAGAGGAGGGGTCAGAAGAGGTAGGCCCCCTCCAGTAGCTCATAGCAGCATCGACGACTGCAGAGGTACAGGAGCCACCCATCCACCAGAGCACCAGTAGCACCGTTGGCACCCCTAACAGCACCACCTCAGAGAAAGCTTTCTGATACTTGTTATGGATGCGGTGGAATAGGACACCGTAGATGGAAGTGTCCTCGACCTCAGCAACAGTAGCCGAGAGCACCACAGCAGCCTCCATAGCAGCAGAGAGAACCGCAACAGTAGTGATAGCAGATTCCACCACTGAGGCCCCCTCAGCAACAACATCAACACCAGCCTCCCAGATCGCAGTAGCAGAGGCAGCAGTTTCCAACGCCTCAGCGACATCAGTAGCAACAACATCCTCCGAGGGGACAGGCACCTCCTTAACCAGCTCAGGCTAGATTTTATGCAGATCAGCAGGACCCGCAGTCTTCCGGAGGAGTCATTGAGGGTATACTTCAAGTCTCTTCATGCATCGCCCGAGTATTATTTGATTCCGGTGCTTTGCACTCATTCATGTCTGAGGATTTCTTCCGATCGACTGGATTACTGACAGAGTCTACTAATGAGGGATTGACTTTATCGACACCCTTGGGGAAGACCACAATATTGGGCCATTTCTGTTCGTCTTGCCCCATTTTGGTCAGGGATATCTTTTTGCCCGCTGACTTGCTTGTGCTGCCGATGTCATATTTTGACGTTATCTTGGGCATGGATTGGCTTGCCGAATACCACGCCATTTTGGACTGTTCCGCCAGGACAGTCACGTTCTGCATACCTGGCTTGCCACAGTTTCAGTTCATTGTAGAGCCTCGAGGAGAGTCGTTGTCTTATTTGATGACCTGAGCAGTCAAGGAGCCCGTTGCTTGGTATATCGATCGGTTACCGGTGGTTTGTGATTTTCCCGACGTGTTACAACAGATTCTGGGATTGCCATCGCGCCGTCATATTGAGTTCCAAATTGACCTTGTGCCTAGTACCGCGCCTATCTCGAAGGTCTCATACCGTATGACACCAATAGAGTTGTGTGATCTACAACGATAGTTGGATGAGCTGCGTGAGTTGGGATTTATTCGTCTGAGTAGTTCACCTTGGGGAGCACCGGTACTCTTCTTCAGGAAGAAGGATGGCTCATTGAGGCTCTGCGTCGATTACCGTGAGCTCAACCGAGTCATGATTAAGAACAAGTACCCACTCCCGAGGATAGACGATTTATTTGATCAGCTACAAGGTATACAATTCTTTTTGAAGATTGACCTGTGTTCCGGTTATCATCAGATTCGTGTCCGAGAGTAGGACATCCCGAAGACAGCTTTCAGGACACGTCATGGTCATTTTGAGTTTCAGGTCATGTCCTTCGGATTGACCAATGCACCGGCGGTCTTCATGCAGTTAATGAATGAGGTCTTTCATCCATATCTCGATCAGTTTGTTGTGGTCTTCATTGACGACATTCGGATATATTCGAGGACCCGTGAGGACCATATGCAGCATCTGGAGATTGCTTTGCAGACCCTCCATGCCCACCAGCTGTATGCAAAGCTGGAGAAGTGCGAGTTCTAGTAGGAGGAGGTGAGATTCATCGGTCACATGGTAACGAGGGAGGGTGTCGTAGTAGACCCCTCGAAGGTTGAGGTAGTGCATTAGTGGAGCCAACCCACGACTACATCCGAGATCCACAGTTTCCTTGGTTTAGCTAGCTACTATCGGCGTTTCATTGAGGGCTACTTCCGTATTGCAGCCCTGATGACCAGGTTGACTCAGAAGGGCACAGATTTTATTTGGACTGATGCATGTGAGCAGGCATTCATAGAGCTATAGGACCGTCTAACGTTCTCTCCTGTCCTCACTCTTCCCTCTAAGAGTGATGGATTTGCTGTATTTACTGATGCCTCACGTATTAGTTTATGTGCTGTCTTGATGCAGCACGGTAGACCTGTAGCCTTCGCGTCTCGTCAGTTCAAGGTCCATCAGCTGAACTACCTCACGCATGAATTGGAGCTGGCAGTAGTCATCTTCGCACTGAATGTGTGGAGACACTATCTCTATGGGGTTAGGTTCGAGCTCTTCTCTGACCACAAGAGCTTGAAGTACTTATTCTCTCAGTCCATGCTGAACATGAGATAGAGACGCTGATGGAGCTTCTGAAGGACTATGATTTTGACATCCAATACCACCCAGGCAAGGTAAATGTGGTGGCGGATGCTCTCAGCCGTCAGCCACGAGGCCTGGTGGCACATATGATGATTCAGGAGTAGAGGATGCTTGAGGATATAGCAGAGTACGACTTTGATATTGGTTTGCGGTCTTCTATCGTTCAGCTATAGAGCCTAGCGATTCAACCCTCTCTTGTCGTAAGGGTGATCGAGGCTCAGCAGACAGACGAGTCGTTACAGGATTATCGAGCAGAGACAACATCTGAGAGTCAGACAGATTGGCAGATGGGTTCTGAAGGTGGACTTCGCTTCAGAGGCTGATTATGTGTCCTGGATATTACTAAGTTGCGCAGAGATCTTATGACCAAGGCACACCGATCGCGGTTTTCTATCCACCCTGGCTCGACGAAGATGTATCATGATATGAGGAGACAGTATTTTTGGGCGGGGATGAAGTGCCAGATCTCTAGTTTTATGGCCGAGTGTGACACATGCTAGCTTGTCAAGGCCAATTATCAGAGACACCCTGGTCTATTGCAGCCGTTGAGTGTCCCGATGTGGAAGTGGGAGCATGTATCTACAGATTTCATTATGGGTTTATCGAGGACTCAGCGCATCATGACACCATCTGGGTCATCGTTGATCATCTGACGAAGTCGGACATTTTCTTACGATTCGTGCGACTTGGCCTTTGGACCGGCTTGTGAGATTATTCATCGAGGAGATTGTGAGACTGCACGGCGTTCCAGTCTCGATCGTTTCTAACCGAGACCAGAGGTTCACGTCTCAGTTCTGAAGGAGCGTTCAGAGAACGATGGGGTCTGTTTTGTAGCTCAGCACTGGGTATCATCCGTAGATCAATGGCTAGACCGAGAGGGTTAACCAAATCCTTGACGATATGCTTCAGGCCTGCATGATTGACTTCGGGGTACCAGGGATGAGCATCTGTGATTGGCTAAGTTTGCATACAACAACAGCTATCAGGTGATCATTGGCATGACTCCTTTTGAGAGATTGTATGGCAGACTGTGCAGATCTCCGAGTTGTTGGACCGAGGTTAGAGAGCTGCGTCTCCTAGGTCCTGAGCTTATGCGGGAGACATCAGAGGCTATTGATATCATCAGGTAGAGGATGCACACAGCTTAGATCCGGCAGAAGAGTTTTGCTAATCGCCGGCGTCATCCCTTGAGTTTGATGTAGGGGACCATGTGTATCTCAAGGTCTCGCCCATGAAGGGCGTAGTTCGATTTGGAGCAAAGGGCAAGCTTACCTCGAGATTCATAGGACCTTTCGAGATCACTGAGCACATTGGCGCCGTGGCCTATCGGCTTGCTTTACCATCTCAGTTGTCTGGAGTCCACAATATTTTTCATATCTCTATGTGGAGGAAGTGTGCGTCAGACGTGGTTCCTGTTATTGATTGGCAGCCGTTGGAGGTTCGTGAGGACGCTTCTTATATTGAGCAGCCAGTTCGTATCCTTGATCGGAATGAGCAGGTCCTCCGGACCAAGGTCATACCCTTGGTGAAGGTTCAGTGGGGTCACCATTCTGTTGATGAGGTGTCTTGGGAGCGTGAGGCCGAGATTCAGGAGTGCTATCCCTACCTTTTTGATGATTGGCTATATGTTATATCATGTATGTTGTCTCCGATTTTATATGACAATGCCTTATTTCCTCTTCTATTATGAGTTATGTTTCCTTGCAATGATTGAGTAAATTTTGAGGACAAAATTTTTATTTGGAGGGGAGAGCTGTAAGACCTGTATCCTAGTCCGTACCGTCCCGTAGGCTTCCACAATCCTTCCGATCGAATCTCGACAATCCTCGACCCATTTCCTACGTTTGTACGCGATCCTAACCCAAATCCTGCATACCGAAGTCGGCTCAAACCGAAACTTGTGCCTTAGCGACCGTGCAGTCGCCGCGGTTCTAACACCGCAACTCGCGCACCGATCCGATACCCAGGGTAGAAGATGTAGGCCCGCGTTCATTTTAAGGAAAAACGCCTTGCATTATGAACTTCGAGAAAATCTCTACAACATGTCCCATCAATCAATCAATCAATCAATGTCAAGTACACACTTACCCAAGTACAACAACCCATACCCTACCCTTACCTCTCTCTTACACAGGCAAGCCCAATGTCAATTGTCACATCACTTCATCCATCACTCAACCCATCACCCATCCTTATCATCCCATCACTTCTCTCTCTCCCTCATTTCTTAAAAATCTCTCCCAAGCAACATCCCACGTCCAAGCTCCCTCTCTCCCAAAGCAACAAGTGTGGCCCACTTACCCCACCCTCTCATCTCACATCTCAACCATTCATTCATCATCAACCTCCATCAAAAGTGTAGGCAAGGAGCTAAGGAGGCTAAGGGACCAAGGAGAAGGCCTAGAGGTGGGTGATCTACCGTTAATTTTCAATTTGATGGCCCACTTGTGATGGGACCCAATTTAATGTATGTGTTGTAGTCATATGAGGGGCCAATAGTGGCGGGGCCCCTCCACTATCTCTCCTTCTCTCTATCTCTCTCTTCCCCTTTCCTTGTTGATGGCCCACCAAATATATGTGTGTGTGTGGTCCACCATGAGGCATGCATTCTATCTAGGCCATCCATCGGGTGGGCCACATGGCCGTCCGCTTGGACGGGCCTAATCAAAGGAAGACACAAACATCGGATTGATCAAGTGGGCCATGACCATGTGGGACCCACCTTGTGGGCCACATCCATGTAGGACCCACCACAATGACGTGTTTACCAATGTAGTCCAGCGTCCTGGATGCTGGATGGAGTGTGGTAGCTAACATGGAGTTCATGTACTGACATGGGCATGTACTAACAGCTAACAAAAAAAATGTTTTTTTTAGGTTTGGGGTGGGTCGCTCATGTAGGCCCCACCTTGATATATGTATATAATCCATGCTGTCCATTTCATTACTCGGAGCATTTTGGGCGTTGAGCCGAAAAATGACACCAATCTGACCTTCTGGCGGGCCATACCATAGAAAATAGTAGTTTTTGCCGTTGTAACCCACCTCGATGTCTTTTCCTCGCCAAAATGTGCAACATATTGGACTCATTTGGTTGGTGTTGAGTCATACGATCCAATGGTTAGGTCGGATTTGTCTGAGGCGGGCCCCACTTACCAAAAACCGTATAAAAATGGTTTTTAAAAAAAAAACTATAAGTAGCAGCGCCTGTTACTGCTGACCGTACAGTGCGGGCGGCTGCTGCGTGCGTGCGGACGGACTGGCATGCAGGGACCCATGGTCCCAGCCATGGCCCCCACCATGATGTGTGTTACCATCCACACCGTGCATTGGGTGGGCCTCCCTCTTGTCTACGGGCCACTAAAAAAATCAACCGTATTCGGATCTTAGGTGGCCCACATCATAAGAAACAGTGGGTTGGATGCCTACCATTGAAACCCTTTATGGGTCATAGAAGTTTTGTATCAATATGACATTTGTTTTTTTTCCTACTTGTCCAGGTCCATGAGACCTTATGAATAGTGTGGATGGCAGATAAATATCACGGTGGGCCCCATGTATAGGTGGCCCTGTCAACAGATTGGAGGAAAATAAACATGACAGTGGGCCCCTGGTCTTGTCAACAGGATTGGCTGAAAAATAATCATTACGATGGGCCCTAGGTCCACGTGACCTCATCAGCAGGTTGGGTTGAAAATAAACATTTTGGTGGGCCCCGGATCTGTGCAACCTTATCAATTGGATGGAAAGCAAACGTTATGGTGGGCCCCACCTGGGAACCACAATGATATATGTGATTTATTCCCGCCGTCTAGGCGGACGGTGGAGCCCATAGTGATATTTGTGTTTTATTTGCACCATCTAGGTGGATGGTGGAAAATGATGTATGTGTTTTATTCATACTGTTCAATGACAGTGGGACCCACCATGATGCATGTGTTGCATCCAAACCCTCTAACTATTTTAAGAGCTCATTTTATAGTATGAGTAGAAAAATGAGGCAGATCTAGGATCAAGTGGACCACCTATATGTGGGTGTGGCCCATTTGATATACATATGGCCCATGTGATGTGGCCCACTTACCATATTTAGGGCCCGTGGGTTGAGGTCCATTGTGACGTATGCAAGGCTCATATGATTAGGCCCAACGTGATGTATTTGTGGCCCGCCCACTAAGGCCCATTTTGATATATATATATATATATATATATATATATATATATATGAGCCATGGTATGAGGCCCATTTGATGTAATGAAGGCCCATGGGTCGAGGCCCAATAAGGCGTACATAAGGCCCATTGTAGTATGATTCCACCATGGTATATGTGTTGATCTTTATAGTGGGCTATACCTTGGAAGCAATGATGGTTTGACGACCATATTGTAAGGATAATGTTGGTTAAATGTCCGTATTGTCACTCTCCCTAAGGCCCAATGATAGGCCTATATTTGTAGTGAGTAGGCCGTCTAGGCCCATATCCGTTATGCACAAGCCCATCACCCTATGGCATGTTTAGTATAGATCCATGATTCATGATCATATGCATCATATGTATGTCTGATATGACGAGTGACTGATCATAACATATGCATTTGGACGGATTGTTTATGGGCTCCCTGATAGGAGGAGTTGCCCTACATGAGCGCGTGACGCGTACAGGATTGTTGCATGTTTGGTGGGGTGATTCATGCACTTCCATTTATGTGATCATGATTATTGTATGCCCTAGCGACATCATGGCCATAGCCTCCACAGACACATCGTGGGTGGTTGGATTGAATACCAAAAATGTTTGGTTCTATCATACGGGCTCCATAGATATCCTTGGATGAAAATTCCTAAACCCGATGGTACCAGAGGATGACTCCAACGTCGAGACCGAGTGGATACACGAGCGCGCGAGGGCCTTATACCAGTGGGCCGCGTCTCCCACTATGTCGTGGTCGGTTGGAATGGGGTGTGACCTTATCCGCCTAAGTGAGGGGGCAATTTTTAGGTTGAGTTTGACCATCTTGAGGAATCGGTCCGCTATCGACGAGCCGGGTTTGATATTGGCCGGCAGATAGTGAGGTCTCTTTCACTCTCCCAGTTTCGCATTCGGATAGGGGCGGCAAGCTGGCTAGAGTGTACTAGACCCCGGTGATTATCCTGACTGAGAACCGTACTGACTTGATGCTCTAGTGAGGAGCTGTATTGATATGTGGATGTGGATTGATATACTTGACTTGCATTATGCATTGCATGGCCTTGATATGGTCGATAGCATTTATATCATACACTGCATGGCCTTGGTACGGCTAATTACATTCATGTACTCATCAGCATGATTCCGCATTACTCTGACCTTGCATTTTGAGCACGCTTATACTGCGCACACACTTACATCACCCTCTAAGTTTTCCATAAGCTTATGCATGATTGATGTGTGTATGTGGCTCCAGGACACAGCCATAGTCTCGAAGCAGTTGGAGTGTGCAATCGAGCTTCTGGAGTTTTTGTTACTTTCATTATACTGTATTTCCCTTCAGACGCATTGTACTTAAAGTTTTTTATCATAGTGGATTTTTTGATGGTGTTCTTATGGTTATTGTTTGTGGGTTATGCTTTTGGTTATGCTCATTACGAATCAAATTGATTATTAGAAATCCTCCTTGTATCATCCCAGGATCGGAACCTATTATATGGGTGCCGGGAGCCAAGAATGGGGTACTACGGAGGCTGTCAGTGTTGTTTTATTTAAACCAACCTGATTTAAATGATTTTTAAACTCGCAAGTATACGAATTAGATGTAGATACAGTACGTATTACGAGATCGTTCCCACGAGGACTGGTCATCACAATTCAAATCATAATTCTCCTTAACTAATCCAACAAATAATGGAGTGAATTACTAAGCACAATTCTATGAAGAAAAAAAACAACTGAGAATAGGGAAGAAAATTCAATCAGAGAGAGAGCACTAGGACTTTCGAATCCACCCCTAATTATCCTAACCCTTGTTTTGTCTGTTGATTCACCGTAATTTAAATTGATACAACTTATATAGAGAAAGCACAATCTGTGTCCTTAATCAGGCGTACAGAATGTCTAATTCCTTTAAGTAATGCCATGAATAACATATCCCATGTCTTTGGTCGGGCACATGGAATGTACAGTTCATTAAAGCACCCTGTCCCTTCCTCTATAGGAAACGTGTTCATGATCAGACACAAGCACCTAGAATAAGCATCCAAACAACATCCATATATATACTTTGGTCAAGTTCATAGATGGAGAAGTATAGAATTTAAACCAATCAAGCCCACTTAGAGAAAGAAACAAATCAATTAAATTCAGGATGAAATCAACATATAACAAAAATCATTCAAATTAGGGGCTTCATCTCAACCCTAGCCAAGAGTTTAGAAACTCATGGATTCAATTAGAAAGAAGGAAAAATATAAATGATAAAAGAAAAAAAACATCCTTCCAATCTCTCCCTTCTTTCTTCCTCTCTCTCTCTCTCTTGCTTCTCCAAGCCGAAAAATCCCCAAACTCCCTGGATCTCCCCTCTTTTCCACATCCAAAACTCCTCTTATAGGTGCTGGAAGGGTGGTGGGAAGGCTGGAGTCGGTGGAGAGGCTGTCGCAGCAACAGCCGCGTCCTCCTTTTCGCAGCCAAGTTCGGACGTAAAACAGCTCTTCTTTTCTTGCTTAGTTTCCAGAGAAATACCATCCCTTAGGACGTTTTCGAGTGCTATACATTATGGACGGTTCAGATCTGACATATGATCAGAGATGGTGGGCCACAACTACCTGGAACTCCGAATTTTGCGGACGTACGTAAGGCTACGCACGTCCTTCGCTGACGTGATCGGTGGGCCCCACAGAGGTGTTTTCATGGAAATCCACCCCATCTATTAAATTGCCCTCGAAATTTCGGTAAAAAACTGATGGTTTTAGTTGTCCGTTGACGCGGCTCAGAGAAGAAATCACAACAAAATCAATTTTGAACGTCACAAGACCGCCTGTTTGTAGCCTCTGTATCATGCACGTGTGCACGCATGGACACAAAATATTAACATGGTTTTGTAGTGCCACGATGAACGGCTTGGATGAGCTATACAGATGACGTATGGGGCCCACAATCAGCCGCAAAACGAATGCCGTCCATCCGTTACGCTGGAGATGAAAACGGCAGCTTCCGTTTTGATGAAGACGCGGGTCAGCGCTTGCGCTGACTAGAGTGACGGTGCAGTGCACGTCGGGTGTGAATGTGCATGGTGTACATGCATCACGTACGAGGCCCACTATAATGTTTGTGCGAAATCTGCACCGTCCATCCTTTTTCTCATATTATTTCAACCGCCAAAACCAAATTTGAGGTAGTTCTAGATATCAGGTGGGCCCCAAATTGAAGATTAATGGGCCGATCTGTCCGTTGGGCCACTTCCCGAGATCTTTAATGGATGATATTTAATATGTACGGTTAATTTATGGCCTTCATCACATGTATGAAGTTTCAAACTGATCGGATGACGGAAACTATGTGATCTTGCATTCTGGACCAATTTCGGGCCTCTTTAACGTGAACGACTTGATTTCCTCGGATCCCTGGTGTGTAAATTCATTGATCTCAGTCCTCTGGAGTCCGTCCCTTGCTCTGGTAACTTCAGAGCATTAAATCCATGCTTTTAACATCATTTTTCAATCCACGCTCCTGGTTTCATCCTGTAATAAAAACACAATAAAAATATGGCATTAAGCATTATCATATACGTAAAATCTGGCAATAATCGGAGTCTGATATGTAATATTTGATCCTCATCACAACCCCCAACCAGCATTTTGCTAGTCCCGAGCAAAACATGAGAAAAATAATTTCAGAAATAAAAGACAATTCCTGTAAACTCAAGTGACTTGTGAACAGATAGTTGAGATGTGAAAATTTTAAAATTCATGAATGGTGAGAAGAATTTTCTCCAGAAATCAAGCTCACAGTAAACTTCATAATCAAGCTCAAAATATTAATCCATTAATTAGAACAATTTTAAACATTGAGTTCCATGAGTGTATAGTGTAATATTGGCTTACAATCATTAAAAGATCCAATTGTCAATTTCATGATATCATTAGTAATTAACAACAGAATTCATGACAACCAAAACTTGAAACCAAAACATACCAACAGATTAACTTTTCAGTCTACCAGCCTGTGATATTCTTTATGAACAGTAACGCCAATGAGGGGAATCAAATTCTCACCTATAGGGAGCAAACCTATGGTGAAAACTTGTTGCCTAACTTTTTTTTTTTCATATGTCAACTATGGAGAATCAAATCTACACCTATAGGGAGCAAACCTATGGTGAAGATTATGTGACTTAGCCTTTCTTTTCTTCTTTATAAACTGATGCTAAAAATTTTATTTTTCAGGCTAGTTCCTTTCATGCTTAGTGATTACCAAGTTAATCATTCAGTTATTGAACCGGAACCTTAATGTGTAAGAGAGATGTGATAGGTGAAATCATGGCTCAATCAATGTTTACAACTTCTAATTATGGATTATCAATTCAAAATTGACTGTGAAATCAAGCAGATGGCCGAATCCAAGAGTCATAAGTTACCAACATCACGTGTCTTATAATGTTAAAATCACAACTATCCTTCAAAATCACTTTGAATTCAACAGAAATTCCAGAAAAAATGTTAAAATTTTCACAAATTTTGCTCAAGACTAAGAAAATACTGATTAGGTAACCTAATCTATCTCCCACCCCCAACCTAAAATCTACATTATCCTCAATGTAACAGAAATAAGCATGCGATGCACATGGGACAACGAAAATAAAAGAGTGATGGAAAGATGGTACCTGGACAAAGAATCAAGAGGCTTTCTCAAAATTATCAATGTAAGAGCGAGTTAGCACAAGAGAGAAATTAACAGAAGTAGAAATAACAAAAAGAAAAACAAAAGAAGATCCTACCTATACCACTTTCGCAGGTGCTCTCGATTGCATTTAGCGCATGCAACAAGCCTTTAAACCCCTAGGTTACCCCTAGTGGACGAGTTGTAGTCTCGTGAGGGTTTGCAGTAATGTTACCCACAAACATTGAACTAACTAATTGGGAAAATGAAATGAAATGAAAAGCTGGGTTGCCTCTCAGGAGAGATAAGTTTAACGTCTTCAGCCAGATAAGAACGGACCATGAATTAACTAATCTTTATAACTAGGGTCCGCCAAAGAAATTACCTCGACACCTTGATTAACCAATTCCAGACAAGTGATGTGAGTTCCCATGAACTGTGCTATCTGAAATGAGGTAACTGATACTATCGTCAAATAATTTAAGAACTTCTACTCGAATGACTTCTTCCATGTTAGGATCATGCTTCCTTTGCATTTCACGTGACCTTCCTGCAGCATGATCCATACATACAGTAGGGCATACTCCCTGTATTTCCGTTATCTTCTGTTCAATTGCTGCCTTATATGCTCTAAGAACATTAAGCAGCCTGCTCTCCTTTGCCTTCTCAGAGTTGGAAACTATGCTGTCAGGCAGAGTCTCAGAGGGACCTAATAATGCATATTCGAGATTTTCAGGTAATTGTTTAATGTCAGGATTTGGTGGTTTTTCAACAGATGGAACCAATTTGGACTGAGAGGGTGGAAGAGGTTTCACTTTCGCTTTCCATTTTAAAGTCTCTATTATAGGAGTAGAATCGAGCAATGCATTGACTTTGTGGATGGGACTATCTATGTCAAAACCTATCTCATAGATACCACCTCTCTTCTGTGGTTGGGGACTTCTGTCACCTCTATTTGAATAGTCCCATTGCTGGGAATTTGCACTCAAGGTTTCAAAGAAATTCCACGCTTCGACATCACTTTTGGTCATGAATGACCCTCCACTGGTGGCATCAACCATGCGACGATTCTGGGGTGTCAAATCGTCATAGAAGTATTGAACCTGTTGCCACTTTTCAAAACCATGGTGTGGATATTAAAGAAGTAAGTCCTTCCATCTTTCCCAACATTCATGAAAGTGCTCACCCTCTTTTTGTGTGAAATTAGTGATTTCTCTACGGAGAGCATTGGTTTTGTGAACTGGGAAGAATTTGTTTAAGAACTTCCTAGACAGGTGATCCCATGTAGCGATAGACCCAACTTCTAGAGAATTCAACCATGCTTTCGCCTTATCCTTCAAAGAAAAAGGAAACAGGCGTAGGCGGATCGAATCGTCTGAGAAGTTTTGGAACTTAAAGGTGGAGCAAATGTCTAGGAATTCTTTCACATGATGATATGGGTCCTCCTTGTCTAACCCATAAAAGGATGGCAACAATTGTATGACTCCAGGTTTAAGTTCAAAGTGTGTTGCCGTAGTGGCTGGCAACACTATGCATGAAGGCGCATTAAATTGGACAGGAGCTGAATAATCTCTGAGAGCTTTAACTTCATTCTCATTCGCCATTTCAACAGGATTATTTCTCAATCTTCCACGAAGTGTTCTTTCTATTTCAGGATCAACAGGTGCTAGTTCTATATTCAGAGATCCATGTCCTAGCATAAACTAAGTTACTACAATGTAAGAAAGAAAACTAAACTAAGATGCAACCTAAGAGAAGTAAAACTAGAACAAGATAAAATTATGTAAGCAAGGATTGGAAGAAAGAACCGGAAAAAATGAGACGATCAATGTCTGAAGAATAGGGAGCTCCTCCTTCACTTCCTGTAAACAAATTAAAAACAAAATAAATTAAATTTCCTAAAATAATGCTAGAAAAATCCTAAGCAACGGTTAATTTTTAAAAAAGAAAGCTTCTAATCTTAGAAATCAAAAGGTAAGTTAGTTTCTAAAAAGGAAGGAAATCCTAGAATTAGAAAGTTACTTAAAAGAAGTATCTAAATCTAAAATTAGAAAGTAGAAAATTTCTAAAAAAGAAAGCCTAGAATTAGAAAATTTCACAAAATAAAAATAAAACACCAATTCTAAAAATAGAAATTAGAACAAGTAGAAAATTTAGAAAGGGATTACTAAATTAAAAGTTTATGTCAGGACCGTACAAAATAGGAAATAGGTTAGTTTCTAAAAATAAAATAACATAAAAACTTTAACCTAAAGTTAGTAAAATCCTAAGACTATGAATTATGATAAGAGAGAATCCTAAATTCAATTTGGAACGAAACAGTCCCCGGCAACGGCGCCAAAAACTTGTTGTTTTATTTAAACCAACCTGATTTAAATGATTTTTAAACTCGCAAGTATACGAATCAGATGTAGATACGGTACGTATTACGAGATCGTTCCCACGAGGACTGGTCGTCACAATTCAAATCTATAATTCTCCTTAACTAATCCAACAAATAATGGAGCGAATTACTAAGCACAATTTTATGAAAAAAAAACAACTGAGAATAGGGAAAAAATTCAATCAGAGAGAGAGCACTAGGACTTTCGAATCCACCCCTAATTATCCTAACCCTTGTTTTGTCTGTTGATTCACCCTAATTTAGATTGATACAACTTATATAGAGAAAGCACAATCTGTGTCCTTAATCGGGCGTACAGAATGTCTAATTCCTTTAAGCAATGCCATGAATGTCCCATGTCCTTGGTCGGGCACATGGAATGTACAGTTCATTAAAGCACCTTGTTTCTTCCTCTATAGGAAACGTGTTCATGATAAGACACAAGCACCTAGAATAAGCATCCAAACAACATCCATATATATACTTTGGTCAAGTTCATAGATGGAGAAGTATAGAATTTAAACCAATCAAGCCCACTTAGAGAAAGAAACAAATCAATTAAATTCAGGATGGAATCAACATATAACAAAAATCATTCAAATTAGGGGCTTCATCTCAGCCCTAGCCAAAAGTTTAGAAACTCATGGATTCAATTGGAAAGAAGGAAAAATATAAATGATAAAAGAAAAAAAAACATCCTTCCAATCTCTCCCTTCTTTCTTCCTCTCTCTCTCTCTCTCTCTCTCTCTCTCTCTCTCTTGCTTCTCCAAGCTGAAAAATCCCCAAACTCTCTGGATCTCCCCTCTTTTCCACGTCCAAAACTCCTCTTATAGGTACTGAAAGAGTGGTAGGAAGGCTGGAGTCGGTGGAGAGGCTATCGCAGCAACAGCCGCGTACTCCTTTTCGCAGCCAAGTTCGGACGCAAAATAGTTCTTCTTTCCTTGCTTAGTTTCCAAAGAAATACCATCCCTTAGGACGTTTTTGAGTGCTATACATTATGGACGGTTCAGATCTGCCATATGATCAGAGATGGTGGGCCACAACCGCCTGGAACTTTGAATTTTACGGACGTGCGTAAGGCTACGCACGTCCTTCGCTGACGTGATCGGTGGGCCCCACAGAGGTGTTTTCGTGGAAATCCACCCCGTCCATTAAATTACCCTCGAAATTTTGGTCAAAAACGGATGGTTTTAGTTGTCCGTTGACGCGGCTCAGAGAAGAAATCATAACAAAATCAGTTTTAAACGTCACAAGACCGCCTGTTTGTAGCCTCTGTATCACGCACGTGTGCATGCATGGACACAAAATTTCAACATGGTTTTGTAGTGCTCGAAGCCTTCTACACGATGAATGGCTTAGATGAGCCGTACGGATGACGTATGGGGCCCACAATCAGCCACAAAACGAACGCCGTCCGTCCGTTACGCTGGAGCCGAAAACGGCAGCTTCCGTTTTAATGAAGACGCTGGTCAGCGCTTGCACTGACCAGAGTGACGGTGCGGTGCACGTCGGGCGTGAATGTGCATGGTGTACATGCATCACGTATGGGGCCCACTGTAATGTTTGTACGAAATCTGCACCGTCCATCTTTTTTCTCATATTATTTCAATCGCCAAAACCAAATTTGAGGCAGTTCCAGATATCAGGTGGGCCCCAAATTGAAGATTAATGGGCTGATCTGTCCGTTGGGCCACTTCCCGAGATCTTTAATGGATGAAATTTAATATGTACGGTTAATTTATGCCCTTCATCACATGTATGAAGTTTCAAACTGATCAGATGACGGGAACCATGTGATCTTGCATTCTGGACCAATTTCGAGCCTCTTTAACATGAACGACTTGATTTCCTCAGATCCCTGGTGTGTAAATTCATTGATCTCAGTCCTCTGGAGTCCTTCCCTTACTCTGGTAACTTCGGAGCGTTAAATCCATGCTTTTAACATCATTTTTCAATCCACGCTCCTGGTTTCATCCTATAACAAAAACACAATAAAAATATGGCATTAAGCATTATCATATACGTAAAATCTGGTATTAATCGGGGTCTGATATGTAATATTTGACCCTCATCAGTCAGCGCCGGATTCGGCGATCGAGAATTTCGTGAACCCAGTTTCTGAGTTCGGGGCGTGACAAGACCGGTCCACCGGCTGGATGCCCAAGCTAGGACGTCCAGCATGGGCTGGCTGTCCATCCTCCATTTTGCCCACCTTGATGTATGGTTCTATCCACGCCGCCCCTCCATATTGTGGACCACATGGTCGTGGCCCACCTCCCAGTGGAACGTCCACATGAGTGGCCCACTTTGATGCCTTTTAGGGGCAGCTGCCCATGCCCCCATGACCGTCCACCCAAGGACACCCAGGCCCATTTGGCTATTGTTGAACGTCTAGTCCAGTAGCATGGTCCACCTGATCTACGTGTTTTATCTACTCTATTTATCTGGTGGGGGCCCATAATGATATATGTGGGTCACCAGGGAATTATAATTTTATAAATTAATTTTTACTATTGGACTCCAGCAGGCCCAGAAAACAGGTGGGCTGGAATTCCAATAATAAGCCCAAACTGGCTGCCCTTAATGGCATGTTTTGGGGTAGCATGGCCCACCATATTTGGGGATGTATGCACACACATCTTGCCCTATTTTTCCAACATATTTTAGGCTTAATTAGTGCACTCTTGACACCCACCCGAGTTGGGTTTCTATTGGATCAATGTTCATAGCTATTTGTTGTATTTTCTAGGCCCATTTGTCCTGGAACTTTCTAAATAGGCTGTAACGTCTCGAAAAAATCCATACAAAGACCCGAGTACCACCTCAGGTAGAAATAACTTAGGACCAAATCCTTTAGAAATTAGGTGAGAATTAGCGAGTGCTAAACTAGAGTACCTGTGAGATTACCACTAATCACTTTAAATACGATCTGTAAGACCCAAAACTTATAGAATTATTAACGCTACATTACCCTGAAATCTAGGATCCATCTCTAAACCCAGTTGCTCTCAGGAGCATTTAGAAACTCCGTATCAGACCTGGACCGCACGTCGAAAGTCCGATTACCCTGAAACTATACCATTATGTCCGCCTTGCTGGGATTGACTACCACCTCAGAAATCAAGTCCTAACAGTGTCCAGAAATGCGTAACTTGAGCCCGGAGCGAAGTGTGTGAGAAACGTGAATATATTTAGAAATAAAATCCAAACTTAAGTAAATTGAGACGTGTCGCTTGTGGGCCAAATATAAGGATTCAGACCATCAGAATCTGACCCAAATACACCCTCGGATCAGGAGAAATTTCCTACACATGTCAATACACTCGTGGCCCTGACCATGTACCGGTGACCGTTGAATTGAAACTGGTCCGCCACGATTGATCTGTAAATCCGATCGGACCAAAAACTCAGCTTGACCTAGATCCAAGGTCAGGGAGCTTAAGTCCGACCGCACGCAGAAATAGGCCTCCGGAAGTGCTCCGTTGGATCGAAACTGATGTCCTTTGGACATAACCTAAGTATACCATGACCCTGGGGTCATTCCCATTAGTTTTGGGCCTATAAAAAGTGCTTAAACCCTTTCTCTCATAACCCATACGAATTTCCTAAACCCTAGAAAGAAAAGAGAGAGAAAGAGAAGGAAAGAGAGAGAGTGTGTGGGAGTTTGCTCTCGGGATTCAATCCTGCCACTCTACTTACCATTTCATCAATTCTGAATCGCAAATCCGGCGTTCCAACAATGCACTTGGGTAAGAAAACCTAACCTTAATCTATTTTAGGGTTTCACATAGTGTAAGTTATGAAATAGCTAACGTAATTCATGCTATAGGTCGCCAATCCGCTGTTGACAAAGACTAAGTGTCTAAAACGACTCCGTTACACATTTACCGGTGTAAGGTGCAGACTATAAACGTATAGGTTATGATTTTCAAGGCTTTCAATATCGATTAATGATTTATTACTAACATGGATGCTATTTTACATGCTAAATGCGATGCCTGTCTAGCCTTTCAGATATATATGAACTATGTTGAGTTTAGGTTAATCCATGTGTTTGTTGAAATAATCGTATAAGCATGGAATTTGAATTTGAGTTTGCCATGATTAATTGTTGTCTATGTATGCTAGATGTATGTGTAACAACTCTTTGATGAAAGGATTAGCCCTAATACATGTTATATTAACATACGTTACGTATGTTCTATTGTGTAGCCTAAGTGTTTGTAAAAATGACTGAATGAGTATAGAATTCGCATTCGTGCTCGCCATGAGTAACTGTCATGGATATATGATTGTTGTATAGGCGATAACCCTTTGACGAGAGGATTGGCCCTAATACGTATGATAACTAATATATATCATATATGATGGAACACATAGGCTAAGTGTTTGTAAAATGTCTGAATGAGTTAGTAGTTAGTAAGGTGTACCTGTATGCGGGTTGAGATATGATTCTCAACTACCTCAATGATGTGTATGATTTCCTCCATGTATGTCATATTCTGATGTTTGGTTGTTTATGAATTGAATGTGTGCAAATTCATGTTTACATGGCATTTCAGAACATGTTCATATGGTTGTATGATTTGAAGTATTGATCCATTATCGCTTTAACTCTATTATAGGATATTTTGTTGTAATTGAATGTGGTTGGGGCTATCATATAGTCTAGGAAATTGGTAACAGGCCTTGAATTGGTGGCTGAGGTTGTTTCACCACACAGGAGGTGTTCGATGAATCCGAGTCGTACTTGGGTTGTCGACAGTGGTTAGGCCACACGGAGTGCTTACGCACTTCATGTCAATTAACTTAACGTGCGCTCATGCTAGTCAAGCCCATCAAGTAACCCGATTGGCCCGATGTATATTCACCATGTTTGGACGTTACTGCTTGAACCTAAGGTACCAAACCCACCAGTGGAATCCCCACTAACTCATGAGCCGGACATGGTGGTATGGGATACCGTGGTCAAGCTGTCGTCCTACGTTGTGGCGACGAGCCTCCCCGTAGTGACCAGTGAGTAACATCGCCTCGTGAGCCGAATAATGTGGTATGGGACACTGTATTCGAGCTGTCGGCTTACACTGATCAGGTGACGAGTCCTTTGTAGTGACCTCGAGCATACTCTGAGACTGCGTTGAGGCGACGAGCCTTTTCGTAGCTAATAGAGTATAAACTAGGCCTGCACTGATAAGGCGACGAGCCCTTTTGCAGTGACTTAGAACCACAACATCGATGGGAGTTGCTAGGACTGACGACCCTAGACCGGATCATTGTTGGGAATTGATATAAGGGAGGTATCTTAGCTTCCCGATCCTATTGTCTGAACAAACCTAAGTAAGAACTGGACTAACCAGATCATAACATTGCATTGCACGGTGCTTGGTGAGGAAGTAGCATGCATGTGTCTGGAGTGGTGCATGCCGCGACCATGAGATGAAGTTTATAGAGGGAGTGTAGGCGAGGGCATGCATCATATCATATCATCCTTACATTAATAAGAGTACTTAGGGCTGAATTGTTGTACTACTTTATCATTACTGCTTAATTGAATTGATAACATGTTAACCTTTGCGTTATAATTCCACTGAGTTAACTACTCACTCCCACGTTCTGGGACGGTGTTTACACACCAACCAAACTCTGTCTTAGTTGCAGACGGCGATGCGACGTATGAGGCGGATCCTGACTTCTACGATGATGAGGAGTTCTCATATATGCAATTATCAGGCAGTTTTACTTAGGTCGTACTGATTGACGGGGATTACAAGGCTTCTCAGTTATAGATGGACTATACTTTTGAAATTTTGAATGTTGAACTAATACATGTAAATATTTGATCTGGCAATGTAATCATACTGTGGAGAGTAGTAACGGTCTATACGTTTGCTTATACTTATATACATCTCTCAGTCTTCCGCTTGCGTAACATAATTGTTTCTATAGTATGGATTATTGTTTTGGTATAATCTCATTCATGTTTTATGCACTAACATGGACAATATACAAATATTATGAAATATGTGTGCATAAGTGATGTGTTGGAACTCGGGAGTCAGGCATTTGCACGACCCTCGATTTTCTGGGCATTATAAGTTGGTATTATAGCATGATTTGGATTAAAATGGACCTGGTTTATGGTCACACATCGTACGTTGACGCATTTAGACCTAGGTGGGTGCGAGAAAAATGTAGAAACAAGCTTAAGTTTCCCAGATTCGCCAATGGGTGAAAGTTACCAAAAACGATCACCGAGATCGAGTCTGTGCACATCCGTGATCCCTTGCGACGATCCCAGATCATCCCAAGACCATCAATCGACGGGTCTAGACATTGATTTACCCTATCCCAGCCTTCAACAATTGGTATATGCGGGTATACATCAGGAAGTACTTGAAATGACCCGTAAAGACTCGAATCGGAGTCGGGGGGTCAAAACGGCCAATTCGGTGGGACCCAGAGTGGGTCCCACATGTTTTTATGGTCTAGGGGGCAGGAGGACCTTGTCCCACCAGCGAGCCATTACCGAAATGTCCAGAGGTTGGTGAGGGACTTGCCGGTTCCGCGAGGCCTCGCCGCCTGGCGGGCCGGTTCGAGCCGATGCCTCTAAGGCGTTTTATGGCCCACTGATGCATGTTGGGTTAATTTAAACCCCTCCCAACACTCCCCTTCTTCCTAACCTACCTCTCCAAGCTCTCCTTTTCTCATGAAATCACTCAAATCTCCACTCAAATCCCCCCTTCAAGCACCTCTTCTTCTATTTTTGTGCACTACCTATACCACCCATCTAAAACCCTCTTCTACAACCATTATTCTCCACCTTTCCCTTTCATTTGAGCATTTTAAACCCCACTTTGTATCTGGGAACGCAATACTGTGGGAAAGAAAAGAGCTCCTGTGGATGAAAATAGCTCCTGTGGATGAAGCCGGCCCTAGTCACCCTACTCGTTCAAGGAGGCCAACAGGCATCATCGCAAGCTCGAACATTGATAGAGAGATAAGAACGAAACAGGATCTCAATCCCCAAGCCCCCCTCGAGAGGACTCTATTAGCGGAGCTGTCTCATGGAAGATTCCAGGGCCGCAGGGTCCTTTTTGAAGAACATGTGGATGAGAAGCTCTTTGAGAATTATCTATTATTAGAGCGCCTGGGTGAGGCCGAATGGGGTTTGGTGTTTGAGGGCAAGTCTCGTGCCAATGTGGGCACTGTCCGAGCATTCTACACCCATATTCGAGAGCTTACGATGGAGCCTTTGTAGTTCAAGATCCCCGTGAGAAGAGGTCGAGAGGCCACAATTGATGCTGGCTTGATAACCCGACTCATGAAAATACCGCTTGGCAGGGTACATACAAGTGAGAAGAATTTGAAGAGTGCACGTGATAGGGATTACCGCACACGATTCCTTTGTGGACACCTGGCCCACTGGAATCCAAACAACAGCCTCCTAGTGACCAATATGACTGACGACTTCCGTCTGCTCCACTACATCTTCACGTATAACGTGTACCCCAGGTGGAGCAACCGCAGTGAGTGCACGCTCCTGATGGTAGACTTTCTGTACCAAGTTGGGTAAGGAGAGAAGTTGTGCATGCCTACGTATGTACTATGGTAGATAGTTCTGACCGCACGCTCTACTAGGGCGTCTGCTTCGCTCCCATTCGGTCGACTCATATGTAAGCTTGCACATGAATTCGCCTACGGACTTGGTACAGAACTTCCCGTGCCAATCCATTTCATCAACGAAGCAACTCTCAATAGCATGGAGATTGGGCCACGACACCGTCAAGCCTGACTCGATGAGAGTGAGGATGAGAAGGGTAGTGAGGAGGACGAGAGTGAAGAGGAAAGCAGAGAAGAGACAGGAAGAAGAAGAGGAGGATCAGGACACAGATGAGAGCTCCCCTCCTACGGCAGAGGAGCATGACACTACCCGATTAGCTTGACTTGAGGAGGGCTAGGCTACCCTGCGACAGGAGATTATTGATGTTCGGGCCCTCGTGAAACACAAGTTTAAGAAGATGACTTGCACCTTAAAAACTATCCCATGCTGCCTGCAGGATAAGGGTGCCTCTCCTCCGTCGCCAAACTCGGATGCCTAGTCATCCATGTCGTCAACATGTAGCTTGTTTTGTTGCTGCTTAGGATGTCTGTGTTTGTGTTTGGTAGTCTGTGCTTAGTGTAACCGCATGCATTCCGGTCATAATTCATGTAGAACTTTATTCCATGTATTGTGACAAAATTTTATTAAATGAAATGCATGCTGTTTCTTTTGCTATAAGGTGTGTTGAATGCTTAAAGAATTGAGTATTATTATGCTACATCTAACATGAGTTGCACCCTATGTTGTATATAGGGTATGCCACCTAAGGCTGCATGGACTACAACACGCTACACTCAGGGCGAGTCATTTGACGGGGCACCTCCCCTAAGCGATAGCCATATGGACCCCAGTTTGGGCTCGTCTCATACTGACACTATGCCGGATTCACAGCCGGCTATTGGCCCCACTAATGGGCCGACACCTGTACCACCACCTACTACACCACCTGCTGCACCACCGGTTTCTGAGCAGGCCCGTGAGTCTTCTTCGACATCGCATGTGCCTCAGACTGCTCCACCTGCTAATAGGTTTGAGCAGATGATGCTGATGATGCAACAGTAGCAGATACAGCACCAGCAGCAGTAGACACAACACTAGCACCAGCACCAGCAGATTTTAGCTGCCCTTGGGGGAATGTTTGCCTAGAGCATGGGTGTGGCCCCACCTGCACCATTTGTATACCCTACAGGCAATGCAGGTGGCAGCGGCCACTTTGAACAATTCCAGTGCTTACGACCTCCTACATTTGCGGGTACTTATAGACCCGAGGAGGCTGAGTATTGGCTTGATCACATCTCTAAGATGTTAAAGTCGCTGCACTGCACTAAGGTAAAGAAGGTGGAACTGGTCACCTACATGTTCGAGAAAGAGGCCAGCCTTTGGTGGGACAATGTCCTGAGGACCGTGGCTGTTGGCTATGTATGGACGTGGGCAGCCTTTGAGGCCTGCTTCCACGAGAAATACTACCTACTCACTTATCGGCACGAGAAGGAGAATGAGTTCCTTTACCTCCATTGGGGGGAATGTCGGTGTCAGAGTACAAGAATTAGTTTACGGACCTGGGCAGGTATGCTCCATTGATACTGGGGGATAAGGATATGCGGATGCGGTGATTTTCTGAGGGCTTGCGACCCGAGATCCACTTGAAGATGTGCTGTGCTAGCATATCTACCTATGCTGAGCTTGTAGGTATGTCCCTGCGAGCTGAGTAGGACGGGGACAGACTGTCCCATGCACGGGCGCCTATGGTTCCTAGGCCGTGACCAGACATGTCGAGTAGATCATTCCTCGGTAAGAGGCTACGCCCAGATTCACCCCTTAGGCTTGTGGCTCCATCGACTCAGTTGAGGCGGGCAGATGTGTGTTGTAACTACTGAAAGAGGGCAGGACACCCAGAGGTAAATTATTTTACCAGAATGAGGGACAACAGCTTCTCACAACTGCAGAGGATCAACCGCTCATTGCCTCAGGCCATTTCAGCACCACCTCTATGGACGACACTAGCGCATCCATCTTTCAGGCCACCTGTACCCCAATTTAGGCTGCCTCAATGGCCTATGGTGCCGTAGCCGAACCGTTCTCAATAGTCTCGTGTGCACTCACTCACAGCGGAAGCACCAGAGGCAGCACCTTTAGCCCCTATGGCTTTTGAAGTCACTGCACATGTTTAAGGTACTCCAATCTTTTTATTGGTGGACACTAGGTCCACTACCTCCATCATATCATGCGCAGCCGTCAAGCGGCTAGCATTGGTCACTGCTCCTATGAAGGGAGTGAGACTCACTACCGCTACAGGGACCTTTTCTGACATTACCAGGATTTGTGAGGGTTGCTCGATAGATTTAGGAAGCAGGACGGTTCTGGTTGATCTGATTGTTACACCCCTATATCATTACGACGTTATCCTTAGTATGGATTGGCTCACCGCATCAAGAGCAGAGATTGATTGTGAGGTAAGGTAGGTGACCGCCCATGAACCTGAGGGCATGACCTTTACTTTTCCTGTGCAGGTTAGTCACCCTTCCCGGTTGAGTTGTTACACTTCTCTGTTGGAGGGTATTGCTGGTTCGGCGCTTGAAACCACGCCTGTGATTTGGGATTTTGAGGAAGTGTTCAGTTAGACACCTGGGCTACCTCCTCGGCGCAAGATCGATTTTACTATTGATCTTGTGCTTAGTGTAACACCCATTTCATTACTGATGTATCGTATGCCTCCATGTGAGATGGAGGAACTGAGGAAACAGATTGATGAGCTGATAGAAAAGGGCTTCATACGATCGAGTGTGTCTCCTTGAGGAGCACTTGTGTTGTTCGTCAAGAAGAAGGATGGGTCACTATGGTTGTGTATTGATTATCATAGGTTGAACCAAGTGATCATGAACAACAAGTATCCTTTGCCTAGGATAGACGATCTGTTTGATCAGTTGAAAGGGGCACGATACTTTTCAAAGATTAACCTACAGTCGGGGTATCATCAGTTGCGCGTCAGGGATGAAGACGTGCAGAAGACAACTTTTAGGACCAGTTTTGGGCACTACGAGTTCCTCGTGATGTCGTTCGGTCATATGAACACGCCGGCCGTGTTAATGGACCTGATGAATAGGGTGTTCCGACCATTTCTGTTTCGATTCATCATCGTATTTATAGATGACATTTTGATATACTCTGCGAGTCGAGAAGAATACGAGGGACACCTACAAACAGTCTTGGATACTCTAAGGAAGAACCAATTGTTTGTATAGTATAAGAAGTGCGACTTCTGGCAGGGGGAAGTCAAGTTCCTGGGACATGTGGTATTTAAGGAAGGGATAGCAGTAGACCTTACTAAGGTAACCGCAGTTCAGGACTGGAAGCAGCCTGGTTCGGTTACTGAGGTGAGGAGTTTTTTGGGCGTGACAGGTTATTACCGACGTTTCATATGAGACTTTTCTAAGATAGCCAGGCCTTTATCTCAATTGACTCGGAAGGACCTAAAGTTTGCTTGGAATGAGAAGGCGAAAGCAGCTTTTCAGGAGCTGAAGGACAGGCTGACGTTTACTCCTGTGCTAGTATTGTCAGAGCAAGGGGTCAAGTATACGATATACACCGACGCATCTCGTGTTGGTTTGGGTTGTATCCTTATGCAGAAGGACAAGGTGATTGCTTACGCTTCGAGATAGTTGAGGAAACATGAGGAGAATTACCCTACACACAACCTAGAGTTGGCAGTGGTCATATTTACATTAAAGCTTTGGAGACATTACCTCTATGGAGAGGAGTTCGAGCTCTTTTGTGACCATAAGAGCCTTAAATACATATTCACACAGAGGGACTTGAATATGAGACAGCGGCGATGGATGAAAACCTTGAAGGACTTCAAGTTCGAGGTTTCCTACCACCCTGGCAAGGTCAACCTTATGGCAGACGCGTTGAGCCTCAAGAAGACGATAGAATTTGCAGCTCCGCTAATGATTGAGGAATGGAACATGGTCGAGTTTGTGCGAGACTTCGAGCATAAACTTACTGTGGAAGCACCGTACGAATGTGTCACACACGTTCGGGTGCGGTCACTCATTGATGATAGCATTGTCGCGGCCCAGAAAGACAACGAGCGATTGGTTAAGCTTAGAAAGATAGCTAGCAATGATGAGGATGCCGAATGGAGAGTGGATATGGATGAGGGTCTGCGTTATCTTGGCCGCCTATGCATCCCAAACGTTCCTGAGTTGAGGCGAGAAGTCCTTGAGGTAGTGCACAATTCGAAGCTAGCAATGCATCCTGGAAGTACGAAGATGTATCGAGATGTGAAGAGGTCGTACTGGTGGGACAACATGAAGGCTCATATAGTAGAGTATGTATCCTATTGTCTCACGTGCCAGCAGGTCAAGGCAGAGCACCGTCGACCACCTGGACTGCTTCAGCCATGCCCATAGCTGAATGGAAATGGGATTTCATCTCTATGGATTTCATCTCAGGGCTACCGAAGACGAGGAAGGGACATGACTTTATTTGGGTAATCGTAGACCGATTGACTAAGTCGGCCCACTTCCTCCCGATTAAAGTCTCAAACTCTATAGACGAGTTGGCCAGGCTGTACATCAAGGAGATAGTGTGTTTGTATGGAGTTCTGTTGGGGATCGTGTCGGACCGAGACACGCGATTCACATCTATCTTCTGGACTCATATCCAGGAAGCAATAGGTGTGAAGTTGAAGTTCAGCACCGCGTTCCACCCACAGACAGCAGACGGAACGGGTAAACTAAGTGCTGGAAAATATGCTGCAAGCTTGTGTACTTGATTTCAAGGACATTTAGGATGACTGTCTCCCATATGCAGAGTTCGCCTACAATAATAGTTTTCAGGCGAGTATTGGCATGGCTCCTTACGAGGCCTTGTATGGGCACCCTTGCCGAGCACCGCATTGCTGGGCAGAGGTTGGCGAGCGTAGTTTGATTGACCCAGAGTTAGTGTAAACAACCTCAGAGAAGATCAACATTATCAGGTGTCAACTTCTGACAACACAGAGTAGACAGAAGAGTTATGCCGATACGAGGCGACGACCGCTAGAGTTCGAGGTTGGGGGACCATGTATTCCACAGAGTTTTCCCTATGAAGGGAGTCCTTTGATTTGGCAAGAAAGAAAAAACTTACGTCACGATTCATTGGCCCATTTCAGATACTTGATCGAGTGGGTGTGGTGGCCTACTACCTTGCTTTGCCCACACCACTCACAGGCATGCACAACGTATTTCATGTATCTATGCTAAAGAAATACGTTTCTGATCCTTCCCACATTATCAGATGGGAGCAGGTACAGCTGAGTGAGGACGCTACATATATGTTGTGATCAACGCGTATCCTAGACAGGAAAGAGCAGGTATTGCGTAGGTACTACGGAAGCATCACACGGAGGAAGAGGCAACCTAGGAGACAAGCCAAGGTCTGTAAGAATTACCCTCAGATTCTTGAGGAGTATGAAAAGGTACTAATTTTGAGAACTAAAATTTTTCTTTAAGGGGGGTAGATTGTAACATCTCGAAAAAATCCGTACAAAGACCTGAGTATCTCCTCAGGCAGAAATCACTCAGGACCAAATCCTTTAGAAATTAGGTGAGAATTAGCTAGTGCTAAACTAGAGTACCTATGAGATTAGCACTAATCACTTTAAATATGATCTGTAAGACCCAAAACTTATATAATTATTACTGCTATATTACCCTGAAATCTAGAATCCATCTCTAAACCTAGTTGCTCTCGGGAGCATTTTGAAACTCCGTATCGGACTTGGACCGCACGTCGAAAGTCCGATTACCCCGAAACTATACTGTTATGACCGCCTTGTTGGGCTTGACTACCACCTCGGAAATCAAGTCCTAACAGTGTCCAGAAACGATCAACTTGAGCGCGGAGCAAAGTGTGTGAGAAACGTGAATATATTTAGAAATAAAATCCAAACTTAAGTAAACTGAGACGTATCGCTTATGGGCCAAATATAAGGATTCAGACCATCAGAATCTGACCTAAATATACCCTTGGATTAGGAGAAATTTCCTATACATGTCAGTACACTCGTGGCCCTGATCGAGTACCGGTGACCGTTGAATTGAAACTGGTCTGCCACGGTCGATCTGTAAATCTGATCGGACCGAAAACTCAGCTTGACCTAGATCCAAGGTCAGGGAGCTTAAGTCTGACCGCACGCAGAAAAGGGGCCTCCAGAAGTGCTCCATTGGATTGAAACTGATGTCTTTTGGACATAACCTAAGTATACCATGACCCTGGGGTCATTCCCATCAGTTTTGGGCCTATAAAAAGGGCTTAAACCCTCTCTCTCATAACCGATACGAATTTCCTAAACCCTAGAAAGAAAAGAGAGAGAAAGAGAAGGAAAGAGAGTGAGTGTGTGGGAGTTTGCTCTTGGGATTCAATCCCGCCACTCTACTTACCATTTCATCAATTCTGAATCACTAATCTGGCGTTCCAACAACGCCCTTGGGTAAGAAAACCTAACCCTAATCTATTTTAGGGTTTCACATAGTGTAAGTTATGAAATAGCTAACCTAATTCATGCTATAGGTCGCCAATCCGCCATTGACAAAGACTAAGTGTCTAAAACAACTCCATTACGCGTTTACTGGTGTAAGGTGTGGACTATAAACGTATAGGTTATGGTTTTCAAGGCTTTCAATGTCGGTTAATGATTTATTACTGACGTGGATGCTATTTCACATGCAAATGCGATGCCTGTCTAGCCTTTCAGATATATATGAACTATGTTGAGTTGAGGTTAATCCATGTGTTTGTTGAAATAATCGTATAAGCATGGAATTTGAATTTGAGTTTGCCATGATTAATTGTTGTCGATGTATGCTAGATGTATGTGTAACAACTCTTTGATGAAAGGATTAGCCCTAATACATGTTATATTAACATACGTTACGTATGTTCTATTGTGTAGCCTAAGTATTTGTAAAAATGACTGAATGAGTATAGAATTCGCATTCGTGCTCGCCATGACTAACTGTCATGGATATATGATTTTTATATAGGTGGTAACCCTTTGACGAGAGGATTGGCCCTAATACGTATGATAACTAATATATATCATATATGATGGAATGCGTAGGCTAAGTGTTTGTAAAATGTCTGAATGAGTTAGTAGTTAGTAAGGTGTACCTGTATGCGGGTTGAGATATGATTCTCAACTACCTCAATGATGTGTATGATTTCCTCCATGTATGTCATATTCTGATGTTTGGTTGTTTATGAATTGAATGTATACGAATTCATGTTTACATTGCATTTCAGAACATGTTCATATGATTGTATGATTAGAAGTATTAATCCACTACTGCTTTAACTATCTTATAGGATATTTTATTGTAATTGAATGTGGTTGGGGCTATCATATAGTCCAGGTAATTGATAACAGGCCTTGAATTGGTGGCTGAGGTTGTTTCGCTACACAGGAGGTGTTCGATGAATTCGAGTCGTACTTGAGTTGTCGACAGTGGTTAGGCCACACGGAGTTCTTACGCACTTCATGTTAATTAACTCAACGTGCGCTCGTGCTAGTCGAGCCCGTCAAGTAACTCGATTGGCCCGATGTATGTTCACCATATTTGGACACTACTGCTTGAACCTAAGGTACCAAACCCACTAGTGGAATCCTCGTTAAGCTTTGTACCTCAATTCGCTAAGACTCATGAGCCGGATATGGTAGTATGGGACACCGTAGTCAAGTTGTCGACCTACGCTGTGGCGACGAGCCTCCCCGTTGTGACCATTGAGCAACACCACCTCATGAGTCGAATATTGTGGTATTGGACAATGTATTCGAGCTGTCGGCGTACACTAATCAGGTGACGAGCCCTTTGTAGTGACCTCGAGCATACTTTGAGACTGCGTTGAGGTGACGAGCCTTTCCATAGCTAATATAGTATAAACTAGGTCTGCACTGATAAGGCGATGAGCCATTTTGCAGTGACCTAGAGCCACAACATCGTATGGGAGTTGCTAGGACTGACAACCCTAGACTGGATCATTGTTAGGAATTGATATAAGGGAGGTATCTTAGTTTCCCAATCCTGCTGTATGAATAAACCTAAGTAAGAACTGGACTAACACGATCATAACATTGCATTGCACAGTGCTTGGCAAGGAAGTAGCATGTGTCTAGAGTGGTGCATGCCGCGAACGTGAGATGAAGCTTGTAGAGGGAGTGCAGGCGAGGGCATGCATCATATCATATCATCCATGCATTAATAAGAGTACTTAGGGCTGAATTATTGTACTGCTTTATCATTACTGCTTGATTGAATTGATAACATGTTAACCTTTGCGTTATAATTCCATTGAGTTAGCTACTCACTCCCACGTTCTAGGACGGTGTTTACACACCAACCAGACTTTGTCTTAGTTACAGACGGTGATGCGACGTATGAGGCGGATCCTGACTTCTACGATGATGAGAAGGAGTTCTCATATATACAGTTATTAGGCGGTTTTACTTAGGCCGTACTGATTGACGGGGATTACAGGGCTTCTCAGTGATAGATGGACTATACTTTTGAAATTTTGAATGTTGAACTAATACATGTGAATATTTGATCTGGTAATCTAATCATACTCTAGAGAGTAGTAACGGTCTATACATTTGCTTATATACATCTCTCAGTCTTCCGCTTACGTAACGTAATTGTTTCTGGAGTATGGATTGTTGCTTTGGTATAATCTCATTCATGTTTTATGCACTAACACAGACAACATACAAACATCATGAAATATGTTGCATAAGTGATGTGTTGGAACTCAAGAGTCAGGCATTTGCATGACCCCCGATTTTTAGGGCGTTACATAGGCCCTTTGACTCTTGGGCCTATATTTTTCTACTTATTGTGATGGGTTTGAGAGCCATAATATGCAAGTAGTTGGGCCATTGGTTACCCCCCAAAATGAGCATTGTACTTAGGCTAAGTTGTGAGGCCCAACTCGCTTCATATAAGTATAAGGATTGCCCTTATGGTTGGATTACCGGGCTGCCCATTAGGCTCACGACAATATGTGGGTTTATGACCTTTATGGTTAGGCTCAAACGTTACTTGAGGGCCCACCATATTGCCTATGTGTTGGGCTTAGTGTATAGCCCACTAGGCCATGGATTACTTTGGCGTTGGGCCTTGTTTCATATTCGAGTAGTGGTGGGCTACCTTTTGGGATCGAGTTGAGGTTGGATGTCCTCCTAGGTAGCCCTAAGGTAGGCCCATGGGTTGCTATTGGTGGTTTAAGGTCCACCATAGGCCCTCATTAGGACCGCTTATTCCTTTGGCTTATATATTACTCACCTTAGCTTTGTGAGCTACCCCAAAGTAATAGGCCCCCATAGAGGATTGTTCCTTAGATTAATTGTCTAAGTACCTAGACTTGATTCTCTCCTTGGGAAGGAGGAGTATGTTCTAAGTCATCATTGCCGTATGGCGCACCCTCATAACCCATATGCATCGTGGATTGTTTGGATTACATTGTGTGTGGTCATTGGGTTAATATGATAGAGGGATGAAATTCCCCTCTTTTGCACATTGAGTGCTTAGAGCTAGTACATGATTGGTATGCGTGATTCATGCATCTGACATCACATCTCATGGATATTATTACCCTTGCTTCATCAGGGACTTGCCTCCATAGGAGTATTCATGGATGACCATATGTGGACACCGAAAATATAGTATTTGATCATTTGGGGTGCATAGGATATCCCTAGGTGAAAGCCCCTAAAGCTTCAAAGTACCTAGAGGACGCCTCAATGCTGTGACCGAGTGGAAATTTTGAGCGCCTAAGTGCCTTACATCGTTAGGCCACGTCTCCCACTGTCGTGTAGTCGGTTGAGATGGGATGTGGCCTTATTTGCCTGCGTGAGTGGGCATTACTAGGCTGAGTCTGACCAGCTCATGAGTAGGTTCACTACCATCGAGCCTTGCTGGTGATTGGTTGTCCACAAGCGGGTAGTGTGGTCTCTTATGCTCATTTGACTAGGCGGTCTTGAGAGCGGCAGCTACCTTGTAGTGCATTAGACCCCAGTGATATTTCTTATGATGGAACTGTATTGGATATATGGACTAGTTATGAGCATTGACATTACTTTGCATTGCATTTGTATCATATGTATAAGCCTTATTGCATTGCATAACCTTGGTATGGCTTCCTGCATTTATGGCTTAGCCTTAGTAAGGCTAGTGATATTGGCATTGATCATGTTTCCCTTCTGTATTTCTTATTATTCTTCTGTGCACCATTGCCACACACTTTCATCACCCTCTAAGCTTTCTATAAGCTTATGCACGATTGATGCGTGCAGGAGATCCTAGGTCGGTGTCGTAGAGGCAGAGGTTGGATAGGAGTTGAATCGAGGACCCAGTATTACAGATCTTCTTTCCTTCTTCTTTCGTCATCAGATGTATTTCCTTTCAGCCTTGTATCTAAAACTCAAATTTATAGTGGATTTTGTAATGTGTTGTTATTTCTAAGATGTACTTGCTGTGATCTTGGGTATGCTCATATTGGAATGGATATACAGTTATGAAAATCCTCCTTGTAGGATCCTAGGATCGGAACATGCCTCGGGAGCTGAGAATGAGGTACTAAGGAGGCTGTTGCAACCAAAACCGGGTATCGGGTTACTTGTGAGTTTGGTTTCTCAGTCTGGAGCGTGAAAGGAGTTGGTATCAGAGCATAACAAGTAATTCTAGAATAACTTGGGATAACATCGCATATCTGTTGCGAGTCTAGGACAAGTAGTGTCTCGAGAGCCTTTTCTTTCATTTGAGCTTGTAATATTCTAACCCCACGCATTATCGTCCTTATTTTTTGTAGACGATGCCACCCAAGTGGGGCACTTGTGGCCGTGGTTCTCATCCTGCTCCGGCGACCTATTCTACCTGAGCGCATCTAGCTCCCGTCTTAGAGGAACCGATCCCTGAGGTTATGTTTCAGTCCCCTGTTGCGCTTATTCCCCCAGTTGCTCCAGTTTCCCTGCTAGTTCACCCATCTGAGCCTATTGTTCCAGTTATATAGGCTCCTACTTCGTCAGCAGCACCCGTGCCTCCACCCGAGGCGAGTGCCGCTCCTGCATTTCTGATGGTGCCAGTCGGTGCCAAGCATTTCCAGTAATTGATGCAGCTTGTCGCTACTGCATTGCAGACTCGTCAGATTACAGCTATTTTGATTCTTGAGCAGAACGATTTGCCACACGCTAGCACTATTTCTAAAGAGTTCAGGTAGCATGACCCTCCGAGATTTAGGGGTGAGCCTGACCCTTCTGCCGCCGAGGCTTAGCGCACAGAGATAGAGCGGATTTTTAACACGATGCAGTGTTCAGCTGACCAGCGTGTTTCCTTGGCGACTTTTCTTTTTCAGGGTGAGGCCCGTCATTGGTGGTCATTAGTGTCGAGGATGCCCGGGCCTCAGTTTGTTTGGACTTGGGAGGAATTTGTGGTCCGCTTTGACCAAAAGTTCTTTCCCAAGCATGTTCAAGAGCAGAGGGCCATGGAGTTCGAGACTCTGGTCCAGGGCGATATGATGGTGTCCCAGTATGAGGCCCGTTTCTTGGCTTTGTCTAGGTTTGCTCCTCATCTCACCAGTGACGAGACGATGAGGGCTCGCCATTTTCAGAACAGTTTGCGACCCGCTCTCCGTAGCAGAGTAATAGGCTATTGTCTGAGGACGTTTGATGAGGTTGTGTACAGGGCCTTAGTATATGAGGAGGACTAGGCCATGACCCAGAGATCGCGAGAGCAGAGTTCCGGTGGAGACTGGAAGAGGAGAGTACCAGCCGATAGTCCCCGTCAGCACCGACAGCAGAGACAGAGGGGCAGAACCGAGTTTAGACAGCCTGCAGCTCAGACAACAGCTTCATCATCATCAGTGCAACTAGCTACTCCATCTTCTGGCCCTTTTTCTGGTGTTTGCTATGGTTGTGGGCAGACTGGGCATCGGAGGCTTGATTGTCCTCTCCCCCTATAGCAGTAGAGACTACCGCAGTTGCCTCCTCCTCATCCTCCTCAGCGTCAGCAGTAGCATCAGCAGCGAGCGCAGCTTCCAGCTCCTACTCCTAGGGCTCTCCTCAGCAGTAGAGGCAGCCAGGCAGGCCTCCATAGCGACCACAGCAGCAGCAACAAAGACAGCAACAACAACAGCAACAGAGGGGATATGCACCTCCCCAGTCTTTAGGATGAGTATACATTACCTCTCTGCAGGCGCAGACTCAGGATCATCAGTCTTCAGGCTTGCTTCCTTTGCTTGCTTAGGGCAGATTTTAACTCGGGCAGCAGGCGCAAGGCCAGGACCCACAGTCATCGACCGGTGGAGTTGTCGAGGGTATTCTTCTTGTTTCTGCTTGCATTGCCCATGTTTTGTTTAATTCTGGTGTTTTCCATTCCCTGGTTGTTTCGACTCCCATGGGGAAGTCTGTTGTGTTGAGCCGTCATTACCTTTCTTGCTCGGTGCTGATGAGAGATGTCCATTCCCTCCGATTTGTTTGTATTGCCGATGGTGGAGTTTAATGTTTTCCTCGGTATGGATTGGCTTGCGGAGTATTATGCCATCTTGGATTGTGTCGTGAGGATAGTCTGAAAAGGCCAAGCTATATGTCCTAGAGGGGGGGGGGGTTGAATAGGATTATGCCAAATTAAATAAAATCAGCAAAATAAAATTAATCAATAGCCTTATAATTATAAATCAATTATCAATGCTGAAATCAAATCACCTTAATACATAAGTATTGAGAGATTGATACAAATTCAGTTCTAAGGACAACCTTACACCATAATAAACAAGGGCTTATGGTAGGACAACCTTATTTCTAGAACTTCTTTTGGATCAAGAACTCAATTTTAATAGAGATAAATGAATAGCAGAGAATTGAAATTAAATGCAGAAATGTAGATCTAATTTACCTGCTTGAAATGTAAATTGTTACAACATTCACATCCACACGTACATTCCACACAATTGAATGATAAAAGAAATAAGAATTAAACAAGTATTCAATCCACAAGACAAAGAGTTATAGTGGTTCGCCTGTGTGTACACCAACTGTTCTTCAACATCCACACAGAATGCTACTCCACTCCTAATATCCTCACACAGGGGATATTAGCGTTCACTATCAAATAGGTTTTCACAGGTTCACCCAAAACCTTTACAATTATGTCTTTTTAACTTGGGCTTACACAATTCAAAAACCCACACTTCTTAGTTTTCTGGCTCTCCTCAGATAACCACATAATTTGAGATTTTTCTGGCGAATCCCAAACAAAAACCAAAAAGGAATGGAATTTACAGAATTGTAAAATACCTGGATTTCTCCTCTTGTAGCTGCCCGGAAGAACCAATTGGAGTAGACGTTCGAATATAGAAATTTAATGTCCACAACTCACTTTAATATGGTTTTAAGTTCTAATTGATTTTAGATTTAAACCAGTTGGGCGTAGCTATATTTGATTTTGATTCCAAGAAGAAGGAATAAGTCGATTCCTCTTTTCAAATCAGATTGGAATACAGAAACAAAATCAAATTAAATAAGTTATCAAAAAGAGAAAGAAATTATGCACAAAATAGCATAAAAATAAACACAAATTTATCTCAGAGTGGAGCCTTGAATTTACTTAATTATTCAATCGAAAACCCTGAAATTGGTGTGCTATTTATAGGGGAAGAAATTCGTCTTCGACTGGTCCTAGGGTCACCACGACTGGTTTTGAAACAAACTGATTTTTGAATTTTTTAGCGCTATCGCATCAGATTGTTTTATGACCGGTCGTAGGTAGTCCACGACTGGTCGAAGGTAGTCCACGACCGGTTGAGACCCCACTACGACTGGTCGTGCAACACTTGATTTAGTCGCTGGAGTTTGAGTCGTAGCTTTATGACTGGTCGAAGGTCAAGTCGAGACCATCTCACGACCAGTCGAGGAGACTCCATGACTGGTCGTAGGCGAACTAAAAAATCCAATAAATTGCAACCATTTTAGGACTGGTCTTGGAACTTCTTAGACTAGTCGAGATAGTACTAGGACTGGTCGAACAGGGTCTAGGACTGGTTTTAGAGTATACCAAAATCATGTAATAATATTCATTTGGATTATGTATCCAAAGTAACCTACCCTAAGGTCAATCTAATGGTCTATCAAACCTGGAACATAAAGTATGGACATGGAACACTTCATTTGCTTAGACTTTGATCTCTACGAAGCTTGATTTCTTCTCAATGTAGCTTGACTACTTCAGAAGCTTCAATGTAACTTTAAGTTGTACTTGAGTCCCGTCTTTAGATTTGAATCTTGAACTTGCACTTAAACTTGAGTCTTGACCCGGAGTTCTCTCTTAATATTGTAGCTTGAACTATCATGAAGCTTAAAGAATTCTTTGAGCTAGACTTCAAGTGTTGACGAGGTGTCTCAAACAAATTTACCAAAATATAAACACACAACATACGGAGACGTTTTGACACACAAAATTTGACAACCAAAGAGGAATCAAATCATAGCACTTACAATCTCCCCCTTTGTCAAATTTGTGACAAAACACTTCTCATACTTTAATAAAATAAGATAAGCATTCAATAAGATAAGCATCACATTATATAATAACGAATCATGCACTAGTTGTTAACTGAGACAACAACTCAACTCCCCCTGAGTTAATACACCTCGACTCCCTCTGAGTAGGTATACATCATATCAATCATACCTCATAAATAAATAAAATGCACACATTCTCCACCTTTTTGTCAAAATATGACAAAGGAAGAAACAAAGATAGGACATGAAAGACAGAATTAGAGATATCAACTCAGAAAGATAGAATAATAAAAAGTGCAGAGTGAATAACAAAACAAGAGAAGTTTACAAAGTGATGTTTTAAGACAGTAATCCACACAACCAAGGAACGAAATTTAGTAAACCTGTTACAGACCAAAGAATAAACATTCTCAATCAAAACCAGATGATGGAGCAGGAATGTTAGGATCACTTTAGTGAAGGCTCTTCTATAAGCACCTAAAATATTTGTGCATATTTTTAAATTGTTGATTGTGGCCTACATTCATCTGTTCTACTTTTTCTTCTAGAGTACTAAGATGTGCATTGAAATCAGATGGTTCAAAGTCTGGATCATTTCCAGAATCAGAATCAATTTCATTAAAAATATCATCCATGTCAATATCATCGGCCAGCAACTCATCACCTTCGACACCCGTCTCAACTTCAGCAGCAACATCACCCGCATCAACATCAACTTGACCAGGAGCCAACTCCAACTTCATCTTATTCAGGTTGGAATTGTTAAATATGAGGTGTCTGATAGGAGCCTCAGCGATGGGCATAGCGACTAACATATGAGTGGCTAATACATTTAACAGATATCCAAAAGGAATATCACCATGACCAGGATTACTACGAATTTGTATGATAGAGGAACAAATCAAGGAGGGCAAACAGATGTTAGCACCAGTAATGATTGAGTACAAAATACGAACCATAAACAGAGTCAACTCAGTCTTGTTTCCAGAGCGGGGATACAGATTAGAAGTAAAGATATGATGCAAAACTCTGTATTTGGGTAACAAGTATCTGGTTTTAAGGGCATTTCCATTTGCAGTCCATGGAGCATTCATGTTGCACAAAGCTCTAGTAAAAATACATTTTTCCGATTCTGACACTCTCTCAGCAAGTGCACTAGGATGAACACCATCATCATTTACTTGAATATCCATAAGGCCGGAAATTAAGTGTCGATCAACATGAAACGGCCCTTCTCTAGTATCAATAGTAAAAGTCAGTTGCTCAACAGAGAAGTCAGATATACATGCAACCATGGCTTGTGCTATGGACTGATATACCGGTCCACCCCAGCGTAAAATGTTTTTCCATCCTACAGATTGAAGGAGAGGAAGGAGACCGTATGGAGCAATATGATTTAAATCAACAGCTTTCTCAACAATAACATTGCGCATACGCAGGTCATGTACATGTGGAGGATCATCTTCAGGATCCCTAAGATGACGTCTAGTGATTGCATTTGAACGAGAAGAAGATGCACCTTTATGAAATTTTTTTTTACCTCTAGATTCCATATTCTTGAAGAAATGAAAGAAAGTTCAAGAAAATAGAGATGGGTTTCTCTAGATTTAGCAAAAAGGAAGAAGAACCCAAAAATATGAAGATTTATATGAAATAGACAACAATAATCAAGAAAATTAAGAGTTAAGCTTAAGATTCTCCAAGGAAACAAGAAAAATCACTCTAACCTGGAGGAATAGAACACAAGGGTTCGACTAGTCGTAGCTCAGCTCGTTGGTGAGGAGGGTTAGAATGAAGAAGAAACAAATTTTTTCTAAATTAAAAAAGGCATCGCGCGCACGACCGGTCTTGGGATATACTCGACCGGTCGTATCAAAACTGGTCGAGCACGTCCTCGACCGGTCTTAGACCAAAGAGAAAAAAATATATATATGTGCAATTTTCATAAAATTTTGAAATTTAAACATATTAACATTATATACAATATGATACAAATATGCATGATCAATCATTTAAAATTGCACATACCAAGATCAAATTTCAATTTGTTAAACATGGTTTTGTCGAGCGGTTTAGTGAAAATGTCAGCAAGCTGAGTCTCGGTAGGAATATATTCTAAAGATATTATTTTTCTTCTACTAATTCACAAATGTAATGAAATCGAATGTCAATGTGCTTAGTACGTGAATGATGGATTGGGTTTTTTGAAATGTTTATCGCACTGGAATTATCACAGTATAAAATCATAGAGTCTTGTGCGATTCCATAATCACTCAGCATACGTTTCATCCAAATCAACTGAGTATAAGCATTTCCTGCTGCAATATATTCGGCCTCAGCAGTTGAGAGTGATATGGAACTTTGTTTCTTACTAAACCAAGAAACCAGACAGTTTCCAATGTAAAAACAACCACCACTGGTTGATTTTCTATCATTTATATTTCCTGCCCAATCAGCATCCGAATACCCAGCCAATTGAACACTAGAATCATAGGGATACCAAAGACCCAGATTAACTGAACTTGCGACATATCGAATAATTTATTTAACAGCATTTAAATGAGATTCTTTAGGATTAGACTAATATCTAGCACAAATTCCAATACTTAAAGCAATATTAGGTCTACTTGCAGTCAGGTAAAGTAGGCTACCTATCATACTACGATACAATTTAGGATCTACATCTTTACCTGTAGAGTCTTTTGAGAGTCTTAGAGTTGTACTCATAGGAGTATCAAAGTTCTTACCATTTTCAAATCCGAATCTCTTAATCAAGTTTAATGCATACTTAGTTTGTGAAATAAAAATTCTATCAGATTGCTGTCTTACTTGCAACCCTAGGAAATAATTTAATTCACCAACTATGCTCATTTCGAATTTAGATTTTATTAGTCTGCAAACTCAACAGTCATGTTAGTAGAAGTTGATCCATAAATTATATCATCAACATATATTTGAACCATTAAGATATCATCGTTATGTTTCTTAACAAAGAGCGTCTTATCGACACTACCCATCTGAAACTTGTGACTTAGTAAGAACTTAGTCAATTTTTCATATCATGCTCTAGGAGCTTGTTTCAGGCCATAGAGAGCCTTTTTAAGGCAGTATACATGATTGGTAAGCTTAGGGTCTTCAAACCCAGTCGGTTGTTCAACATATATCTCTTCATGTAGGTCGCTATTCAAAAAGGCGCTCTTTACATCCATTTGAAAAATTCTAAATTTTCTAAAACATGAAATAGATATGAAAAGTCTGATTGATTCAAGGCGAGCAATGGGGACAAAAGTTTCATCATAATCAATCCCTTCAATTTGCGTGTACCCTTGCACAACTAGTCTTGCCTTGTTTAGAATGATATTTCCCAATTCATTAGACTTATTTTTGAAAATTCATTTTGTTCCAATAATATGTTTATCTTTAGGTCTAGGAACAAGATGCCAGACATCATTTCTGACAAACTGATTAAGTTCTTCCTACATAGCAACTGTCCAGTTTTCATCAGAAAGTACTTCTTTCACATTAACTGGTTCTATCTGGGATGTAAAGCATACGTAGTTACATATGTCCTCTAATTGTCTACGAGTGTGCACACCAGTGAGAGGGTTTCTAAGTATTTGATCAGTTGGATGATCTTTAACAGTTCTTAATTCAGAATTGGTTTTACTTGATGAAGTATCTAGTTTTTCATATATAAGAGCTTCATCATTATCTGAACTAGGGGCAGGTGTGTTCAAGTGATTGTCAATTACTACATTTATTGACTCTTGAATCACACCGGCCCTGTTGTTCAGAATATGATATGCACGACTGTTTAAAGAGTATCCTAAAAAGATCCCTTCGTCACTTTTAGTGTCGAACTTTTCCAGATTTTCACGATCACGTAAAATATAACACTTGCTGCCAAAATTTTAAAAATATTTGACAGTAGATTTTTTCTCAAACCACATTTTATAAGCCATTTTATTATTAGATTTGCAGATATAAACACGGTTGATAATGTAACAGGTGGTATTCACTGCTTCAGCCCATAAATTTCTAGGGAGCTTCATGCTATTTAACATAATATTTCCCATTTCTTGAAGCACTTTATTTTTTCTTTCCACAATACCATTTTATTGTGGAGTTTTGGGCACAGAGAATTCATGTGATATTCCCTGATCACAACAGAATTTCTCAAAACCGCTATTTTCAAACTCGGATCCATGATCACTACGGATCTTACTAACTTGAGAACATTTTTCAGTTTGGATCCGTTTTATAATCTTTTTCACTTCATCAAGGGTTTCTGATTTGTCCCTCAAGAATGAAACCCAAGTGTATCTTGTGTAATCATCTACAATAACCAAGATATATTTTTTACCGCCTCGACTTTCCATTCTGGTTGGTCCTATAAGATCCATATGGAGAAGCTCGAGTGGTCTAGATGTGGTATTGGAGTTCACCTTTTTGTGAGAGCTCCTCGTTTGTTTACCACACTGGCATTCACCACATATTTTGTCTACTTTTTGCACTTTAGGTAGACCTCTAATTAGTTCTCCTTTGTTCAATCTGTACAAATTTCGGTAGTGTACATGTCCAAGACGTTTATGCCATAATTCTATCTCATCAGTATGGACCATGTAACACGTTTGATTAAATGAGCTTCCATTGCATACTATATAGTAGTTTTTAGAAGTTCTGCGACCAGTTAATATTATAGAACCCTTTTTATCTATAATCTTACAACCTTGATTAGAAAATTTAATACTATGGTTGTTGTCACATATTTGAGATATGCTTAACAGGTTGTGTTTTAATCCCTCAACATATAAAACATTCTTAAATAAGGGAAGATTATAAAGTTGAACCATACCTTGGCCAATAATCTTGCAGTTGCTACCATCACTAAATGTGACTGATCCATCAGTCATATCTTTTAGATCGGTGAATAAAGCCTTGTCACCTGTCATGTGCCTGGAACATCCACTGTTTAGGTATAATTTTGAATGGCTTGTTGCTTTGAACGCAGTGTGGGCAACCAAGCAGCTAACTTTAGGAACCCATTTCAAAACTGTTTTGGGTTTAGAAACATGGTTGGTCTTCTTTTGTCTGATGTTGTAAGAATGACCTGGATCGCGGTTACTTTAGAATTGAATCGTTCAGGAAGTGAGCGTAGTATCTTTGCACACACTTTACTTTCTGGAATTTTATCGCCAAGACCCCACATAGAGTTTACAATGTCATTTAGTCTAGTATAAAAGTCCATAAACATTTCATTTTCCTCCATATGAATTTCTTCAAATTTGGTTGTGAGGAGTTGGACTTTAGACTTTTTGACAATTGATGTACCCTCGTGTGTCATTTCTAGTATATCCCAGGCTTGCTTTGCAGTATTACAGGATATAATTCTTTTGAACTCATCTAGTGATAGTGCGCAAGTGATTGCATTTAGTGCTTTAGCATTGGCACTATACTCACTTTTCTGAAGGGTGGTCCATAAATAATAAGCAGGTACAGACACAGTTTTTAAACCGTCAGATTCAGTTACTTCAATGGTAGGAGAGTTCCATTCGGTCACTGTGGCTCGCCACACACTCTCATCCATTGATTTGAGGAAGATCCTCATTCTGGCTTACCAATAGGCATAGTTGGAGCCATCAAAGGGTGGAGGCCTAGTGACTGATAGGCTATCAAAATTTGACATCTTGTAGCTTAGATCGTTAGCTCAAAAAATAAATCCAAAAAACAATAAGAACGAGCTATTAGGCTTTGATACCACTTGAAAAGGCCAAGCTATATGTCCTAGAGGGGGGCGGGGGGTGAATAGGACTATGCCAAATTAAAATAAAATCAGCGGAATAAAAATTAATCAATAGCCTTACAATTATAAATCAATTATCAATGCTGAAATCAAATCACCTTAATACATAAGTATTGAGAGATTGATATAAATTCAGTTCTAAGGACAACCTTACACCATAATAAGCAAGGGCTTATGGTAGGACAACCTTATTTCTAGAACTTCTTTTGGATCAAGAACTCAATTTTAGTAGAGATAAATGAATAGCAGAGAATTGAAATTAAATGCAGAAATGTAGATCTAATTTATTACAAAAATCTCCACACTTGCTTGAAATGTAAATTGTTACAACATTCACATCCACACGTACATTCCACAAAATTGAATGATAAAAGAAATAAGAATTAAGCAAGCATTCAATCTACAAGACAAAGAGTTATAGTGGTTCGCTTGCGTGTACACCAAATGTTCTTCAACAGCCACACAGAATGCTACTCCACTCCTAATATCCTCACACAGGGGATATTAGCGTTCACTATCAAATAGGTTTTCACAGGTTCACCCAAAACCTTTACAATTGTGTCATTTTAACTTGGGCTTACACAATTCAAAAACCCACACTTCTGAGTTTTCTGGCTCTCCTCAGATAACCACACAATTTGAGATTTTTCTGGCAAATCCCAAACAAAAACAAAAAAAGAATGGAATTTATAGAATTGTAAAATACCTGGATTTCTCCTCTTATAGCTGCCCAGAAGAACCAATTGGAGTAGACGTTCGAATATAGAACTTTAATGTCCACACCTCACTTTAATATGGTTCTAAGTTCTAATTGATTTTAGATTTAAACCAGTTGGGCGTAGCTATATTTGATTTTGATTCCAAGAAGAAGGAATAAGTCGATTCCTCTTTTCAAATTAGATTGGAATACAAAAACAAAATCAAATTAAATAAGGTATCAAAAAGAGAAAGAAATTATGCACAAAATAGCTTAAAAATAAACACAAACTTATCTCAGAGTGGAGCCTTGAATTCACTTAATTATTCAATCAAAAACTCTGAAATTTGTGTGCTATTTATAGCAGAAGAAATTCGTCTTCGACTGGTCCTAGGGTCACCATGACTGGTCTTGAAATAAACTGATTTTTGAATTTTTGAACGCGATCGCATCAGACCGTTTTACGACCGATCGTAGGTAGTCCATGACTGGTCGAAGGCAGTCCACGACCGGTCGAGACCCCAGTACGACTGGTCGTGCGACACTTGATTTAGTCACTGGAGTCTGAGTCGTAGCTTTACGACTGGTCGAAGGCCGAGTTGAGATCATCTCACGACCGGTCGAGCAGACTCCAGGACTGGTTGTAGGCGAACCAAAAAATTCAATAAATTGCAACCATTTTAGGACTGGTCTTGGAACTTCTTAGACTGGTCAGGACTGGTCGAACAGGGTCTAGGACTGGTTTTAAAGTAGACCAAAATCTTGTAATAATATTCATTTGGATTATGTATCCAAAGTGACCTACCCTAAGGTCAATCTAATGGTCTATCAAACCTGGAACATGAAGTATGGACATTGAACACTTCATTTGCTTAGACTTTGATCTTTACGAAGCTTGATTTCTTCTTGATGTAGCTTGACTACTTCAGAAGCTTCAATGTAACTTTAAGTTGTACTTGAGTCCCGTATTTAGATTTGAATCTTGAACTTGCACTTGAACTTGAGTCTTGACCCGAAGTTCCCTCTTAATATTGTAGCTTGAACTATCATGAAGCTTGAAGAATTCTTTGAGCTAGACTTCAAGTATTGATGAGGTGTCTCGAACAAATTTATCAAGATATAAACACACAACATACGGAGATGTTTTGACACATAAAATTTGATAATTAAAGAGGAATCAAATCATAGCACTTACACAGTCACGCTTCACATTCCCGGCTTACCGGTGTTCTAGTTCGTTGTCGAGCCCAGAGGAGAGCTGTTGTCGAGTTTATTGGCTTATGTCGTCAAGGATTCTGTGGCAGGATGTATTGAGTAGCTGCCAGTTATTTGCGAGTACTCGGATATGTTCCAGGAGATTTTGGGTTTGCCGTCGCGTTCGCCGATTGAGTTCCAGATAGATTTAGTGCCCGGTACTGCGCCTATATCAAAGGCCCCCTGCCGGATGGCACTGTTAGAGTTGAAGGAACTGCAGGAGCAGTTAGATGAGCTTCAAGAGTTGGGTTTTATTCATCCCACTAGTTCACCTTAGGGAGCCCCGGTATTATTCGTGAAGAAGAAGGATGGCTCGTTGAGGCTTTGTGTGGATTACCGCGAGCTCAACAAAGTCACTATCAAGAACCGATACCCGCTTCCCCGTATTGATGACTTATTCGACCAGTTGCAGGGTGCACAGTTCTTTTGCAAGATAGACTTGTACTTTGGTTACCATCAGATTCGGGTCCGAGAGGAGGACATTCCGAAGATAGTATTCCGGACATGCTATGGTCACTTCGAGTTCCTGGTCATGTCGTTCAAACTGACCAATGCACCCGTTATATTTATGCAGCTGATGAACGAGGTCTTCCAGTCTTTCCTCGATCAGTTCGTGGTGGTGTTTATTGATGATATTCTTATGTATTCGAGGACTTGGGAAGACCATATTAAGCACTTGCAGATTATACTAGAGACTCTCCATGCCCACCAGCTGTATGTGAAGCTGGAGAAGTGCGAGTTCTGGCAGGAGGAGGTGAAGTTCCTCGGTCACGTGGTGATAAAGGAGGGTGTTGCTGTGGACCCCTCGAAGGTTGATGCAGTGCGTTAGTGGGGTTAGCCCATAAACATGTTCAAGATCCGTAGCTTCCTTGGTCTGGCGAGATATTATCGTCGGTTTATCGAGGGATTCTCCCGTATTGTAGCACCGTCGACCTGGTTGATGCGGAATGACGTCGAGTTTGTCTGGAGTAACGCCTACGAGGAGGAAGGACCACCTCACATCCACTCCTGTTCTCACTTTTCCTAATGGGAGTGAGGGTTTTGTTATGTTTACCGATGCCTCCATAGTTGGCTTGGGTGCTGTCCTGATACAGCACGGGAAGCCAGTGGCGTATGCCTTGCACCAGCTCAAGGTCCATGAGCTGAACTATCCCACCTATGATTGAGAGTTAGTAGCGATTGTCTTCGCACTGAAGGTGTGGAGGCATTATCTATATGGAGTTAGATTCGAGTTCTTTTTGGATCATAAGAGCTTGAAGTATCTATTTTCATAATCTGAGTTGAACATGAGACAAATGCGATGGATGGAGCTGTTGAAAGATTATGACTTCGACATTCAGTACCACCCGGGTAAGGTGAATATGGTGGCGACGCGCTTAGCTGTCAACCAAAAGGCTTAGTAGCATAGATGATGGTTCGACAGTGGCAGATGCTCAAGGATGTTTCAGAGTTTGACTTTGAGTTTGGTCTGCATTCTTCCATTGTTTAGATTTCGAGCTTATCGATTTAACTCTCTTTGGTTGCTAGGGTGATCGAGGCTCAGCAGACGGACGAGTCACTTCAGGAGTACCGAGCAGAGGCCGCATCTGTGGAGCAGTCAGACTGACAAATTGGTTTCGATGGTGGATTACGCTTCAGAAGCCAATTGTGTGTCCTGGACGTGCCAGAGTTGCATTGTGATCTGATGACAGAGGCATACCGATCGAGACTTACTATTCACCTAGGCTCCACGAAGATTTACATAGATATGAGGAGGTAGTATTTTTGGTTAGGGATGAAATGCCAAATTTCTAGCTTCGTGACCGAGTGAGACACCTGCCAGCGTGTCAAGGCCCATTACAAGAGACCCCCTGGTTCCTTGCAGCCTTTGAGCGTTCCAGTGTGGAAGTGGGAGCATGCGTCGATAGATTTCATCGCAGGTTTGCCGAGGACTCAGCGCGGTCACGACACCATCTGGGTTGTCATCGATCGTCTGACGAAGTCGGCTCATTTCATTCTGATGCGTGCTTCTTGGACTATAGACCGACTTACGAAGGTATTCATTGAGGAGATAATGAGACTGCATGGCATTTTGGTTTCGATCATTTTTGACCGAGATTCCAGATTTAAGTCTCAGTTTTAGAGGAGTTTCTAGCAGGCGATGGGGACCACTTTGCATCTCAGCACTGCTTATCATCCGCAGACGGATGGGCAGACCGAAAGGGTTAACCAAATCCTTGAGGATATGCTCAGAGCTTCTGTGATTTACTTTGTAGACAGTTGGGATGAGCATTTACGCCTCGCCAAGTTGGCGTACAATAATAGCTATTAGGCGACTATCGGCATGACTCCTTTTGAGGCACTTTACGGCAGACTGTGCAGATCTCCTAGCTGTTGGACCAAGGTTAGAGAGCGTCATCTACTAGGTCCCAACCTTATGCAGCAGACATCGGAGGTTATTAATGTTATCAGGCAGAGGATGCACACAGCTCAGAGTCGACAGAAGAGTTTAAAGTTGGGAACATGGTATATCTCAAGGTCTCGCCAATAAAAGGCGTGGTCGATTTGGTGTGAAGGGCAAGCTTGTCCCAAGATTTATTGGACCTTTCGAGATTACCGAGCATGTGGGCATCATGGCCTACAGGCTTGCCTTACTTTTTGAGTTATTCACGATCCACGATGTGTTCCATGTTTCTATGTTGCGGAAGTGTGGGTCGAACACCATACCTGTGATTGATTGGCAGCCCCTCGAGGTCCTTGAGGAAGCTTCTTACATTGAGCAGTCGATTCGTATTCTTGATCGGAAGGAGCAGGTTCTCAGGACCAAGGTCATTCCCTTGGTGAAGGTGCAGTGGGGTCATCATTCGGAGGCCGAGCCATCTTGGGAACGTGAGGCCAATATTAGAGAGCATTATCCCCATTTGTTTGATGATTGATTGATGTATGATTGTTTGTATTGCCTTCTCTTTGATGATTGTTATATGATGGTGGTGTTTTACCTTTCATTTTGTCTTAGGATTGGTCAATTTCGATGATGAAATTTCTTTGTTTGTCGGAAGGATTGTAAGACCCTACTCGAGTGCGTGTGTGTGCATGTGTGTGTACGAGTGTGCATTTCATTTCACTTGTTCCTGCCGTCCTACCGGTCGAATCCCGGTGACCCGCGACCCCTGGATAGTGTTTGCGGTTATCCTTAAGTTCGGTCATGTTGACCCGACTCGGATCGAGACGAAACCTATGTCATCTTGTTTTCATCGTCGTTGCAGTTCCGACGCTGCGTCTTGTGCGTCCATCTGATGTATGGATCATAAGTTATGTATATCTCATTTCTAGCGTTTGATCATGATCATGTGACCCAGCTAGTGTGGAGAGCACGTTTTTCAAGGTGGCCACCCTCTTTTGTGTTAATTCCAACAGACACCACCAACACACCACCCAAACTCCCATATCCTACACCACCCACTACCCACACACTACCCATCCCTACTCCTAGCCTAGTAATATAGTTTATATGGCCATAGGCTATGATGATTTTTCTCTTATTTAGGAGAGAGAGAGAGAGAGAGAGAGAGTGTGATGATTGCACTCCTACAACCTCTCTCTCTCTCTCTCTCTCTCTCTCTCTCTCTCTTTCCCACTCATTTCTCGCTTCTCTCCTTTCATTCCTTTCTTTCCCATTACAAGAGGTGGGACATCCACACCTTCTTCCATTTTTCAGCAATCCTTCTCTCTTCTCTCTCCCAATCCTACACTCTAATCCTCATCACCACCATTAGAAGCCTTCCTTTAGAGCTTGGGAACTAGCCCTTGAAGTTTGGAGGAAGATCTTGAAGGTGGGTGATGTACATGGCACTTTGTCCTTCTTTTATTCTTACATTTCTTTTCTTAAACATTTGGTAGTATGTAGGACCCACCAATCAATGGTGGAGGGCCTACATCACTTCATGATGAGAAGTCAAAGGCATATTCCATGCACACACGTTCCATGGTGGGCCATTCTCCATGGACCCACCATGATGGATTTCCTTAATATAGGATTTTGTTTGGTCATCTAGACCATTGTATGTATGTTAAGGATAGCATTAACAACATCTAGGGGTTGTAAGATCACATGCATGCATGATCTATGAAGGGTGTATGTGTGATTGTTGTCACGCCCCAAGCTCGGAAACTAGGCTCACAAAATTTCCGATCACCGAATCCGACGCCGACAGCTTCCGTAGTACCCCATTCTCGGCTCTCGACAACCATACACCAGGTTCTAATCCTGGGATTCTACAAGGAGGATTTTTAACATGATTTTGATTCGTAATGAGCATAACCATAAGCACAACCCACGAACAATAACCAAGACACCATCACAAAATCCACTATGATAAAAAAAACTTTTAAGATACAATAAGGACAATGCGCAAAAAGGAAATACAATATCGATAATTAAAATGCTCCAGAAGTCAGCTGCAAGCTCCAAGCTCAGTGATGCTGCTGCAGCCTAGCATCACCTATATGCAATGGTCGTGCATAAGCTTATAGAAAGCTTAGGGAGTGGTGAAAGTGTGTGCATATAGTAGAAATGCAAGTTTACAATATCAGAGTAATGTGGAAATGCTGATAAGTCCATGAATGTCATCAGTCATACCAAGGCTATGCGATGCAAGGCGTGAGTGCTATTGGCCATATCAAGACCATGTGATGCAAGGAGTGAATGATATCGGACATACCAAGGCCATGCGATGCAAGATGTAACTCACCAGTCCTCATCCAAATCCATACGTTAATGCAGCTCATTGCCAGAACATCGAATATCAGTATAGTTCTCACTTTAAATAATCATCGGGGTCTAGTACAGTCTATGCCAGCTTGCCGCCCCTATCCGAGCGCACAACTGGGTAAGTAGAAGAGACCTCACTATCCGCCTGCTAATATCGGGCCCGTCTCGTCGATAGCGGACTTATTCCTCAAGCTGGTCAAACTCAACTTAGAAATTGCCCCCTCACTTAGGCAGGTAAGGTCACACCCCTTTCCAATTGACCACGACACGGTGGGAGACTCAGCCTACTGGTTAACGGCCCTCATGCACTCATGTATCCACTCATTCTCGATGTTGGAGTCAACCTCTGGTACCATAGGGTTTTGAGATTTTCACCTAGGGAATCTATGGCGCCCTGATGCTAGAAATAGTATTTTCAGTATTCAATCCCACCACCCATGATGTGTCTGTGGGGGCCACAGCCTTGATGTCACTAGGGCTTATAGTAATCACAATCACACAAATGTAAAGTGCATGAATCACACAGCCCAATCATGCATCAATCCTGCACATACCATGCATTCATGTGGGATAACTCCACCTATTAGAGAGTCCCATAAACCACATGCACTATGGCATATGCAATGACCAATCACATCTCATAACAAACATATAGATGATGCATATGGGCATGTATCATGATGCTATGCTGTCACAAACTCATAATCGGTAACAGTAGTTGGTATTGGCAATCTACACCGATAATCGACATCGATAATCAACCTCGACGCGAGGCGGGGTCCATAGATGGATGGCCGGTGATGGATCAATTAAAATCAATGGGGCCCAAGCGTTTGGGTTAACCCACGAGAGAATAATGAGGAAGGGCCTAACAAGGCCTAAAGGAAGGTCACAACGTGGATGTCCAACCGTCGTTGTCCATCAATGTGGTCATTTAACCAACATTGCTCCTAAGGAAGGGCACTCATAGGGTCAATCATATAGGAGTCCACAGTCTCATACAAGGGTCTAATACACATCAACATCGGCCTCACTTATGGGGCATGTACACATCACATTGGGCCTCACTCGTGAGCCAATATATGTATAACATCGGGCTGTATCAAACGAATCGAATCAAATGGGCCGACTCAAAGGGGCCGAATCAAATGGACCGAATCAAATGGGTCGAATTATTGGGCCGACTCAAACGGACCGAGTCAAATGGGTTGTTTCGAATGGACCGAATTGAATGTGCCGAATCAATGGGCTGAATCAAATGGGCCAATCGATTGGGCCGAATCAAAGGGGGCAAATCAAATGGGCCGATCGAATGGGCTGAGTTGAATAGGCTGAGTCAAATGGGCTGAGTCGAATAGGCCGAGTCAAATACACCATACATCAATTGTTAGATACCATTGTATAGCATAAAAAATGAATCATGTCCAAAGGATCATTTGGACCATATCACAAATGGCAGTGGTGATAATGACTTCCACAACTAAATTCCAATGGGCCCACCATGGTGTTTATTTTCCATCCAGTCTGTTCATAAGGTCATAAAGACCTGAATAGGGAAGGAAAAACAAACATTATATTGATTCAAAACTTCTGTACCCAAAGGGGTTTCAATGGTGGGCTTTCATTCCACTGTTTTCTATAGTGTGGTCCACTTGATATGAGATCTATCTTATTTTTAGTCTCAAGTCATGAGACAAGGTCGCGAAATGGATGTACGGTAGGGATATAGCACATGCTTCATGGTGGGGCCGTACCTGGCATGGCATGCCAATTAATGGACGGTCAGGATGGATGGACGGCATGGTATTTAATACATGCATTAAAGGGGCCCACCATCCCATCCTATGGATGGTGTGGATAAGACCCATACATCACGTGTGATCCCCACATCCAAATCAGTGGGACAACAGGGATACAATACATGTATCATGGTGTCCATGACCGTGTTCATTGGATGGATGGTCTGGATAACATAACCGCTGCACCGTCCAGCAATTGGACGGTGTAGATATATGCATACACCATGGTGGGGTCCACGTAGCGGCCCACCTATGTAATCTTATTAATATATTATATATTATATAATATAATATTATATACTACATATATCTGCACATGGCAGGAGGCCGCCCATATACAACATGATAAAGGTGGGTCCCACGTAGCAGTGGCCCACCACATCATGCATATTATATATTAATATAATATTAATATATTATATAATATATATAGGGCTGTACATCGAGCTGAGCCGAGTGGAGGTGGGTCAAGCTTGGCTTCACTCGTCCATGCTATATTCGAGTTCGAGCTCGAGCTCGAGCTCGCCCTCAAGCTCAACATTGAAGCTTGGTTTTTTTTCCAAAGCTTTCGAGTCGAGTTCGAGTCGAGCTAGTGGTTCGAGTCGAGTCGAGTTTACCTCGGTAGGGTAAGGGAAAGAAAAAGAGGGAATGGGGACGGGTATGGTCAGGTAGGATTTTTTAATAAAAACTTTTAAGTTTGAACTTCTTTTTTTAACTTAAATATATATATTATATATATTTAATATAAATATAATATATATAATATATATAATATATATTATTAAAATATATTACTCGAGCTGAGTCGAGCTCGAGCTCGACCTTCAAGTCGAGTCGAGTTGAAATACACCATGGTCGAACTTGGCTTGAACTCAACTCGAGCTTTAGTAAACAAGCTTGACTCCCCTTGAATCGGCCTTACAAGCCGAGTCAATCCGAGTTGAGTCGAACCGAGTCGAGCGAGCTTTTCAAGCTAGCTTGACTCGTGTACAACCCTATATATATATACACATCCAGCCCAACGTCTAGTAGCAGGGATGTTGGACAGTCTGGATGCCTTAATCTTGTACTGTTAAGGTGGGACCACGTGGTGGCCCACCAGATATCATATACACACACACACGTGTGTGTGTGTGTGAGAATGTGAAGGTGCCAGCGTCCAGCACCCCCCCCCCTTTTTTTCGGGTTAGCTTGTTAGTATACACCCATGTCAGTACACACACTTCATATTAGCCACCCCCACTAGGGATTGATACCAACACCTCAAGTGTTAAAACGAGGTATCTCCACTCAGTCTGCCAGTTGAGTTATAGATCTAGGTGTGTCCAGGCCCTGGACAGCCTGGATGCGGGTGCACTTCAAGGTTGAGTCCCACCGTCCATGATGGACGGTGCAGATAAAACACAAATTAGTGGGGCCCACTTCATCAAAACGGATAGAGAGAGAAAGAGACGGTGATGGAGGGGCCCTGCCACTATGGGCCCCTCATGATTACAACACATACATCAAAATGGGTCCCACCTACAAGTGGGCCCTCAAATGCAAATAGTTGATAGATCACCCACCTATCGGCCTTCTTCTTAGCTCCTTGGACTCCTATGCTCCTTGCCTTCAATTTTGGTGGAGGTTGATGGAGACTGGAAGGTTAAGATGAGGGATGAGAGAATAGGAAAGTGGGCCACATTGTTTTGGGAGAGAGAGCTTGGACGTTAGAAGCTCTCAAGGAATTTGGAAAATTGCTAGAGAATGAGAGAGAGAGAGAGAGAGAGAGAGAGAGAGGAATGATAGATTGATATGAGATGGGTGGAATGAGTGTTGTAAGGAAGGGGAATGGGAAAGCATGGGTTTATTGGAAATTTTGGTAAAAGAGGGATGGGTAGGGAGAGAGAGAGTTGACTTGGGAAAAAGGAGGGATGAGTGCTGGTACTTAGGATAGGGTGAGGTGGCATTGAGGTATGGTGGTGTGCTTACTTGATTTAATGTGACATGTTGTAAATATTCTATCAGAATTCGCAACACGCGGCGTTTCCTTGGAATGAACGCAGGCCTACATCTCCTGGCCCAGGTATCGGATCAGTGCACGAGTCACGACGTTGGAACCATGGCGACGGTGCGGTCGCTAAGGTACAAGTTTCGGGTCGACCCGATTTTAGTATGTAGGACTCGATATAGGATCGCGTGTAAACGTCGGATACAAGTCAAGGGTTACCAGAATTCGACCGGGAGGACCGCAGAAGCCTAAGGAATGGTCGGTCTAGGATACAGGTCTTACAGCTCTCCCATCCAAATAAAAATTTCGTCCTTAAAATTTACACAATCATTGCAACTAAACATAACTTATAAAGAAAGAGGAAACAAGGCATCGTCATATAAAATCAGAGACAGCATACCAGATTCAACATATAATCAATCATCAAAGAGATAGGGATAACGCTCTTGAATCTCGACCTCATGCTCCCAAGATGCCTCATCAACAGAATGGTGACCCCACTGAACTTTCACCAAGGGAATGACCATGGTCCGGAGGACCTGCTCCTTCCGATCAAGGATACGAACTGGCTGCTCAATGTAAGAAGCGTCCTCATGAACCTTCAACGGCTACCAATAAATAACAGGAACGATGTCTAACCCACATTTCCTCAGCATAGAGACATGAAAAATATTGTAGACGCCAGACAACTGAGATGGTAAGGCAAGCCGATAGGGCACAACACCAACGCGCCCAGTGATCTCAAACGGTCCTATGAATCTCGGGGCGAGCTTACCCTTTGCTCTAAATTGAACTACGCCCTTCATGGGCGAGACCTTGAGATACACTCTATTCCTAACATCGAACTCCAAGGGACGACGCTCATGATCAATAAAACTCTTCTGTCGGCTCTGAGCTGTGCACATCCTCTGCTTGATGATATCAATAACCTTTGACGTCTGCTGCACAAGCTCGGGACCTAGGAGACGCCGCTCTCCCACCTCGGTCCAACAACTCGGAGATCTGCATGGTCTGCCATATAATACCTCAAAAGGAGTCATGTCAATGATGGCCTAATAGCTGTTATTGTATGCGAATTTAGCCAATCACAGATGCTTATCCCAACTAGTCGATAAGTCGATCACGCAAGCTCTGAATATATCCTCAAGGATCTGGTCGACCCTTTCAGTCTACCATCGGTCTGAGGATGATACACGATGCTGAGCTGCAAATTAGTTCCCATCACTCTCTGAAAGCTCCCCCAAAATTGAGAAGTAAACTTTGGGTCTCGGTCTAAAACGATCGAGACAGGAACACCGTGTAGTCTCACGATCTCATCAACAAACAGCTTAGAGAGCCGGTCCGAATGCCAAGTCTCACAAATCACAAGAAAATGTGCCGACTTTATCAGATGGTCCATGACAACCCAGATGGCGTCATGACTACGCTGAGTCCTCGGTAAACCCATGATAAAATTGATAGAATACGTGCTCCCACTTCCACATCAGGACGCTCAATGACTGTAATGGACCAGGGGATCTCTGATGATCGGCCTTGACATGCTGGCATGTGTCACACTCAGCCACAAAACTAGTGATCCGGTGCTTCATCCTCGTCCAAAAGTACTGTCTCCTCATATCATGATACATCTTCGTCGAGCTAGGGTAGATAGAAAACTGCGATCGATGTGCCTCAGTCATAAGATCTTTGCGTAACTCAGGAATATTCGGGACACATAATCGACCTCTGAAGTGAAGTCTACCATCAGAACCAATTTACCAATCTGTCTGACTCTCAGATGCTGCCTCTGCTCGGTAATCCTGTAATGACTCGTCTGTCTGCTGAGCCTCGATCACCTTTACGACAAAAGAGGGTTGAATCGACAGGCTCGATAGTTGAACGATAGAAGACTGCAGACCAAACTCGAAGTCGTACTCTGCTATATCCTTGAGCATCCTCCACTCCTGAATCATCATGTGTGCCATCGGGCGTTGTGGCTGACGACTGAGGGCATCCGCCACCACATTTTCCTTGCCTAGGTGGTACTGGAGGTCAAAATTATAATCCTTCAGAAGCTCCATCCAACACCTCTGCCTCATGTTCAGCTCAGATTGAGAAAATAAGTACTTCAAGCTCTTGTGGTCGGAGAAGAGCTCGAACCTGACGCCATAGAGATAGTGCCTCCATACCTTCAGTGCGAAGACGACTGCTACCAGCTCTAAATTATGCGTGGGGTAGTTTAGCGAATGGACCTTGAGCCGGCGAGACCCGTAAGCCACTGGTTTCCCGTGCTGCATCAGGACAACACCCAAGCCAATACGCAAAGCATCAATAAACACAACAAATCCATCACTTCTAGAAAGAAGAGTGAGGATAGGAGCGGACGTGAGGTGGTCCTTCAGCTCCATAAATGCTTGCTCACAGGCGTCGCTCCAAATAAACTCTGCACCCAACCTGGTCAATGGGGCTGCAATACCAGCGAAGCTCTCAATGAAACGCCGGTAGTAGCCCGCTAAATCTAGAAAACTACTAATCTCAGACGCAGTCGTGGCCTGGCCCCACTGACGCACTGCCTCAACCTTCGAGAGGTCCACTGCCACACCCTCCCTCATCACCACATGACCGAGGAACTTCACCTCCTCCTTCCAAAACTCACACTTTTCTAGCTTCGCATACAGCTGGTGGGCACGGAGGGTCTGCATAGTGATCTCCAGATGCAGCATATGGTCCTAACGGGTCTTCGAATATATTAGAATGTCGTCGATGAAGACTACAACGAACTGATCGAGATATGGACGGAAGACCTCGTTCATCAACTGCATGAAGATCATGGGTGCATTGTTCAATCTGAAGGACATGACCTGAAACTCAAAATGACCATAATGCATCCGGAAAGCTGTCTTCGGGATGTCCTCCTCTCGGACCCGAATCTGATGATAACTGGAAGGCGGGTCAATCTTTGAAAAGAACTGTGCACCCTGAAGCTGATCAAACAAATCATCTATCCTCGGGAGCGGATACTTGTTCTTGATCGTGACCCAGTTAAGCTCGCGGTAGTCTATGCAGAGCCTTAACAAGCCATCCTTCTTCCTAACGAAGAGTGTCAACGATCCCCAAGGTGAACTGCTTGGTTGAATGAATCCTAACTCATGCAACTCATCCAACTGTCGCTACAGTTCTCGCAACTCCATCGGTGTCATACGGTACGAGGGCTTTGAGATAGGTGTGGTACCGGGTACAAGATTAATCTAGAACTCAATATGTCGACAAGGCGGTGTAACAGCCCACGCCACATTATATGATATTGTCCGCTCTGGGCACAGCCCACAAGGTTTTATTCTTGGGGTCACCCCTAAAAGGCCTCATACAGTATAGGGTGACAACTCCACATATAACCACCACAACTTTAGACGACACTTCCGATGTGGGATAAAGTTTCACCTTCACTATGTGCACAATAGCCTACCAGTCACCTTGGGGCTCACCCACATGTGCGCCCGCCCACGTGTGCCCACCCACGTGTGCCCGCACACATGTCACCATAGTGACAGGGTGTCACGATATCCCCCATCGAGGGCAGAGCCATCCTCGGCTCTGATACCATTTGTAACAGCCCACACCCACACTATATGATATTGTCCGTTCTGGGCATAGCCCGCACGGTTTTGTTCTCGGGGTCACCCTCGAAAGGCCTCATACAGTATAAGGTGACAACTCCACATATAACTGAAAAGTCCAAGCTATATGTCTTAGAGGGGGGGGGGGTGAATAGGACTATGCCAAATTTAAAATAAAATTAGCGGAAATAAATTAAACCAATAGCCTTACAATATGAATCAATTCACAATGCTAAATTTTAAAGCACCTTGATAAATGAGCATTGAGAGATTGATACAAATTCAGTTCTAAGGACAACCTTACACCATAATAAACATGGGCTTATGGTAGGACAACCTTATTTCTAGAACCACTTTTGGATCAAGGACTCAATTTTAATATAAGTAAATGAAATAGCAAGGAATTGAAATTAAATGCAGAAGTATAGATCTAAATTATTACAACAATCCCCACACTTGCTTGAAATGTAAATAGTTACAACATTCACATCCACTTGTACATTCCACACAATTGAATGATAAAAGATATGAAAATTAAGCAAGCATTCAATCCACAAGACAAAGAGTTATAGTGGTTCGCCTGTGTGTACACCAACTGTTTTCCAACAGCCACACAAAAAGCTACTCCACTCCTAATATCCTCACACAGGGGATATTAGCGTTCACTATCAAATAGGTTTTCTCAGGTTCACCAAAAACCTTTACAATTGTGTCTTTTTCACTTGGGCTTACACAATTCAAAAACCCCTCTTTTCTGAGTTTTCTGGTTTTCCTCAGACAACCAATACAATGAGATTTTTCTAGTTCAACCTTAAACAAAACCAATACAATGAGATTTTTCTGGCTTAACCTCAAATAAAACCAAAAGTAAATAAATTTTATAGAATTGTAAAATACATGGATTTCTCCTTTTCTTAGCAGCCCGGTAGAACCAATCGGAGTAGATGATTGAATGTCAAAGTTCAATTTCCAATACTCACATTATAAGGTTCTAAATTCTAATAGATTTTAAATTTAACTCGTTGGCCGTAGCTATATTTGATTTGATTCCAAGAAGAAGGAATAAGATAATTCCTCTTTTCAAATAAGATTGGAATATAGAAACAAAATCAAATTAAATAAGCATAATGTAGCTTAAAATAAACACAGACTTATCTCAGAGTGATCACTTGAAAATTCTTGAATAGAATAGAGTTGAAGTGTGAAAACTCTAAATTTCGTGTTCAATTTATAGAAGTAAAAATCGTTCTTACGACTGGTCTTAGAAACTTTCGACTGGTCGTAGCTCTAACAGATTTTTGAAATATTGAGCGCGATCTTTGAAAGTTGTTCCACGACTGGTCGTGAGTAGCCTACGACTGGTCGTGGGTCACCTACGACTGGTCGTAGATCCTTACGACTGGTCGTAGGACCATAGATTACGTTGCTGGACTTTGAGTCGTAGCTCCACGACTGGTCGTGGACGAGTCGAAGCCACTCCTACGACCGGTCGAAGGACCTCCAGGACTGGTCGTGGGTGTACCAAAAATTCTGAAAAATCTTCAACTACTTAGGACTGGTCGTGGAATTTCTTGGACTAGTCGAACCAATGCCAGGACTGGTCGAACAAGAGCTAGGGATCGGTCGTAGAATAGACCAAACTTATGTAAAATAAATATTTGATTTATGTATTCAAAGTGACCTACTTAAAGGGTCAACCTAAGGTCATTCAAACCTGAATCATGTCGTATGGACATTGAACTTCAACCATTCAACGAATGTAGATTGTTTGAACCATATCAGGCTTGAGATCTTGAACTTGTTGTAGCTTCAAACTTGAGATCTTCATCAAAGATAACAACTACTTCATGCATTGCTTATTAGTCTTGAAGTCATGAGTTGTTTCTTAAGACTTGAACATCAACATTGTAGCTTCTTGAGACTTCAACATGTAGCTTCTTGAGAAGTTCAACTTGTAGCTTCTTGAAGTGTTTATGCAGTGTCTTGAATTCATATAAATCATCATACAAGCACAGGACACAGATAGATGTTTTGACACATCAAAATTTGACAACCAAAGGAGTATAAGACCATAACACTTACAATCTCCCCCTTTGTCAAATTTGTGACAAAACACCCAAGTAATAATACTTCCAATAGACATAAGAGAAGTACAAACACAACAGGTTCACAATAGAGAAGCATGCACAGTTATATAGATATCATTCTCCCATAACTACCCCTGAGAAGCTTAACTCCCCCTGAGTAATAGCCTGAGTAATAGGAGCACATCATAAAGATTAAATTCAAATGAATCAAAAGCCTCCAAAACTTCTCCCCCTTTTTGACACAAAATGACAAAGGAAGAGGAGCATCAATAATAATAGGAGTTGATTCAAGAGAACATAGTGCATAATTAAAAAAGTCAGTAAGCATGTAAAGTTCAGTAAACAAAATATTACAGACCCATCAAAAATTTAGTCAGAACCAGAAGAGGGTGCAGGATTAGATGGATCAATTTTATGTAAACCCTTAGCAATCCGCCTCATATATTTGCGTAAATATGAAAATTGCGTGTCTTGGGTAACACGAATTTGAGCCACCTGCTCTTGAAGGGAATTCAATCTCTCATCAAAATCAGAAGGCAGAAAATCAGGATCATCAGCCGAGTCTGATTCAAGTTCTTCAAATAAATCATCCATATTCATGTCTTCAGGAAGATCACTAGCTTGAGCATTTCTGCTTCAAAGACCACTGCTACCAGCATCCACTTGGCCATCAGCCAATTCTAAATTCATCTAGTTAATATTGGAATTATTAAAAGGGAGATGATGGATGGGTTTTTCTCTAGTAGGCATATCTACGAGCATATGATTTGCCAGCATAGTCAATAAATAACCAAAGGGTATATCACTATGTCCAGGATGGTAACGAGACAAAATAATGGAATGACAAATTAAAGAAGGTAGACATATTTTTACACCAGAGACTACAAAATGCAAAACACGAACCATGAAAGCAGTGAGTTCAGTTTTATTACCAGAACGTGGATAAAGATTTGAGATGAATATCCTATGAAGTACTCTGTGTCTGGGTAACAAATACCTTGAGGGAAGTACATGACCTTTATGAGTCCAATGAACATCCAAATTACATAAATCTCTAGTAAGCATTTTTCGTTCGATTCTCGAGAGATCACATGTAAAATATGAATTGGAATGCTCTCATCATTGATGTATTTCCATAATGTCAGCAATCAAATGTCGATCCACTAAAAACAATCCTTCTTGAGTATCAACTTTAAAAGTTAAATCCTCAAAAGAAAAATCACAGATACATGCAAACATGGATTGGGCAATGGACTGGTATGCAGCTCCACCCCAATGTAAGATGTTATCCCATCCCACAGGTTCCAACAGAGGAGGGATACCAAATGAAGCAATGTGATTAATATTAACATGACGCTCAACAATAACATTGCACATACGCAAATCCCGAGCATTAGAAGGATCATTTTCAGGAGAGCGAAGATGACGTTGTATAATAGAAGCTGATCTAGAAGAAGATGGACCTCGAGTAGTTTTCTTTTTACCTCTAGCATCCATTTTCACAGAAGGATTTCAAGGAAACAACAAGTTGGAAGAAATGGGGTTTAAATAAAACAGATTTTTCAAGATAAAACCCCAAACTTGCAATGAATGACCAAATAGATTCTACAAGAATGAGATTTGAAACACTAATAGCAAGAATCTACAAAAAAAATGCAAAAGAACCACTAACCTTGAAGTACTATGAAGGTGGGTTCGACATGTCGTAGCTAGAACCGTTGGAGAGTAAAAAGAAATGAAGAAGAAGAGTCAAAATCCCCAAATTAAAGTGAAATCCCGAGTTTCACGACTGGTCGTGTAAGTGTTCGACCGGTCGTAGCACGACCGGTCGTGTACACTCACGACTGGTCGAGTACGACTCAAAATTTGCAAAATTTTTAAATAATTTTCAAATTCAAGCAAATAAAACATCATAGTTATGTACATTATGATACACCAAATCACGCAAATTCAATTTAAATTGCGCATACCGAGATCAAACTTTAATTTATTAAACCTGCTTTTGTCGAGCGGTTTAGTGAAAATGTCCGCAAGTTGAGTCTCGGTTGGAATGTAATCCAAATATATTAATTTTTCTTCCACTAATTCACGAATGTAATGAAATCTAATGTCAATATGCTTAGTACGTGAATGCTTTGAATCGGATTTTTAGAGATATTTATTGCAGACTTTGAATTATCACAAAATAAAATCATAGAATCTGAGTGATTCCATAATCGCTTAACATTCGTTTCATCCAAACAAGTTGAGTACATGCATTTCAAAGAAGAATGTATTCACCTTTCACCGTTGATAGCGATATAGAACTTTGCTTCTTGCTAAACCAAGAAACAAGACAATTTCCAATGTAGAAACAACCACCACTGGTTGATTTCCTATCATCAATGTTTCCACCATTCAAAGATCTCAAGCGTGCTATTAATTGAACATTAGTCTCATGTGGATACCAGAGACCCAGTTTAGTAGAACTTGCGACATATCGCATAATCCGCTTAATGATTAAGTGAGATTCTTTAGAATTTGATTGATAACGAGCACAAATACCAACACTCAAAGCAATATCTGGTCTACTAGCAGTCAGATAAAGCAAACTACCAATCAAACTACGATATAATTTAGGAACCACATCATTACCCTTGTAGAGAGTCTTTTGAGAGTCTCAAAGTTGTACTCATAGGAGTATCAAAATTTTTACCTTTCTCAAATCCAAATTTCTTAATTAAACTCTGAGCATATTTGGTTTGAGAGATAAAAATTCCATCAGGTTATTGTTTTACTTGCAACCCTAGAAAATAGTTTAATTCTCCAACCATGCTCATTTCGAATTTAGACTTCATCAAATTTGCAAACTCAACAGTCATGTTAGTACAGGTTGATCCATAAATAATATCGTCAACATATATTTGAACCATTAGAATATCATCGTTATGTTTCTTAACAAAGAGCGTCTTATCAACACACCCCATCTGAAAATTATGACTCAGTAAAAACTTAGTCAGTTTTTCGTACCATGCTCTGGGAGCTTGTTTCAGACCATAGAGAGCCTTCTTAAGATGATACACATGATCAAGAAATTTAGGATCTTCAAACCACAGTAGGTTGTTCAACATATACCTCTTCATGTAAATCACCATTCGAAAGGCACTCTTTACATCCATTTGGTAAATTTTAATCTTCCTAAAACATGCAATGGAGATAAAAAGTTTGATTGATTCAAGACGAGCTACGGGAGCAAATGTTTCATTATAGTCAATACCTTCAATTTGTGTATACTCTGTACAACTAGTCTTGCTTTATTTCAATAATATTTCCAAGTTCATCGATTTGTTTTTGAAAATCCATTTTGTTCCAATAATATGTTTATCTTTAGGTCTAGGAACAAGGTGTCGACATCATTTACTCAAACCGATTAAGTTCTTCTTGCATCGCAAGAATCCACTTTTCATCCGAAAGTACTTCTTTTACGTTAACCGGTTCAATCTGGGATGTAAAGCATACGTAGTTACATATGTCCTCTAATTGTCTACGAGTGCGCATACCAGTGAGAGGGTTTCCAAGTATTTGAGAAGTTGGATGATCTTTAACAGTCCTTAATTCTGGATTAGTTTCACTTGATGAAATTTCTTATTTTTCAAGTATAAGAACTTCATCATTATCTGAACTAGGGACAGGTGTATTCAAAAGATCGTCAATCACAACATTTATTGACTCTTGAATCACACCGATCCTGTTGTTCAGAACACGATATGCACGACTGTTTAAAGTATATCCTAAAAAGATCCCTTCATCACTTTTAGTGTCGAATTTTCCCAAATTTTCACGGTCACGCAAAATATAGCACTTGCTGCCAAAAACTCGAAAGTATTTGACAGAAGGCTTTTTCTCAAACCACATTTCATAAGCCGTTTTATTATTAGATTTACAAATATAAACACGGTTAATAATGTAGCAGGCTGTATTCACTACTTCAGCCCAGAGATTCCTAGGGAGCTTCATGCTATTTAACATAACATTTCCCATTTCTTGAAGCACTCTATTCTTCCTCTCGACAATACCATTTTGTTGAGGAGTTTTAGGTGTAGAGAATTCATGCGATATTCCCTGATCGCTACAAAATTTCTCAAAACCGCTATTTTCGAATTCGGATCCATGATCACTACGGATCTTGCTGACTTGAGAACATTTTTCAGTTTGAATCTGTTTTATAATCTTTTTCACTTCATCAAGGGTTTCTGATTTGTCTCTCAAGAATGAAACCCAAGAGTATCTTGTATAATCATCTACAATAACTAAGATGTACTTTTTGCCACCTAGATTTTCCGTTCTTGTTGGTCCTATAAGATCCATGTGGAGCAGCTCAAGTGGTCTTGTGGTGATATTGGAGTTCACCTTTTTGTGAGAGCTCCTAGTTTGTTTACCATACTGGCATTCACCACAAATCTTGTCTACTTTTTGCATCTTAGGTAGTCCTTTAATTAGTTCACTTTTGCTCAATTTGTATAAATTTCGGTAGTGTACATGTCCAAGGCGTTTATGCCATAATTCTGTCTCATCGGTATGGACCATGTAGCACGTTTGTTTAGATAAGCTACCATTGCTTACTATATAGTAGTTTTCAGAAGTTCTGCGACCAGTTAATATTACAGAACCCTTTTCATTTATAATTTCACAACCTTGATTAGAAAATTTAACATTATGGTTGTTATCGCATATTTGAGATATGCTCAACAGGTTGTGTTTTAAACCCTCAACATATAAAACATTTTTAAATAAGGGAAGGTTATAGAGTTGGACCGTACCTTTGCCAATTATCTTGCAGTTGCTACCATCACCAAATGTGACTGACCCATCAGTCATATCTTTAAGATCGGTGAATAGTGCTTTGTCGCCTTGTCATATGTCCGGAGCATCCACTATCTAGGTACCATTTCGAATGGCTTGTAGCTTTGAAAGCAAAGTGTGTGACAACAAACAGTAACCTTAGGAACCCATTTCAAGATCTTGTTTTGGGTTTAGGAGAATAATTGGTCTTCTTTTGTTTATAGTTGTAAGAGTGACCTCTTGAGTTAGATTTTAATAGCTCCTTAAGTAAATCAACAATTTTTTCAACTAGTGGGTTTCGAATCGATTTTTGAAATTTATATAGTCTTTTGTGTTTTTGAAAAGTTTTTGTATTTTTAGAAAAAACTTGACTAGTACCTTTTCCTTTTGAGTTAGAAGTCTCTCCTTTCACAAAATTGGAACGAGTATTCTTCATTTAGGAGATGTGTTTTTATCATAGCCCAACCCGGATCGATCGCCACATTTTCTTGATCCGGATAATAATTTTTCTAATTTTGGATCACCTTGGGCATATCTCCATGTGTCCTTCAAACTCAGAAGAGAAGATACTTCATTTTTAAGTTTCTCATTTTCAGATTTCAAATTTTCAATTAGGGAGGTTTTGAATTCTAGATCACACTTTAAATTTTCAAAATAATCTGAAATTTGAGATTTTTCTAAAACAAGGGTTTCAAAACATTCTTTAAGTTTAAAAAACTTTTCTTTTTGAAGTTTAAGTTTAACAGCAATTTTACAACTTTCCTTATATAAGGCATTGTAAGCATCTTGAAGATCTTCATCATTTTCATGATCACTATCCAAATTTTCTTCACTTGTTGAATCATCGTGATCTGAAAAAGTAAACTTGGCTAAAGTCATAAGGGCCTTAAGTTCACTGCCCGACTTCGGTTTCAATTTTCTGATTCGGAAGAGAGGCTTAAGAATCGACGATTCATCCCAAGTAGCCAACATACCCTTCCTTTTGGATCTGTCCTTTTAGGACATTTGTTTGCTAAATGCCCATATTCTTGACGAGTTGTAACATTGACTATCTTTCAATGACTTCCAAGTTTTAGACTTAGGTTTAAAATGTTTCTTTTCATTTGCCTTTTGAAAGTCGACTCTTTTCTTACTTTTGAAAATCTTATAAAACTTTTTCGCCAAAGGGCCATATCATCTTCAGACTTTTCTCTAATCAATTTTCTTGAGTAATACTTTTAGATGACTTCAAAGCAATAGATTTACCTTTAGGAGCTTTAAAACTTAATTCATAGGTTTGTAAAGAACCAACTAATTCTTCTACCTTCATATTATCCGTATCACGAAGTTCTGGATTGCGGTTACCTTAGAATTGAACCGTTCGGGAAGAGAGCGTAGTATTTTTGCACACACTTTACTTTCTCGGAATCTTATCGCCAAGACCCCACATTGAGTTTACAATGTCATTCAATCTAGTATAAAAGTCCATAAACATTTCATTTTCCTCCATATGAATTTCTTCAAATTTAGTTGTGAGGAGTTGGACTTTAGATTTCTTGACAATTGATGTACCTTCATGTGTCATTTCTAAAATATCCCAGGCTTGCTTTGGATCACAGATATGATTCTTTTGAACTCATCCTATGATAGTGCGCAAGTGATTGCATTTAGTGCTTTAGCATTAGCACTACTCTCATTTTTCTGAAGTGTGGTCCATTGGTAATACGGTGTAATTTTCATAGATTTTGAACCATCAACACCAGTTACTTCCATGATAGGAGGATTCCATTCAGTCACTGTAGCTTGCCACACACTTTCATCCATTGATTTGAGGAAGATCCTCATTCTGGCTTTCCAATAGGCATAGTTGGAGCCATTAAAGGGTGGAGGCCTAGTAACTGAAATGCTATCAAAATTTGACATCTTTTTATATACTTAGATTGTTAGCTCAGGAAATAAATCCAAATAAAAAGCAACAAAAATGAGCTATTAGGCTCTGATACCACTTGAAAAGGCCAAGCTATATGTCCTAGAGGGGGGGTGAATAGGACTATGCCAAATTTAAAATAAAATTAGCGGAAATAAATTAAACCAATAGCCTTACAATATGAATCAATTCACAATGCTAAATTTTAAATCACCTTGATAAATGAGTATTGAGAGATTGATACAAATTCAGTTCTAAGGACAACCTTACACCATAATAAACAAGGGCTTATAGTAGGATAACCTTATTTCTAGAACCTCTTTTGGATCAAGGACTCAATTTTAATATAAGTAAATGAAATAGCAAGGAATTGAAATTAAATGCAGAAGTATAGATCTAAATTATTACAACAATCCCCACACTTGCTTGAAATGTAAATAGTTACAACATTCACATCCACTTGTACATTCCACACAATTGAATGATAAAAGATATGAAAATTAAGCAAGCATTCAATCCACAAGACAAAGAGTTATAGTGGTTCGCTGTGTGTACACCAACTGTTTTCCATGACCACACAAAAAGCTACTCCACTCTAATATCCTCACACAGGGATATTAGCGTTCACTATCAAATAGGTTTTCTCGGGTTCACCAAAAACCTTTACAATTGTGTCTTTTTCACTTGGGCTTACACAATTCAAAAACCCTCTTTTCTCGAGTTTTACGGTTTTCCTCGAGACAACCAATACAATGAGATTTTTCTCTGGTTCAACCTCAAACAAAACCAAGACAATGAGATTTTTCTCGCTTAACCTCAAACAAAACCAAAAGTAAATAAATTTTACTGAGAATTGTAAAATACCGGATTTCTCCTTTTCTTAGCAGCCCGGTAGAACCAATCGGATTAGATGATTGAATGTCAAAGTTCAATTTCCAATACTCACATTCACAAGGTTCTAAATTCTAATAGATTTTAAATTTAACTTGTTGGGCGTAGCTATATTTGATTTTGATTCCAAGAAGAAGGAATAAGATAATTCCTCTTTTCAAATAAGATTGGAATATAGAAACAAAATCAAATTAAATAAGCTAGCAAAAAGGAATATTAAATAAGCACAATGTAGCTTAAAATAAACACAGACTTATCTCAGAGTGATCACTTGAAAATTCTTGAATAGAATAGAGTTGAAGTGTGAAAACTCTGAATTTCGTGTTCAATTTATAGAAGTAAAAATCGTTCCTACGACTGGTCTTAGAAACCTTCGACTGGTCGTAGCTCTAACAGATTTTTGAAATATTGAGCGCGATCTTTGAAAGTTGTTCCACGACTGGTCGTGAGTAGCCTACGACTGGTCGTGGGTCACCTACGACTGGTCGTAGATCCTTACGACTGGTCGTAGGACCATAGATTACGTTGCTGGACTTTGAGTCGTAGCTCCACGACTGGTCGTGGACGAGTCAAAGCCACTCCTACGACCGGTCGAAGGACCTCCAGGACTGGTCGTGGGCGTACCAAAAATTCTGAAAAATCTTCAACTACTTAGGACTGGTCGTGGAATTTCTTGGACTAGTCGAACCAATGCCGGGGCTCAGTCGAACAAGAGCTAGGGCGGTCGTAGAATAGACCAAACTTATGTAAAATAAATATTTGATTTATGTATCCAAAGTGACCTACTTAAAGGGTCAACCTAAGGTCATTCAAACCTGAATCATGTCGTATGGACATTGAACTTCAACCATTCAACGAATGTAGATTGTTTGAACCATATCAGGCTTGAGATCTTGAACTTGTTGTAGCTTCAAACTTGAGATCTTCATCAGCATAACAACTACTTCATGCATTGCTTATTAGTCTTGAAGTCATGAGTTGTTTCTTAAGACTTGAACATCAACATTGTAGCTTCTTGAGACTTCAACATGTAGCTTCTTGAGAAGTTCAACTTGTAGCTTCTTGAAGTGTTTATGCAGTGTCTTGAATTCATATAAATCATCATACAAGCACAGGACACAGATGTTTTGACACATCAAAATTTGACAACCAAAGGAGTATAAGACCATAACACTTACAATAACCACCACAATTTCAGACGATACTTCTGATGTGGGACAAAGTTTCACCTTCACTGTGTGCACAGTAGCCTGTTAGCACAGTAGCCTGTCAGCCACACAGTAGCCTGTTAGCGACCTTGGGGCCCGCCTATATGTGTGCCCACCCACGTGTGCCCACCCACATGTGACCACAGTGACGGGGCGTCACAGGCGGTAACCCCGGAATCTCCTGGAACACATCGGAGAAATCACAGACAATCGACAATTAATCAATACAAGCAGCAACAAGCTCCTCAATAGCGTAGGACATCAAGCAAGACAATGGCTCTTCTCTGGGCTCGAAAATGAACTGAAACTACGGCAAGCCTGGTATACAAAACATGAGTTGTGAGACCCGTATCCTAGTCCGTACTGTTCCCTCAACTCTCATGATCCTTCTCGACGAATTTTTGCAATCCACGACCTATAATCAATGTTTGCGCGTGACCCTAAGTCGTATCCTGTAGAATCGAGTCGGCTTAATTCGAGACTTGTACCATTGCGACCATACTGTTGTCGTTGTTCCAATGCCGTGACTCACACATCGATCTGATACCCTGGCCGAGGATGTGGGCTGACGTTTATTTTGAAGAAACTTCGAGCAGTTGCAATCCCAAGAGAATCTCTACATCATGTCCCATCAATCAGTCAATGCTTTCTTTCTCCCCAAGTAAAGCAACCACCAAGTCAACTTTTTCTCACCCTCTCTCTTACACACCCATACATGTCAAGTATAACATCACCTCACCCATCACTCACATCCATCACTCTCTCTCCTTACATCTCACCTCTCTCTCATTTCTCTACACAATTTCCAAGCAACCAAAGAGAACAAAAAAGTGCATGTCCAAGCTTTCCCCATGGAGAGAAAAGTGTGATGTATATGGCCCACTTTCCCATCCTAGCTATTCATTTCTCATCTTCCACCATCAAAGTGAGACACAAGGAGATCGACTTTTCAACGGACCAAGAAGATCAAACGGTGGGTGCTTCTATAGGCTAGTTTTCATGTTTTTGTGATGGGCCAAGTAAAGCTTACCAATCGATGGTATGGATCTCACTTTGGACCCTAAGATGTGGCCGATGGCCCACCTTGATCTTCATGATCATCCCATGATGGGGCCATTTTTCATCATGATGTTTATTTTCTAGCTTGAAAAGGGGTCATCTAGACCTTCTATTTTGGTGGAGAAATGATCTCCACCGTAGATTTTGATCGGTGGGCCTATATGTATTAAGACCCACCTTAATGTATGTTTTAAATTATGAAAAGGGAGGGCCTATAGTGTCGGAGTCCCTCCATCGCACGTGTGTGTCTCTCTCTCCCTCCCTCCCTTTTTCATTTATTTTTGGTGTATGATGATGTGGCTGTGTGGCCCACTCGGATGTACCCCACCTTGATGTATGTCTTATCCAACCGTCCAGGGCATGTGGGCCTTACCCTTGGTGATGGGAAAACACAAGTATCAAGTTGATCTAATCAGGTGGGCCACATCCATGTGGGACCCAACATCAGTGGTCCCCACACGTGGGACCCACGTTGATAAAACATCCACGTCCAGCGTCCCTGGACGCTGGACTCACTTCATAGACAGTGGGTGTACTAACGGCTGCAGTAAGACAAAAAAAAGAGTTTTGGGTGGGCTACTCACATAGGTGCCACCTTGATGTATATTTTTAATCTAAGCCGTCCATCCTCTCTCCTACCTCATTTTAGGCATTGAACCAAACAATGGAGCCAATCTGAGGTTCGGGCGGGCCATACCTTTTTAAATAGTGAATTTCACCGTTTAAATTCACTTTAATTTTTCTACGCGCCGAAATGCATCGAATATGGGGCTTGTTTGATCTGTCTTGAGCCATAGAGTGCAGTGGCAAGAGCGAATTCTTTCGATGCGGGCCCCACGCATGAAAATCCATGGGAAAATGATTTTTTTAAAATAAAATAAAAGTAGGTAGTGCCTGCTGCATTTTGGCGAGCGGACAGTAGGGACCCACCGTCCCAGTCGTGGGCCCCACTGTGATGTGTGCCGACCATCTACTCCATGCATTCGGTGGGCCCCTTCTTGAAGTGGGCCCCCTCCAAAATATCAGCAACGTACATGGCTTAGGTGGCCCACATCATAGGAAACAGTGTGATTTAACAGCTGCCATTGAAACCATTTTTGTGGTCACGGAAGTTTTGGAACATTATGAAATTTGTTTTTCCTATTCATCTGAGTCTGTGACCTTCTCAACGGATTGGATGGAAAGCAAACGTTATGGTGGGCCCCACGTGGGATCCCCAATGATGCATGTGTTTTATTCTTACCGTCCACGGGTAGTGGACGGTTGGACCCACACGAATGTATGTGTTATACACCACACCGTCCATGGACGGTGGAAACCCCACTGTGTACATGTTTTATACATGTCATCCAGCCATTGGCCACTGGACGATCAGTGGACCCCGCCTTTGATGTTGGGGTTCCAACCAAACCATCCATCATGATGGCGGGCTAGCCTTAAGGCTTGAGACTAATGAGGTAGATCTGCCTATCAAGTGGACCACACAACAAAAAAGGTAGTGGAGTATTGAACATCTGCCCTTGGAACCTCCTTGGTTCCACAAGTCTTGATAAATATAATATTTATTTATTATTTATTTTTGGTCTGTGTGACCTTATTAAATAGATTGGATGGTAGATACATGTTATAGTGGGCCCCACATGGGACCACTAATGTATGTTTTGTAATCCACACCTTCCATTAGTGTGGACTCCACCACGAGGAATTTACTTCATTTATGTTGTCCATCCCTATGGGACCCACCGTGATGCATGTGTTGTATCCAAACCGTCCAACCATTTGGCGTGGCCCATTGTGATGTATTAGGGCCCATGGGTTGAGGCCCATTATGATGTATAAGGGCCCATGGGTTGAGGTCCATTGTGATGTATTTGGGGCCCATGGGTTGAGGCCCATTGTGATGTATTCGAGGCCCGTTATTGAGGCCCACCTTGATATACACGAGGGCCCGTTATTGAGGCCCACCTTGATGTGTATGAGGGCCCGTTATTGAGGCCCACCGTCATGTGTATGAGGCCCATTGTTGAGGCCACCATGACATATATGAGGGCCATGTGATTAGGCCCATTTTGATGTATTCTAGGGCCCATGGGTTGAGGCCCATTGTGATGTATTAGGGCTCGTGGGTTGAGGCCCATTGTGATGTATCCAAGGCCCATGGGATATGGCCCATTGCAATGTACATAAGGCCCATTAATGTGGCCCATTTGATGTATCTAAGGCCCATGGGTCAAGGCCCAAATGGGATGTACATAAGGCCCATTGAATATGATTCCACCATGGTTTATGTAATGATATTTATGGCGGGCCATGCCTTGGGAACAATCATGGTTTGACGTCCACATTGTAAGAAAAATGTTGGTTAAATGTTCGCATTATGACTCTTTCTAGGGCCCATTAATAGGCTCATACTTATTATATGTAGGCCGTCTAGGCCCATCTGCATTGTAAGGATAGCTCATTACTTTATAACCTACTTAGTATAATTCTAGGACTCATGCCATACGCATCATATGTATGCTTGATATGAGTAGCGACCGATCATTGCATATGCCATTGGGTAGACTATTTATGGGACTCCTTATGAGACAGAGTACCTCACATTATCGTACAGTACGCGCAGGATTGTTGCATGACTGGATAGTGTGACTCATGCATCTCGCATATGTGTGACTTGATCATTGTACGCCCTAGTGACATCAGGGCTATGGCCTCCACAAGCACATCGTGGATGGCTAGATGGGACACCAAAAATATTTAGTTCTAGCACTATGGGCACTTAAGATGTCCTTGGGTGAAAATCCCAAAACCTCCGAGGCTAGGAGGAGCCCCAACGTCTAGACCGAGTGGAATATGAGTGTCGAATACTAGTAAGCAGTGTCTCCCACTATATTGTGGTTGGTTGGGAGGGGGTGTGGCCTTATCCGCCTGAGTGAGGGGGCTATAAGCTAGGCTGAGTATAACCAGCTCGTAAATGGGTCCGTTATCGACGAGCCGGTAGGTATTGACAGACTACTGGTCAGGCGGATAGTGAGGTCTATTCCGCTCGCTGGGCTGTGCAGCTAGGGAGGAGGCAGTCGGTGTCGAGTGTAATAGACCCATTGATTTCTCTAGAGAGAAACCATACTAATATGTGGACTTATTGAGTAAGAATTGCATATCCATTCATTCATTTATTCACTATCCACTCGGGCTAGTGGTGCATAACTATTTGTTATGTGTACCTTAGCATGGCCAGGATTTCGGTAAGGCGCGCGACTAACCTGAGATCATGAGTTTACCCCATTGAGTCGGACTATCCAAATTTAGGTGTGGGACTAGTTTGGATAGAAGTCCCTTGTAGTGAACCCCGTAGCCTGTGATACTACGTACTATCATCCCAACTTCACATTCCAGTATGGTCCTTTCATTCGCACTGCATATTACATTGCATTTTCAATACTTAGCATTTTAGGTTACTATGTTTTTGCACTTATATGGCCTAGATGAGGTTGATGGTGTTCGTGGCTTGTCGGGATTTGCATATTGCATTGCATCCTCGGCATATATTATTGTCTTATTATGTTTTGCATTGTATAGCCCTGGTACGGTTGATAGCACTCGTGGACTTACAAGTATATTTCTGCGTACTCTGATATCGTACGATTCATGATCTAGCCAGTATTTTCGCTTATTCCGATGATGTATGACTTATGGGCTTTATAGAATACTTGACACTTATCTTGTACACACACTTTCACCACCCTCTAAGCTTTTGTAAGCTTGTGCATGATAGATACGTGCAGGTGGCGTTAGGTTGATCTTGTCAGTATTTCCGCTTATTCCGATGATGTATGACTTATGGCTTTATGGAATACTTGACACTTATCTTGTACACACACTTTCACCACCTTCTGAGCTTTTGTAAGCTTATGCACGATAGATGCATGCAGGTGGTGTTAGGTTGCAGCAGCGTTGAGCTTGGAGCATGCAGCTATCCTCTGGAGCTTTGATTTCGATATATGTATTTCCCTTTCAGCATTGTATCCAAATGATTATATTAGTGGATATGTGATGATGATGTTGTTTTGTGACTTAGTTATGCTTGTGGTTATGCTCTATTACATTACAAAAAAAAATCATATTGAAAATCCTCCTTGTAGGATCCCAGGATCGAAATCTGGCGTATGGGCGCTGGGAGCCAAGAATGGGGTACTACGGAGGCTGTCGGCACCGGATTCGGTAATCAAGAATTTTGTGGGCCCATTTTTTGAGTTTGGGGCATGACATGACTGTCCTCCCGGAGCAGTCCAAGATGGTATGGTACTGGCAAGCCAATCCATGCCCAAGATAACATCAAAATCTAACATCGACAGAACATACAGGTCGGCAGGTAAGAAAATCTCTTCCAATAACACGGGGACAAACAGAAGTGGCTTAATACTGCGGTCTTCCCTAAGGGCATCGATACGGTCAATCCCTCACTAGCGAACTTTGTCGGTAATCCAGTCGATCGGCAAAAATCTTAGGCATAAATGAGTACAAAGCACCGGAATCAAATAATACTCAGGCGATGCATGCAGAGACGGGAAGAATACCCTCCACGACTCCTCCAGATGACTACGGATCCTATTGGGCAGCGTAGAACCTAGCTTGAGTTGGCTGAGGAGGTGCTTGTGCCCTCTTAGGGTGCTGCTACTGTTGCTATCGCTGAGGCGCTCAAAACTGCTGCCTCTCCTGCTGAGGTATCAGAGGCTAGTGCTGATGCTGCTGCCAAGGGGCCTTGGTGGTGGGATCTGCTGTCGCTGCTGCTGCGGAGGCTGATACATTGCTCTCAGTTGCTACCGCAGAGGCTGTCGCGGTGCTCTCGGCCGCTACTGCTGAGGTCAGGGACACTCCCACCTACGGTGTCCTATCCCACCACATCTATAACAAGTATCAGTAAGCTACCTCTAAGGTGGTGCTGCTGGAGGTGCTGATGGTGCTGCTAGTGCTCTAGCGGATGGGTGGCTCTTATATCTCTGCGGTTGTTGATAATGTTGGGAGCTAGTGGAGGGGGCCTGACTCTTCTGGTTTCTCATCTGATCATAATTGGTCTGCGTACCGGCCCACTCAGTCTCATAAATATGAACTCTCTTTATTATCGCCTAAAAGGTCGGGAGCACATGCCCAATAACACGACCTCGAAGACCGTAACGCAAGCCGTTCTTGAAATGGGGGGCCTTTCGCCCCTCATCATCAACCAAATACAGCATAAACCTTGATAGTGCCACAAAACGAGCCGCGTACTATGCCACAGACATGTCTCCTTACACCAGAGTCTCAAACTCTAATGCTCGCTGCTGATGAATGTGGTCGGAGAAGTACTACTGCTCGAATCGGTCTATAAAATCCTCTCATGTACAGAAAAAATCAAGCCCTGTAACACGGGTAACAGAGGTCCACCAGTGCTCGGCCTCACCCTAGAGAAGAAATACTGCCAATCAGACTTACTGTTGGGTCATACATGACATAATATCAAAAATCTTCTCTACATCGGAGTGCCATCTCTCAGCTGTTGTCGGATCTGTCTTTCCTTGGAAACGTAAAGGATCGAGTTGTCTTAACTCTCGAAGGACACTCGCGTGCTCCCGCTCTGCCTGGGCTTGTGAAACAACTGGGTGCCTGCCCTATCCCTAAAGTGGAGCCGTCACAGCCTACAACATCTGTTGTAACTGAGAGGCATTCACAAGTACGGTCGGATCCGCACCGGTCTTAGGTGGAGGAACGATATCCTTAGGCTGGGGAGCGGGGATCTCTAGGGGTGGAGAGAGAGTCGTAGGTGGTAAAGTGAGAGTCTCAGGTGGTGGAGCGAGAGTCGCTTAGTCGCTTTCCTGGGCGGCATGTCCTATAGAAAAGAACAAAGGCGTCTATCAATCCTTGAAAACTCTCAAAGGCACGTTAGGGGACTAAATCGGAAGGTTACGCTCTCGGAACCAAATTGATCTAAACTCATACTAGATATGTGGTGTTGTTCTGGGTTGTTCCCAAGTTATGATGTGATACCAACTTCTGTCATACCCCAAACTCAGAAACTGGACTCATAAAACTTTCGATCGCCGAATCCGGCGCCGACAGCCTCCTTAGTACCCCATTCTTGGCTCCCGACAACTATACACAAGGTTTCAATCCTGGGATTCTAGAAGGAGGATTTCTAACATGATTTTGATTTGTAATGAGCATAACCATAAGCACAACCCACGAACAATAACCAAGACACTATCACAAAATCCACTATGATAAAAAAACTTTTAAGATATAATAAGGACAGTGCGCAAAAAGGAAATACAATATCAATAATCAAAATGCTCCAGAAGTCGGTTGCAAGCTCCAAGCTCAGTGATGCTGCTGCATTCTAGCGTCACCTGCACGCAACGGTCGTGCATAAGCTTATAGAAAGCTTAGAGGGTGGTGAAAGTATGTGCATATGGTAGAAATGCAAGTTTATAATATCAGAGTAATGCAGAAACGCCGATAAGTCCATGAATGTCATCAGCCGTACCAGGCTATACGATGCAAGGCATGAGTGCTATTAGCCATATCAATACCATGCGATGCAAGGAGTGAATGATATCGGCCATATCAAGGTCGTGCGATGCAAGATGAAACTCAAGCACACCAGTCCTCATCCAAATCTATATGTCAATGCAGCTCATTGCCAGAATAACAAATATCAGTATAGTTCTCACTTTGGATAATCACCGGGGTCTAGTACGCTCTACGCTAACTTACCACCCCTATGCGAGTGCACAACTGGGTGGGTAGAAGAGACCTCAATATCCACCTACCAATATCGGGCCTGACTCGTCGATAGAGGACCTATTCCTCAAGCTGGTAAAACTCAACCTAGAAATGGCCCCATCACTCAGACGAGTAAGGTCACACCCTTTTCCAACCGACCATGACATAGTGGGAGACACGGCCTACTGGTAAACGGCCCTCATGCGCTCATGTATCCACTTGGTCTCGACATTGGAGTCATCCTTTGGTACCATTAGGTTTAGGGATTTTCACCCAGAGACATCTATGGCGCCCCGATGCTAGAAATAGTATTTCCAGTATCCAATCTGACCACCCACGATGTGTCTACGGGGGCCACAGCCCTGATGTCGTTAGGGCATACAGTAATCACAATCACACAAATGTAAAGTGCATGAATCACACAGCTCAATCATGCATCAATCCTGTGCATACTGTGCGTTCATGTGGGATAACTTTGCCTATCAGGGAGTCTCATAAACCCCCTGCACTATGGCTATGAAATGACCAATCACATTTCATAACAAACATACGGATGATGCATATGAGCATGTATCATGATGGTATGCTGTCACAAACTCATAATCAGCAACGGTAGTCAGTATCGGCAATCTACACCGATAATCGACATCAATAATCAACCTCGACACGAGGCGGGGTCCATAGATAGACGGCCGGTGATGGATCAATTAAAATTAATGGGGCCCAAGCGTTTGGGTTAACCTACGAGAGAATGATGAGGAAGGGCATAACAAGGCCCAAGGGAAGGTCACAATGTGGATGTCCAACCATTATTGCCCATCAATGTGGTCATTTAACCAACATTGCTCCCAAGGAAGGGCGCTCATAAGTCCAATCGTATAGGGGTCCACAGTCTCATACAAGGGTCTAATACACATCAACATGGGCCTCACTTATAGGGCATATACGCATCACATTGGGCCTCACTCATGGGCTAATATATGTATAGGATCGGGTCGTATCAAATGGATCGAATCAAATGGGCCGATTCAAATGGGTCGAATTAAATGGGCCGATTCAAATGGGCTGAATCAAATGGGCCGAATCAATGGGCCGAGTCAAACAAGCTAAGTCAAATGGGCTGATTCGAATGGGCCAAATTGAATGGGCTGAATCAAATAGGCCGATCGATTGGGCTAAATCAAAGGGGGTGAATCAAATGGGCCGATTGAATGGGTCGAGTCGAATAGGCCGAGTCAAATACACCATACATCCACTGTTAAATACCATTGGAGAGCATAAAAAAATGAATCATGTCCAAAGGATCATTTGGACCATACCACAAATGGTAGTGGTGATAATGACTTCCACGGTTAAATTCCAATGGGCCCACCATGGTGTTTATTTTCCATCCAGTCTGTTCATAAGGTCACAAGGACCTGAATAGGGAAGGAAAAACAAACATTATACTAATTCAAAACTTCTGTACCTAAAGGGGTTTCAATGGTGGGCTTTCATTCCACTGTTTTCTGCAGTGTGGTTCACTTGATATGAGATCTGGCTTATTTTTAGTCTAAGTCATGAGACAAGGTCGCCAAATGGGTGTACGGTAGGGATACAACACATGCTTCATGGTGGGGCCATACCTGGCGTGGCATGCTAGTTAATGGATGGTCGGGATGGATGGACGACATGGTATATAATACATGCATCAAAGGGGCCCACCATCCCATCCTACGGACGGTGTGGATAAGACCCATACATCACGTGTGGTCCCCACATCCAAATCAGTGGGACAATAAGGATACAATACATGTATCATGGTGTCAATGACCGTGTCCATTGGATAGATTCCGGATAACATAATCAAGGTTGCAATCGTCCAAAGAATTGACTATGCAAGGTATATAGGCATACATCATGGTGCGGTCCACGTAGTGGCCCACCTATGTAATCTTATTAATATATTTTATATTATATAATATATTATTATATACTAAATATATCTACACATGGTAGGAGGCTGCCCATATACAGCATGATAAAGGTGGGTCCCACGTAGCAGTGGCCCACCACATCATGCATATTATATATTAATATAATATTAATATTATATATATATATATATATATCATCCAGCCCAGCGTCCAGCAGTAGGGACGCTGGACGGTCTGGATGCTTTAATCCTGTACTGTTAAGGTGGGACCACGTGGTGGCCCATCAGATATTATACACACACACACAATGTGAAGGTACCAGCATCCAGGCCCCCTTTTTTTTGGTTAGCTTGTTAGTATACACCCATGTCAGTATACACACTTCATATTAGCCACCCTCACTAGTTATCGATACCAAGACCTCAAGTGTTGAAACGAGGTATCTCCACTCAGTCTGCCAGTTGAGCTATGGATCTGGGTGTGTCCAGGCCTTAGATAGCCTAGATGTGGATGCACTTCAAGGTGGAGTCCCACCGTCTATGATGGACGGTGCGGATAAAACAAAAATTAGTGGGGCCCACTTCATCAAACGGATAGAGAGAGGGAGAGAGGGAGAGAGAGAGAGAGAGAGACGGTGATGGAGGGACCTCGCCACTATGGGCACCTCATGATTACAACACATACATCAAAATGGGTCCCACTTACAAGTGGGCCCTCAAATATAAATCCTCGGTAGATCACCCACCTATCGACCTTCTTAGCTGCTTTGACTCCTATGGTCCTTGCCTTCAATTTTGATGGAGGTCGATGGAGGTTGGAAGGTTGAGATGGGAGATGAGAGAGTGGGAAAGTAAGCCACACATGTTTTGGGAGAGAGAGCTTGGACGTTGGAAGCTCTCATGGGATTTAGGAAATTGTTAGAGAATGAGAGAGAGAGAGAGAGAGAGAGAGAGAGAGAGAGAGAGAGAGAGAGAGAGGAATGATGGATTGATATGAGATGGGTGGAATGGGAAAGTATAGTTTTGTTAGAAATTTTGGTAAAAGAGGGATGGGTAGGGAGAGAGAGAGAGTTGACTTGGGAAAAAGGCGGGATGAGTGTTGGTACTTAGGTAGGGTGAGGTGGCATTGAGGTATGGTGGTGTACTTGACTTGATTTGATGTGACATGTTGTAGAGATTCTATCAGAATTTGCAACACGTGACTTTTCTTTGGAATGAACGTGGGCCCACATCTCTTGGCCTGAGTATCAGATCGGTGCGCGAGTCATGGCGTTGGAACCGCGGCGACGGTGCGGTCGCTAGGGTATAAGTTTTGGGTCGAGCCAACTTTGGTATGTAGAACTCGGTTTAGGATTAAACACAAACATCGGATACAGGTCGAGGGTTGGCAGAATTCGACCGAGAGGACCTCGAAAGCCTACGGAATGGTGGGGTCTAGGATACGGGTCTTACATTTGTAATGGTGGAGGATTCATAGTACCGGAATCCTCCCCTATGGTCGTTGATCTCTCTCCCCTCTCTCTCTTTCTCTCTATTTCTTTCCTCTATTTTTCTCCTGATAATTGGTGGCCCACTAATGTGCCACAAACGTCTCAGACCCTTAGATTTTCGGGACGTCCAGGCCCTCCATGTTGCACGTCCCTATCCATGTTGCATGCATGGGTTGGATGACCCCAAATGCTTGATTTTCTTAGAGATCTTTGATTGGGAATGGGTCTAGAATTTTGGTGGTCCATCTAGGTGGACCCCACTTGTATTATTTGAGTATTAATCAATTTGTAATTAACTCATACAATTTATTTAATCTAAGTGTATGTTGCTATCCAGAATTCTATGGACAATTTCTGCTTGATTTTGGACCAGAATTTGGGACTATTTAGGGGATTTTTATTACCCATCAAATATATATTTTTTGAAAGGTGGGTATCTCATCTTGATGTCCCCTAAATTTCAACCCCATCTGACCTTGATTAAGGTCCCAAAGGTATGGCCCAAGTGAGGTGGACAGTCTGGATTTTCTGCACTATTCCAGCAACATGTTAGTTTGAAAATCATGGATTATAAAATATCTTTTGAATTGGTAGGCCACTTCTGTAGACCACACCCTATGGTATACATATGAGGGGATGTAAAAACCATTTTTTCCTAATTTTTGGAGGCCTTTAATCCACACCATTGGAAGCTCAGATCAGGGCCAGTCTAAATTCTACTTTAACCAAATTTTTGGGCAGGCAGTGTTCCTTTAAATCAAATAAATACTTTTCTATTTCAAAAAATTTTGACATTTTTCCAGGGGGTGGCTCACCCATGATAGGACCCACCTACCAAATTTCGGGGCCAATGGACCCTTGAGCAATTTTTGGCGAGGGCTGGACTGGCCCACTAGGCTGGATGCCTAAGCTGGGATGTCCAGCATGGGCTGGCCATCCACCCTCCATTTGGCTCACCTTGATGTATGGTTCTATCCACGCCGTCCCTCCATATTGTGGCCCACATGGTCGTGGCCCACCTCCTAGTGGGGCTTCCACATGTGGTGCCCACTTTGATGCCTTTTAGGGGCAGCCGCCCAGGCCCCCATGACCGTCCACCCAAGGACGCCTAGTCCAGCAGCATGGCCCACCTAATCTATGTGTTTTATGTACTCCATTTATCTGGTGGGGCCCACAGTGATATGTGTTGGTCACCAGGGAATTATAATTTTATAAATTAATTTTTTATTGTTGGTCTCTAGCAGGCCTAGAAAACAGGTGGGCTAGAATTCCAACAATAGGCCCAAAGTGGCTGCCCTTAATGACATGTTTTGGGGTAGCCTGGCCCACCATATTTGGGGATGTTTGCACACACATCTTGCCCTATTTTTCCACCATGTTTTAGGCTTAATTAGTGCACTCTTGAAGCCCACCCCAGTTGGGTTTCTATTGGATCAATGTTCATAGCTATTTGTTGTATTTTTTAGGCCGATTTGTGTAACACCCCGTACTTTTAGTACTCGGGTGTTACCGTATAACCTAACTTAGTATGAGCGCCAACCTAGCTTACTTGAGTAATCGCCCTCAATATATTTTAGCCGTTGACTTTGACTATGACAACCAGACTTCTAAGATCTAAGTTTAATCTATCCTGTATCCCCAATGACCCTTCAAACATCCGATTTTGGATTACGAAAACTCATGATGCAATAATAAGACTTGAGATCGATTTATCCATTTAACTATCGCAGCAAGATTATACTGACCTTGAACTTAAATAAATAAGTAAATAAATAAATAAATAAAAATCTTATTTTTTTTCAGAACCTTAATCGTAAGTTAGAGATCCGACACGAGATCCACCATTCGTCGTGTCCATCACACCCATGTTACACTTTCACTGACCAAGAAGAGGATCTGAACCGCCCATTAGACCCATAACATATCATTAGATGGAACCCACCAAGTGGTCACATGATTTAGAAACTCCTAAGACCATTGATAGTCGGATCAGGGTCAATCCAACCATTGGATTTATATATAGGCCAATAGACCATAGGATTTCAAAGACGTGTAACCAACTATTAAGGATTTTAATTAAATCCTTTTGTGGCCCACATGTCTACATGACCACCTTAAAATGAGACCCTATAATTTTAAATCCAAAAATAATGATGATGATAAAAATAATAATAAAGATAAATGTTAAAATTATTCTAAAAATAATATTTATTATTCTAAATTCATAAAATAGGGGTCCTAATCATCTAAATAAATTCTTAGGGCCCTTTTAACCACTGACATTCAATTTCAAAATGATCAGACCCTCAGGTCAATGGTAAACCACCGTTGGAGCTAGGAATCGACCCCTACGCCCCACCCGGGCCTCATCAACGGTCCAAAGTGGGCCAGGGCACCCTAATAGGACCCATGGAGTGATTGAACGGGATGGATGAGTCACCACCAACACGCATAGGGCCTCACATGGTGCATATACACCTTGTAAGTAATGTGCACAACGTGCACTAGATCTAGCCACGGTCAACAGGCCATTGACCGATGCTTATTTGCAAAAGATGTGGGTTCCCGCCCATTTTAAAATTTGAAACTAACAAACTCGGAGGGAACTTCCTGGACGATCCAATCCGTTCATTTTACTCACGTAGACCCACTGAGAAAAACCATATAAGATCTTGGACCCACTCATAGGAACAAGTGAGACGAAGATGGACTGTCCATTCCCTCATCATGAGGCTTGGCAGAACGCCTGAAGCTTCTCTTTTTTTTAGGTTGGGGAGGGCGGCGACGCAGCCGCTATCTCCCGAGGCCGCATTATTACCTATCATCCGCTTTCCTCTCCCTTGCCTATAAATGGCACCTCAACTCTCTTCATTCCCACACAGAAAGGAAAGGGAAGGAAAGAAAGAAAAAGAGAGAAAGAAGGGAAGAGTGGGGTGTGTGGGTGTCGGTTCGGCTAGGGAGGAAACAGGTCTTCCTCTCCCACTTTCTTCTTCATTTTTTTATATTTTTTTTCTCTCTCACGAACGCCATGTTTGGGCCAATAAAGCAGGCAGTAAACAGGGCTGAGATCAGCCTCTGGATGGGGCGTCCCATCTCAGCCAAACTCGGACTATCCATGGGCTGAAAACAGGGCCTTTGATGCACCTGAAATCGAACTAGAAACGGCCCTGGGACGGGCCACCATCAGGGCCGTTCATCTGATTGAAACAAGACCAAACTCGGCCTAGGGACATGCCCCGTTTGGAGGACGAACAAACCTTCAGAGGACCTCAGCCAACTGCTGGAAAACAGCCTAAAATCAGTCCGAAAATCAACCCAGAATTTTAGGCCGTTTTTTAACGTTGAAAAAGGTAGCCAGCACATTACAATCGTGATGGGCTGCTTGTGGGCTCCGCCAAAAATGCTGGTGGGCCCTGCACAAATGCAGGTGGGCCTTACCCAAAACACGTGAGCCGCCTAGAGGTTGGGCCCTATACGAGTTCAGGTGGGCCACGTAAGTGGACCCCACCTTGATGACATGGACGTCCAGGCCGTCCGTCACTGACGACCAGGCCCTGGACGTCTGGCTTTAAAGAAAAACAAAAAATATATATAATATATATATATTAACATGTATGCATGCATCTGTACATACATGCAAGCTTTAATAATATTATATTATATAAAATACCCCTACTTGATGCAGCATAGTGTATAGGGATTTCATCCTGGCCGTCCATCCATTTCAAAACAGCACCTCCTTGTCTCATCCTGGCTGTCCATAGATAAGCAATGTTGGGCGGCTACTGTATGGGTTTAAAGAAAATGGCATATTGCTAAATACAATGCTATATGTGGTGGGCCCCATGTGGAACCTACATTGAAGTAAAATACATATATGCATGTTAGGCACATGTGGAACCCACATTGAAGTAATATACATATATGCATGTTAGGCACATGTGGAACCCACGTTGAAATGATACATGAAGGGTGCATGTGATGTATGTTAACTAAGTACATATGCGATGCATGTGATGTATGCTAAGTACATATGTGATGCTTGTGATGTATACATATATGATGCATGTAATAACTAAGTACATATGTGATGCATGTGATGTATGCTAACTAAGTACATATGTGATGCATGTGATGTACACATATATGATGCATGTGATGTATGCCAACTAAATACATATATGATGCATGTGAGCTGTAATATTCAATCATGTACAGAGTACGTAAGAGGGTGATATAACATTATGCATACTTGACATATGAGGTGGTCCAGGTGGGACCCACCTGATACCTATGTTAGATCCGGACCGTCCAAGGTTTGGACGTGGCCCACCTCTATATATATGCTTCCTTCCACGCGCATGGTATGGATGAGCTACATACAGGCTGTCCATCAGGGAATGTCTGGTCCCTGGGCATTTTAATATAAAGATATACATTTGTAGGGATATATTTTATAGTGTATAGACCCACCAAGAGCATGTGTTCCATCCTGACCGCCTATTTATTTGTCGATCCTGTGCTTATGGCAATGTGTCATGGGCATGGACCCCCACTATGATATATGTAAATGCCCATGGCGTCCAATAGTGTGGGACGGTGGATGTGCTTGACTGACTTACCTCGCACCAGTTACATAACTGACTAATGTCGCCAGCAGCTAGTAAGGACCCTGTATATGATGATTATGTTAGATCCAATTTATCCACACCATCCATGCGGTGCCAGGAAATGCTAGACAATGATGGGATCATTTAGGCAGATGCCAATACACATGAACTACAACACTGGGCTACACATGACCATAAATAGTGGTGTACCGGGACACACGCATTACACTTACAACCATTGAAGGAATTTCCTTGTGTGTAAAACAAAACACGTAGGGACCTGTCTAACCACTGGTAAGGGTGAGCTAGAGCCTTGACAGACCACCTTGATCGGATAAACATAAACCTTCAAGGCCTTGCTGTTGTATCCTTTTGAACTTCTTGTACAAAGCCATAACAATATTTGACCAGCGTGAAAGTAAATTTTTAGGAGATTCCTTGAGTAACCCCGGGCCACGAGGAGACTCAGACAAAGTTCGTGAACACTACCATACAGGTGATGATTCTTCCCCTTGAGCTTTCCATCTTCTCATTAGCTTAAGTTATAGTTTTTATTTAAATTCATAATTGATATCTCCCTTTATAATCACATGTGTTAGCTGATGGAAATTGAATTGTTGTATTACATGCTTTATGATTATCCTGTATAATTGTTCATGCTTGTGGATTGCTTATGAAACTTAAACTAGTGCATTAGTGGGAAATTCCCACATATGAATGTACACCCATACTTGAGATGTAACTTGACTAGTTGTGATCGCAATGGACCTTCGACTTGGTGGTTATTGAGTAGTGGTCTAAATGGATCATTGATGTGGGCCTACCATCCAGGGTTGTTGTGTCTAATGGTTTTTAAGGATGGTCTTTATCGTATGGTTTTAATATTCGCCCTATGTGGCATATTTTGATACTCGCCCTATGTGGTTTTATTTGATATTTTTCTTACATGGGTTCGATGTTTTATACTGTGCAACCATGCAATGGTAAGCCCCATATACGGTAATATGATTGGCCACTAATCAATGGGTTTCCATTAAACATCCTAAGGTGGTAGTCTCATGAGCTGGGGATGGTGGTATGGGACACTATGCCCGAGCTATTAGCCTACGCTGGGCTCTGAGCTCCCCGTAGTGATCTTGAGCTTACCTAAATTGGCTGATTGTAACTGGACTAATAACGGTTTAGCTAATCATACATCTATAACATGTTGGCGATGACAGGTGGCTAATCTGGATGCTGTTGCACGTGCCCTTAGGATCTTCGGGGTATCGTTTCGCTAGCTCCCAGACCATCAACTATCGACCCCTATTCCGAATGGATAATTTTCCCAGGTTGATGATTTGCATGGGCGACGAGCCCAAGTCCGATTGGATGTGCATCCCCAGGTTGATGTGCATTTACGCATCCATGCATTTAAAAAGACTGCATCATGTATTGTTTTGATTGCTCTGTTTGTTTTATAACTATGCTTACCTAATGCGGCGGTGTGTAATCTTAAAGGAAATTCACACTGAGTTGTCACTCATCCATCAAATAAATATAACCGTATAGGTAGCACAGGTAGCTTAAGTGATTTTCAGGTTCAGGCTGATGAGGAGCCGGGTTCAAGTACCAGAGTTGCATGATTATATCTATCTTGAGAAGCTGAGGAGTCTTACAGCTCAATTTTACATGCATTCTACTATTTCTCATGTATTGTATCATGTAATTCTTGTATTTGTAAATTTTGGAGACATTGGTTTGTATAAGTCATTATGGGCAACCACTTGTATATTCTAAATGAAATGAAAATTTTCCTTTATGTTGATTTATCCATTCTACGCTTATCTGCTTACTCTGATAAATGAAAAATTAATATACTCGAATTCGACCATCCTTTAAGGTTAACACTCGGGTTTTTGGGAAACGAGTCGTATACTTGGGTCCTGAAAAGTCGGGGCATTACAATTTGTCCTGGAACTTTCTAGATAAGCCCCTTGAATTTTGGGCCTATATTTTTCTACTTATTATGATGGATTTGTGGGTCATAATATGCAAGTACTTGGGCCAAGTTGTGAGGCCCAACTTACTTAATATAAGTATAAGGCTTGCCCTTATGGTTGGATTATCAGGCTTCCCATTAGGCCCACCACAATATGTGGGTTTATGACCTTTATAGTTGGGCCCAAACCTTACTTGAGTGCCCACTATATTGCCTATGTGTTGGGCTTGGTGTATAGCCCACTAGGCCATGGATTGCTTAGGCCTTGAGCCTTATTTCATATTCGAGTAGTGGCGGGCTATCTTTTGGGACCGAGTTGAGGTTGGATGTCCTCCTTGGTGGCCCTAAGGTAGGCCCATGGGTTGCTATTGGTGGTTTAAGGCCCACTATAGGCCCTTGTTAGGATTGCTTATTCCTTTGGCTTATATATTGCCCACCTTAGCTTTGTGGGCTACCCCAAAGTATTGGGCCCCCACTAGAGGATTGTTCCTTAGATTAATTGTCTAAGTACCTAGACTTGATTCCCTCCTTAGGAAGGAGGAGTATGTTCTAAGTCATTATCACCGTATAGCGCACCCTCATGATCCATATGCATCATGGAGTGTTTGAATTGCATTTGTGTGGGGTCATTGGGTTGATATGATAGAGGGATGGAGTTCCCCTCTTGTGCACATTGAGTGCTTGGAGCTAGTACATGATTGGTATGCATGATTCATGCGTCTGACATCACATCTCATGGATATTATTGCCCTTACTTCATCAGGGCCTTACCTCTATAAGGGTATTCGTGGATGGTCGTATGTGGACACCAGAAATATAGTATTTGAGCATTTGGGGTGCATATGATATCCCTGGGTGAAAGCCCCTAAACCTTCAAGGTACCTAGCGAACGCCTCAACTTCGTGATCGAGTGAAAATTTTGAGCGCCCGAGTGCCTTAGACCGTTAGGCTGCATCTCCCACTGTCATGTAGTCGGTTGAGATGGGATGTGGCCTTATCCGCCTGAGTGAGTGGGCATTAATAGGCTGAGTCTGACCAGCTCATGAGCAGGTCCACTACCATCAAGCCTTGCTGGTGATTGGCTATCCACAGGCGAGTAGTGTGGTCTCTTACACTCGTTTGACTATGCGGTCTTGAGAGTGGTAGTCACCCTATAGTGTATTAGACCTCGATGATATTCCTTATGATGGAACTGTATTGGATATATGGACTGGTTATGAGCATTGACATTACATTGCATTGCATTTGTATTGGCTATATAAGCCTTATTGCATTGCATAGCCTTACCAGCATTCATGGCTTAGCCTTGGTAAGGCTAGTGATATTGGCATTGATCATGTTTCCCTTCTTTATTTCCTATTATTCTTCTGCGCACAATTACCACACACTTTCACCACCCTCTAAGCTTTCTATAAGCTTATGCACGATTGATGCATGCAGGAGATCCTAGGTCGGCGTCGTAGCGGCAGAGCTTGGATAGGAGTTGAGTCGAGGACCCAGTGTTGCAGATTTTCTTTCCTTCTTCTTTTGTCATTAGATGTCTTTCCTTTCAGCCTTGTATCTAAAACTCAAATTTATAGTGGATTTTGTAATGTGCCCTCTGTTATTTCTGAGATGTACTTGTTGTGATCTTGGGTATGCTTGTATTGGAATGGATATACAGTTGTGAAAATCTTCCTTGTAGGATCCCAGGATCAGAACCTGTCCCAAGAGCCGAGAATGGGGTATTACGGAGGCTGTCGCGGCCAGAACCGGCCATCGAGTTCCTTATGAGTCCGGTTACCGAGTTTAGGGCGTGACACATATCTCGTACAACATAGTAACCAAGCCATCATACATCACGTATGTAGGTCAATAATCGATGGTTTGAGAGCTAGCAAAACGATACCCCACTAAACATAAGGGCATGTGCTACAACATCCAGAATTAGCCACCCGGCATTGCCAGTATTCTATGAATGCATGATTAACCAAACCATTATTATTCCAATTACAATTAGCAGGTTCGAGTAACTCAATGGTCACTACGGGGGGCTCATCACCTAGCGTAAGCCGACAGCTCGTGCATAATATCCCATGACCACCATCCCTGGCCCATGAGATTTTCCCATCTTAGGATGTTTAATACATGCCCATCAACCAGTGGTCAATCAAATTTAATAAGTAGGGATTACCTTTGCATGGGTATAGGCCATCGAAGGCACGCAAGAAAATCATCAAAACATGGGACAAATGTTAAATCGCAGCGGTAAAAGGGTGCTCGGAACATTAAATTGAGATGACAAAGGGGTTAGGCAAGGTTAGATCAGAGGGGTTAAATAGGTCATTTCTAAGCCAACCAAGCCGTATGACCTATGGATGGTAGATCCCACATTAATGCTCCATGTCCCATATAACCTTCAATCGAGGGTCCATTCCTTACCACACTCCATCTTATTACATCCTAAGTATAGGTTTACATACACAAGAAGGATTACCCACTAGTAAGTGTACTAAATAGAGATCCATAAGCGACTCACAACAATCCATGAGAAAGCATATAGTTATGGCATGCTAGACATAAGTTGATTTATAACAATTGCAATAAGTCATGATAAGAACTATCAATTGAAATTTAAATGAAAACCATCATGTAAGTAGTTATTGTATAAAATCATGGTTCATAACTATCAACTATAATTCAAGCATAAGTGTAACGACCTGTAAATTTCCGTACGTTGGCTCGAGTACCACCTCGACCAGAAATTAATTAGGATTAAATCCTTTAGAAATTTAACAAAGTTAACTAAGTGCAAAACTCGATTAGCCATGAAATCCGTTGGGATCGCTTTAAATACGATCTGCAAGACCCAAAACTTGCAAAATCAGTAACTCTAGTTTACCCTAAAGTTTAGAGCCAAACTCATTACTCGGCTGCTCTCGGGAATGAAACGAAACTTCGTATTAGGTCTAGATCGCACATCGGAAGTCCGATTAACACAAAGTTAAGGAACTAGGACCGCCTCACTGGGCTTGACAATCATCTCAAAAATCAGGTCCAGCCGATGTCCCACGGCCATTCGTTTTGATTCGGAGCGAGGGTGTGTGAAAAACACTATTCCCATTCCAAAATAAATATCAGGAATAGTGATCTGGCACCATTCGTTTACGTGTCAGTATTAAGCAACCTGACCGTCAGAATCAGACCAAATTACACCCTCGGATTAAGAAAAATTTCAGGAACATTTACATGTACTTGGAATTTCGGATCATGGCCCACTGACCGTTGAACTGAAAGTGGTCCGCCACGTGCGATCTGGGAATCCGATCGAGTCGAAAACGTAATCCCACATAGATCCATGTGTGGTGAGCTTAAGTCTGACGTTTGGCTCAAGGGGGGCCACCAGAAACACTCATTTGAGCTGGAAAAGTGACGAAATACCTATATAAGCAATAACCCTTGAACCTGAGCCTATTTTGGGAAGGGTTTTGGCTATAAAAGGAGCTTAGAACAGCCCCTCTCACAGCCATACGAATTTGGGATAAAACCCTAGAGAGAGAGAGAGAAAAGAGAGAGAAGAGCTTGGGATTTGTGGGAGATCTTCCTCCTACTGCTTTCATTCATCACACGGCCTACACCGCTTCCTTCCAGGCGTTTTTCCAGCGGTATCCACTCCGTTTGAAGGTGAGAAACCCTAACCCTAGGTCTGATTTGAAGTAGGAAGGTTGTAGGTTGTGTAAAGACTAACCGATTCCGCTCTTTAGGCTAGAAAACTCCCGTATACGGAAGCTCAACAACCCTTGCTGATTCGTTGTGATTCCAAGGGCAAAGGTGAGGACTTTAAGTGTATAAGTTACAGTTTTCAACGCTTTCAATGTCAGATAATGGTAGATTCATGATCTGCATGCAATTGCACATGTACAAAGTGCTTTCCGTTTCCTGTTTCGATTAACGTTGTAGAATATGGAATTTCACATACTCTAGGTATACGTAGAAATACCGTATATGTATTTTTTTTGGGAAAATGTTTGACATGTTTATTTAATGTATGATTATATGATATATGGATAAAATACTAATTTGGCGAAAGGAATCGCTGAAATACATGTTCACTTGTAAATGCTACGTATGTTGAAATTGTGTATTCTAGAAATACCGTATACGTATTTTTTTGAGAAAATGTTTGACATGTTTATTTAATGTATGATTATACAATATATGGATAAAATACTAGTTTGGCGAAAGGAATCGCCGTAATATATGTTCACTTGTAAACACTATGTATGTTGAAATTGTGTATTCTAGAAATACCGCATATGTGTAAATTTTGGAAGTGTAATTGTCATGATTATTTGTTGTATGAATATGGTATACGTGGATAAAATAACCGCTTGGCTAAAGAATAGCCCTAATACGCATTTGCTAACATACGTCATGTATGTTGGAATAGCGTACTCTAAGTGTTTGTGTAAATGCTTGTGTGCGTAAAAGCTTGAGTGTTAGTGCCTTAGATAGGCGCTGATATGGAATTCCCGACTACCCTAGAGACATGTAGGATCCCCTCCATGTGATGGTTCGCTATAACCACTCACTTGTGATGTGTATGTAATTGTATCCCTACTTGTATAGTGCTTTATAACATGCTTTACAACATGCTTTACTTCATGCTTTATAACATGCCTGCTAACATGCTTGTATTACTTCGTTATCATGCTTTACTCCACATGCTATTGATGAGATCTGTTTGAGTTTGGGACTAATTCTATAGTCCAAACATTCCGTACCAGACTTGAGATTGTGGCTGAGACTCATGTCGCCACAAAGGATGTGTCTGGCGAACCCGAGTTGTACTTCGGTTGGCGATATTGGTTGGCCACACGGAGTGCTTTTGCGCTCCATATCGCCCAACTTGTGGTGCGCTCGAGCTAGTCAGGCTCGTCAAGTAAACCGATATGTGTATGTGTGTTCACCATGTTTGGTCGCTACTGCTTGAACCTAGGGTATCAAACTTACCAGTGGCGATCTCGTTAACCATGGTACCTCGATTCGCTAAGACGCATGAGCCGGGCATGGTGGTATGAGACACCGTGGTCGAGCTGTCGGCCTACGCTGGGGCCATGTGCCTCCCCGTAGTGACCATTGCGCAACCAAACTCGTGAGCCGAATACGGTGGTATGGGACACTGTATTCGAGCTATCGATACTTACGACGAGAGCCGAGTACGGTGAGACCTATACTCATGCTGACCGGCGACGAGTCCTCCGTAGTATCTTCGAGTATACTCCAAGTGTCTGTGATTGGCGACGAGTCTTTCACAGCAACTAGAGTATGAGTTGAGCCGAGTACGGTGAGACCTGTACTCGAGCTGACGGCTAGTGATTGAGCTGAGTACGGTGAGACCTGTACTTGAGCTGACGGCCAGCAATTGAGCCGCATACGGTGAGATCTGTATCCGCGCTGACTGGTGACGAGCCCTTTGCGATGCGGATTGACGACCCTAGAATGGATCATGTTTGGGAATGATACAAGGGAGGTACCTTAGTTTCCCAATACTGCTTGTTGAAATGGACTAATAATAACTCGGTAATCATGATCATCATCACACCGCATATGCTTAGTAGATGTGGCGCACTGAGGGAGTTAAGCATTCGCGAACGTAAGATGATGTCGCTTAAGGGTGGTTTGGCAAGGGCATACAACATCATGTCATTTCATTTTCGCACTTAATAAGAGTAGTTAGAATTGTTTGATTTGTACTGCTTTATCATTACTGCTTGATTGAATTGATAACATGTTAACCTATGCTTTATTGTTCCACTGAGTTAGCTACTCACTCCCACGTTACGGGACGGTGTTTGCAACACCCACCGACTGTCGCGGTATAGATGGTGCCTCGGTTTAGAGCCGGAGCCGACTTCGAGGAGGATCGGGATGAGTTCTCCTTTATGCGACTCGACGGATATGCTTAGGCCGATCGCATCGCGGGGATTCCAGGGCTTATCTACGGAATTGTATTTTGATTTTTGACTTAGAAACAATACATGTATATTGGTACTCGCTTAGTACTCATACTCTGGAGTTCACAAAATTTTGTTACTTTACATACTTTGAATATAAAATTTCAGTCTTCCGCTTGCCTTTATACAATTGAACTGGAGTATGATTTACTGTTTTAGTATAATCTCATTCATGTTTATTGCTCTAACTCAGACAACATTTAAGCATCATTGTGTATGTTGCATAAGTGATGCGTTGGAACTCGGGAGTTGAGTTCATACTCGACCCCCGATTTTTAGGGCATTACAAGTTGGTATCAGAGCATGATTTTGATTAAACCGGACCTGAGTTATGTCCCCACTACGTACGCTGACGTGTTACAGCCTAGGAGGGTGCACAACAATATAGAAACAGTCTTAAGGTCTCCCGATTTCACTGTTCGGCGAAATTCAAGAAAAAAAAAAGCGTTGATCGAGTTTGTACTCGATCCTGACCGCACATACGGATTCTAAATCACTTCTAGACCGTCTATCGACGTGTCCAGGTCACTATCCACCCAAAACCAGTTGTTAAAAATCAGGAAAAATCGGTTTAGTTTAGAAATTTCTCGGAACCAACCGTTCAGGAACTAAACTGAGTCGGGGGCCCCTCCACGTTAATACACTAAGCCTCCAGATCGAACCAGGGTGCAATTGGCACCCTGGGCATGTGGGAAACAAGTCCCCACCGCGGCGGCGCGGTTCCGGCCAAGTCCGACCGCGGCGGAGCCGCAGCTCCGGCGGCGGACCGCGGTCCGGTGGGCCATCTCGAGTGGGGCCGGGGCTGGGGTTGGTCGGCCTGACCTCCTCTACCCCCTGGCACGTGCCATTTTGGCAAGGGTTTAGGTTTTAAGGGGCTGGAGCACCCCACTCTCCCATTTCTTCCTTTCCAAGCACCTCCAAACCCCATTTTCGATTTTTCTTTAAACCCATCCCTCCAAACCTTGCAATCTTCCATTTTCTTCCATAACCCACACACCCCAACCTTCCACAACAGCCCTAGCCTCCTCCTTTCCCCATTTTCTCAAGTTGGAGCTCTCATACCCCTCATTGGAGCTCAAAATCGGGTAATCTCCTAACCCATTCCATTTTCTTCTTGTTTCTCCTTCATTTCCTACCTCTAGTGCCCCTTCCACACCTATTGGATTATTGCTTGTGGTGGATCAAAGAGATCAGCTCCTTTTTCCCCCATTTTGGCAATTTTCCATGGCCCTCCTTGGTGTGGTGGCGACTATTTTCTCCGTTTCCTCCATCCTATCTTTCATGGGAAAGAGGAAAACCGCGGCCGATGACGCCAGCCCAAGTAGGCCAGCCCATTCTCGAAGAAGATCAGACGTTGGGGCCGGCACTAGCACCGTTCGGGAGTTTAGGTCGAAGCGAGACCTGGATCCTAACCATCCCGTCAGAAATGCTTATCCGATAGGCGTTGAATATGGGCGCTTCGCGGGCCGCAAGGTTGTGTTTGAAGCTCATGTAGATGAAAGGATGTTCGGGCTACACCCACTGATGGACCACTTGGTGGATATCTGATGGAATTCTATATTTGAAGGCGAGTCTCCCACATGTGAGAACACGGTACGCACCTTCTACGCTCATATCATGGATTCATCGTTGGAGCCTCTTCAGTTCACTGTCTCTGTGAGGGGCATAAGACGCACAATCACTGTGGATGAGGTGGTTCGAATCACGAAGATTCCACGTGGTCAAGTGCTTCCTAGTGACGACTTCTCCAGGAGTGCGCAAGAAAGGGATCGCCGCACGCGATACCTTTGTGGTCGCCGAGTTACTTAGAAGCGAGGAAATTGTATTGCGGCGACAAAGATGGCCGAAGACTTCCATTTACTCCATCATATTTTCACATACAATGTATACCCACGGTGGGGTAACCGCATGGAGTGTACTCGGTTGATGGACTTTTTATACAAGATGGGACGCGGGGACAACATATGTCTGCCCACATCCGTCGCACCTCCTACTGGAGATGTAGGTACACGTGGTTTACTCGAGCGGTTTCAGCGCTTGAGGCCTCCCTCATTTATGGGTTCTCACAGACCCGAGGAGGCAGAGTTTTGGCTTAACCGCATCTCTAAGATGCTACGGATGCTTCACTGTTCAGAGGCAGAGCAGGTCGAGCTGGCTTCCTTCATGTTTGAGAGGGAGGCCAGTTTATGGTGGGACAGTGTGCTGTGGACGGTCGCAGTGGATTACGTGTGGACCTGTGAGCCCTTCGAGTTTCGGTTCCACGAGAAATACTACCCGCAGACTTATCGGCACGAGCAGGAGGATGAGTTCCTACGCCTCAAGCAGGGAGGCATGACGATTACGGAGTACGAGTACCACTTCACAGAGTTAGGCCTCTTTGTCCCGACTATACTGGTGGATGAGCAGATGTGGATGCGTCGTGTTTCCTTGGGCTTGCGACCGGAGATATGGTCGAAGATATGCTGCCTCAGTATACCTACCTACGCAGCACTGGTCCACATGTCTATGACGGCCGAGCAGGATGTGGACCGATTGGCCAGATCGCGTGGTGCTATGGTTGCGAGGCCACGCCAGGATTTATAGAGCAGGCCTATCTTAGGCAAGAGGCCTCGTGCTGATTCGCCCCCCAGGGCCACAGCACCAGTTGTTCCTGTGAGACGTCCGTTGGTGACCTGCACGTATTGCGAAAAACCAGGACACCCTGCTGAGAGTTGCTTCTCGCGTATGAGGGCTATTGGATTTGCACCACCGCAGAGATTGGATCGCCCTTATTCACAGGCCATATCAGCTCCACCGCTACAGACTGCTCCTGCACATCCTTCCTTCCGACCTCCTGTGTCGCGCTTCAGGCCGCCACAGCGACCCTTGGCTCCTCAGCCGAACCGTTAGCAGCAGGCGCGCGTTCATACGCTTGTGGCTGAGGCACCTGTGACGTCGATCTCGGCCCCGACGGCTTTTGAGGGTACGGCTTATATTCATGGTACTCCCGTTTCTTTATTGGTGGACACTTGGTCCACTACTTCTATTATTTCTTGTGGGGAGGTTAAACGTCTATCTTTGCCTACGATTCCTACAAAGGGAATGAGACTCACTACGGCCACTGGGACCTTTTCGGATGTCACACGGTTATGCGAGGGTTGCTTGATAGTTTTGGGTAGCAGCACAGTGCTCGTCGACCTTATTGTTGCTCCACTATGGCACTACGACGTTATCCTTGGTATGGATTGGCTCGCCAGGATGAGGGCGAAGATAGATTGCGATACTCGGATCGTGACGGCCTATGGACTTGACGGCACAGCTTTTACGTTTCCAGTGCAGGTCAGTTGGCCTTGCCGTGTTGATTGTTATGCTGCTTTACTTATGTCGATTGATGGTCCGACATTGGAAGGTACGCCGGTGGTTCGGGAATTTGTTGGTGTGTTTAAGACTATCCCTGGTCTACCTCCTCGGCGCGAAATTGATTTTACGATTGATCTTACGCCTGGTGCGACGCCCATCTCGTTGCCGACTTATCGTATGCCTCCATGTGAGATGGAGGAGCTGCGGAGACAGATTGACGAGCTTGTAGAGAAGGGCTTTATACGGCCTAGTGTGTCTCCTTGGGGAGCACCTGTACTATTTGTGAAGAAGGACGGGTCGCTACAGTTGTGTATTGATTACTGTAGGTTGAACCAGGTCACGGTGAAGAACAAGTATCCTCTGCCCAGGATAAATGATCTGTTCGATCAGTTGAGGGGGGCGAAGTATTTCTCGAAGATTGATCTTCAGTCAAGGTACCACCAGTTGCGCGTGAGGGAGGAGGACGTGCAGAAGACAGCCTTCAGGACGTGCTTTGGGAACTATGAGTTCTTGGTAATGTCGTTCGGCCTCACGAACGCACCAGCCGTGTTCATGGATCTGATGAACGGGTATTTCGGCCTTTCCTTTACCGATTCGTCATCGTCTTTATTGATGACATTTTGATATACTCTACGAGTCGGGAGGAGCATGAGGAGTACTTGAGAGCGGTGCTGGGTACACTGGAGAAGAACCAGTTATTCGCACAATACAAGAAGTGCAACTTCTGGCAGGAGGAAGTCAAGTTCCTGGGACATGTAGTATCTAAGGATGGAATAGCAGTGGACCTTGCTAAGGTAGCCGCGGTTCAGGATTGGCAGCAGCCTGAATCGGTTACCGAGGTGAGGAGTTTCCTTGTCCGGTGGGTATTACGACGCTTCATTCGGGACTTCTCGAAGATTGCCATGCCATTGTCTCGCTGACTCGGAAAGACCTGAAGTTTGCCTGGAACGAGAAGGCGGAGGCAGCTTTTAAGGAGTTGAAGGACAAGTTGACGTCCGCCCCTGTGCTAGTATTGCCAGAGCAAGGGGAGAAGTACACGATATATACTGACGCGTCTCGCGTTGGGTTGGGTTGTGTTCTGATGCAGGAGGATAGGGTGATTTCGTATGCCTCGAGAAAATTAAGGAAGCACGAGAAGAATTACCCTACACATGACCTGGAGTTGGCAGCTATCATCTTTGCATTGAAGCTCTGGAGACATTACCTCTATGGAGAGGAGTTCGAGCTTTTCTGCGACCACAAGAGCCTTAAGTACATATTCACACTGCGAGACTTAAATATGAGACAACGCCGATGGATGGAGACCTTGAAGGACTTTAAGTTCGAGGTTTCCTACCATCCTGGCAAGGCGAACCTTGTGGTAGACGCGTTGAGCCGCAAGAAGACGATTGCATTTGCGGCACCACTGATGATAGCCGAGTGGGACATGGTGGAGTTCGTGCGGGACTTTGAGCAGAGACTCACTATCGAGGAGCCATTTGAGTGTGTTGCGCACGTTCGGGTGCAGCCACTTATTGACGACAGGATTGTTGAGGCCCAGGAGGGCGATATACGGCTGTCTGAGCTTCGAGAGCAGGCTAGCGACGCCGAGGACTCCGAGTGGAGAGTTGATTCCGATGGGGGTTTACGATTTCGTGGCCGCCTATGCGTTCCGGATGTGCCTGACTTGAGACGCGAGCTTCTCGAGTCTGCCCATAACTCGAAGCTTGCGATGCATCCTGGTAGCACGAAGATGTACCAGGATTTGAGACGGACGTATTGGTGGGATAATATGAAGGCCCACATCGCTGAGTATGTGTCTCGATGTCTGACGTGCCAGCAGGTCAAGGCAGAACATCGCCGACCTCCTGGACTGCTTCAGCCCATGCCTATAGCAGAGTGGAAGTGAGACTTCATCCCCATGGATTTCATATCCGGGCTGCCGAAGACGAGGAAGGGACACGATTCCATTTGGGTGATTGTGGACCGGTTGACCAAGTCGGCCCATTTCCTCCCTATCAGAGTTACGAACTCTGCAGACGAGCTGGCTAGATTGTACATCAGAGAGATTATCCGTCTGCATGGAGTTCCATTAGAGATCGTGTCGGACAGAGACACGCGGTTCACATCCATCTTCTGGACTCGTATCCAGGAGGCGATGGGTGTTAAGTTGAAATTCAATACAGCGTTTCATCCTCAGACTGATGGGCAGACAGAGCAGGTGAATCAGATCCTGGAGGATATGTTGCGAGCATGTGTGTTGGACTTAAAGGACAGCTGGGATGACTGTCTTTCGTACGCAGAGTTCGCCTACAACAACAGCTTCCAGGCGACTATTGGCATGGCGCCATATGAGGCTCTATATGGTCGACCTTATAGGGCACCGCACTGATGGGCAGAGGTTGGAGAGCGTAGTCTGATTGGCCCGGAGTTGGTACAGGCGACTACAGAGAAGGTCGACATTATCAGGCGTCGATTACTTATAGCGCAGAGCAGGCAGAAGAGTTACGCCGATACTAGGTGGCGACCGCTGGAGTTCGAGGTCGGGGATCATGTGTTCCTTCGAGTTTCCCCTATGAAGGGAGTCCTTCGGTTTGGGAAGAAGGGGAAGCTCACACCGAGGTTTATCGGTCCCTTTCAGATACTAGATCGAGTGGGTGATGTGGCGTATCGTCTCGCTCTGCCCACACCACTTGCGTCGGTACACAACGTATTTCATGTGTCCACGCTGAAGAAGTACGTTCCTGATCCTTCGCATATCATCAGATGGGAGCAGGTACAGTTGAGCGAGGATGCTACATATGAGTTGCGCCCGACGCGCATCCTTGACAGGAAGGAGCAGTGCTCACAGCGTAGCAAGGTCATCCCACTTGTGAAGGTACTTTGGACACATCATTCCGAGGAGGAAGCTACTTGGGAGACTGAGGCCGAGGTCAGGAAGAACTACCCTCAGATTCTCGAGGAATATGAAAAGGTATAAATTTCGAGGACGAAATTTTTTGTTTAAGGGGGGTAGATTGTAACGACCCGTAAATTTTCGTACGTTGGCTCGAGTACCACCTCGACCAGAAATTAATTAGGATTAAATCCTTTAGAAATTTAACAAAGTTAACTAAGTGCAAAACTCGATTAGCCATGAAATCCGTTGGGATCGCTTTAAATACGATCTGCAAGACCCAAAACTTGCAAAATCAGTGACTCTAGTTTACCCTAAAGTTTAGAGCCAAACTCATTACCCGGCTGCTCTCGGGAATGAAACGAAACTTCGTATTAGGTCTAGATCGCACATCGGAAGTCCGATTAACACAAAGTTAAGGAACTAGGACCGCCTCACTGGGCTTGACAATCATCTCAAAAATCAGGTCCAGCCGATGTCCCACGGCCATTCGTTTCGATTCGGAGCGAGGGTGTGTGAAAAACACTATTCCCATTCCAAAATAAATATCAAGAATAGTGATCTGGCACCATTCGTTTACGCGTCAGTATTAAGCAACCTGACCGTCAGAATCAGACCAAATTACACCCTCGGATTAAGAAAAATTTCAGGAACATTTACATGTACTTGGAATTTCGGATCGTGGCCCACTGACCGTTGAACTAAAAGTGGTCCGCCACGTGCGATCTGGGAATCCGATCGAGTCAAAAACGTAATCCCACATAGATCCATGTGTGGTGAGCTTAAGTCTGACGTTTGGCTCAAGGGGGGCCACCAGAAACACTCATTTGAGCTGGAAAAGTGACGAAATACCTATATAAGCAATAACCCTTGAACCTGAGCCTATTTTGGGAAGGGTTTTGGCTATAAAAGAAGCTTAGAACAGCCCCTCTCACAGCCATATGAATTTGGGATAAAACCCTAGAGAGAGAGAGAAAAGAGAGAGAAGAGCTTGAGATTTGTGGGAGATCTTCCTGCTACTGCTTTCATTCATCACACGGCCTACACCGCTTCCTTCCAGGTGTTTTTCCGGCAGTATCCACTCCGTTTGAAGGTGAGAAACCTTAACCCTAGGTCTGATTTGAAGTAGGAAGGTTGTAGGTTGTGTAAAGACTAACCGATTCCGCTCTTTAGGCTAGAAAACTCCCGTATACGGAAGCTCAACAACCCTTGCTGATTCGTTGTGATTCCAAGGGCAAAGGTGAGGACTTTAAGTGTATAAGTTACGGTTTTCAACGCTTTCAATGTCAGATAATGGTAGATTCATGATCTGCATGCAATTGCACATGTACAAAGTGCTTTCCGTTTCCTGTTTCGATTAACGTTGTAGAATATGGAATTTCACATACTCTAGGTATACGTAGAAATACCGTATACGTATTTTTTTTTTGGGAAAATGTTTGACATGTTTATTTAATGTATGATTATATGATATATGGATAAAATACTAATTTGGCGAAAGGAATCGCTGAAATACATGTTCACTTGTAAATGCTACGTATGTTGAAATTGTGTATTCTAGAAATACCGTATACGTATTTTTTTGGGAAAATGTTTGACATGTTTATTTAATGTATGATTATACAATATATGGATAAAATACTAGTTTGGCGAAAGGAATCGCCGTAATATATGTTCACTTGTAAACACTATGTATGTTGAAATTATGTATTCTAGAAATACCGCATATGTGTAAATTTTGGAAGTGTAATTGTCATGATTATTTGTTGTATGAATATAGTCTACGCGGATAAAATAACCGCGTGGCGAAAGAATAGCCCTAATACGCATTTGCTAACATACGTCATGTATGTTGGAATAGCGTACTCTAAGTGTTTGTGTAAATGCTTGTGTACGTAAAAGCTTGAGTGTTAGTGCCTTAGATAGGCGCTAATATGGAATTCCCGACTACCTTAGAGACATGTAGGATCCCCTCCATGTGATGGTTCGCTATAACCACTCACTTGTGATGTGTATGTAATTGTATCCCTACTTGTATAGTGCTTTATAACATGCTTTACAACATGCTTTACTTCATGCTTTATTTCATGCTTTATAACATGCCTGCTAACATGCTTGTATTACTTCGTTATCATGCTTTACTCCACATGCTATTGATGAGATCTGTTTGAGTTTGGGACTAAGTCTATAGTCCAAACATTCGGTACCAGACTTGAGATTGTGGCTGAGACTCATGTCGCCACAAAGGATGTGTCTGGCGAACCCGAGTCGTACTTCGGTTGGCGATAGTGGTTGGCCACACGGAGTGCTTTTGCGCTCCATATCGCCCAACTTGTGGTGCGCTCGAGCTAGTCAGGCTCGTCAAGTAAACCGATATGTGTATGTGTGTTCACCATGTTTGGTCGCTACTGCTTGAACCTAGGGTACCAAACTTACCAGTGGCGATCCCATTAACCATGGTACCTCGATCCGCTAAGACGCATGAGCCGGGCATGGTGGTATGGGACACCGTGGTCGAGCTGTCGGCCTACGCTGGGGCCATGTGCCTCCCCGTAGTGACCATTGCGCAACCAAACTCGTGAGCCGAATACGGTGGTATGGGACACTGTATTCGAGCTGTCGATACTTACGGCGAGAGCCGAGTACGGTGAGACCTGTACTCGTGCTGACGGGCGACGAGTCCTCCGTAGTATCTTCGAGTATACTCCAAGTGTCTGTGATTGGCGACGAGTCTTTCACAGCAACTAGAGTATGAGTTGAGCCGAGTACGGTGAGACCTGTACTCGAGCTGACGGCTAGTGATTGAGCCGAGTACGGTGAGACCTGTACTTGAGCTGACGGCCAGCAATTGAGCCGCATACGGTGAGATCTATATCTGCGCTGACGGGTGATGAGCCCTTTGCGATGCCTTCACTACGCTTCTCAAACCATAATATAGTATGAGATTAGCTAGGATTGACGACCCTAGAATGGATCATGTTTGGGAATAATACAAGGGAGGTACCTTATGTTCCCAATACTGCTGGTTGAAATGGACTAATAATAACTCGGTAATCATGATCATCATCACACCGCATGTGCTTAGTAGATATGGCGCACTGAGGGAGTTAAGCATTCGCAAACGTAAGATGATGTCGCTTGAGGGTGGTTTGGCAAGGGCATACAACATCATGTCATTTCATTTTCACACTTAATAAGAGTAGTTAGAATTGTTTGATTTATACTGCTTTATCATTACTGCTTGATTGAATTGATAACATGTTAACCTATGCTTTATTGTTCCACTGAGTTAGCTACTCACTCCCACATTACGGGACGGTGTTTGCAACACCCACCAGACTCTGTCGCAGGTATAGATGGTGCCTCGGTTCAGGAGCCGGAGCCCGACTTCGAGGAGGATCAGGATGAGTTCTCCTTTATGTAGTTCTCTGAAGGATATGCTTAGGCCGACTGCATCGTGGGGATTTCAGGGCTTATCTACGGAATTGTATTTTGATTTTTGACTTAGAAACAATACATGTATATTGGTACTCAGTTAGTACTCATACTCTGGAGTTCACAAAATTTTGTTACTTTACATACTTTGAATATAAAATTTCAGTCTTCCGCTTGCCTTTATACAATTGAACTGGAGTATGATTTACTGTTTTGGTATAATCTCATTCATGTTTATTGCTCTAACTCAGACAACATTTAACCATCATTGTGTATGTTGCATAAGTGATGCGTTGGAACTCGAGAGTTGAGTTCATACTCGACCCCCGATTTTCAGGGCGTTACAATAAGCTATGCCATAAGAATTTATAAAAGATCGTATGCTATGAGATAACATCTGTAATTTCAAATAAAGACTATTACTTATACTAACTTGGAAATGGATGCTTAAGGGGAAGAAGTCATCACCTTATTTGTCGACTCGCCTTCTAATGTTATTCGAAAGTGCGCACGCCCTTAGACTTGGATCCTACCATAAGTTATGAAATTTTACCATTAGATCCAGACTTAACTCACTATTTATGTTTAAAGTATTGACATGGGGGTTAGATTACTTACGTCTAGGATTTCACCCTAGAGTTTAGGTTTAGGTTTAGATTTTTAGTATTTGAACTCTGATTATTATTATTATTTTTATACAACGAATAAAATAATACTTATAATAGAAGTATTAATAAATCAATATTAATAATGATGATTCACAAGTTCATATTTAAATATTCCAACATTATCTAATATTCTTATGATGACTAATAATCTATTAAATAAGAAAAGCAATAATAATAAAAATTTTACTAACAATAATATGATAAGGACTAATACTAATAATCATATTAACAAGAATTATATTAATTCCATAATGAAAATGATAATATTTTCTAATGATAATAATAATAGCTATCATTAATGAATCTAGTCATGATAATAAATACTATGATCTAACATTAAGGATAATATTTAAGAGGGTTAAATAAAATACTACTATTTGATAATTACAATTTTGTTTATAATAATTAGGTTGAGTACAAATAATCTACTAATGGCTAACCAATATCTAATGTTATCAATCCTCATAAAATAGTGGTAATAATGGTAATAATACATTAAAATGAGTCTAGTGGGGGAGGAAAGTGTTAACTCACCTACATCAACTCAGTTCAACCCATGAGCTCGATCTACTCCCAACTCCAACCGACTCAGCAAGTCACCCAGATGGGGCTGGATTTCCAGGAGTAACTGTTGGGCTGCTAGACCGAATCAGTCCCAATCCATGACTCGGTTGGTTTGCTAGTTAACTCAGCAATCACCCTCTCAATCTCTCCTTCTCTTTTCTTTCTTACCATATCTTATTTTCTCTTTCTGTTAGAGGATGTCTAACAATGGACTCATCAAAACATGGCCTGACTCGACCCAGTGACTCGGCCGAGTCGACCGGGGGTGACATGGAAGAAGGGCATCCCTAGCTCATGAGGCTACTTAATTTTCTTCCAAGGCCTAATGTCCAACAAGGTTGCTGGGCTAAACCAGACCCACCTGACTTGCACAACTCGATCCAGCGAGTTTTAGCCGCGTCGAGTTGACTCGGGATCTCTCTCTCTCTCTCTCGTTCTTTTATTCATCTTCTTCTTTCTTCTCATTTTCACTCAGGAACGAGAGGGACTGAGTCTTAACTCAGTCTATCCATGCTCAGCTCGACCCAGGGCTCGACCCATCTTAGGGTAGCACAAAGGGGTGCAACACATTGTTGGACTTGCCTGACTTAGTGGAGTCAAGTTCGCACAACAACCGACACCTTCTATCTCCCTCTCTCGTTCTCTCATTCCTTCCTTATCATCTTCTTATTTTTCTTTACTTGGCTGGCCCAAAAAGAATGCCAAGCCTGGCCTGCACACGAACGGGTCTAGTCAATGAGACTAACAGTGACCGTCCTCCCCTCCTCTTCTCCCTTCTTCCATTTTCTTTCTGTTTCTTTCCTGAAACTTGTGGAGCACTGGACCTAGTCCGGAACCAGTAAGCATGATGATTCGAGCACCTAACTCGATGCCGTGACCCAACAGCGGGAGTGCATCATAGCTCGAGTCGAGCTCTCCCTCTCTTTCACTGCTTCTTTCACTTTCGCTCTTCTCTCCTTCTTTTTCTCATTCTTTCACTCTTTCTGTTTTTTTCAGAGGGCTTCCAGCTTACCCTGAGTTCGAGTTTGACTCGGACAAGGTCTAGCGTGTTGCGGCACCATAGCTCACCCAATTTTCTCTCTCTCTCTCTCTCTCCTATTTTCCCTCTATTTATATCTTTCCTTTCTTGGATTTTTGGTGGGTCCCGAGAAAATATGGCTCTTTTTATAAGTGTAGGGTTGCCCATAGCTGCCCTAGTCATTATAATGAACGACTAGGATAACGGTCTTTCCCGCGTTCTCCCCTCCACTTTCTACTTTGCATGGGAGCAATCTGCCTATGGAATGGATTTCCTAATACCATGGCCCACCGAATGGGTGTTTTAGATCTAAAAATGAGGCCCACAACATCGTGATGGGTTTCGCAGCGGGACGGAGAACATGACGACATCTCTCATGGCGGATTTCTATCTCGGGCCTATCACGGGGATCTGTACCATTTGGACAGACCAGATGAGACCTCAGATTATTGTGGGGCCCACTTCCCTTGCAACAAGTTTGATTCTCCAAACATCTCGCTAAATTTTTGGCCGCAACCATCTTTTCACGGGATAGAAGCTCTTTTCATAAGGAGCCATTGCTGCCCTAGTGAGGGCAGTCGAGATCATCCCACGTGGCCCCGTGGGAGGCCTAAATCGGGCCAGCGAGACTTTTCCGAAGTGGAAATGTCTCCCACGCCCTTTTCACCTCCCAATCGGGTCTCTGCCCGCTTTTGGTGTCGACATATAGGGCTAGGATGATGCTTGAAGAATGGCTGAGATCGAGGGAGGAAGGCTCACATGGATCGCTAGCTTGGAAGGACGAAGCTTCCTTCCATTTTCAGAAACTCTCACGCACAAACTCAGTTTGGGCCGAGAATTGTGCACCACACGTACCAGGAAACCCATGAGATCAGTTGGGTTTTGTCCAAGCCCATTGTTTAAATCAGATGGGTGGGTTAGCTTAGCCTAAGGTGGCCTACACTAATCATAGTAGGGTGATCTTGGGAGGGCTAGAAACACAATCTCACTGAGACGTTTAGTTACTTGTTGTGAGCACGTACGTGTGCTTCCACGCGCGAGAAGGGGATGGATTTATCGAGTTTGAAGGGCGTGCATGATGGACGACTTGGATCGTCATGGTGGTCCTTGATGGTGGGCCACAGATCAACGCACGAAGACTGCCTATTTTAAATGGGTCCAAGCAGGAGAAAATTCGAAAGAAGGGAGTGCTTTTCCTTGTTTGGCTCGGGCAACTAGCTTTGACCGAGTCTCTCAGACTAGTGCACAGCGAGTGCACCACTCCTGGTGCAAAGCAACACTTATGTGTGGTCCACCATGATGTTTGTGGGAAATCCACTCCGTCCATTCCACCTCTGGGTTCCTAATCAAGGCCCTTGATTGAAGATCAGGCAGATCTAAGGCCTAGGTGGGGCCCACAACTTGATTTGGGTCATATTGGTGGATTCCCGTCAACGATCAAGTCATCCCAAGTTTGAACGTCAATGGTTAAAAAGGTCCTAAGAATCCTAAAGAAGGTTCAAGTGCGATATAGGGGCTGATTTGAAACTCAGGTGGGCCATACCTAGTGAGTTCATGGTCAACTATTGATTCCCACCAATCTAATGGTCTGATTTCCTCTAGATTTGATCATCACCGATAGAAAGGGTTCTAAAGGCCCAAGGACTATCCACACCATGATTAGTAGTGGCATTTAAGGCCCTGATCATGAGTTCTCACACTCTTGGAGTTACTGAACAACAAACTTGGTGATACAAGCCCTAAAATTGGTGTTTTCTAAGATCCACACCATCCAGGAGGCTCTATGGGTTCCTTATCGTTTTTAATGCATAGGTGTACAGTTAGATTCCTAGATCCACAGTCAGATTGACTTTGGATCGAAGGTGGAGTGCCTACAGGGCTTCTTTGTAAGGATCAATGGTTGGATGATTTGATTAAAGTGAAACAAATGATCTTTTGGGTCCCTTAGGACCCTACTATTGTGGATGCATGGATAGACCCTCTGGTCAACGACTAGTTAACGTCACTTATAATTAGATTGTTTATAAGAAATCAATTTATGGTCTTAGGGCCTCTTAGGAAAGTCTAAATGGGATCGCTCTACTTGATCCAAAATTAAATGGTTGTATTAATGTGAATTTTAAGTAGGCACGGTGTAGATTTGATTTAATGGTGGATCTTGTGGGTTTAGTCCCAAATCTGGTAGGGTACGGTCAAGATAGGTTGATTAAAAATGATTAGGCAGTGTGTCCCCACACACATACGTACTTAGATGGTAACACCCAAGTATCGAAAAGTATGGGGTGTTACACAAACCCCGAGTCAAGTTAACATAAAAAAATATACATGGATTAAAATTACTTTACTAGATTCTTGTTAGCATTTATATCCAAGTGTAAAAAATTTTGTTTGGTTGAGGGGCAATAAAATTATAAGGATGGCATTCTTACATTATGTAATATTAAATTACTGCCAAAATACATTAATGTTACTAATTGAATTTAATTGATAATACTATGAGAATGTGTAATGATTCTAAATTCCTTTTTCCATCTCCTAAGTGCATTTTTTTTTACTGTGATTCTTGTATTTAGTTTAACAGTGATAAAATCATAATAATGATACTTTTAGTGTGCATCATAGGATAATTGGCAAAACAAGCAAGCCTTAAAGTAAGAGAAAACATGAGAAATTTACAGAGGCACTCATGATTTTAGTTGTTGGTGACCTATCTTTGCATTTTCATATACTATACCTACTCTTAGGTAGATGAGCTTACCTAAGAGTAATGCATAACATAGAGCCTACACAACCAATGCATAACATAAATTTAACACACTCATTAAAATAGGCCCATAAAGTTGTAGTCACCCTACCTTAGAATGAGATTAAAACTATTCTTTGAATTCAATTAAGTTTAATCTAAAGTATCCATACAACTTGACACTTATCACATGATAAAGTTGCATAGGGTATAACCCAGGTAAGTCTGAGAAATATCAGATGAACTAGATCGACGGATCGAATGGGCCACCAATTTGATTTCGTCTAAATCACTAAGGTCTTCTAAGAACTCAAAACGTGTATTATTTCAATAAAGTTACCTCTAACTAGCCCAAAAATGCCTTAAAGTTGGGATAGGCTGGTTAGGAAAGACGCCTGATGTGATTCGAAAATGACCAATGAAACGGATTGGCAGGCCCACAACTCGTTTAATCAAATCTCAGCCACTTGACCAAGGAATTTACGAGTTATAAACTGATCAAGCCACATTTGGTAGACGCTACAGTACTAAAGATCCACGAAAGTCAAGCCGAAAGGATCTCTCGGTATTTTTCAGAAACAACCACCAGATCTGAACAACTAACACCGAAATAGGTGGGCAATAAAGAAAAATTGCACATCATAACTCCTATAAACCCCCAGGACCATCATACACGTTAACTGTTGTGCTTAAAAAAAGACAATCACAAACACGGCCCTTGAAGGGCCGATTTTAAAAAAGACTTTAGAAAAGGCGACTAGCGGTACTCTTACAACAAAGAAAGCCTATTGCATTAAAGAAAACCTATGGACCTAAAAAATAGTTTCCTTTAGGTCTATTTAAGGACTATAACAATAAACAATTCCAGAGGCAGAGCTGAGAGCTAAGAGAGGGGAGAAATGTTACTGAAAGCATCCAAGGGCAGCTAGCGATGTGCTGAGTCAAGTTGAAGTTGGCACGTCGCCTCCTAATCAAAGTCGTACACAAGTCAAAGTCTACTTCAATCCCCTGTCAACTCAGAAAAGGCCTGAGTGTGCCATTGCACAAATAATCAAACCAAAAGAAACCACTAAAGTCAAAAACTAGGGTTGGAATTCAGGATATCTAACCATCCCTTTTGAAGAAAATGGTATTGACGTCGGTTTTCTCATCAACAGATGGTTTTCTCAATATATATTATCCATGAACAACATCACTCTAAGGCCTAACCTATCCTACAACCCTATGACACATGACCCAGCCTACACATAGATAAGTCTTATCGTGGTGTCACGTGATGTCACACCTTGAAATCCAGAACCCAGGTATGGTGACCCTGACTATGAGTTATAGGATGTGAACTAATTTTCATGAATTTATTCATCACATTCATATTAAATCATCAGTCATCCAAAATAAATCATTATTAAATCATTTAACTCATGATAATTAAACCTTAACTCTTTAAAATAACTTCAAAATTCCTAAAATCCAAATCTACTGCTACTAGATTCATCTCATAAGTCTCTATACTTTAATTTCTTTATAAGTTTTTCTAATAAATAAAATAAACTAAAACCTAAGCTCTAATAGAAATAGTCATCCAAGTATTCTTCAGCCTTTGCTCCTTTTTCCTCCTTAATGCTTGTAAGAGTTATCAAATTGAGTGAGCTAGTAGCCCAGTGAGATCATATCCACCCCAAGTTTGAAATAAATGCGATGAAAGTACATAAATAACAATTTAATTCATTGCAAGATGTAATGTTAGGATGCATGAATCAATTCATAATACAATAAATATGACGTTGTGATGCATGAATTATCCAATACATAAAGTCAAGGGAACCCTCGCTTGAATATCCCACCGATGCATGTAACACAAGTCATCTTTGAAATGATCCTCAAGTGAACCCCCGCTTGATAATCCCACTAATGCATGACATGCAAGTCATCCTTGAGATGATCCTCAAGGAAACCTCCGCTCGATAAACCTACTACAAATCATCCTTACCATGCAGGTCAAGGGAATCCCCGCTCAATAATCAAACCCCTACTTGATAATCACATCCACAGATATTGATAATGATAACCTTTAATGATGTTCATCAGCAAATTAATGGTAATACTTGGCAAGGATGATTTGTTTCGATAGGATTATCGGGCGGTGGTTCCCTTGTTAATAAGTTAATGATGATTTACAGTGGGGAACCCTCGCTTGTTAATCCCACAAAAATAAATAAATAATTTCAATAATTTCATGATGAAGTAGGCAATTCAATAATCAAGCATATCCATTATTTCAATGTAATTCAAACAATCCAAACAAACAGGTTTCAGGCACTCACAATCTTGATGCATGTAAACTCAAATATGACTTTCAGTGAGAATCAATAATGCAATGAATGATATAGTTATCATACATTCACGATTCAAGAAACTACACCAAATGTAAGTGCGTGAGTTAAATTCAAGAAAATACCACATCACAGTTTGGATTAAAAAAGACAACATAAGAGTTATTATCAATGAAACACAGAAATAAATCAACCTTAAGATCTAGGTGGTGAAGCTAAAGAAAAACCCATGATTTAAAAGAAAAGAAATAGGTTATTTCCAATCTATAAAAAAAAAAAAAAAAAAAAAAAGTAAACTTCAACGTGAAGAGGGCTATACTTGAAGAAAGAGGACTAGATAGAAGGCCAAAGGGCTAAATCCAAAACAAGTAGGCAGACTAAAGATGCACCAAATCTAACTGGGACTGGGGATAGAGACTAGAAAAGATCCCATATTGAGGATCATGACTCGAATAACAAAGAAAGAAACATGTAGCTTGAATTAAAAGAGAAACATAAACTTTAATTGAAAGAAGAGAATTCAAACTAAAGCGTGAGATCACTCACTTATCCGATGTTCCTGACCTGAACTTGAATTTTACTCGACTCAGGCTTCACTCAAATTTGACTCAGTGAGTTAACTTTGCACAACTTCTTCTTTCTCTCTTTATCATTTTTCTTCCTCTCTCTCTCTCTCTCTCTCTCTCTCTCTCTCTCTCTCTCGCTTTCTTTTTTCTCAGCCCCGACCAACAATGGTCACTGGACTTAGTCGGACTCAAGTCGACTTAGTTTCACTCTCTTTTCTCTCTCATTTTCTCTCTTTCTTTCTCTTATAGTGATATATCCCTGAATGATTCAAGTTTAATAATCCCTCTCTCATAATATTTTTGAGGATCTGGGAATCATAATTGTGAAAAGAGTTGCGAGAGAATGGGTTATGCATGGACTTCGAATGACAAATTTCCTACGTTGATTCATTTTAATTTGGTGCTTCTAATCTTGGATAGAAGATTAGTGATTATTTGTCAATCACATGGGCCACATGACCTTATGATGTCTAGGAAAAAGAGCCCAAGCCCCTGATTATATACTGGAGATGCGACTCGGGGGTTTTCTTATAAGGCTAGCTCAATAGTGTTTCTACTTAACTATGATATCATAGTAGGCCATGGTTGTACATTGTGGATAAATCACATACATTAAATGGCTCCGCTAGATGGACAGTGCAAGGGTACACATACATCAAATTGGTGTCTAACAATATGTAGCGGGTGGACAACGAAAGTGTAACACATTGTAACGCCCTGAAAATCGGGGGTCGAGCATAAACTCAACTCCCGAGTTCCAGAACATCACTTATGCAACAAAATGAATGATGATTGAATGTTGACTGTATTCGTGCATTGAACATGAGTGAGATTAAGCCAAAACAGCATATCATACTCCAGAGACAGTTAAATTTGCAAGCGGAAAACTGTGATAGATAGATAAAATATAGTCTCCAGAGTGTGATAACATTACCAGGTTAAATAAATACAAGTGCAGTTCTAAAATGTACCAAATGTGAGGAAGTGTAATGCCTCCTATCCCATGTACCATAGCCCCGTCAATACAATATCAGGTCTTCATTGACCTGCCAGAGAGATACGAGATAGGAGAATTCCCCTATCATCATAGAAGTAGTCCGGCTCTGCTTCACAAGCATCGCCACCACATGAAACTCAACAAATCGGTTGGTGTGTACAACACCGTCCCGTAACGTGGGAGTGAGTGATCAACTCAGTGGAACAGTAAAGCATAGGTTAACATGTTGTCAATTCAATCAAGCAGTAATGATAAAGCAGTACAAATCAAACATTTCTAACTACTCTTGTTAAGTGCGAAAATGAAATGACATGATGCTGTATGCCCTTGCCAAACCACCCTCAAGCGACATCATCTTACGTTCACGAATGCTTACTCCCTCAGTGCGCCACATCTACAAAGCACATGCGGTGCGATGATGCTCATGATTACCAAGTTTTTATTAGTCCATTTCAAACAGCAGTATTGGGAAACTAAGGTACCTCCCTTGTATCATTCCCAAACATGATCCATTCTAGGGTCGTCAGTCCTAGTTAATCTCATACGATATTATGGTTTGAGAGGCGTAGTGAAGGCATCACAAAGGGCTCGTCACCCGTCAGCATGGATACAGATCTCACCGTATGCGGCTCAATTGCTGACCGTCAGCTCGAGTACAGGTCTCACCGTACTCGGCTCAATCACTAGCCGTCAGCTCGAATACAGGTCTCACCGTACTTGGCTCAACTCATACACCAGTTGCTGTGAAAAACTCGTTGCCAATCACAGACCTTGGAGTATACTCGAAGATACTACGGAGGACTCGTCGCCCGTCAGCACGAGCACAGGTCTCACCGTACTCGGCTCTCGCCGTAAGTATCGACAGCTCGAATATAGTGTCCCATACCACCATAATCGGCTCACGAGTCTAGTTGCTCACTGTTCACTACGGGGAGGCACGTGGCCCCAGCGTGGTCGACGGCCTCGACCACGGTGTCCCATACCACTATGCCCGGCTCATGAGTCTTAGCGGATCGAGGTACCATGGTTAAAAGGGATTTCACTGGTAAGTTTGGTACCCTAGGTTCAAGCAGTAGTGACCAAACATGGTGAACATACATAAGACAGATCGGGTTACTTGACGAGCTCGGCTAGCTAGAGCGCACAACAAGTTGAATGACATGAAGTGCATAAGCACTTCGCGTGGCCAACCACTATCGCCAACCGAAGTACGACTCGGGTTCGTCGAACACGTCTCACATGGCAAATGGATCGCAGCCACGAATTCAATTCTGGTACCGATTGTCTGGACTATAATCATAGCCCCAAACATGATAACTTGCAGATAGATAAAGCAGTAATGGATCAAGATTCAACTCATACAATCATGGTATGGTATTATCCGTTTAGGGCTGCCAGGGCTGTTGCACGCACTCGTTGCTCCGCTCCCCCATCACCCATGACGGATCATACAACGTAAATATAAATTTAAATATATGCATTACATAGTTATAATCATAAAGCAGTTGAGCATGTTATGAATCACAACACAAGCATGGGTTTATACATGTTCAATTCCTAATCACACAACAATTCAAGGAGATCATACACATAGTTAAAAGAGGTTGAGAATCACATCTCAACACCCTTATACATTACAATTTGCTAACTACTACTCATTCAGACATTCCAAGAAACACTAAAACAAACATGCATCAACATACATGACATATGTCGATCGCATAGGCATTAGGCCAAATCCTTTCCCTAGGGAGTTGCCCCAATCATAACACGCGTACACCCACGACGGAATTCATGGCAAGCAGGAATCCAAGTTCCATATTCATTCGGTCATTTCCGCAAACACTTGGGCCACACATTTTAGCATATATAGTGTATATTGGCCGTGGCGTGATTTAGGGCAAATCCTTTCGTCAAAAGGGTATCGCCAATACAACACTCATGAATCCATGACAATTAGTCATGACGAGTACAAATGAGAATTCGATACTCATTCAATCATTTTCACAAACACTTAGAATACACTATTACAACATACATGGTGTATGTTAGTAAAACATGTATTAGGGCTATCCTTTAGCCAAGTGAGTATTTTATCCATGTATAATGTATTACTATAGCAAATAATCATGATAAGTACATCTCCAAAATTTATACGTATACAGTATTTTCTAGAATACGCATTTTCAACATACATAGTGTATACAAGCAAACATGTATTACGGCGATTCCCTCCGCCAAGCAAATATTTTATACGCACATAATATATTTATACGACAATTAATCATGACAAACACATCGCTAAAATATACATGTATACGGTACTTCTTACAATACCGTATTTCTACATACATAGTGTTTATTAGTAAACATGTATTTAGGCGAATCCTTTTGCCAAATAAGTATTTTATCCATACATCATATATCCATACGACAAATAAACATGTCAAACATATTTCCATAAAAAATACGTATACGGTATTTTATACGAATACCTAGAGTATGTGAAATTCCAAATTCTACAATTCTAATCGAAACAAAAACTAAAGCACTTTGTACATGTGCAATTGCATGCAGATCATGAATCTATCATTATCTGACATTGAAAGCGTTGAAAACCATAACCTATATACCTAAAGTCCGCACCTTTTGTCGTAGAATCGCAACGGAATCGATAGGTTTGCTAAGCTTCCGTATTCGGCAGTTTGGCAACCTAGAGAACGAAATAGGTTAGCTATTTCACAACCTACAACATCTAAACCCCAAAACAGATTAGGGTTAGGGTTTCTTACCTAGAAACGACGCCGGAAACGCCGGAAAAGCGTCAAGAAAGGGATGATGCAGCCCGTGTGGTGGCGAGGGAACGACCACTAGGGAGATTCTCCCACTTCTCCCTCACTTCCTCTCTCTTTTCCCTCTCTCTCAAAACCCAAATTCGTATGGCTGCCATGAGAGAGGGTTTAAGGTCCTTATATAGTCTCAAACCTTCCCAAAATAGACTCAGGTTCAAGGGTTACTTGCTAATATAGGTATTTCGTCACTTTTTCAAATTTCAAAAGAGAGGTTCGGTGGCCCTCCTTGAGCCAAACGTCGACTTAAGCTCACCACACATGGATCTATGTGGGATTTCATTTTCGACTCGATCGGATTCCCCGGATCGCACGTGGCGGACCACTTTCGCCCGATTCGACGGTCGGTGGGCCACGATCGAAAATTTCCAAGTACATGTAAATGTTCCTGAAATTTTTCTTAATCCGAGGGTGTAATTTGGTCTGATTCTGACGGTCAGGTTGCTTAATACTGATGCGCAAGCGAATGGTGCCAGATCACTATTCCAGATATTTATTTTGTAAAGGGAATAGTGTTTTTCACACTCCCTCGCTCCGGATCCAAACGAATGGCCGTGGGACATCGGCTGGACCTGATTTTTTAGATGATTATCAAGCCCAACGAGGCGGTCCTAATTCCTTAACTTTGTGTTAATCAGACTTCCGACGTGCGGTCCAGATCCGAAACGGAGTTTCAAGATGCTCCCGAGAGCAGCCGGGTAATGAGTTCGATCCTAGATTTTAGGGTAACCTAGCGTCAATGATTTTACAAGTTTTGGGTCTTGCAGATCGTATTTAAAGCGATTCAAACGGATTTCGTAGCTAATCTAGTTTAGCACTTAGTCACTTTGTCTCATTTCTAAAGGATTTAGTCCCATAAGATTTCTGTCGGAGGTGGTACTTAGTCATTTGTAGTTTGTATCTGAAGTGATCTAAGTTATACTACTTAGCTAGTTTAAGATTGTGTCTAGGGCGAAAGTGCTTTGAAAAATTGGAAGATTAAGGTGATGAAGGGTGAGATTTGTGAAGAAAATGAATTCAAAGGCGGCTTTAGACTTTGGGATTCAGTTCTGACAAGTTAATGAGGTATTAGGATCGACCCATTGCCTAAGGACATCTAATCCCAGGTTGGCAAAAATCCGGGGTGTTACAATCTACCCCCCTTAAAACAAAATTTCGTCCCCGAAATTGGCTAAGGGTAATAAGGGAAGGTTTCTATTATTTCATTTGCCTAAGACTTATTGGTTCTAAGTTTCTACGCGTGGTAGGGTATGTACTAGTTGGTTCATTTTAGTCTACCCCCCTTAAAACTTATTTCTTTATCCATTTCTCATACCCGGAAGGTTTGCTACAATTAATTTATTTCTTTACCTATCTGGAGTCTCGACGACAATTCCCACAATTTAGAGTAAGTTAGTTGTTTTCATTGTTCGACCAACACGGAGAGACGGTAATAGTGGGCTCGATCCCGATACATCGATCATCTACCGGGCCAAGGTAGGAAGCTCATCGTATCCCTTCCGAATCCTAGTGGATCCTGGTCGTCCGCTCGTCAGCAGAGAGTCCATCGGTAGTCACCCAGGATTGGGAATTGGTCAAGCCACGAAAACTTTGCAGTTGTAGATGTCAGTAACTCCGTAGTCCGATCACTCTCTAAGAGTAGGGAATGTCCATCATTGAAAGGCTCAAATTGTTTATTCTAAGGCTGCCCTTTAGGTCTTAGTCTAAGAGAGTCCTCGATATTATCTATGTCCAAGGAAAGGGTGAATCAAATCTTACTAAATCATCTTAAAACGGTTTCTCATAGTAGAACTTACTAGGGCTTCTATAATGTTCATATTTATCGAGCACCGTTTCGATCCTGGGCCAGTGGGATAGGGTCCACCATGTTTTCGCTGCGCCACCCAGGTCAAAGAGGTGTATTAGGTGACCTAACTAGAGCGGGTTCATCATGTTCTACCCCCCTTAAAATTTATTTTCACCCTCAAGGCTTAAGATTTATGTCCTGCTCCGTACATCGGAACAAGGTGTAATTTATAACCTATCCTTGACATGAAATGAGATGCGGTCTCCCACTACATCGTCTTGGTACCTAGGATTATAGAAAGGGGCTATCACGAATGGGTGTGAGTTTGAGGCAAGATGCCTAATCCTACCAAGGGGTTTTATCGCGGCCCAGACTTATCCTATTTAATCATGTCTAGTTTAATAGGCATGCTATCTTTCTACGGTCATAAACATAATATGTATGTCGACATGGCATGCGACTTGGGACCTAATTCCTAACTATTTGTTGCCCATTTAGGTAATTCCTTGGGCCTAAAAGACAAAGTCTCTATTGGCTATATGTTCTTAACACTTCTCGAAGACGAAGTTATAAACTTTTAGTTGTAAGTGGTCAGGCCAACACGGAAGGAATGTTGTGTAGTGGGTCTGAGTCGGATACATGGACCTCCTGCCTAGCTAAAACAGAAAGTTGCCATATCATTCCTTAATCCTAGTCGATCCCGACCTTCCTGATTGATCAGAGCATAGGGTTCATTGGTCACTACCGGATTGAGGATTCGATTCAAACCGCGAATACCTCGCTTATATGTAGTTTCTCTACTCCGTGTTCCCGATTGTACTAAGTCCTTGAGAAGGAAATTCTAAGGGATGTATTGATTGGACCTAACATTGAATCCAAGGGATATATAGGTTTCCTCTAATCGTGAATAGTTTCTACGTCAAAACAAGCTCCCTAAGAGTTACTAAGGAAGCCTAAAGTATTAAGGGGATTCAACAACGGAACGGGTCTCGCTCCAACCTATTCAAGCCAACTAACTACGTCTATCACTCAATTATCTTAACATTGTTAGTCGTTTACATTTCTTAGTCTAATCAAGAAATTTCTAGGCTCAACTTATGAGCAAATGATAATCCACTAGTTGTAATCTAAAGTCTATGCTTATACACCGGATGATTTTATACCCTTTCTAAATAAAGAAATTATTTTATCGCCTAGGGTCAAAGTTGTCTCGATTGGAATTGGGTTGTCGAACTCGAATTTAACTACGCACGAGCATTTCACATATGTTCATACTAGCTAAGAAGATCCTAAGGGTCACATTATAAATTTGTTGGGTTTCCTATATGGTCAGGTCTGTCGAAATCCAGGAGTAACGCTCTTGGTCTAAAACTCTAAGAGTCTATTTGTCAAACAACCATTTACTCTAAAAGCTTAAGCTATCAGAGTGTGGTGGGTTAATGTGTATTAAGGGACTTTATCACTGCATCACTACTTGGCTAATGGTCTTAAGTTGTATTAAAATGGGACTGTATTGCTAATCCCACTTCAGGATTGGGAATGACATATTTGGCAGGAGGGTGGGCGGGGATTAAAATTACTTTATAGGCTTTGGAAAATGAGGATTGTGTTGGAAAGTGTGAGATGGGATTTCCATATCCCACGATGAGGAATTTCTAAGTGTAATTTGAAAGAAAATTCTGGGATTTACGTTTAACTGCCTACACTCCAAATATGGTATTGGAAAACATGGGATGCACCCAAATCCCATGAGATCGAGAAAATGGCCGTAACCAATTCGAATAGGGCCATGGAAAGTGAATGAAAAGTGAAGGGGAGAGAAAGTAAGGGTTGGAGGTTTGTTCCTCCATAGATGTGAGCCTCAACAGATGTTGTAGAGGCTCAATAGACAGGGTTTAAAGAAAGGAAACGAAGAGATGGACTGGGTTGAGTGCTTACACAAGTTTAAGCTTCAAATGAGGGGGTGTAGGAGCTCAAACAAGAGAAAACGGAAAGCGTAGAGGGTGGTTGTTGCCGCAAACAATGGAGGGGTGCGGGTTTTAATAGAAAACAGCGAAATGTGCAATTGGAAGGGAGGTTAGAGAGAGAAAATCAGATTTTAGAAGGAAAGGGAGAGCTTGGAGGGTCGTTTTGTGAAGGAAGTACTAGTTTGGGGGGGCTTTAGTCGACGGTCCATATACCAAGGGGTTCCCCTAGCCCCCAAACACGATAGGCCCGAACGGCCGGCCCGACCCATAAAAAAAGTCGGCGAGGCCTCGCCGACTGGGCGAGGGCCTCCACGAAAAATTTTGTGATTTGCAAATGGGGGCACCAGGGACGTGTTCCTCCAGTCCCCTAGGCTCCAAAAAAGTATGGGGCCCACCCTGGTTCCCTCCGGAAGTGCTCTGTTTGGCCCCCGACTTCATTTTGAGCTGTATCGGGGCCAAAATGCAAACCGGAAAGATTTTATGTGATGTGTAGCATATGATTTTGGGGTAGGAGGAGCTCATCCATCCAAATAACCCATTTATTTGGTCATATTCAACAATTTGAATGGTCAAAAGTCCAATTTCTACATATATTTACTATTTATAGTAAATTTTTGTTTAAATATTATTCTTCATCGTTTATACATTAGGATTTATGTCTAGTATGAAAGTATAAAAAAAAAATTAAAGAGTGAAATGGTGCAAGGAGAGATTTTAAAGAAATTGGGTAAAAAGGGGTTTTAAGCTTTGGTGTTGTGGTTGACCCATAACCAAAGAACATTCATTTCTAGGGAATGACTCAAACCCATCGAATGACGGCCTAGAAGTGATTCGGGATCGTCTCGCGTGATCATGGGTGTGTACGGGCCCAATCTCAGCGGTTAATTTCGGTTAGTTTCGCCGTTCGGGGAAATTGGAAAATCCTACGTCGGTTTCTACGTTCCGCCGCTCCCTCCTAAGTCAGAGTGTGTCAGAGTGCGTCGTGTGACCATAACCCAGGTCCGGTTTAATCCAAATCATGCTCTGATACCATCTTGTAACGCCCTGAAAATCGGGGGTCGAGCATAAACTCAACTCCCGAGTTCCAGAACATCACTTATGCAACAAAATGAATGATGATTGAATGTTGACTGTATTCGTGCATTGAACATGAGTGAGATTAAGCCAAAACAGTATATCATACTCCAGAGATAGTTAAATTTGCAAGCGGAAGACTGTGATAGATAGATAAAATATATAACTTATGATGAGTCTCCGAGTGTGATAACATTACCGTGTTAAATAAATACAAGTGCGCTTCTAAAATGTACCAAATGTGAGGAAGTGTAATGCCTCCTATCCCATGTACCATAGCCCCGTCAATACAATATCGGTCTTCATTGACTGCCAGAGAGATACTGATAGGAGAATTCCCCTATCATCATAGAAGTAGTCCTACCTGCTTCACAAGCATCGCCACCACCTGAAACTCAACAAATCTGGTTGGTGTGTACAACACCGTCCCGTAACGTGGGAGTGAGTGATCAACTCAGTGGAACAGTAAAGCATAGGTTAACATGTTGTCAATTCAATCAAGCAGTAATGATAAAGCAGTACGAATCAAACATTTCTAACTACTCTTGTTAAGTGCGAAAATGAAATGACATGACACTGTATGCCCTTGCCAAACCACCCTCAAGCGACATCATCTTACGTTCGCGAATGCTTACTCCCTCAGAGCGCCACTTCTACAAAGCACATGCGGTGCTATGATGCTCATGATTACCAAGTTTTTATTAGTCCATTTCAAATAGCAGTATTGGGAAACTAAGGTACCTCCCTTGTATCATTCTCAAACATGATCCATTCTAGGGTCGTCAGTCCTAGTTAATCTCATACGATATTATGGTTTGAGAGGCGTAGTGAAGGCATCACAAAGGGCTCGTCACCCGTCAGCACGGATACAGATCTCACCGTATGCGGCTCAATTGCTGACCGTTAGCTCGAGTACAGGTCTCACCGTACTCGGCTCAATCACTAGCCGTCAGCTCGAATACAGGTCTCACCGTACTCGGCTCAACTCATACTCCGGTTCTTTGTGAAAGACTCGTCGCCAATCACAGACCTTGGAGTATACTCGAAGATACTACGGAGGACTCGTCGTCCGTCGCCAGACGAGCACAGGTCTCACCGTACTCGCTCTCGCCGTAAGTATCGACAAATTAAATATAGTATCCCATACCACCATAATCGGCTCACGAGTCTGGTTGCTCACTGGTCACTACGGGGAGGCACGTGGCCCCAGCGTAAGCCGACAGCTCGACCACGGTGTCCCATACCACCATGCCCGGCTCATGAGTCTTAGCGGATCGAGGTACCATGGTTAAAAGGGATTTCACTGGTAAGTTTGGTACCCTAGGTTCAAGCAGTAGTGACCAAACATGGTGAACATACATAAGACAGATCGGGTTACTTGACGAGCTCGGCTAGCTAGAGCGCACAACAAGTTGAATGACATGAAGTGCATAAGCACTTCGCGTGGCCAACCACTATCGCCAACCGAAGTACGACTCGGGTTCGTCGAACACGTCTCACATGGCAAATGGATCGCAGCCACGAATTCAATTAAGTACCGATTGTCTGGACTATAATCATAGCCCCAAACATGATAACTTGCGATAGATAAAGCAAGAAATGGATCAAGATTCAACTCATACAATCATGGTATGGTATTATCCGTTTAGGGTCGCTGTGGTCATTGCACGCGCACTCGTTGCTCCGCTCCCCATCACCCATGACGGATCATACAACGTAAATATAAATTTAAATATATGCATTACATAGTTATAATCATAAAGCAGTTGAGCATGTTATGAATCACAACACAAGCATGGGTTTATACATGTTCAATTCCTAATCACACAACAATCCAAGGAGATCATACACATAGTTAAAAGAGGTTGAGAATCACATCTCAACACCCTTATACATTACAATTTGCTAACTACTACTCATTCAGACATTCCAAGAAACACTAAAACAAACATGCATCAACATACATGACATATGTCGATCGCATAGGCATTAGGCCAAATCCTTTCCCTAGGGAGTTGCCCCAATCATAACACGCGTACACCCACGACGGAATTCATGGCAAGCAGGAATCCAAGTTCCATATTCATTCGGTCATTTCCGCAAACACTTGGGCCACACATTTTAGCATATATAGTGTATATTGGCCGTGGCGTGATTTAGGGCAAATCCTTTCGTCAAAAGGGTATCGCCAATACAACACTCATGAATCCATGACAATTAGTCATGACGAGTACGAATGAGAATTCGATACTCATTCAATCATTTTCACAAACACTTAGAATACACTATTACAACATACATGGTGTATGTTAGTAAAACATGTATTAGGGCTATCCTTTAGCCAAGTGAGTATTTTATCCATGTATAATGTATTACGATAGCAAATAATCATGATAAGTACATCTCCAAAATTTATACGTATACAGTATTTTATAGAATACGCATTTTCAACATACATAGTGTATACAAGCAAACATGTATTACGGCGATTCCCTCCGCCAAGCAAATATTTTATACGCACATAATATATTTATACGACAATTAATCATGACAAACACATCGCTAAAATATACATGTATACGGTACTTCTTACAATACCGTATTTCTACATACATAGTGTTTATTAGTAAACATGTATTTAGGCGAATCCTTTTGCCAAATAAGTATTTTATCCATACGTCATATATCCATACGACAAATAAACATGTCAAACATATTTCCATAAAAAATACGTATACGGTATTTTATACGAATACCTAGAGTATGTGAAATTCCAAATTCTACAATTCTAATCGAAACAGAAAACGGAAAGCACTTTGTACATGTGCAATTGCATGCAGATCATGAATCTATCATTATCTGACATTGAAAGCGTTGAAAACCATAACCTATACACCTAAAGTCCGCACCTTTTGTCGTAGAATCGCAACGGAATCGATAGGTTTGCTAAGCTTCCGTATTCGGCAGTTTGGCAACCTAGAGAACGAAATAGGTTAGCTATTTCACAACCTACAACAGTCTAAACCCCAAAACAGATTAGGGTTAGGGTTTCTTACCTAGAAACGACGCCGGAAACGCCGGAAAAGCGTCAAGAAAGGGATGATGCAGCCCGTGTGGTGGCAGGGAACGACGGCAGGGAGATTCTCCCACTTCTCCCTCACTTCCTCTCTCTTTTCCCTCTCTCAAAACCAAATTCGTATGGCTGCCATGAGAGAGGGTTTAAGGTCCTTATATAGTCTCAAACCTTCCCAAAATAGACTCAGGTTCAAGGGTTACTGCTAATATAGGTATTTCGTCACTTTTTCACTTTCAAAAGAGAGGTTCTCGTGGCCCTCCTTGAGCCAAACGTCGACTTAAGCTCACCACACATGGATCTATGTGGGATTTCGTTTTCGACTCGATCGGATTCCCAGATCGCACGTGGCGGACCACTTTCAGTTCGACGGTCAGTGGGCCACGATCAGAAATTCCAAGTACATGTAAATGTTCCTAAAATTTTTCTTAATCCGAGGGTATAATTTGGTCTGATTCTGACGGTCAGGTTGCTTAATACTGATGCGTAAGCGAATGGTGCCAGATCACTATTCCAGATATTTATTTTGTAAAGGGAATAGTGTTTTTCACACTCCCTCGCTCCGGATCCAAACGAATGGCCGTGGGACATCGGCTGGACCTGATTTTTGAGAGGATTATCAAGCCCAACGAGGCGGTCCTAATTCCTTAACTTTGTGTTAATCAGACTTCTGACGTGCGGTCCAGATCCGAAACGGAGTTTCAAGATGCTCCCGAGAGCAGCCGGGTAATGAGTTCGATCCTAGATTTTAGGGTAACCTAGCGTCAATGATTTTACAAGTTTTGGGTCTTGCAGATCATATTTAAAGCGACTCAAACGGATTTCGTAGCTAATCTAGTATAGCACTTAGTCACTTTGTCTCATTTCTAAAGGATTTAGTCCCATAAGATTTCTGTCGGAGGTGGTACTTAGTCATTTGTAGTTTGTATCTGAAGTGATCTAAGTTATATTACTTAGCTAGTTTAAGATTGTGTCTAGGGCGAAAGTGCTTTGAAAAATTGGAAGATTAAGGTGATGAAGGGTGAGATTTGTGAAGAAAATGAATTCAAAGGCGGCTTTAGACTTTGGGATTCAGTTCTGACAAGTTAATGAGGTATTAGGATCGACCCATTGCCTAAGGACATCTAATCCCAGGTTGGCAAAAATCCGGGGTGTTACAATCTACCCCCCTTAAAACAAAATTTCGTCCCCGAAATTGGCTAAGGGTAATAAGGGAAGGTTTTTATTATTTCATTTGCCTAAGACTTATTGGTTCTAAGTTTCTACGCGTGGTAGGGTATGTACTAGTTAGTTCATTTTAGTCTACCCCCCTTAAAACTTATTTCTTTATCCATTTCTCATACCCGGAAGGTTTGCTACAATTAATTTATTTCTTTACCTATCTGGAGTCTCGATGACAATTCCCACAATTTAGAGTAAGATAGTTGTTTTCATTGTTTAACCAACACGGAGAGACGGTAATAGTGGGCTCGATCCCGATACATCGATCATCTACCGGGCCAAGGTAGGAAGCTCATCGTATCCCTTCCGAATCCTGGTGGATCCTGGTCGTCTGTTCGTCAGCAGAGAATCCATCGGTAGTCACCCAAGATTGGGAATTGGGTCAAGCCGCGAAAACTTCGCAGTTGTAGATGTCAGTAACTCCGTAGTCCGATCACTCTCTAAGAGTAGGGAATGTCCATCATTGAAAGGCTCAAATTGTTTATTCTAAGGCTGCCCTTTAGGTCTTAGTCTAAGAGAGTCCTCGATATTATCTATGTCCAAGGAAAGGGTGAATCAAATCTTACTAAATCATCTTAAAACAGTTTCTCATAGTAGAACTTACTAGGGTTTCTATAATGTTCGTATTTATCAAGCACCGTTTCGTTCCCGGGCAGTGGGATAGGGTCCACCATGTTTCCGCTGCGCCACCCAGGTCAAAGAGGTGTATTAGGTGACCTAACTAGAGCGGGTTCATCATGTTCTACCCCCCTTAAAATTTATTTTCACCCTCAAGGCTTAAGATTTATGTCCTGCTCCATACATCGGAACAAGGTGTAATTTATAACCTATCCTTGACATGAAATGAGATGCGGTCTCCCACTACATCAGTCTTGGTACCTAGGATTATAGAAAGGAGCTATCATGAATGGGTGTGAGTTTGAGGCAAGATGCCTAATCCTACCAAGGGGTTTTATCGCGGCCCAGACTTATCCTATTTAATCATGTCTAGTTTAATAGGCATGCTATCTTTCTACGGTCATAAACATAATATGTATGTCGACATGGCATGCGACTTGGGACCTAATTCCTAACTATTTGTTGCCCATTTGGATAATTCCTTGGGCCTAAAAGACAAAGTCTCTATTGGCTATATGTTCTTAACACTTCTCGAAGACGAAGTTATAAACTTTTAGTTGTAAGTGGTCAGGCCAACACGGAAGGAATGTTGTGTAGTGGGTCTGAGTCGGATACATGGACCTCCTGCCTAGCTAAAACAGAAAGTTGCCATATCATTCCTTAATCCTAGTCGATCCCGACCTTCTGCTTGATCAGAGCATAGGGTTCATTGGCCACTACCAGGATTGAGGATTCGATTCAAACCGCGAATACCTCGCTTATATGTAGTTTCTCTACTCCGTGTTCCCGATTGTACTAAGTCCTTGAGAAGGAAATTCTAAGGGATGTATTGATTGGACCTAACATTGAATCCAAGGGATATATAGGTTTCCTCTAATCGTGAATAGTTTCTACGTCAAACAAGCTCCCTGAGAGTTACTAAGGAAGCCTAAAGTATTAAGGGGATTCAACAACGGAACGGGTCTCGCTCCAACCTATTCAAGCCAATTAACTACGTCTATCACTCAATTATCTTAACATTGTTAGTCGTTTACATTTCTTAGTCTAATCAAGACTAGGCTCAACTTATGAGCAAATGATAATCCACTAGTTGTAATCTAAAGTCTATGCTTATACACCAGATGATTTTATACCCTTTCTAAATAAAGAAATTATTTTATCGCCTAGGGTCAAAGTTGTCTTATTGGAATTGGGTTGTCGGAACTCGAATTTAACTACGTACGAGCATTTCACATATGTTCATACTAGCTAAGAAGATCCTAAGGGTCACATTATAAATTTGTTGGGTTTCCTATATGGTCAGGTCTGTCGAAATCCAGGAGTAACGCTCTTGGTCCAAAACTATAAGAGTCTATTTGTCAAACAACCATTTACTCTAAAAGCTTAAGCTATCAGAGTGTGGTGGGTTAATGTGTATTAATGGACTTTATCACTGCATCACTACTTGGCTAATGGTCTTAAGTTGTATTAAAATGGGACTGTATTGCTAATCCCACTTCAGGATTGGGAATGGCATATTTGGCAGGAGGGTGGGCGGGGATTAAAATTACTTTATAGGCTTTGGAAAATGAGGATTGTGTTGGAAAGTGTGAGATGGGATTTCCATATCCCACGATGAGGAATTTCTAAGTGTAATTTGAAAGAAAATTTTGGGATTTACGTTTAACTGCCTACACTCCAAATATGGTATTGGAAAACATGGGATGCACCCAAATCCCATGAGATCGAGAAAATGGCCGTAACCAATTCGAATAGGGCCATGGAAAGTGAATGAAAAGTGAAGGGGAGAGAAAGTAAGGGTTGGAGGTTTGTTCCTCCATAGATGTGAGCCTCAACAGATGTTGTAGAGGCTCAATAGACAGGGTTTAAAGAAAGGAAACGAAGAGATGGACTGGGTTGAGTGCTTACACAAGTTTAAGCTTCAAATGAGGGGGTGTAGGAGCTCAAACGAGAGAAAACGGAAAGGGTAGAGGGTGGTTGTTGCCGCAAACGATGGAGGGGTGCGGGTTTTAATAGAAAACAGCGGAATGTGCAATTGGAAGGGAGGTTAGAGAGAGAAAATCAGATTTTAGAAGGAAAGGGAGAGCTTGGAGGGTCATTTTGTGAAGGAAGTACTAGTTTGGGGGGGTTTTAGTCGACGGTCCATATACCAAGGGGTTCCCCTAGCCCCCAAACACGATAGGTCACGAAAAATTTTGTGATTTGCAAATGGGGGCACCAGGGACGTGTTCCTCCAGTCCCCTAGGCTCCAAAAAAGTATGGGGCCCACCCTGGTTCCCTCCGGAAGTACTCTGTTTGGCCCCCGACTTCATTTTGAGCTGTATATGGGCCAAAATGCAAACTAGAAAGATTTTATGTGATGTGTAGCATATGATTTTGGGGTAGGAGAAGCTCATCCATCCAACTAACCCATTTATTTGGTCATATTCAACAATTTGAATGGTCAAAAGTCTAATTTCTACATATATTTACTATTTATAGTAAATTTTTGTTTAAATATTATTTTTCATCGTTTATATGTTAGGATTTATGTCTAGTATGAAAGGATAAAAAAAAATTAAAGAGTGAAGTGGTGCAAGGAGAGATTTTAAAGAAATTGGGTAAAAAGGGGTTTTAAGCTTTGGTGTTGTGGTTGACCCACAACCTAAGAACATTCATTTCTAGGGAACGACTCAAACCCATCGAATGATGGCCTAGAAGTGATTCGGGATCGTCTCGCGTGATCATGGGTGTGTACGGGCCCAATCTCAGCGGTTAATTTCGGTTAGTTTCGCCGTTCGGGGAAATTGAAAAATCCTACGTCGGTTTCTACGTTCCGCCGCTCCCTCCTAAGTCAGAGTGCGTCAGAGTGCGTCGTGTGACCATAACCCAGGTCCGGTTTAATCCAAATCATGCTCTGATACCATCTTGTAATGCCCTGAAAATCGGGGGTCGAGCATAAACTCAACTCCCGCGTTCCAGAACATCACTTATGCAACAAAATGAATGATGATTGAATGTTGACTGTATTCGTGCATTGAACATGAGTGAGATTAAGCCAAAACAGCATATCATACTCCAGAGACAGTTAAATTTGCAAGCGGAAGACTGTGATAGATAGATAAAATATATAACTTATGATGAGTCTCCGAGTGTGATAACATTACCAGTTTAAATAAATACAAGTGCGCTTCTAAAATGTACCAAATGTGAGGAAGTGTAATGCCTCCTATCCCATGTACCATAGCCCCGTCAATACAATATCGTCTTCATTGACTGCCCAGAGAGATACTGAGATAGGAGAATTCCCCTATCATCATAGAAGTAGTCCGGCTCGCTTCACAAGCATCGCCACCACCAAACTCAACAAATCTGGTTGGTGTGTACAACACCGTCCCGTAACGTGGGAGTGAGTGATCAACTCAGTGGAACAGTAAAGCATAGGTTAACATGTTGTCAATTCAATCAAGCAGTAATGATAAAGCAGTACGAATCAAACATTTCTAACTACTCTTGTTAAGTGCGAAAATGAAATGACATGATGCTGTATGCCCTTGCCAAACCACCCTCAAGCGACATCATCTTACGTTCGCGAATGCTTACTCCCTCAGTGCGCCACATCTACAAAGCACATGCGGTGCGATGATGCTCATGATTACCAAGTTTTTATTAGTCCAATTCAAACAGCAGTATTGGGAAACTAAGGTACCTCCCTTGTATCATTCCCAAACATGATCCATTCTAGGGTCGTCAGTCCTAGTTAATCTCATACGATATTATGGTTTGAGAGGCGTAGTGAAGGCATCACAAAGGGCTCGTCATTCGTCAGCACGGATACAGATCTCACCGTATGCGGCTCAATTGCTGACCGTCAGCTCGAGTACAGGTCTCACCGTACTCGGCTCAATCACTAGCCGTCAGCTCGAATACAGGTCTCACCGTACTCGGCTCAACTCATACTCCAGTTGCTGTGAAAGACTCATCGCCAATTACAGACCTTGGAGTATACTCGAAGATACTACGGAGGACTCGTCGCCCGTCAGCACGAGCACAGGTCTCACCGTACTCGGCTCTCGCCGTAAGTATCGACAGCTCGAATATAGTGTCCCATACCACCATAATCGGCTCACGAGTCTGGTTGCTCACTGGTCACTACGGGGAGGCACGTGGCCCCAGCGTAGGCCGACAACTCGACCACGGTGTCCCATACCACCATGCTCGGCTCATGAGTCTTAGCGGATCGAGGTACCATGGTTAAAAGGGATTTCACTGGTAAGTTTGGTACCCTAGGTTCAAGCAGTAGTGACCAAACATGGTGAACATACATAAGACAGATCGGGTTACTTGACGAGCTCGGCTAGCTCGAGCGCACAACAAGTTGAACGACATGAAGTGCATAAGCACTTCGCGTGGCCAACCACTATCGCCAACCGAAGTACGACTCGGGTTCGTCGAACACGTCTCACATGGCAAATGGATCGCAGCCACGAATTCAATTCTGGTACCGATTGTCTGGACTATAATCATAGCCCCAAACATGATAACTTGCAGATAGATAAAGCAGTAATGGATCAAGATTCAACTCATACAATCAAGGTATGGTATTATCCGTTTAGGGTCGCCAGTGGTCATTTGCACGCACTCGTTGCTCCGCTCCCCCATCACCCATGACGGATCATACAACGTAAATATAAATTTAAACATATGCATTACATAGTTATAATCATAAAGCAGTTGAGCATGTTATGAATCACAATACAAGCATGGGTTTATACATGTTCAATTCCTAATCACACAACAATCCAAGGAGATCATACACATAGTTAAAAGAGGTTGAGAATCACATCTCAACACCCTTATACATTACAATTTGCTAACAACTACTCATTCAGACATTCCAAGAAACACTAAAACAAACATGCATCAACATACATGACATATGTCGATCGCATAGGCATTAGGCCAAATCCTTTCCCTAGGGAGTTGCCCCAATCATAACACGCGTACCCCCATGAAGGAATTCATGGCAAGCAGGAATCCAAGTTCCATATTCATTCGGTCATTTCCACAAACACTTGGGCCACACATTTTAGCATATATAGTGTATATTGGCCGTGGCGTGATTTAGGGCAAATCCTTTCGTCAAAAGGGTATCGCCAATACAACACTCATGAATCCATGACAATTAGTCATGGCGAGTACGAATGAGAATTCGATACTCATTCAATCATTTTCACAAACACTTAAAATATACTATTACAACATACATGGTGTATGTTAGTAAAACATGTATTAGGGCTATCCTTTAGCCAAGTGAGTATTTTATCCATGTATAATGTATTACTATAGCAAATAATCATGATAAGTACATCTCCAAAATTTATACGTATACAGTATTTTCTAGAATACGCATTTTCAACATACATAGTGTATACAAGCAAACATGTATTACGGCGATTCCCTCCGCCAAGCAAATATTTTATACGCACATAATATATTTATACGACAATTAATCATGACAAACACATCGCTAAAATATACATGTATACGGTACTTCTTACAATACCGTATTTCTACATACATAGTGTTTATTAGTAAACATGTATTTAGGCGAATCCTTTTGCCAAATAAGTATTTTATCCATACGTCATATATCCATACGACAAATAAATATGTCAAACATATTTCCATAAAAAATACGTATACGGTATTTTATACGAATACCTAGAGTATGTGAAATTCCAAATTCTACAATTCTAATCGAAACAGAAAACGGAAAGCACTTTGTACATGTGCAATTGCATGCAGATCATGAATCTATCATTATCTGACATTGAAAGTGTTGAAAACCATAACCTATACACCTAAAGTCCGCACCTTTGTCGTAGAATCGCAACGGAATCGATAGGTTTGCTAAGCTTCCGTATTCGGCAGTTTGACAACCTAGAGAACGAAATAGGTTAGTTATTTCACAACCTACAACAGTCTAAACCCTAAAACAGATTAGGGTTAGGGTTTCTTACCTAGAAACGACGCCGGAAACGTCGGAAAAGCGTCAAGAAAGGGATGATGCAGCCCGTGTGGTGGCAGGGAACCACTACAGGGAGATTCTCCCACTTCTCCCTCACTTCCTCTCTCTTTTCCCTCTCTCAAAACCCAAATTCGTATGGCTGCCATGAGAGAGGGTTTAAGGTCCTTATATAGTCTCAAACCTTCCCAAAATAGACTCAGGTTCAAGGGTTACTACTAATATAGGTATTTCGTCACTTTTTCAGCTCAAAAGAGAGGTTCTGGTGGCCCTCCTTGAGCCAAACGTCAGACTTAAGCTCACCACACATGGATCTATGTGGGATTTCGTTTTCGACTCGATCGGATTCCCAGATCGCACGTGGCGGACCACTTTCAGTTCGACGGTCAGTGGGCCACGATCAGAAATTCTAAGTACATGTAAATGTTCCTGAAATTTTTCTTAATCCGAGGGTGTATTTGGTCCGATTCGACGGTCCTCAGGTTGCTTATCACCGATGCGCAAGCGAATGGTGCCGATCACTATTCCAGATATTTATTTTGTAAAGGGAATAGTGTTTTTCACACTCCCTCGCTCCGGATCCAAACGAATGGCCGTGGGACATCGGCTGGACCTGATTTTTTAGATGATTATCAAGCCCAACGAGGCGGTCCTAATTCCTTAACTTTGTGTTAATCGACTTCTCGACGTGCGGTCCAGATCCTAAACGGAGTTTCAAGATGCTCCCGAGAGCAAATGGGTAATGAGTTCGATCCTAGATTTTAGGGTAACCTAGCGTCAATGATTTTACAAGTTTTGGGTCTTGCAGATCGTATTTAAAGCGATTCAAACGGATTTCGTAGCTAATCTAGTTTAGCACTTAGTCACTTTGTCTCATTTCTAAAGGATTTAGTCCCATAAGATTTCTGTCGGAGGTGGTACTTAGTCATTTGTAGTTTGTATCTGAAGTGATCTAAGTTATACTACTTAGCTAGTTTAAGATTGTGTCTAGGGCGAAAGTGCTTTGAAAAATTGGAAGATTAAGGTGATGAAGGGTGAGATTTGTGAAGAAAATGAATTCAAAGGCGGCTTTAGACTTTGGGATTCAGTTTTGACAAGTTAATGAGGTATTAGGATCGACCCATTGCCTAAGGACATCTAATCCTAGGTTGGCAAAAATCCGGGGTGTTACAATCTACCCCCCTTAAAACAAAATTTCGTCCCCGAAATTGGCTTAGGGTAATAAGGGAAGGTTTCTATTATTTCATTTGCCTAAGACTTATTGGTTCTAAGTTTCTACGCGTGGTAGGGTATGTACTAGTTGGTTCATTTTAGTCTACCCCCCTTAAAACTTATTTCTTTATCCATTTCTCATACCCGGAAGGTTTGCTACAATTAATTTATTTCTTTACCTATCTGGAGTCTCGACGACAATTCCCACAATTTAGAGTAAGATAGTTGTTTTCATTGTTTGACCAACACGGAGAGACGGTAATAGTGGGCTCGATCCCGATACATCGATCATCTACCGGGCCAAGGTAGGAAGCTCATCGTATCCCTTCCGAATCCTGGTGGATCCTGGTCGTCGCGTTCGTCAGCAGAGAGTCCATCGGTAGTCACCCAGATTGGGAATTGGGTCAAGCCGCGAAAAACTTCGCTTGTAGATGTCGGAACTCCGTAGTCCGATCACTCTCTAAGAGTAGGGAATTCCATCATTGAAAGGCTCAAATTGTTTATTCTAAGGTCCTTTTTAGGTCTTAGTCTAAGAGAGTCCTCGATATTATCTATGTCCAAGGAAAGGGTGAATCAAATCTTACTAAATCATCTTAAAACGGTTTCTCATAGTAGAACTTACTAGGGCTTCTATAATGTTCGTATTTATCGAGCACCGTTTCGATCCTGGGCCAGTGGGATAGGGTCCACCATGTTTCATTGCGCCACCCAGTCAAAGAGGTGTATTAGGTGACCTAACTAGAGCGGGTTCATCATGTTCTACCCCCTTAAAATTTATTTTCACCCTCAAGGCTTAAGATTTATGTCCTGCTCCGTACATCGGAACAAGGTGTAATTTATAACCTATCCTTGACATGAAATGAGATGCGGTCTCCCACTACATCAGTCTTGGTACCTAGGATTATAGAAAGGGGCTATCACGAATGGGTGTGAGTTTGAGGCAAGATGCCTAATCCTACCAAGGGGTTTTATCGCGGCCCAGACTTATCCTATTTAATCATGTCTAGTTTAATAGGCATGCTATCTTTCTACTGTCATAAACATAATATGTATGTCGACATGGCATGCGACTTGGGACCTAATTCCTAACTATTTGTTGCCCATTTGGGTAATTCCTTGGGCCTAAAAGACAAAGTCTCTATTGGCTATATGTTCTTAACACTTCTCGAAGACGAAGTTATAAACTTTTAGTTGTAAGTGGTCAGGCCAACACGGAAGGAATGTTGTGTAGTGGGTCTGAGTCGGATACATGGACCTCCTGCCTAGCTAAAACAGAAAGTTGCCATATCATTCCTTAATCCTAGTCGATCCCGACCTTCTGCTTGATCAGAGCATAGGGTTCATTGGTCACTACCAGGATTGAGGATTCGATTCAAACCGCGAATACCTCGCTTATATGTAGTTTCTCTACTCCGTGTTCCCGATTGTACTAAGTCCTTGAGAAGGAAATTCTAAGGGATGTATTGATTGGACCTAACATTGAATCCAAGGGATATATAGGTTTCCTCTAATCGTGAATAGTTTCTACGTCAAACAAGCTCCCTAAGAGTTACTAAGGAAGCCTAAAGTATTAAGGGGATTCAACAACGGAACGGGTCTCGCTCCAACCTATTCAAGCCAATTAACTACGTCTATCACTCAATTATCTTAACATTGTTAGTCGTTTACATTTCTTAGTCTAATCAAGACCTTTCAGCTCAACTTATGAGCAGCGATAATCCACTAGTTGTAATCTAAAGTCTATGCTTATACACCAGATGATTTTATACCCTTTCTAAATAAAGAAATTATTTTATCGCCTAGGGTCAAAGTTGTCTGATTGGAATTGGGTTGTCGGAACTCGAATTTAACTACGCACGAGCATTTCACATATGTTCATACTAGCTAAGAAGATCCTAAGGGTCACATTATAAATTTGTTGGGTTTCCTATATGGTCAGGTCTGTCGAAATCCAGGAGTAACGCTCTTGGTCCAAAACTCTAAGAGTCTATTTGTCAAACAACCATTTACTCTAAAAGCTTAAGCTATCAGAGTGTGGTGGGTTAATGTGTATTAAGGGACTTTATCACTGCATCACTACTTGGCTAATGGTCTTAAGTTGTATTAAAATGGGACTGTATTGCTAATCCCACTTCAGGATTGGAAATGGCATATTTGGCAGGAGGGTGGGCGGGGATTAAAATTACTTTATAGGCTTTGGAAAATGAGGATTGTGTTGGAAAGTGTGAGATGGGATTTCCATATCCTACGATGAGGAATTTCTAAGTGTAATTTGAAAGAAAATTCTGGGATTTACGTTTAACTGCCTACACTCCAAATATGGTATTGGAAAACATGGGATGCACTCAAATCCCATGAGATCGAGAAAATGGCCGTAACCAATTCGAATAGGGCCATGGAAAGTGAATGAAAAGTGAAGGGGAGAGAAAGTAAGGGTTGGAGGTTTGTTCCTCCATAGATGTGAGCCTCAACAGATGTTGTAGAGGCTCAATAGACAGGGTTTAAAGAAAGGAAACGAAGAGATGGACTGGGTTGAGTGCTTACACAAGTTTAAGCTTCAAATGAGGGGGTGTAGGAGCTCAAACGAGAGAAAACGGAAAGCGTAGAGGGTGGTTGTTGCCGCAAACGATGGAGGGGTGCGGGTTTTAATAGAAAACAGCGGAATGTGCAATTGGAAGGGAGGTTAGAGAGAGAAAATCAGATTTTAGAAGGAAAGGGAGAGCTTGGAGGGTCGTTTTGTGAAGGAAGTACTAGTTTGGGGGGGTTTTAGTCGACGGTCCATATACCAAGGGGTTCCCCTAACCCCCAAACACGATAGGCCCGAACGGCCGGCCCGGCCCATAAAAAAAGTCGGCGAGGGCCTCGCCAAAAAATTTTGTGATTTGCAAATGGGGGCACCAGGGACGTGTTCCTCCAGTCCCCTAGGCTCCAAAAAAGTATGGGGCCCACCCTGGTTCCCTCCGGAAGTGCTCTGTTTGGCCCCCGACTTCATTTTGAGCTGTATCGGGGCCAAAATGCAAACCGGAAAGATTTTATGTGATGTGTAGCATATGATTTTGGGGTAGGAGGAGCTCATCCATCCAAATAACCTATTTATTTGGTCATATTCAACAATTTGAATGGTCAAAAGTCCAATTTCTACATATATTTACTATTTATAGTAAATTTTTGTTTATATATTATTCTTCATCGTTTATATGTTAGGATTTATGTCTAGTATGAAAGTATAAAAATAAATTAAAGAGTGAAGTGGTGCAAGGACAGATTTTAAAGAAATTGGGTAAAAAGGGGTTTTAAGCTTTGGTGTTGTGGTTGACCCACAACCTAAGAACATTCATTTCTAGGGAACAACTCAAACCCATCGAATGACGGCCTAGAAGTGATTCGGGATCGTCTCGCGTGATCATGGGTGTGTACGGGCTCAATCTCAGCGGTTAATTTCGGTTAGTTTCGCCGTTCGGGGAAATTGGAAAATCCTACGTCGGTTTCTACGTTCCGCCGCTCCCTCCTAAGTCAGAGTGCGTCAGAGTGCGTCGTGTGACCATAACCCAGGTCCGGTTTAATCCAAATCATGCTCTGATACCATCTTGTAACGCCCTGAAAATCGGGGGTCGAGCATAAACTCAACTCCCGAGTTCCAGAACATCACTTATGCAACAAAATGAATGATGATTGAATGTTGACTGTATTCGTGCATTGAACATGAGTGAGATTAAGCCAAAACAGCATATCATACTCCAGAGACAGTTAAATTTGCAAGCGGAAGACTGTGATAGATAGATAAAATATATAACTTATGATGAGTCTCCAGAGTGTGATAACATTACCAGGTTAAATAAATACAAGTGCAGTTCTAAAATGTACCAAATGTGAGGAAGTGTAATGCCTCCTATCCCATGTACCATAGCCCCGTCAATACAATATCAGGTCTTCATTGACCTGCCAGAGAGATACAGATAGGAGAATTCCCCCTATCATCATAGAAGTAGTCTGGCTCTGCTTCACAAGCATCGCCACCACCTGAAACTCAACAAATCTGGTTGGTGTGTACAACACCATCCCGTAACGTGGGAGTGAGTGATCAACTCAGTGGAACAGTAAAGCATAGGTTAACATGTTGTCAATTCAATCAAGCAGTAATGATAAAGCAGTACGAATCAAACATTTCTAATTACTCTTGTTAAGTGCGAAAATGAAATGACATTATGCTGTATGCCCTTGCCAAACCACCCTCAAGCGACATCATCTTACGTTCGCGAATGCTTACTCCCTCAGTGCACCACTTCTACAAAGCACATGCAGTGCGATGATGCTCATGATTACCAAGTTTTTATTAGTCCATTTCAAATAGCAGTATTGGGAAACTAAGGTACCTCCCTTGTATCATTCTCAAACATGATCCATTCTAGGGTCGTCAGTCCTAGTTAATCTCATACGATATTATGGTTTGAGAGGCGTAGTGAAGGCATCACAAAGGGCTCGTCACCCGTCAGCACGGATACAGATCTCACCGTATGCGGCTCAATTGCTGACCGTCACTCGTACGTGTCTCACCGTACTCGGCTCAATCACTAGCCGTCAGCTCGAATACAGGTCTCACCGTACTCGGCTCAACTCATACTCCAGTTGCTGTGAAAGACTCGTCGCCAATCACAGACCTTGGAGTATACTCGAAGATACTACGGAGGACTCGTCGCCCATCAGCACGAGCATAGGTCTCACCGTACTCGGCTCTCGCCGTAAGTATCGACAGCTCGAATATAGTGTCCCATACCACCATAATCGACTCACGAGTCTAGTTGCTCACTGGTCACTACGGGGAGGCACGTGGCCCCAGCGTAGGCCGACAGCTCGACCACGGTGTCCCATACCACCATGCCCGGCTCATGAGTCTTAGCGGATCGAGGTACCATGGTTAAAAGGGATTTCACTGGTAAGTTTGGTACCCTAGGTTCAATCAGTAGTGACCAAACATGGTGAACATACATAAGACAGATCGGGTTACTTGACGAGCTCGGCTAGCTCGAGCGCACAACAAGTTGAACGACATGAAGTGCATAAGCACTTCGCGTGGCCAACCACTATCGCCAACCGAAGTACGACTCGGGTTCGTCGAACACGTCTCACATGGCAAATGGATCGCAGCCACGAATTCAATTCTGGTACCGATTGTCTGGACTATAATCATAGCCCCAAACATGATAACTTGCAGATAGATAAAGCAGTAATGGATCAAGATTCAACTCATACAATCATGGTATGGTATTATCCGTTTAGGGTTGCCAGGGCTGTTGCACGCACTCGTTGCTCCACTCCCCCATCACCCATGACGGATCATACAACGTAAATATAAATTTAAACATATGCATTACATAGTTATAATCATAAAGCAGTTGAGCATGTTATGAATCACAACACAAGCATGGGTTTATACATGTTCAATTCCTAATCACACAACAATCTAAGGAGATCATACACATAGTTAAAAGAGGTTGAGAATCACATCTCAACACCCTTATACATTACAATTTGTTAACTACTACTCATTCAGACATTCCAAGAAACACTAAAACAAACATGCATCAACATACATGACATATGTCGATCGCATAGGCATTAGGCCAAATCCTTTCCCTAGGGAGTTGCCCCAATCATAACACGCGTACACCCACGACGGAATTCATGGCAAGCAGGAATCCAAGTTCCATATTCATTCGGTCATTTCTGCAAACACTTGGGCCACACATTTTAGCATATATAGTGTATATTGGCCGTGGCGTGATTTAGGGCAAATCCTTTCGTCAAAAGGGTATCGCCAATACAACACTCATGAATCCATGACAATTAGTCATGGCGAGTACGAATGAGAATTCGATACTCATTTAATCATTTTCACAAACACTTAGAATACACTATTACAACATACATGGTGTATGTTAGTAAAACATGTATTAGGGCTATCCTTTAGCCAAGTGAGTATTTTATCCATGTATAATGTATTACTATAGCAAATAATCATGATAAGTACATCTCCAAAATTTATACGTATACAGTATTTTCTAGAATACGCATTTTCAACATACATAGTGTATACAAGCAAACATGTATTACGGCGATTCCCTCCGCCAAGCAAATATTTTATACGCACATAATATATTTATACGACAATTAATCATGACAAACACATCGCTAAAATATACATGTATACGGTACTTCTTACAATACCGTATTTCTACATACATAGTGTTTATTAGTAAACATGTATTTAGGCGAATCCTTTTGCCAAATAAGTATTTTATCCATACGTCATATATCCATACGACAAATAAACATGTCAAACATATTTCCATAAAAAATACGTATACGGTATTTTATACGAATACCTAGAGTATGTGAAATTCCAAATTCTACAATTCTAATCGAAACAGAAAACGGAAAGCACTTTGTACATGTGCAATTGCATGCAGATCATGAATCTATCATTATCTGACATTGAAAGCGTTGAAAACCATAACCTATACACCTAAAGTCCGCACCTTTTTTCGTAGAATCGCAACGGAATCGATAGGTTTGCTAAGCTTCTGTATTCGACAGTTTGGCAACCTAGAGAACGAAATAGGTTAGCTATTTCACAACCTACAACAGTCTAAACCCCAAAATAGATTAGGGTTAGGGTTTCTTACCTAGAAACGACGCCGGAAACGCCGGAAAAGCGTCAAGAAAGGGATGATGCAGCCCGTGTGGTGGCAGGGAACGACGGCAGGGAGATTCTCCCACTTCTCCCTCACTTCCTCTCTCTTTTCCCTCTCTCAAAACCCAAATTCGTATGGCTGCCATGAGAGAGGGTTTAAGGTCCTTATATAGTCTCAAACCTTCCCAAAATAGACTCAGGTTCAAGGGTTACTGCTAATATAGGTATTTCGTCACTTTTTCAGCTCAAAAGAGAGGTTCTGGTGGCCCTCCTTGAGCCAAACGTCAGACTTAAGCTCACCACACATGGATCTATGTGGGATTTCGTTTTCGACTCGATCGGATTCCCAGATCGCACGTGGCGGACCACTTTCAGTTCGACGGTCGGTGGGCCACGATCAGAAATTCCAAGTACATGTAAATGTTCCTGAAATTTTTCTTAATCCGAGGGTGTAATTTGGTCTGATTCTGACGGTCAGGTTGCTTAATACTGATGCGCAAGCGAATGGTGCCAGATCACTATTCCAGATATTTAATTTGTAAAGGGAATAGTGTTTTTCACACTCCCTCGCTCCGGATCCAAACGAATGGCCGTGGGACATCGGCTGGACCTGATTTTTTAGATGATTATCAAGCCCAACGAGGCGGTCCTAATTCCTTAACTTTGTGTTAATCAGACTTCCGATGTGCGGTCCAGATCCGAAACGGAGTTTCAAGATGCTCCCGAGAGCAAATAGGGTAATGAGTTCGATCCTAGATTTTAGGGTAACCTAGCGTCAATGATTTTACAAGTTTTGGGTCTTGCAGATCGTATTTAAAGCGATTCAAACGGATTTCGTAGCTAATCTAGTTTAGCACTTAGTCACTTTGTCTCATTTCTAAAGGATTTAGTCCCATAAGATTTCTGTCGGAGGTGGTACTTAGTCATTTGTAGTTTGTATCTGAAGTGATCTAAGTTATACTACTTAGCTAGTTTAAGATTGTGTCTAGGGCGAAAGTGCTTTGAAAAATTGGAAGATTAAGGTGATGAAGGGTGAGATTTGTGAAGAAAATGAATTCAAAGGCGGCTTTAGACTTTGGGATTCAGTTCTGACAAGTTAATGAGGTATTAGGATCGACCCATTGCCTAAGGACATCTAATCCCAGGTTGGCAAAAATCCGGGGTGTTACACACATACACTAGTGGATCATGCCCATAGAATGGATAACAGTGGGTACAATGCATACAACGGGTGGTTGTTCAATCACCACTACTTCATACGGTGCGGCCCATTCAAGCCACAGGTTGGCCTCATTTTTTTTTTTTACCTCAAGGAAAAGAAAGGGGAAGAGAAAGAGGGATAAGACCCACCCCTCATGATGATGCACCAACGATCCTTCCTTCGATCGACTTAGGCAGCTGGCTCCCCCTTCTTTCCTTGTTCCTCTTTTCTTTCTTCCTTTCTCTTATCTATTTTCTTTCTCTTTTCTTTACAAGCTCTTGGTGTGTAGAGAACTAAGTGTTAGAATTGTGTGAGTGTAGTAGCTCTCATGGGTTAAGTGAATGAGTGAAAGGTGATGTAAGAGTGATTGTAATACCTTAAACTTTTCAATACTTGGGTACTGAAAGTCCTCGGTGTTACCAAAAAAATAGTTTTGTGTGTTTGTGTATGGAAACATAGATAACCCACGCTTAAAATTTTAGAAAATGCATAAGAAAATTTCATCCTTGTGAATTTGATAGGTCACCCATCATGAAGCATAACACTTTTATGTTTAGCACACATGGATTGTCAAATTTCATAAGACAAAAGTGCTTTAAGGTTAGATCATAAGTATGGAATCACAACTACTCTACATGCCTAAAGATCAGCTCAAGATCGGCTTATGTTCAGCTCAAGATCGACACATCTTAAGAAGTCTATGCCCGATTTCAAGACAAGATCGAGTCGAAGTTCAAAATAAGTTGTCTCATATATTTGTTAAAACATAAGTGGTATAACCCTGTAAAGACCTTAGGTTTAAGTACTTTTAAAAAGTCATTAAACTTGGGTTTTAATAGTGTTTTTGCTTTGGAATTCGGCCAGCCTAACTTCTTCGACTAACCTAACTTCAAACCCGGGAAAAATAACAAATTTTGTTGAAAATTCGGCCAGCCTAAGTTTTGGTTCGGCTTGTCTAAGCTTGAAATTTGGCTAGCCCGAGAGCATTCAGATTAAATTCCAGTAATGAAAACTTTTAATTTTTTTTTTAGGAATTCAGGTAGCCGAATTTGACCATGGGTCAGCCGAATTTTGGATAGATCTTATCCCGTACACTCTGGTAACCATTGGAACGAATTTGGTGGAATCCGGCCAGAGGAAGTTAGTCATAGGCTAGCCAAATTTTCAACTTCTTTGGCTATAAATAGAGGCTTTTACTCATTCTAAAGTACAATGAAAATTCGCTCTAAACCTTCTGCAAGAGAGAAAGAAGCTCAAGTTCTCGGCAACTTAATTGTGTGGCATTTATAATTTAATTTTAACTTATTCAATTTCCTTTCTCAAGATTGTTTTTAATCTTATTCTAAAAGAGTAATCTATACTCTTCTTTAAGATCTAAGAGAATTGAATCAAGTAGAATTTGGATTTTTCATTTCTAAAATCTATATAACCCTCTACTCTTTCTGTTTGATCGAACACTACGTCATTTACATTCAATAAAGAAGTTCTTCTGCTATAAGCTTCTACCACATTTTCGAATTTACATTTGAAGATAAGTATTTTGTTGTTTTATTTTATTTTAGGTTTTTCTGAGATAGCCTGTGAAAATATTAGTGGGTTTTTATTTGTGATAGCCCATCAAAATCACAAAAGGGATTTTTATTGTGATAGCCCGTGAAAATCAAAAGGAACTGTATTAGGTTGTTAAGGTGAACCTATGAAAACTTTATTATAGTGAAAGGCAAAATTATGAGGGTAGTAATTTTGGGAGTGAGAGTAGGTGCGGTTATTTTAAGCACCGAACCACTATAACTCCTTATGCCTTGTGGAGAATGATTTATTCTTTTAGTGGTGGATGTTATTTATTTCATTCTTATCGTAAATGTTGTAATCATTTTATATTCTCTTGTTAGTTTGAAAGATTGATTTTAAATACATTCGTGAAATAAGGTTGTCCTGCCTAATATTTTAAGTATAGGTTGTCCTACAAATCATTTAGAATCAAGGTTTCAATACTCAAGCGATTGAGATTTTTGTATTTTTTTTTTTACATATTTTACATTTATTTTGATTATTTGGCATTATCCTATTCAACCCCCTCTAGGACATCGTTAGCTCTCCTTTTCATGAAAGATACCCCATCATGAGAGTTCGTACATGCGCAAACTTGTGCAGGTGCATAAGTGCAGTCACAGACATAGGGGTAGCTAGGGAGCGCACATACATACCATTCCAGACTCAGGAAATTTTAGTTCATTACAGACCTCGCGGCATACGACCCTATCCATGTTTAAGTCTTATCTTTATGACATTATGGCACATGACACCTCTTTCCATAGATTAATACCTACTCTTCATGACTCTAGCTCGTGACGCATTGCCAGTTAAGTCCTGACTACCATCATATTGTTGGGCAATATGATCATCTATGTCACACCTTTAGATCAGGCCAAGCTCCAACCATCAAGATTGAATAATGGAACCTGACTCTGAAAGTCTATCCCAACCTAAGGGCAGATTGAGCATCGCTTCAACAACTTACAAGCCTAAAATATGTATTCATTCAAACAACCGATGAGCCTAAATACTATATTCGCTCGAAAACTTAACAGCCTAAAATGTGTATTTTCTCGAACAACCTATAAGCCTAAACAATGTATTTTCTCTAGTAACTTATGAGTCTAAACTCTATATGTTCCCTAATGTTATACACAAGCCCTAAAATCTTTTATCACGTAAGACTATCATGCAGCCATCCGACAACCTCGGTCATCAATGCTTTAGAAACTCATGAACCTAAATTATATTCCCACTCCAAAGCTATGTACGAGCCAAAACTATAATAATACCATAGTCTTTCCACGGATACTCTTATTATCCCGAGTGAGAAGTCATTATTGGGATCGTCCCCTGAAAAAAATAATGTTAGGCATCACATCTAATACTCTTGGGCACTCAAAATTGGACACATTGACTTGGTAACCAAGAGAGAGTTATGTTCCATGGATCCCATTGCCCTGGCCATTGGGCACTTTTGAGCTCACCTATGGTTTTATAGGATGGTAATCCCATGTGAGGGTACTGGCTTAGTATTAGGATGGACAATCTTCACCCATCGTGGGCAACTTGATATTGATTTACCTCCTTCCCCGTCACACCCAAAAATTCGACACCCGATTATAAGGACTCAGGTCCCGAGTTTGAGGGTGTGAAATAAATAATGAATGAATGCTTAATTTTATTCATAGTTTTCACATGTAATTCAACATTCGCATTCACATTCACATCCACAATCACATCTCATTCACATCTAGTTGCACAATTGCATTTGCATTCACATCTCATTCACATTCACTAATACTAAGAAATTAATTTATATTAAATTATCATTCACATAATTAACCAAGTTTAAATCATAAATCATCACTCACTACTTTAGTTGTTAATTCTCAATAACTAAGCTTAACGGTCATCTAGGGATGTTATTACATTGAATCTTTAAATAAAAATAAAATATAAAACTAATAATTAATTCTCTAATATCCTTAATTTCTCTTCCTAGAGGTTCTGATATTCATGAAATACTGACAGTTATACTCCTGAAATTATGCCTGCTAGTATCTTATTTTAGCCTAACTTCATCTGATTTTGTGATTGTGATGATTCTTACAGATAATGGAAGATGATGTGAAAAAATGGAAAAGATGCAGAAAAATGTACTTCTCTCAGATTGATTGTCCATATGAGCTGTGAAGTTGTCCAACCCTTATGAAATCATCCAAGGCAGGTCGTGGAATTTTATCGGGTGAAGAAAACGAATGGATAGATCAAATTGTAATTATTTAGGAATCTAAGAGGCCACACGTATGTTTAATATGAAATCTTGGGATGAGACTATGGTTGTACGATTAAAATAGTATCACGAGTGTGCCAAATGGTCCGGATTGGATGGTAAAAATTTGTGTGGACCAAAATACAACAGGAGAGCATAAACACTCTTTACACCAACGTTAAAATATCGACTTTTTGCTGGAGCAGAATCTTGAGTTGTTTTTTAACCAGTGTGAAGAGTACATAGAAAAACACCAAGGTGTTAAGTTTCACTCAAATCTGATGATCGTGAAGAAAGTTACAGGTGAAAAATGGAAACAAGCAATTTTTTAAAGGAAAGAACAAGAAACTCATGAGCACGCTGACATATGCTTATGTCATCATCATTCCTTGAAAATTTGGATCAAAATTTGGGATCCAATGTGGGCCATCTGATCCGTCCACTTTAAAGAGCACATGAAGTTACAGCTTAGGTCCAAATTTGGGTGGAATCTGAGATGCCAATACACCAAATGAACAGAATCTAATCGACATACGTTTGACTGATTTTTTAGAGTTTTGGCCATCTATTGCTCATACCGATGATCCATTTAGGCAAATAACATGCCTGAAATATGACAAACTCTTCATATTTTTAAGGACCAACACGCTAGTGTTGCCGTTGGAAAGAATTAGAAAGAGAAAGAGGTGGTTGCCTCTGTTCAGTTCAGAGTAAAAGAAAAAAAAAAAAGAAATAAGAAACAGGGTTGCCATTTTAGGGTTCCAACTAAGAGAAGAAATAGCAAGAGTTTCCATTTTTCTTTGCAAGGATAAGAAAGGAAGCAGTTGCTGGAGTTTTTTGGATGGACGAAATGGCTATAAAGCCATGGGAAATCAGAAGATCAAGTGATGTTGGGAAATCGTCTCCTCTTCAAAAAGGGATTGCTTTTACTGGGGTTAGAGTTGACAGATTCATCACAAAGATTAAAGGAAATCAGAGGTCTGTAGCTACAAGATCAGAGGGTGGTGTAAGGGATGGGTTTCCTATAAATTATGTTCTTCTTCTTTTCCTTTGAATCTATGTTACATCCCATAAATATCTAATTTCTTAGTTAGGGCTGAGATGAAACCCCTAATTTAAATGATTCTTGTTGATTGTTGATTTCATCCGAAATTGATTGATTTATTTATTTCTCTAGTATGTTTAAATGAAAACTCTATACTTCTCCAATCTATGAGCTTACCCAAAGTCTAGAAGTGAATGTTGTTTGGAATCTTATATTAGGTGTGCTTGTGTCTGACCAAGAACATGTTTTTCTACAGAGAAAGAAATAAGAATTTATATCTATTCATACATGAACATGAATGGAAAGATGTGATCCATGAGATTTTTTTCCAATTTCATTGTCTGTGATTCATAATCAAGATAGAAGATGATGGATGTGGATTTAAGTTGTTTGATTGATTCTTAATGTTTGTATATACATGATCATTGATATGTATGCATTAGGGACAATTAGTGTTAAGGGAAAACTCAATTGTTCTTGTTAAGGGTCAAATATTGCATATTGAACCCCCAATTATATCTTAGTTTTATAAACATGATACTAGTTAATGTCCTATTTTACTCATGTTTGTGTTGCAAGATGGATTTAAGAGCTTGGATTAGAAAAGGTGTTAAAAGCATGGATTTGAAGCTCAAAGATCACTAAGGCAAATAATGGATCTTAGGAGACAAAGATTGCAGATTTCAAGGTTCCGATATTTAAGAAAACCAAGTGGAGAAGGAATGAAGACGAAAGAACAAGTGCAGAATACACATTGACCGTGTCATCGAACATTATTCGATGACATCGAGGACACATTCGATGACATCAAACACAAGTCAATGACATCAAATTTATGAAGGAAAATTGAGTTGGTCACTAGACAAATTGAAGACAATTTTTGATAACTCGAGAACTCTCCTCGATGACTCGAAACTTTCCTCGATGACATCAAACTTTTTGTGGATTTTCGGTAAAACTCAATGGACACATTGGGCACCATTTTTGATTACTTGAAGGCATCATCGATGATATCAAAGACTTGCTCGATGACATCGAAGTATGCTTCATTGACATCGAATTTATTGAAGAAATTAAATAAACCCTTTGGACTATTTTGGACACATTATCGATTCCTCGAACAACGCTCGATGACATCGAAGGTAGGTTCGATGACATGGAAGGTTACAGAGTCCGGATGAAGTTACAAAAATATGAAAAAACTATGTATAAAAGACACCTTCGATGACATCAAAGGCAGTTCGATGTCATCGAACGAATCGCGCGAAGTTAACTGAGAGTTATGCGGAGTGCATAAATTTGAGGCAGTTTTTGGATTTTTTTCAAAGAGGTGCGAAAGGCAGTGTTGAACAACTATAAATAGGAGTCCCCAGGGCATCCCTAGGTATCTATGTAATTAATCTAGGGTTTGGAGGAGCGAAGCACAAGGGCGGAGAGCCGTCGCCAAGCGCTTTTCTTCTTTCTTCCTTAGTTTTTCAAGCTTTCTTCTAGGGTTTTAGTTCCAATCATAACTATGATTGGTTAAACCTCTTAGGTAGGGCTAAGATGTGAAGCTTGTAGCATGATGGGATATTTTCTATTACTTTGATTCATGTTTATGTTAAATTCTCTTTGATTCTAGTTTGATATTTAAGAAATACTTTCCGTTTTTAATGGTTTATTGTGACTCAAATTACAATAGATTTGTGATAGCTTTGAGTATCTCTTTTCATGTATTGAGATTGTGAAATTAGGAAATCCTGTTGTTCACCATCGTCCCTTGGGCATGGTTAGATGATGGAATCCCTTCTAATCTTCATGATTCTCTTATGTTTTGTTATGAGATTGGTATATCCTACTGTGAGCCATTGTCTCCTAGGCATGGTTTTATAACAAAATCACTTCCAGTTCTCACAACTCTCATCCATTGAGAATTAGATCAAAGGAAGTTCATATTTGAATTCACTGAGATATCTTCCAACTAGGAAAGATGGGTGTCAGGCCTGTGTCCTAGTGTCATTCCGTTCCTTAGGATCCCGCGGTCCTTTTCATCAAATTCTAGTGACACATGACCTATAGATAGCATTTGCGAGCGACCCTAAGTCGCATCCTGTAAACCTGAGCCAACTTAACCCGAGACCTATGCCATTGTGACCGTATCATCGTCGCAGTTCCAACACCGCATCTCGTGCACTAATCCGATGCTTAGATTGTGAGATGTGGCCCGCACTCTATTCTAACCATGGACCGCATGTTGCGGGGCCAGGACATTCCAGATAGTACCATTTCCTAGGACCATCATGAGAGTGATGTCACCCTAAGCTACTAGCCTAGGAGTGACATTATCCACTCCCATGCTTGTTAGGTAATCATGGTAGGCATGCCTCTCTTACCCATACATGCTAGTAATGATGCCCTTTCTCTCCCATGCGTCTTACAAATGCCATGATTGCTCTTACAAACCATCATTTCTCTATCTTTTCTCCCTCTCCCTCCCATTCTCTCTCACTTCCTCCATTATAACTCTAGGGAGCTTGGATATCCCTCCTTGGAGAGAAACCCATCCAAAAAATCCAGCCCTATTGCAGCCCAAGATCTCTCAATCCAACCATCCCAAGCCCATCTCAACCATTAAATCAACCCTCTTGGAGCTCTAGAACCTATAGGTGGAAGGAGGAAGAGATTTGATGTGGGTGCTTCTTAGCACTAGTTTCTTTTATATCTTTACATGGATCTTCATCCTTTTTAGCATGTGGCAACTGAGACCCACCAATCAATGGTTGAGATCCAATCTTGGTCCCTAGGTGTGGCCAATGTCCCACCATAACTTGTATGTATGTGTCTATGGTGAGACCATTCTCCATGGATCCTACCATGATGTTTCTATGTTATGCAACTTGTAATGGCCACTTAGGCCCTGATTTATGTGGTGGAATGAGATTTCCCCACTAGAATTTTTTATGTATGGCCCATCTATTTGGGGCTCATCTAATGTATATGTGTAACCACGAGAGGAGCTCATAGTGGCGGAGCTCCTCCCACCACCACCATCTTCTCTCTCTCTCTCTCTCTCTCTCTCTCCCCTTATGTGATGGCCCACCTGATGATGCATGTACTTTATCATAGTTGTCCAATAGTGGGACACCCACCATCTAGCCAATAGGGCCCATCTTGCTGCCTAGATTGGGCCTGCATGGCTGGACAGACCATGCAGGCCTGGTTGAAGGGAAAAACACAAATATCGGCCTGATCCTGGGGCTATGTGGCCCACCCTGATGGACCTACTATGTGTATGCATTTTATATCCATACCGTCCACTTGTGCAACCCACCATGATGTTATCCACACTACCTGTCCAGCGGGCAGGCCTACTACATGTCCATTTGGACAGGCCTGGATGAAGGAAAATAAATGCCAGCTTGTATCTAAGTGGTGGGCCACACGTGTGGACCCACCATTATCATATGTGTTGTATACCCCCCACAGTCTAGTGCTTGGATGTGGATGGTGGGGCCTGCCTTAATGAGGTGTGGCGTCCACACCGTCCAGATAGGCTGGACGTGAGAGCCCACCATGATGTAAGTGTTTTTATCCACACTGTCCAAATCCCTAGAGGGTGGGACCCACCCTGCACGTATTGCAGGTGTAAGTGGTGGGGCCTGCCTTAATGTAAATGTTTTATGCAGGTTGTCTAGTCCCTAAATGTGGGGCATGCAGTGATGTATGTGTTCTATCCTCACCGTCCATCCCTGGACAGTGAGACCCACCTTGATGAATGTATTGTATAGCCACACTGTCCTCATGTGGGATGGTGGGACTCACCTGACGCGTGGTGTCCAGCACCAGCCACACATGGACAGTGGCCCACATGATGTATGTGTTCCATATCCACACCGTCTGTCCGTTTTGCTGTACACGTAGGGCCCACCTGCTGTATGTGCAGGGCTCACCCTGTTGCATGTATTCCATCTGCACTGTCCGTTTGGTGAGGCCCATCTGCACTGTACAGGTCTGCCGTGATGTGTATGTGAATCTAGGCAGTCCAGATTTCGGGACGTCCAGTAGGCCCAGATGGGCTGGCCGTCAACCAAGAGGCCCACCATGTTGTATGTGTTCTATATGAATGTTGTCCATCTATTTTGCCGGACCATAGGGGCTGACCCAAAGGACCCACCATGATGTATGTGATTATATTCATGCTATCCATTTATTTTCTTGACCATATGGGCTGCCCCATAAGGCCCACTATGATGTATATGCGGCCCATGTGATGAGGCCCAATGTGATGTGCGTGAGGCCCTTGTGCGAGGCCCAATGTGATGTGCGTGAGGCCCTTATGATGAGGCCCATTATGATGTATGTGAGGCCCTTCATGATGTATATGTGGCCCTTAAGTGAGGCCCAATTGTGAATGATATGAATGCTACTCATTTATTTTCCCAAGTAGTATTCAGGCCATGGGCCTGATTATAAGCTAGATTTCATGCGGGCCATACTCTAGGGGATAATGGTGGTTAAATGTCCACGTTGTGATCCTCCCTAGGGCCCTTTGTTAGGCCCATTCTCATCTATTTGGGCCCTCCTAGTGTTACCCATCTAACTTTAGTAGGCTAACCCAAACCATTAGGCCCCCACTATGGATTATGCTTCTACCATGCCATGTAGACTTGTCTAAAGCTCTTAGGCCCACATTATGCTTATAGGGCCCCTTATGTAACGCCCTGAAAATCGGGGGTCGAGCATAAACTCAACTCCCGAGTTCCAGAACATCACTTATGCAACAAAATGAATGATGATTGAATGTTGACTGTATTCGTGCATTGAACATGAGTGAGATTAAGCCAAAACAGCATATCATACTCCAGAGACAGTTAATTTTGCAAGCGGAAGACTATGATAAATAGATAAAATATATAAACTATGATGAGTCTCCAGAGTGTGATAACATTACCAGGTTAAATAAATACAAGTACAGTTTTAAAATATACCAAATGTGTAAGTTTAATGTCTTCTATCCCCGCATACACTGACGTTCCCAGACAATACAATACCAAGTCTTCAGAGACCCGCCAGAGAATTTCATGATAGGAGAACTCCTCCTCATCACCATAGAAGTAGTCCGGCCCTGCTTCACAAGCATCGCCATCACCTGAAACTCAACAAATCTGTTTGGTGTGTACAACACCGTCCCGTAACGTGGGAGTGAGTAGCTAACTTAGTGGAACAATAAGGCATAAGTTAACATGTTATCAATGCAGTCAAGCAGTAATGATAAAGCAGTAAATCAAGCACTCCTAATTACTCTGATTAATGCAAGTATGAATGCAGGTATGATGGATGCCCTCACCGACATACTCCCTCATGCGACACCATCTCACGTTCGCGCATGCTTACATCCCACAGTGCTCCACATCTTCCAGGCACATGCGATGCATGATGAGCATGATTACCGAGTTTTTAATTAATCCATTTCAAACAGCAGGATTGGGAAACCAAGGTACCTCCCTTGTATCATTCCCAAGCATGATCCATTCTAGGTCGTCATCCTAGTTAATATCGACGATGGTGTATTTTCTAGGTCACTGCGAGAGGTCGCCCCAGTGGTCATTACGCACAAAAGGTTGCACCACTCCCCCATCACCCCTTAAACGATTCATCACTATACAGAAACAGGCCTAGTTCATACTCTATATATTGCGGCGAACCCTAAGGCGCACTGCGACTTCAGAATATGCTCGCGGTCACTACAAAGGGCTGTCAGGGCTGTTACGCACAAAAGGTTGCACCACTCTCCCATCACCTTATCAATGTAGGCCGACAGCACGAATATAGTGTCCCATACCACCATAATCGGCTCACGAGTTAAAGTGCTCACTGGTCACTACGGGGAGGCACGTAGCCCCAGCGTAGGCCGACAGCTCGACCACGGTGTCCCATACCACCATGCCCGGCTCATGAGTCTTAGCGGATCAAGGTACCATGGTTAAAAGGGTTTTCACTGGTAAGTTTGGTACCCTAGGTTCAAGCAGTAGTGACCAAACATGGTGAACATACATTAGACAAATCAGGTTACATGACGAGCTCGGCTAGCTCGAGTATACAACAAGTCGAACGACATGAAGTGCATAAGCACTTCGCGTGGCCAACCACTATCGCCAACCAAAGTACGACTCGATTTCGTCGAACACATCTCACGTGGTGACATGAAACTTAACCACGATCTCCAATCTAGTACCGATTGTCTGGACTATAATCATAGCCCCAAGCACAATCAATTGTCATCCATAGCATGTGGAGTAAAGCATGATAAACAAAGTAATTCAAGCATGATAAATAAAGTAGTTCAAACATGCTAGTAGGCATGTTATAAGCATATTATAAAGCATGATATAAAGCATGTTGAAAAACACTACATTAATAGGAATACAAACACATGTATTGTAAGTAAGTGGTTTAGGTGATCAACCTCATGGAGGTAATCATGCACGTCGCTAGGATAGTCGAGAATTCAATCTCAACACCCTTAAACATTACAATTTACTAACTACTACTCATTCAGACATTTCAACAAACACTTTAAAATACAGGAATCAACATACATGACATATGTTGATCACAGAGGTATAAGGCCAAATCCTTTCACTAGGGAGTTACCCCAATCATAACACGCATACACCAATGACGGATAGTCATGGCAAGCAGGAAACCAAGTTCCATATTCATTCAGTCATTTCCATAAACACTTGGGCCACACATTTTAGCATATATAGTGTGTATTGGCTGTGGCGTGATTTAGGGTAAATCCTTTCGTCAAAGGGGTATTGCCAATACAACAATCAATTATCCATGACAATTAGTTATTGCGAGCACGAATGAGAATTCTATACTCATTCAGTCATTTTCACAACACTTAGAATACACTATTACAACATAGATGGTGTATGTTAGCAAAACATGTATTAGGGCTATTTTTTAGCCAAGTGAGTATTTTATCCATGTATAATATATTACTACAACAAATAATCATGATAAATACATCTCCAAAATTTATACGTATACAGTATTTTCTAGAATACGCATTTTCAACATACATAGTGTATACAAGCAAACATGTATTACGGCGATTTCCTTCGCCAAGAAAATATTTTATACGCACATAATATATTTATACGACAATTAATCATGACAAACACATCGTTAAAATATACATGTATATGGTACTTCTTACAATACCGTATTTCTACATACATAGTGTTTATTAGTAAACATGTATTTAGGCGAATCCTTTCGCCAAATAAGTATTTTATCCATACGTCATATATCCATACGACAAATAAACATGTCAAACACATTTTCATAAAAAATACGTATACGGTATTTTATACGAATACCTAGAGTATGTGAAATTCCAAATTCTACAATTCTAATCGAAACAGAAAACGGAAGGCACTTTGTACATGTGCAATTGCATGCAGATCATGAATCTACCATTATCTGACATTGAAAGCGTTGAAAACCGTAACTTATATACTTAAAGTCCTCACCTTTGCCTTTGGAAACGAAACGAATCAGCAAGGGTAGTAGACTTCCGTATACGGGAGATTTCTAGCCTAAAGAGCGGAATCGGTTAGCTTTTTCATAACCCACAACGATTCTACCTTAAATCAGGCCTAGGGTTAGGGTTTCTTACCTTCAAATGGGATGGATACCACCGGAAAAGCGCCTAGAACAGGGCGGTGTAGGCCGTGCGACAATCGAAAGCAGTAGGAGGAAGATCTCCCACAAAACCCAAGCTCTTCTCTCTCTTTTCTCTCTCTCCCTCTAGGGTTTTTCTCCCAAATTCGTATGGCTGTGAGAGGGGCTGTTCTAAGCCCCTTTTATAGCAAAAAAACATTCCCAAACTAGATTCATTTTCAAGGGTGACTGCTTATATAGGCATTTCGCCATTTTTCCAGCTCAAAAGGGAGGTTCTGGTGGCCCTCCTTGAACCAAACGTCAGACTTAAGCTCACCATCTATAGATCTACGTGGGATTACATTTTTGACTCGATCGGATTCCCAGATCGCACGTGTCGGACCACTTTCAGTTCGACGGTCAGTGGGCCACGATCAGAAATTCCAAGTACATGTAAATGTTCCTGAAATTTTTCTTAATCCGAGGGTGTAATTTGGTCTGATTCTGACGGTCAGGTTGCTTAATACTGACGCGTCAACGAATGATGCCAGATCACTATTCCAGATATTTATTTTGGATGGGAATAGTGTTTTTCACACTCCCTCGCTCCGAACTGAAACGAATGGCCATGGAACATCGGATGGAGCTGATTTTTGAGATGATTGTTAAGCCCAGTGAGGCGGTCCTAGTTCCTTAGCTTCGGGTTAATCGGACTCCCGATGTGCGATCTAGACCTAATACGAAGTTTCGTTTCATTCTCGAGAGCAGACGGGAAATGAGTTTGGTTCTAAACTTTAGGGTAACCTTGCGCCAATGATTCTGTAACTTTTGGGTCTTGCAGATCGTATTTAAAGCGATCCTAACGGATTTCATGGCTAATCGAGTTTAGTACTTAGTTAACTTTGTTAAATTTCTAAAGAATTTAATCCTAAGTGATTTTCGTCTGAGGTGGAACTTAGTCCATTGTAGTTTGTATATAAAGTGATCCAAGTTATACTACTTAGCTAGTTTAAGATAGTGTCTAGGGCGAAGGTGCTTTGAAAAATTGGAAGCACAAGGTAGTGAAGGGTGGGATTTGTGAAGAAAATGGTTTAAGGAGCGATTTGAGGCTTTAATTGAGCGTTTAAGAAGTTAAACCTGTGTTAGGATTGATCCATTGCCTAAGGACGTCTAATCCCAGGTTGGTAAAAATCTGGGGCGTTACAATCTACCCCCCTTAAAACAAAATTTCGTCCCCGAAATTGCCTAAGGGTGATAAGAAAAGATTTCTATTATTTCATTTGCCTAAGACTTATTGATTTCGAGTTCCTACGCGTGGTAGGGTATATACTAGTCTGGTTCCTTTTAGTCTACCCCCCTTAAAACATGTTTCTTTATTCATTTCTCATACCCTGATGGTTTGCTACCATTTATTTCTTTACCTATTTGGAGTCTCGACGACAATTCCCACAATTTAGAGTAAGATATTTGTTTTCAATGTTTGACCAACACGGAGAGACGATAATGGTTGGCTTGATCCCGATACATCGATCATCTACCTGACCAGGGTAGGAGGCTCATCGTATCCCTTCCGGATCCTGGTGAATCCTGGTCTTCTGCTCGGTCAAGCAGTGAGTCCATTGGTAGTCGCCCAGGATTGAGAATTAGGTCAAGCCGCGAATGCTTCGCAGTTGTATATTTCAGTAACTCCGTAGTCCGATCACTCTAGAAACATAGGGAATGTCCATCATTGAAAGGTTCAAATTGTTTATTCTAAGGTTGCCCTTTAGGTCTTAGTTTAAGAGAGTCCTCGATATTATCTATGTCCCAGGGAAAGGGTGAATCAAATCTTACTAGATCATCCTAAAATGGTTTCATAGTAAAACTTGTTAGGGCTTCTATAATGTGCATATGTTAACGAGCACCGTTTCGATCCTGGGCTAGTGGGGTAGGGTCCACCGCGTTTCCGCTGCGCCACCCAGATCAAAGAGGCGCAATAGGTAACCTAACTAGATTGGGATCATAATGTTCTACCCCCCTTAAAACTTTATTTTCACCCTCAAGGCTCAAGATTTATGTCCTGCTCCGTATATCGGAACAAGGTGTAGTTTAGGATCTATCCTTGACATGAAATGGGATGCGATCTCCCACTACATTGGTCTTCTTTTCATCAATGTTGTGTATTATGGCATTGATACCTATGGTCATAGAAAGGAGCTAAAGATGAAGGGTATTGTGATTGATTCGGGGTCAGGTGTGAGTTTGTGGTGAGATGCCTAATTCTACCAAGGGGTTTTTGTCGCGGTCCAGACTTATCCTATTTAATCATGTCTAGCTTAATATGCATGCTACCTTTCTACGTTCATAAGCACAATATGTATGCCGACATGGCATGTGATTTAGGACCTGATTCTTAACTGTCTGTTGCTCACTTGGGAAATTCCTTAGGCCTAAAAGGAAATATTTCTATTGGCTATATATTCTCACACTTCTCAAAGACAAAATTATAAACTTTTGGTTGTAAGTGGTCAAGCCAACACGGAAGAAAGTTGCGTAGTGGGTCTGAGCCAGATACATAGACCTTCTGCCTCGCGAAGACAGAAAATCATCGTATCAGTCCTTAATCCTAGGCGATCCCGACCTTCGCTTGATCGAGAGGGTTCATTGGTCACTACCAGGATTGAGAATTCGATTCAAACCGCGAATACCTCGCTAATGTGTAGTTTCTCTGCCCCGTGTCCTCGATTGTACTAAGTCCTTGAGAAGGCAATTCTGAGGGTGTATTGATTTGATCTAACATTAAATCCAAAGGATATATAAGTTTTCTATGAGCGTGAATAGTTTCTATGTCATACAACCTTCCCATGAGTTATTAAAGGAGCCTATGAGTATTAAGGGGTCCGACGAAGGAGTAAGGTCTCACTCCAACCTAATTCAGCCCATTAATTAAGTCCATCTTTCAACTATCTTGCAATTATCTTAGCATAATCAGTCTTTTACGTTCCGTAGTAGAACCAGTAGCCTAGTCTCAATTTATGAATAGTGGTAATCTATTAGTCTATACTTACACACTAGATGATTTCAGATCATTTCTAATACAAGAAAATATTCATCGTGTAGGGTCAAACGTTGTCTAAGTGGAATTGAGTTGTCTGTACTTGACACTCGAGCTTTTCACACATGCTCACACCAGCTAAGAAGATCCTGGAGTTTGTATTATTAATTTGTTGGATTTCCTATATGGTCAGGTCTGTCAAGACTAGGAGTATCGCTCTAGGTCCAAACTCTATGGGCCTATCTATCAAACAACCATTTACTCCAAAAGCTTAAGCTATCAGAGTGCGGTGGGTTAATGTATATCAAGGGACTTTATCACTTCAACACAATTTGGCCAGTGGCCTTAAGTTGTATTAAATGGGACCGCATTACTAATCCTACCTTGGGATTGGGTGTGACATGGTTGGTAGGAGGGTGGGAGGGGATTAAATTTTATAGGCCTTGGAAAAATGAGCCTGGTGTTGGAAAAACGTGAGATGGGATTTTCCATACCCCACGATGGGAAAATTTCTAAGTGTTATTGGAAAGGAATTCTCGAAATTTACTCTTAATTGTGTACATTCTAAACATGGTGTCGGAAGACATAGGATACACCCAATCTAGGGGCCATACCCTACATATACATTTATTATTACTTTTACAATTCTATCCACCGTAAACTTATCTAATGTAATTTGGCCGAACGGACCCTAAACGTTCTCAAATACTTAAAACATTCTACCAACTACTACACCTATCAACAGGAAAACATAACCACCCTAAGATAGTAGCTCATGCAAACTACAAGACAACATATGGATGAGCTCGGATAGAGTCATGGAAAATGAGGATAAGAGAAATGGGGGGGCTGGAGTTTTTTTTTGGTTCTCCATGGACTTGAGCCTCAACAAGGATTGTAAAGGCCAAGAAGGTAGGGAATGGAGAAGGTAAAAGGGAGAAATGAGATAGGTTTGAAGGTTGCACGAATTTGAGCTCCAAATGGGGGATGTGAGAGCTCCAACGTTAGAGAAAAGGGAAAAGGATGAGGCTAGGGCTGTTGTGGACAGTTGGAGTGGGTGATTTATGGAAGAAAATAGGGGATTGCAAGGTTTAGGGGAATGGGTTGAGAGAAAAATCAGAAATGGTGGGTTTGGGCGTTTGGAAGGGGTGATATGAGAGAGAGGGGAGCTCCAACCCCTAAAATCCTAAACCCCAGAACAAACCGCACCCACCACGCGCTAGGGGAGGTCGGGCCGACCAGTTCTAGGCCCGGCCCCACGTCCGAATCCCCACCTGACCGCGGTCCGCCTTGGCCGGAACCGCGCCGCCGCGGTGGGGCCGTGTTCTCTGTGGTCCCAAGGTGCCAAATGCACCCTGGTTCGACCCTGGGTCCCATCGGATCTAAGCGGGGAGGCCCCCGAATCCGATTCGCTCCATTTCAGGTAGTTTTCGGGATAATTGGACGTAACTTGCAATCCGAAATGAGTTATCTGATGTAAAATATATGAATTTGGGGTAGAACGAGTTAATGAAGCCAACCAACCCTGCTATGCAGGGTTGCGCAGCCCGAAATTATGAAAAAAGCCTCCGATTGACAGTCATTTCTCCGTTTTAATTTCATTTCACTAAAATAGTAGTTTTTAGTTCAATTACTCTTCATCCATTGGGCTTTAGGAGTTGCGCTCATCACGTAAAGACCTTAGAATAATTAAGAGAATGGTTTGGTGAAGCCAAATAGGACACTTACTATTTTTGGCCGAAAACCTTGCACACTAGTAGACATCACGACCCTATAGTAAGTCACAAATTCTAGGAGTTTTAGTTGTAGTTTGTTTCTTATTTCCTTCCCATGACTTGGTATCCCTATTTAAAGGGTTGTGAACTCAATTTTTTTTTTGTAATCATTCATTAATCAATTTGAATTTATTAGAATTTATTTCTACTTTCTACTTTTCTTTCCTCATGAATTCGAGAAGTCTCTGTGAGGAGTCCAGAGAAGCTCCGGGGATTCGGAGTAGTTATCCTCATCACGTTCATCCCTTATTCTACCGATTTTCAACTGTTGGGATGATGTGGGTTGTAATCTAGAATTATCTATAGACGGCCTAGGAACATTTTAGGGTCGACTTGTGCGACCATGGTTGAATATAGACTCGATTTCGGCATTCGTTTTCAGTGAACTAGCCGCTAGACGGAACAGGGATGTCTAAGACTGTTTCTACATTCCGTCGCTCCCTCCTAAGTCAGAGTGCGTCAGTGTGCGTCGTGTGACCATAACCCAGGTCCGGTTTAATCCAAATCATGCTCTGATACCATCTTGTAACGCCCTGAAAAACGGGGGTCGAGCATAAACTCAACTCCCGAGTTCCAGAACATCACTTATGCAACAAAATGAATGATGATTGAATGTTGGCTGTATTCGTGCATTGAACATGAGTGAGATTAAGCCAAAACAAAGATATCATACTCCGAGAGGCAGTTAATTTTGCAAGCGGAAGACTATGATAAATAGATAAAATATATAAACTATGATGAGTCTCCGAGTGTGATAACATTACCAGGTTAAATAAATACAAGTACGCTTCTAAAATATACCAAATGTGTAAGTTTAATGTCTTCTATCCCCGGACTACCACGGCCAGGCAATACAAGCACTGTGTCTTCGAGAGACCCGCCAGAGAATTTCATGATAGGAGAACTCCTCCTCATCACCATAGAAGTAGTCCTACCTGCTTCACAAGCATCGCCATCACCAAAACTCAACAAATCTGTTTGGTGTGTACAACACCGTCCCGTAATGTGGGAGTGAGCAGCTAACTCAGTGGAACAATAAGGCATAAGTTAACATGTTATCAATGCAGTCAAGCAGTAATGATAAAGCAGTAAATCAAGCACTCCTAATTACTCTGATTAATGCAAGTATTAATGCAGGTATGATGGATGCCCTCACCGACATACTCCCTCATGCGACACCATCTCACGTTCGCGCATGCTTACATCCCACAGTGCTCCACATCTTCCAGGCACATGCGATGCATGATGCGCATGATTACCGAGTTTTTAATTAATCCATTTCAAACAGCAGGATTGGGAAACCAAGGTACCTCCCTTGTATCATTCCCAAACATGATCCATTCTAGGGTCATCAGTCCTAGTTAATATCAGACGATGGTGTATTTTCTAGGTCACTGCAGAGGCTGTCAGGGCTGTTATGCACAAAAGGTTGCACCACTCCCCCATCACCCCTTAAACGATTCATCACTATACAGAAACAGGCCTAGTTCATACTCTATATATCGCGGCGAACCCTAAGGCGCACTGCGACTTCAGAATATGCTCGCGGTCACTACAAAGGGTCGCTGCCGGTACATTACGCACAAAGGTTGCACCACTCCCCATCACCTTATCAATGTAGGCCGACAGCACGAATATAGTGTCCCATACCACCATAATCGGCTCATGAGTTAAGGTGCTCACTGGTCACTACGGGGAGGCACATAGCCCCAGCGTAGGCCGACAGCTCGACCACGGTGTCCCATACCACCATGCCCGGCTCATGAGTCTTAGCGGATCGAGGTACCATGGTTAAAAGGGTTTTCACTGGTAAGTTTGGTACCCTAGGTTCAAGCAGTAGCGACCAAACATGGTGAACATACATTAGACAAATCAGGTTACATGACGAGCTCGGCTAGCTCGAGTATACAACAAGTCGAACGACATGAAGTGCATAAGCACTTCGCGTGGCCAACCACTATCGCCAACCAAAGTACGACTCGATTTCGTCGAACACATCTCACGTGGTGACATGAAACTCAACCACGATCTCCAATCTAGTACCGATTGTCTGGACTATAATCATAGCCCCAAGCACAATCAATTGTCATCCATAGCATGTAGAGTAAAGCATGATAAACAAAGTAATTCAAGCATGATAAATAAAGTAGTTCAAACATGGTAGTAGGCATGTTATAAGCATATTATAAAGCATGATATAAAGCATGTTGTAAAACACTACATTAATAGGAATACAAACACATGTATTGTAAGTAAGTGGTTTAGGTGATCAACCTCATGGAGGTAATCATGCACGTCGCTAGGATAGTCGAGAATCCAATCTCAACACCCTTAAACATTACAATTTACTAACTACTACTCATTCAGACATTTCAACAAACACTTTAAAATACAGGAATCAACATACATGACATATGTTGATCACAGAGGTATAAGGCCAAATCCTTTCACTAGGGAGTTACCCCAATCATAACACGCATACACCCATGACGGATAGTCATGGCAAGCAGGAAACCAAGTTCCATATTCATTCAGTCATTTCCACAAACACTTGGGCCACACATTTTAGCATATATAGTGTGTATTGGCCGTGGCGTGATTTAGGGTAAATCCTTTCGTCAAAGGGGTATTGCCAATACAACAATCAATTATCCATGACAATTAGTCATGGCGAGCACGAATGAGAATTCTATACTCATTCAGTCATTTTCACAACACTTAGAATACACTATTACAACATAGATGGTGTATGTTAGCAAAACATGTATTAGGGCTATCCTTTAGCCAAGTGAGTATTTTATCCATGTATAATATATTACTACAACAAATAATCATGATAAATACATCTCCAAAATTTATACGTATACAGTATTTTCTAGAATACGCATTTTCAACATACATAGTGTATACAAGCAAACATGTATTACGGTGATTTCCTTCGCCAAGAAAATATTTTATACGCACATAATATATTTATACGACAATTAATCATGACAAACACATCGTTAAAATATACATGTATATGGTACTTCTTACAATACCGTATTTCTACATACATAGTGTTTATTAGTAAACATGTATTTAGGCGAATCCTTTCGCCAAATAAGTATTTTATCCATACGTCATATATCCATACGACAAATAAACATGTCAAACACATTTCCATAAAAAATACGTATACGGTATTTTATACGAATACCTAGAGTATGTGAAATTCCAAATTCTACAATTCTAATCGAAACAGAAAACGGAAGGCACTTTGTACATGTGCAATTGCATGCAGATCATGAATCTACCATTATCTGACATTGAAAGCATTGAAAACCGTAACTTATACACTTAAAGTCCTCACCTTTGCCTTTAGAAACGAAACGAATCAGCAAGGGTAGTAGACTTCTGTATACGGGAGATTTCTAGCCTAAAGAGCGGAATCGGTTAGCTTTTTCATAACCCACAACGATTCTACCTTAAATCAGGCCTAGGGTTAGGGTTTCTTACCTTCAAATGGGATGGATACCGCCGGGAAAGCGCCTAGAACAGGGCGGTGTAGGCCGTGCGACAACCGAAAGCAGTAGGAGGAAGATCTCCCACAAAACCCAAGCTCTTCTCTCTCTTTTCTCTCTCTCCCTCTAGAGTTTTTCTCCCAAATTCGTATGGCTGTGAGAGGGGCTGTTCTAAGCCCCTTTTATAGCAAAAAACATTCCTAAACTAGACTCAGTTTCAAGGGTGACTGCTTATATAGGCATTTCGCCATTTTTCCAGCTCAAAAGGGAGGTTCTGGTGGCCCTCCTTGAACCAAACGTCAGACTTAAGCTCACCATCTATAGATCTACGTGGGATTACGTTCTTGACTCGATCGGATTCCCAGATCACACATGGCGGACCACTTTCAGTTAGACGGTCAGTGGGCCACGATCAGAAATTCCAAGTACATGTAAATGTTCCTGAAATTTTTCTTAATCCGAGGGTGTAATTTGGTCGATTCGCGGTCGGTCGTGCTTAATCTTGACGCGTCAACGAATGATGCGGATCACTATTCCAGATATTTATTTTGGATGGGAATAGTGTTTTTCACACTCCCTCGCTCCGAACCGAAACGAATGGCCATGGAACATCGGATAGAGCTGATTTTTGAGATGATTGTTAAGCCCAGTGGGGCGGTCCTAGTTCCTTAGCTTCGGGTTAATCGGACTCCCGATGTGCGATCTAGACCTAATACGAAGTTTCGTTTCATTCCCGAGAAGCGATGACGGGAAATGAGTTTGGTTCTAAACTTTAGGGTAACCTAGCGCCAATGATTCTGCAACTTTTGGGTCTTGCAGATCGTATTTAAAGCGATCCTAACGGATTTCATGGCTAATCGAGTTTAGTACTTAGTTAACTTTGTTAAATTTCTAAAGAATTTAATCCTAAGTGATTTTCGTCTGAGGTGAAACTTAGTCCATTGTAGTTTGTATATAAAGTGATCCAAGTTATACTACTTAGCTAGTTTAAGATAGTGTCTAGGGCGAAGGTGCTTTGAAAAATTGAAAGCACAAGGTAGTGAAGGGTGGGATTTGTGAAGAAAATGGTTTAAGGAGCGATTTGAGGCTTTAATTGAGCGTTTAAGAAGTTAAACCTGTGTTAGGATTGATCCATTGCCTAAGGACGTCTAATCCCAGGTTGACAAAAATCCGGGGCGTTACACCTTAGGAAGCCCAATTTACTTCATAATGGGATGGGTAAGAAAGCCCATTCCCTATTCTTAGGCCCATTCTTAAAATGGGTAGGCATCTAGGCCCATCTTTGATGTGAGGAGAGTACATCCACTACCAGAAAACTGGGTAAAGGCTATGGATAAAACTGTAGCTAAAATTCTATGGCTACGGTTAGAGTCCGTAGCACGACCGTAGCCATTGGTACCATAGCCATGGGTCTTAAAGCTATGGGTACGGATTAAATCCGTAGCTATAGCTTACGTAGGTCTAAAGTATATATAACTACGAATTATATCTGTAGCTAAAAGTAGTACGAGAACCGTAGTAATAGGCTGAAATCAACAACAGCTACGGTTTCTAGATAAAGGGCTACGGTTAATAGTCGTAGCTAATGCCTATTTGAAAAAAATTAAGAAAATATAATAATGGCATCACTTACGATTGTAGTACATGCGCTAATAGATCAACTCATATAAGCTAATATAGATAAATACTTCATGGCTAAATCATTCATTCATTCAATCAAACACAATCATTCATTCATTCAATCAAATACAATCATTCATCTTAATCCATTCACAAAAGTACAATGCCAACATAATAGTTATGTCTATTTAAAGTTCTCATTGACAGCAAGATCCAACACCTTCTCATAGCCAAATAACTTCTCAACAATTGCAAGGGAGAACTCTATGGATGTGCCTCTACTGGTTATCAATTTGCCATCAACTAACACCCTATTCTCAGCTTTTCTTTGATCTGAAAGCTTACTGCACATGGCTGAGTCAAAGAAAGACAACAACAAGATGACATAAAAAATTATTATTTCACGGCACGAGACAAAGAAAGAGGTAGATCCACAGCAGTAGTAGATCCCAACATAGAAAACAATGGGGAGAGTGACGCCCACCATTAAAACCTTACTAAAGTCTACCACGTTGTTTATTTGAGATTCAACTTGTATATCGGACTGTGGGTGTGTTCAGGGTGTGTAAACAACATGATAAAAACAAGAACTTCACCTATAGGGAGTGATCTCAGTTTCATCAGGTGAAATCCATTGAAATCCATATGAATTTTCGGCTTTCAAATAGACTAAAACTGGATGGTGTTGAAAGCTTGATGATCCCTACAAGTTCTTGAAGCAGATGCAGTTTTCATCGCTAGTGGGACAACCTTTAATCAAGATCATATGGTTGTTCTGGAAAAAGAATGAAAAAAAAAAAAAAAAAAAAACATCAGCAGCAAAGAATAATGATTTAGAACTCAAATCCTCCTTAAACCAAGCAAGCAAGCACAGGATATGAAAGAATACAAGCCTTACTAATAGAATGCTTAATAGTTTCCACTCCTTGAAAGTGTGGATATGCAATATGTCTTAAACTGTGTGGTCTTCATGACTTACCAACAAAATAATAAGGTCATATTGCAGCTTGCCAGCCTCCTTAAGGAGCATATCAGCCACTAGTTTCACTTTTCTAGCTACCACTATTTCTAATTTATCTTTGATAGATGCTACCACCACATTTACCTTTGATCTCCACAAAATATCAATTATCATAACAACTTCCATCTCCACTGAGCCATTGGCAATTGGTACCAAAATCTGCAAGAAAGTGCCAACTGTTCAGAACATAGGAAATTTGTGAATCCATCAAATCACAAGTACAAAGAGATGACATATGAGTAGTAGCTGCAGATGAAATCATAGTTCTAAAATTTGCCAAATCAACCCAAAATTCAGCCAAGTCAACTCGACTTAGTAAAATTTCTAACCAAGTCATCAGGAAACCCAGTAGTAGGAGTAACTCAATGAGACTTGTTGTGGCTCTCTGTTTGGTTTTATAATAAAAAAATAATAATAAGCAAAGAGCAAGAATTGAACCTCATCTTCCCTTTAATTAAGCACAACTCCTAACCAGAAAAGCACACATCCTCAATTGTCGTTACACATTATGTTTTATACTACTTATGTTATATGAATTTATTTTACATATTTATTAAATTGTTTGATTATAATTTAAAAAGAATGCCAAGGAGGTCGAGACTTATTTCCTAGTCAACATGTTGCTAAGGGCCATCTTCTTCAATCCATATTAATGGAAGAAGTGTGCAATTGGACATCTTTCTCCATGCCGAGATTTCAGTTTCAATTGCATAAAGGTTACAAGCTGGATGTGCATGTGCAAGAATAATGTCAAATCAATCATTAAAAAGTTGCTCCACTAAATCATGCTCTATCGATCATCCCACTTGAAACTTGCTTCATTTAGAATTGAGTTTTAACCACATTGTTGAATACATAATGAAGCCAACAGAATTTTCATCTTTAGATTCCTTCTAGATGCTCGTAAGGTAAAACGGAAGAAATACACTGTGTCATGTCATTACCAATTGACTGACACCAAGCAGATCACCACTATAGAAGTAGATCAAAAGTCATAAGTATACTTGCGGAAGCCCTGTTCAATCAGGAAGATGATAGCTTTCCATGTTTCCTATTATTGTCTAGAGATTTTGGACCAAATGCTAGCCCATTAGTTACTTTCTCCAATGGTGTTGCATATTTACTGTATATGTTGTAATATGCTAGCCCATTGGTGTTCTTTTTAATAAAATTCTCTTTACCTGTCAATAAAATACAAATTTATGTATGTATGAACATATGTGCCTTACGTACCTGAGATAACTGAGATATTAGCACCTAGCACTGGATACTTGATGATTCATACAACAATGAAGCACTTTGGCATCTGTAAAAAACAAAACGACAAGAAAAATGCTGCATACATTTACTAGTTTGCATTGGAACAAATAACTAACTGATTAAAAATTTGACACTCTTCCAACCAATTAAAAGAACAAAATTCTTGTCAATTACAAGAGATGAACTGATAATTTAAAGATATACCTTCCAACAGGAATGTTCTTTGGAACCTATGACCATGCATAAGCTTCCAATATGCAGAGATAAAATGTAAATCAGCAAATTCTAGCTGGTTCTCAATGCAAATATCTGAGTTAGCTATAAAGCACTCAAGTGTTAGTACATGTGCATGCCAAGAAACACTATTATTTTTATTATTTCCACTTCATTTAAATGACCATAAGCAATTCAATTCGCATATGTTATTTCCTAAGGCAATCCCAATGAGATTGCCTTGGGAAATTTAAGTTACCATGGATCTCCACATTTGTTAGTTTTATATGAAAAAATGTCACTTGACAAGAATCAAGTAACAAGCTGCCCCTACCTCCATGATTCAAAAGTTTCAACTTTAATACAAAAGTTCCAGAATAACAACGTCAACCTTTCTCATTTCTTGCTTACATTGGCAATTCGGCATGTATGTTGTGAAGATCCTCTTCAATCATCTTCGATGAATCCTCTTGGCATTTTTCTCATAAATCATATTTCAAATAAACTTAGAAAAAGAAATCTAAAAGAATCAGATGATAACCAAGCATACCCAAGAAAGGCTAGAAAAAGAGGTTTATTTTCCGTATAAAACATTCCAAAAGGTAGTTTCCACTTTATTGAACTACTAGTTATTTTAATTCAATTCAATACTAGATAATACAGACTAAAGCCAGCTTGAAGCATACCCTTAGTTTTGAAATTTTAGACACAATTTATGCCTCTAGAATCAACATTCAAGGTAAAATGTGTCTCAACATAATCCAAGAAAATACTATGGAGAAAAAGAAGATTTAACAAAATCCAAGAAAATACTATGGAGAAAAAGAATATTTGACAGAATCCATAACAATTTTATAGAGATATTTATTGATTGAGAGATTTCATCGGCAATTTTCAAAATATTTTAACAAATAATTTCAAGCCCTCAATATATGTGAACACCCCTACTTTTACATATTGAAAACCTGAATGTTATAACACCATTTGGCCTCGCACATTGTATAATACATGGTTGCAACCAAAAAATTTTAGTAAGCTTCTTTTAAACTTCGTTAAAATTTTGGTAAGCTTCTTTTGGGAACTATTTATCTGGAACTCCACTAAGAACTTCTGAAAAGTAATACCTTTATGCGAACTAACAGAAGCTTGAGGTCTGACCTACTAACAACCTTTTTGCTACCTTTCTCAATCAGATTTCTAACCTGAAGCAGTCTGAACTTATTTAAATACAGTTACTAGTATGTAGCCATCAAGGTATGAGGTTTTGTAGGTCTTAATGAAAGTGGGAAAGAAAAATCCATACAACTTTGTCCAAATGCTCAAGAATAGATGATTGATCATTGGGGTCAATGTCCACCTCGTCCTTTAAAAGGACCTACTTAGAAAGCATGACATGGTATGAAAATACTCAAAAATATGAAAACCAAATTCCACAGAACTCCGTACCTCAACATATTCAAAAGGCCTCACTGACTTCAAAGGTATTTTAGTTGGACGATATTGATTCCCCTATAAATAGAAATCACTAGTTGTATTTCACATGTATGACCATTGACGAAAAAGATGAAAGGAGGTAAAAAGAAACAGGCTCCTTCACCAAAACAGCCTTAATTTCTAAAAGAAGGACATGCTTAAGCTTTGCTTCCCCATCGATTAATGATGTTGCAACAGACGACCCTGGTTAAGTTATATGAAAGCCCATCCCAGGAACTTCCTATGAAATTAGAAGCTACCCTCAATAAGATGCAATAAGAAGGAAGTAATCCACAGGCAACAAAAATGTTATCAGCAATACCTACGGATCAACGAGGCATTCATGTTCATGCCCCCACACCATGAAGTCCAGGAATCGTGGCAGGAAATGTTCATTTATCACGCTTTTTGGGATTTGTCTTGATCCTGCAATGCACAGATGTACAATTATAAGCAACAACAAATCAGGTAAGCATTTAATTTCCCACTACAAACATCTAGCAACTCACTAAAAATACTCATCACGAATCAATTTAAGTTGAGGAGATTGATTATGTTACTCTCTTTTTTCATGTGTTCTAACTTCTAGGTTACTCTCAAAGATAATGTCTAACCTGTTTTGATGGAGTACCATAATGTTGAACCAATCTGACACATCACACCCTTCTTAAGCTTCAGGCCTTACCCATTGTAGTTTTTTGCCCTTTTGTATACCCTGGTATACGGCTCTGTTTTCCAAATACAAAGGGTTAGACACAAATAATAAGAATATGAAGAGAGCCAACATCCTTAAGCAGTGACAAATAGCAGAGCACATAAGAAAATATGTCTTGATAGCATTGGGAACCATGAGAAGAACTCAAAACTGCCAATTAAAGAAACCAATGTTCCATGAGCAGCATATAAAAAATACACCAAATGCACACCAGCTCAAAGATTTCCTTATACAAGGTTCCTTCGTATGACCATGTTGGACCAACAAACTAGAGAGGTATGTTGCAACCTTGTCCTAGAGTGACTTGCAGTGTTTCTAACAAAATAATAAAAGATACAGAGAGAGAGAGAGAGGGAGGGAGATAGTGACACAAATTATTCCAAATAGATGACCTTGTCCCCAGAACAAAATGCATAAAAAGACAGACTCGAAGACAACCAATGGACTCCTAGAACCAGTGATCAGCAAATGGATTTCTTGCATGTTCTACAATAAGAAATGAGATGAAAAGTCTGCAAAATTGGACTTCTCAACAGTCACATGAGTAGTTCAAAAGTCATTGTGAGTTCTAGTTTTTGGAAATGCAAAAGTCCTAGTTATGAAAACACGGCTAAGGCTGATGTGCATGGGACATTTTAGATGATGCAGAGGAATGAGTCTACAGAATAAAAAAATGAATAGTTAGTGATGTGCATAGAATTTGAAGAATTTGAGAATCGTCATTGGTTGGCCATCCATGAACTTCTAGTTCATTTTTTTTCTTATTATCCTCAGATATTCATGTTGAACAAATGCAGAAAAAGCAATCAGATTGAAGCATCATCTAGCTCTCTATACAGTTTTCAGTAGGGCTGTTAATGGGAAGGTATAGGGTTTAGATATGCCCAAGCGTAGCCTTCAAGATGAAACCTGGGACCAAGCTGCTTGCTGTCAGACTCAGACATAAATATAAGGCCATGTTTGGATAATAGGGATTCCATGCCAAACAATGGAACAGAAAAACAGTTTTCCTTTGATGTGACAATTTTTATTGTTTGGATATGTAACGCCCTGAAAATCGGGGGTCGAGTGTAACTCAACTCCCGAGTTCCAACGCGTCACTTATGCAACATAATTAATGATGTTTAAATGTTGTCTGTGTTAGAGCAATAAACATGAATGAGATTATACCAAAACAGTAATTCATACTCCAGATCAATTGTATAAAAGCAAGCGGAAGACTGAACTATATATATATGTATGTAAAGAAACAAAATAAACGTTTCATTCTCCAGAGTATGAATCCATCTGAGTCACCATATACATGTCTATTTTATAAATAAAATGTCAAAAATAAAACTAAGTACAATCCCTGTGAAAACCCGTCGGTCCTGGCAGCCTAGTCGAAGCCACCAGAGAACTGCATATACGAGAACTCCTGGTCCTCGTCATAATCAGGCTCCGCCTCCAGAGTCGTCGGCTCGCCTAAACCTGAGACAGAGTCTGGTTAGTGTGCGCAACATCGTCCCGTAACGTGGGAGTGAGTAGCTAACTCAGTGGAACAATAAGGCATAAGTTATCATATTATCAATGCAGTCAAGCAGTAATGATAAAGCAGGAAGTCAAACACTCCTAGTTACTCTTATTAATGCAAGTATGTATGCAGGTATGATGGATGCCCTCACTGACATACTCCCTCATGCGACACCATCTCACGCTCGCGGCATGCTTACATCCCACAGTGCTCCACATCTTTCAGGCACATGCGATGTATGATGAGCATGATTACCGAGTTTTTTTATTTATCCATTTCAAACAGCAGGATTGGGAAACTAAGGTACCTCCCTTGTATCATTCCCAAACATGATCCATTCTAGGGTCATCAGTCCTAGTTAATATCAGACGATGGTGTGTTTTCTAGGTCACTGCAGAGGTCGCTGTGGTACATTACACATAAAGGTTACACCGCTCCCCCATCACCCCTTAAACGATTCATCACAATACAGAAATAGGCCTAGTTCATACTCTATATATCGCGGCGAACCCTAAGGCGCATTGCGACTTCAGAATATGCTCGCGGTCACTACAAAGGGCTACCAGGGCTGTTACGCACAAAGGTTACACCACTCCCCCATCACCTTATCAATGTAGGCCAACAGCGCGAATATAGTGTCCCATACCACCATAATCGGCTCACGAGTTAAGTTGCTCACTGGTCACTATGGGGAGGCACGTAGCCCCAGCGTAGGCCGACAGCTCGACCACGGTGTCCCATACTACTATGCCCGGCTTATGATTCTTAGCTGATCGAGGTACCATGGTTAACGAGATTTTCATTGGTAAGTTTGGTACCCTAGGTTCAAACATTAGCGACCAAACATGGTGAACATACATAGACACACGGGTTACTTGACGTGTTTGACTGGCTCGAGCGCACAACAAGTTGGGTGATATGAAGCGCAGAAGCACCTCGTGTGGCCAACCACTATCGCCAACCGAAGTACGACACGGGTTCGCCAACACATCATGTGTGGCGAAACGAATCTCAACCACAACTCCAAGTTTGATACCGGATGCCTGGACTATGGACATAGTCCCAAGCTCAATCAATTCCTAACCATAGCATGTGAAGTACCACATGATAACATGGTAATTCAAGAACACTAGCAATCATGTTATAAAGCATGTCATAAAGCATGTTAATAAACAAGTTACAAAGCATATTCAAAAGCATGTTGTAAAGCACTATACAAATAGGGATACAAATACATATATTTCATAAGTGAGTGGTTAGAGTATACAACCACATGGAGGGTATCATACATGACTCTAAGGTAGTTGAGAACCCCATCTCAGCACCTACCTAAGGCACTAACACTTAAGCACTTACACTCACAAGCAATTTCACCAACACTTGGAATGCACTATTTCAACATACATGACGTATGTTAGAGGAAAGTGCACTAGGGTTGTCCCTTTACCAAACTAGTATTTTATACGTATATATCATATTCATACAACAAATAATCATGATAATTACATCAGCAAAATTTATACGCATGGGGTATTTTCTAGGATACCCAATTTCGACATACATAGTATTTACAAGGGAACTTGTATTACGGCGATTCCTTGCACCAAGCAATTATTTTATGTGCACATAATATATTTATACAACAATTAATCATGACAAACACCCCGCTAAAATATACATGTATACGGTACTTCTTACAATACCGTATTTCTACATACATAGTGTTTATTAGTAAACATGTATTTAGGCGAATCCTTTCGCCAATTAAGTATTTTATCCATACGTCATATATCCATACGACAAATAAACATGTCAAACACATTTCCATAAAAAATACATATACGGTATTTTATACGAATACCTAAAGTATGTGAAATTTCAAATTCTACAATTTTAATCGAAACAGAAAACGGAAAGCACTTTGTATATGTGCAATTGTATGCAGATCATGAATCTACCATTATCTGACATTGAAAGCGTTGAAAACCGCAACCTATACACCTAAAGTCCTCACCTTGCCTCTTGGAATCTCAACAGATCAGCAAGGTTTGATGGGCTTCTGTATTCGGGAGTTTTCTAGCCTAAAGAGGGAAATCGGTTAGCTATTTCATAACCTGCAGCCTACACTCCTCAAAACAGGTCTAGGGTTAGAATTTATTACCTTAAAACGGAGTCGGTGTCGTCAGGAAAATGTCAAGGAAGGGGTGGTGCAGCCCGTGGAGTGATTTACAACAGTAGGAGGAAGATTCTCCCACTTCTCCTAAGCTTTCTCTCTCTTTTTTTCTCTCTCTCTCTAGGGTTTTTATCCCAAATTCATATGGCTATGAGAGGGGCTGTTCTAAGGCCCTTATATAGCCTAAAACCTCCCCGGAACAGACTCCGGTTCAAGAGGTACGACTATTATAAGCAATTCGGCGCTTTTCCAGCTCAAAAGAGTGTTTCTAGCGGCCCCCCTTGAGCCAAACGTCAGACTCAAGCTCACAACTCATGGATCTATGTGGGATTACGTTTTCGACTCGATCGGATTCCCAGATCACACGGAGCGGACCACTTTCAGTTCGACGGTCAGCGAGCCACGATTCGAAATTCCAAGTACATGTAAATGACCTGAAATTTTTCCTGATCCGAGGGTGTAATTTGGTCTGATTCTGACGGTCTGGTTGCTTAATACTGCCAGATCACTATTCAAGATATTTATTTTGTAAAGGAAATGGTGGTTTTCACACTCCCTCGCTCCGGACGCGATCGAATGGTCGTGGGACATTGTCTGGACTTGATTTCCGAGATGGTTGTCGAGCCCAGCGAGGTGGTCCTAGTTCCTTAACTTCATGTTAATCGAACTTCCGATGTGCGGTCTAGACCTAATACGAAGTTCCAAGTCATTCCCGAGAATAGCCGGGTAATGAGTTTGATCTTAAACTTTAGGGTAACCTAGCGTCAATGATTCTATAAGTTTTGGGTCTTGCAGATCGTATTTAAAGTGATTCTAATGGATTTCATGGCTAATCTAGTTTAGCACTTAGTTAACTTTGTTAAATTTCTAAAGGATTTAATCCTAAGTGATTTCTGGTCGAGGTGATACTCGAACCCTTGTACGGAAATTTACGGGTCGTTACAGGATAGCAAAGAAAAGGATGGATTCCACTAAGCAATCATTACAATTTTCCATAATTTGAATCTTGGCGTAAGAACCTAAGTGACGTCGTTGTGAGAGGAATGCGATCTTTCCACTTGCTATGCAAACAAGAACCCAAAAACTGAAATCCATGTTTCAATAGTGCTCATAAAAATCATCATTAGATATCAATTGTAGAAAGGTTATCCTGTCACCCAAGTATAAAACATAATGCTGACTATTCTAAGAAGTGGCCACAAAAATAATAATAACCATCATCATAAACATTGATAGACACAAAGTAAATGGTTGGTGTACAGATTTTACAGGAAACAAAAATCCTTAAATGTCAATCGACACTGGATCAATTGAGAGAAATAAAGAGAGAGAGGGAGAGACTTGTAAATGTCAATCGACACTGGATCAATTGAATAGAGGAATATCGAAAGCCCTCTTGAGTGTACAAAAAAAAAAATCCTTAAATACCTTGCAAAACAAAAAAAAAAAAACTTTCCCATTTTCTCCTGTTACAGATTTTACAAAACCCTAAATCCTTTTCCTGTTACAAATTTTACAGGAAATGAAACCCTAATCTGTGGATTTGAAGATTTAGAAATAAAAACTCAAAATCAAACTTAGAATATATGGTGAGAGAAATGGGTACCTGGTCAGAGAGGAGAGACAGAGAGGGAGAGGGAGGGGGATTTTAGTCTGGGTGAAGGGGGTGCGTCGCTCAAGGGTTGTAGTCGAGAGCGAGAGGGGGGGGGGGAACGAGAGAGGGAGAGGGAGAGGGAGAGGGAAATAGGGGTTAAGGTCGAGAGGGAGAGGGAGGGGGAGAGGGAATGAGAGAGGGATAGTGGAGCAAGAGACAGAGAGCACAAGAGAGAAAAGGGATGAGCGGATTTGGATTTTTTTCCCCGAAGTGGAGGGAGAGATGTCACGCCCCAAACTCGGAAATCGGGCTCACAAAATTCCCGATCGCCAAATTCGGCGCCGACAACCTCCGTAGTACCCCATTCTCGGCTCCCGACACCCATATACCAGATTCCGATCCTAGGATGCTACAAGGAGAATTTTAAATATGATTTGATTCGTAATGAACATAACCACAAGCATAACTCACGAATAATAACCACAAGAACACCATCACAAAATCCACTATGATAAAAAACTTTAATTACAGTACGTATAAAGAGAAATACAAGATAGTGCTAAAACTCCAAAAGCTCGACTGCATACTCCAACTACGGCGAAGCTACGACTGCATCCTGGCATCACCTGAACGCATCAATCATGCATAAGCTTATAGAAAGCTTAGAGGGCGGTGTAAGTGGGTGCGAATGTGCTCAGAATGTAATGTCAGAGTAATGTGGAAACCTGCTAATAAGTACATGAATGCAAACAGCCGTACCAAGGCTATGCAGTGCAGGGTATGAATGTTATCGGTCATATCAAGACCATGCGATGCGAGATGCAACTCAAGTATGCCAATCCAAATCCACATATCAGTATAGTTCATCAATATCAGTACAATTCTCATTACGAATAATCACCAGGGTCTAGTACACTCTACGCCAGCTTGTTGTCCCTATCCGAACATACAACTGGGAGAGTGGAAGAGACCTCACTATCTACCTGCCAATATCGGGCCCGGCTCGTCTATAGCGGACCTATTCCTCGAGCTGGTCAAACTCAACCTAGAAGTTGCCCCCTCACTCAGGCGGGTAAGGTCACACCCCTTTCCAACCGACCACAACACAGTGGGAGATGCAGCCTACTGATATACGGCCCTCGCACACTCGTGTATCCACTCGGTCTCGATGTTGGTGTCATCCTCTGGTACCATCGGGTTTAGGGATTTTTACCTAGGGACATCTATGGCGCCCGTATGCTAGAACCAAACATTTTTGGTATCCAATCCAACCACCCAGGATGTGTCTATGGAGGTTATGGCCCTAATGTCGCTAGGGCATACAATAATCACAACCACACAAATGCAAAGTGCATGAATCATACTGCCAGACATGCAACAATCCTACGCATACCGTGCGCTCATGTAGGGCAACTCTGCCTATGAGGGAGCCCATAAACGATCTGTCCGAAGGCATATGCTATGATCAGTCACTTCTCATATCAAGCATACATATGATGCGTATGATCATGAATCATGGATCTATACTAAACATGTCATAAGGTGATGAGCTTGTGCATAACGAATATGGGCCTAGACGGCCTACTCACTACAAGTATGGGCCTATCAGTGGGCCTTAGGGAGAGTGACAATGTGGACATTTAACCAACATTGTCCCTCCAATGTGGATGTCAAACCATCATTGCTCCCAAGGCATAGCCCACTATAATGATCATCATACATAAACCATGGTGGAATCATGTTATAATGGGCCTTATGTATGTCCTATTGGGCCTCAACCCATGGGCCTCCAATACATCAAACGGGCCTCATAACATGGGTCTCTAATATGTCAAAGTGGGCCTCAACAACGGGCCACAAGTACATCAAGATAGGCCTACTTACATAGGTCTTGCATACATCATAATGGGCCTCATAACATGGGCCTAACATCAATTAAGGTGGGCCTCAACAGATGGCCCACAAACACACCAAGATGGGCCTTATAACCTTAAAATAACCTCCAAAATGGTTGGACGGTTTGGATGAAACTCATGCATCATGGTAGGTCCCGTCGGGATGGAAGACATAGATAAATCGTATACTCCATGGTGAAGGTCCACACTGATGAAAGTTGTGGACACCATACATACATAAGTGGGTCCTAAGTAGGACCCACCCTAATGTTTATTTTCCACCCAACCTAGGGCCCAACCTAATGTTTATTTTCCACTCAAATGGGGGCCCAACATGATGTTTATTTTCATCCAACGGGGGGCCCAACGTGATGTTTATTTCCCATCCAAACTGTTCGTAGGGTCACATGGGCCTAGGGCCCATTGTAATGTTTATTTGCAATCCAACTTGTTCATAAGGTCACCTGGACCTTGGGTAGGGCCCACTTTAATATTTATTTTCCATACAACCTGTTGATAGGGCCACACGGCCATGGGGCCCACTATACTATTTACCTGCCATCCACATTATTCATGAGATCACGTGGACCTTGGGCTCACCACAAGGTCACACGGTCAAGAGGACCCACCGTAATATTTATTTGTCACCCAACCTCTTCACAAGGTCACGTGAGCAGCGAGCCCACGGTGATGTTTAAATGCCACCCAAACTGTTCATATGGTCACGTGGCCATGGGGCTCACTGGAATGTGGTTCACCAATCCAGCCCACTCATTATGTGTGTCCCACTTGGCTGAGGGTTCAGACCAAGTTTCAGCCGCATCCAAATTCCAGGTAGGCCCCACCAAGTGAGTTTATATGTTTTAGGCATGTCTTCACATGATTTTAGATGGTATGGCCCACCTGAGTTCCGTATACGGCTGATTTTTGGAGTGGGTCTGCCTCAGGGAGTGGTCCACCCGATGAACGGTGTGGATATCAAATATACATCATGGTGGGGTTCACAACTAGGGCCAATGGGACCCACCCCTTTTTCATACGTCATGGCTGCAAGGTGCTTGCCACCTTTTTGTAACATGTATTTTTTTTGTTACCCTAGGTGGGACCCACATTAACCAGGTCTACCCCGTCCATTGAACATGTCTCATAAAATTAGGGGTCCAAACCAAATTTCAGGTGGGTCCAAGCTTCATGTGGACCCCAGTAATCATTTTCCAAACTTTTAACGACAAACACCACTGTTTCCTATGGTAAGGCCCGCTGGATTATCGGATTGAACTCATTTTCCGGCTCAACTTCTAAATTGAGCTGAGAAATGGGATAGACGACGTGGATTAAGTGTGTACATCAATGTGGGGCCTCCAAGGGTGGCTTATCACAAAACCCCCTTTTTCTTTTTCTTTTTGTTAGCTTGTAAGTACACCCCCATGTCAGTACACGGACTCCATGTTTACCAACCTCACGTCCAGCGTCTCTGGACGCCGACTCAGTATACACACAGGCCTCATGGTGGGTCCCACATGCACGTGGCCCACCATGCATATATATACATATATAGTATAATATTAATATAAAATAAATATCATGTGTTATATTGCCTGTGGACTTTCCACCGGACGGTGGATTTTGCCTAAAATGTGGTGGGCCACACCATTTGATGAATGGAGTGAATTTAACATGATTTGATGGGGCCCACTTCATTCTAGAGAGAGAGAGAGATACGGTGATAGAGGGACCCCGCCACTATGGGCCCCTCATGGATACATCATATACATCAAAATGGGTCCCACCAACAAGTGAGCCCTCAAATCATGAAAAAATGGTAGAACTCAAGATCACCCACCTCTAGGCCTTCTTCTTGCTTCCTTGCACTCCTATGCTCCTTTGCTTAACTTTTAATGGTAGATGATGAACTTTTGATGGTGTGGATGAGAGATGAGAGTGTAGGAAGGTGGGCCACACTTGGCTTACTCTCTTCTCACATGGAAGAGCTCCGACATGGGATTTTTTTATGCTTGGAATTGTGGGTTTGAGAAATGAGAGAGAGAGGGAGTATAGTAAAGAGGGGGAGAGAGTAGCTTAGGTAGGAAATGATGGCTTGTAAGAGAGGATGGCTAGCAATAAATGGTTGTAAGAGAGCTAGGGGTAGGGTGGCTAGCCATAAGTGCTTGTGAGAAGGGCTAGGTGTAGGGTGGCTATAGCTAGGCTAGGGTGGCTATAGCTAGTCTAGGGTGACTATAGCTAGGGTAGGGTGACCATAGCTAGGGTGATGTCATCTATCACCCTCATAATTACTTAGGGATTGGTGCCACATGGGATAGGTGGGTCCCACAATACATGGTCCACGGTCATTATAATGCATGGTCCACAACTTATGATCTAAGCGTCAGATTGACGCACGAGATGCGGTGTTGGAACCGTAGCGACGGTGCAGTCGCACTAGTACAAGTCTTAGATTAAGTAGGCTCAATTCTATAGGATACGACGTAGGATCATGTGCAGACATCGGTTATATGTCGCAGGTTGCCGGAATTCGTCGAGAAGGATCGCGGACATCGACGGAACAGTACGGTCTAGGATACGGGTCTTACAAGAGAGAAATAATAAAAAGTTTCATTTGAGGGGGGAGGAGAAAAAGGGTAGCATGCGGGTTGAGTTTCCACATTTTTTCTGCTACAGTTTTAGACCATAGCTAAAATCCCTCTAGTCGTAGCCGTAGTGCCATCCTTCACAGCCCCTCAACATTTGCACGTTTGACGTGTTCTGGACGGACGATCCAGTTAGGAGCTTTGTGGGGTCCATCATGATGCATTTGATATATCCATTCTGTCCCTTAATTTTATATAAAAAAAAAATTATAGAGAATGGCCCAAAAATCTAGGCAAATTGAAGGTCCAATTGAACCGCACCATCGATCAATGGTACATATATAATCTCCACTGTTTCCTACCATGTGTTCCACTTGAGCCTTTAATCTACTTCCTTTTTTGGGATCTTGCCCTAAAATGATCTTTCAAAATGGATAGGCGTATTAGATGGAGCACACATTTTAATGGGCCTCATAGAGTTCCTTATGGGGCTGTCACATGTTGTAGGCACGGGTGGTGGCATTAGCTTTTAGCTACGGTTTTATTATTTTTAGCTACAGTTTTAAGCCATAGCAATAGAGCTACGGCGTATATCCGTAACTAAAAACTAGCATGGTCCGTAGCCTTTAGTCAATTTTTTAATAGTGATCATCAATGTGTGACATGCTTGTATAACTTTATGATTCATGCCCATGCGCATCATATACATGCTTGGTTAAGGAATAATTGATCATAGCAGATGCCATTGGGCAGACTATTTATGGGACTCCCCGAGTGATGGAGTTGCCCCTCATGAGCGCACGGTACGCACAGGATTGATGCATGACTGGACAGTGTGATTCATGCACCTCGCATTGTATGATATGATTACTGTACGCCTTAGTGATATCAGGGTTATAGCCTCAGCAGGCAAATCATGGATGGCAGGATTGGATACTAGAAATACTTGTTTCTAGCATTAGGACGCCATAAATATCCCTGGGTGAAAGTCCCCAAACCTTTATGGTACCAAGAGGATGCTCCAATGTCAAGACTGAGTGGATGTGTGAGCGCACGAGTGTCGAATACCATTAGGCCGCGTCTCCCACTATGTCGTGGTCAGTTGGAAGGGGGTGACCTTATCCGCCCGAGGGTAGGGGGGCAATGTTAGGCTAAGTTTGACCAGCTCATAGATATTGGCCATCTACTGGCCAGGCGGGCAGTGAGGTCTCTTCCACTTACATGGTTGTGCATCTAGATGGGGCGGTGATCTGGTGTATAATGTACTAGACCTCGATGATATTCCAGAGATGAGCTATTTTGTTATGTGGATTTATATAAGGATTGGTATGCTCGAGTTACATCTCACATATAACATTTACCATGTAGGCCTTGCATCACATAGCCTTGGCATGACTGATAGCATTTATAGACTTACCAGCATATTTCTGCATTAATCTGATATTGTATACTTGGCACTTACCATGCGTCCACACTTACACCACCCTCTAAGCTTTCTATAAGCTTATGCACAATCATTGCATGCAAGTGATGCTAGGACGCCGCAGTAGCACTGAGTCAGGAGCGTGCTGCTGAGTTTCTGGAGCCTTTGATATCGACATTGTATTTCCCTTTATGTATTGTAATCTAAAGTTTTTGATATTAGTGGATATGTAGTGGTGTTCTTGTTGTTGTGGGTTATGCTTATGGTTATGCTTCTCATGAAACAAATTTATGTCAAAAATCCTAGTTGTAGGATCCCAGGATCGGAACCTGGTATATGGGTGCCAGGAGATGAGACTAGGGTACTATGAAGGTTGTTGGCGCCGGATTCGGGGATTGGGAATTTTGTGAGCCCGGTCCCCTATTTTGGGGCGTGATAGGAGTTGGTATTAGAGAATAACATCACATATCTGCTACAAGCTTAGGATGATTAGGTCTCGAGTGCATAATCTTCAGGTTTAGTTCCCTAACGTTTGAGCCTTCGAGGGTTCTCAAGGCTGATAGACACATTTGTTCTTTTCTGTAGGCCATGCCACCTAGGTGAGGCGCCTGATGTAGACGAGCGGCCCCCGCTCCATCGCCTGAGGTTCCCATTCCTCCGCCTGAGATTCTTATTCCACCACCCGCAGTTCTCATTCCTCCACCTATGCCTCCTGCTCCCACGCCCGAGACTCTCACAAATCCTGTGCCTCTATCTGAGACCAGCGTAGCCCCTACAGTGTCAGTTAGTGCCGATCAATTGCAGTAGATGCTTTAGGCTGTGACAACTGCCTTCCATGGGCAGGGCAATTGCCCCAGTGAGACCCCGGAGTAGGCAAAGCAGGAGCGCGCGAGCGCCCTATTGCGAGATTTTCTTTGGGTCGATCCCCCGCAAATCCAGGGAGAGCCCGATCCGACTGCAACAGAGAGGTGGTCCTCCCGAGTGGAGAAGATGTTCAAGACCATGAGATGTACGACCCATCAGTGGGTCCCATTGGCAGTATATATACTTGAGGGTGAGGCCGAGCATTGGTGGGCGTATGTTGCCCATGCTGTAGGGCCTAATTTCATTTGGACATGGGAGGACTTTGTGGACCGATTTGACTGACAGTATTTTCCCAACCACATTCATCAGTAGTGTGCGCTGGAGTTCAAGACTTTAGTGTTGGGGGATATGATCGTGGCTCAGTACAAGGCCCATTTTACCGCACTGTATTTGATTGATGATGAGGGGTGGAATGGCCGTCGTTTTAAGAATGGCTTACGTTATGGACTCCATGGCCATGTTGTTGGTCATATGCTTCAGACTTTTGAGGAGGTTGTTCGAAGAGTCCAGGTTTATGAAGTGGAGTGGGCTAGTTCATAGAGAGAGCGTAGTCATAGGGGAGAACGAAAAAGGAGGGCTCCTTCCAGTGGCTCCTAGCAGTAGCGGCCCCGATCGCAGTAGAGGCGTACAGCCCACCCAGTCGCCATAGCACCAGCAGCACCAACCGCGCCTTCAGCACCACCCTAGAGGCCGTTTGCAGGGACTTGTTATGGATGTGGTGGGATAGGACACCAAAGGCAAGAGTGTCCCTGCCCTCAGCAGCAGCAGTAGCCGAGAGGGCCAGATCAACATCCACCGCAGCCACCTCAGTCGCAGAGACCTCGATAGCAGCCAAGGCAGTAGTATAGGCCACCGCAACGGCAGAAGCAGTAGCAACAAGGACCTTAGAGGGGACAGGCACCTCCCCGACTAGCTTAGGCTGTATTCTATGCAGATTAGTAGGACCTGCAGTCGTTAGGAGAGGTTGTTGATGGGATTCTTCCAGTTTCTACTTGCATTGCTCGAGTTTTGTTCGATTCTGGTGCATTTCATTCTTTTATGTCCTAGGACTTCTGTCGTTTGATCGGATTGCTGACAAAGTTCGCTAGTGAGGGTCTGTAAGTGTCGACTCCCTTGGGGAAGACCGCAGTGTTAGGCCACTTCTGTTTGTCTTGCCCTATTTTGGTAGGGGAGACTTTCTTGCTTGCCGACTTATTTGTGTTGCCGATGTCAGGGTTCGACGTAATCCTAGGTATGGATTGGCTCGTCGAGTACCACGCCGTATTGGACTGTTCCATTAGGACTGTAATATTCTCTATACCCAGCCTGCCACAGTTCCAGTTCATAAATGAGTCCAGAGGAGAGTAGCTATCTTGTTTAACGTTGTACGCCGTAGAGGAGAACGTAGTAGTGAGCATTAATTAGTTGCCGATTGTCTGTGATTTCCCCGACGTATTCTAGGAGATTCCAGGGTTGTCGCCATGCCAACATATTGAGTTTCATATTGATCTTGTGGCTGGTACAATGCCTATCTCAAAGGCCTCATACCATATGACACCGATGGAGTTGTGGGAGCTGTAACAACAGTTGGACGAGTTGTGTGAGCTAGGCTTCATTCGTCTGAGCAGTTCTCCATGGGGAGCACTGGTACTATTCATCATGAAGAAAGATGGCTCGTTGAGGCTCTGCGTGGATTACCACGAGCTCAACCAGGTCATGATCAAGAATAAATATCCGCTCCTAAGGATCGATGATTTATTTGATTAGTTATACGGTGCACAGTTCTTTTCAAAGATTGACCTATGGTCCGGTTATCATCAGATTTGAGTCCGAGAGGAGGACATTCCAAAGACAGCTTTTAGGACGTGCTATAGTCACTTTGAGTTTCAGGTCATGTCCTTCGGACTGACCAATGCACCTGTGGTCTTCATGCAGTTGATGAATGAGGTTTTACGTCCTTATCTCGATCAATTTATTGTTGTCTTTATCGACGACATTCTAATATATTTGAGGACTCGTGAGGATTATGAGCAACATCTGGAGATTGCGCTACAGATCATCCGTGCCCACCAGCTATATGCAAAGTTGGAGAAGTGCGAATTTTTGTAGGAGGAGGTGAAGTTCCTCGGTCACTTGGTGACAGAGGAAGGGTTTCACAATGGACCCCTCAAAGATAGATGCAGTGCGTCGACCGGGCCAGCCCACGAACGCGTCCGAGATCCACAGTTTTCTTGGTTTAACGAGATATTATCGATGCTTTATTGAGGGATTCTCTCGTATTGCAGCACCATTGACCAGGTTGACCCAAAAGGGTGCAGAATTTGTGGAGTGATGCCTGTGAGTGAGCATTTATGGAGCCGAAGGATCGCCTCACGTCTGCTCCTGTCCTCACTCTTTCCTCTGTGAGTGAAGGATTTGTGGTATTTACCGATGCCTCGCATGTTAGCTTGGGTGCTGTCCTGATGCAGCAAGGGAAGTCGGTAGCTTATGCATCTCGTCAGCTTAAGGTCCATGAGCTAAACTATCCCATGCATGATTTGGAGCTGGCAGCAGTTGTCTTCATACTGAAGGTGTGGAGACATTATCTCAACGAGGTTAGGTTCAAGCTCTTCTCCTACCACAAGAGCCTGAAGTACCTCTTCTCACAGTCCAAGTTGAACATGCGACAGAGACGTTGGATGGAACTCCTAAAGGACTATGATTTTGATCTTCGGTACCACCTGGGTAAGGTGAACGTGGTGGCGGATGCCCTTAGCCGTCAACCACGAGGCCTGATGGCACATATGATGATTCAGGAATGGAAGATGCTTGAGGATGTGGCAGCGTATGACTTCGAGATCAGTTTGTAGTCTTCTATCGTGCAGTTATCGAGCCTGTCAATTCAACCCTCTCTTGTCGCAAGGGTGATCGAGGCTTAGCAGATGGACAAGTCATTGCATAGTTATCGAGGTAAGGTGGTATCTAAGAGTCAGTCAGATTGGCAAATTGGTTCTAACGGTGGACTTCACTTTAGAGGCCGATTATGTGTCCCAGATATTCCAGAATTGCACAGAGATGTTATGACCGAGGCACATCGATCAATGTTTTCTATCCACCCTGGCTCGACGAAGATGTACCACGATATGAGGCAACAATATTTTTTGGTGGGGATGAAGTGCTGGATCGCCAGTTTTATTGGCGAGTGTAACACTTGTCAGCGTGTCAAGGCCGATCATCAGAGACCCCCAAGTCCATTGCAGCCTTTGAGAGTCCCGACGTGGAAGTAGGAGCACATATCCACAAATTTCATTTTGGGCTTGCCGAGGACTCAACGCGGTCATGATGTCATCTGGGTTGTCGTGGATCGTCTGACGAAGTCGACACATTTTCTTGTGATTCATGCGACATGGCCTTTGGACCGGCTTGCCAGATTGTTTATTGATGAGATTGTGAGACTATTCAGTGTTCCAGTCTCGATCGTTTCTGACCGAGACCCGAGGTTCACATCTCAGTTTTGGAGGAGCTTCCAGAAGGTGATGGGGTCTGCCTAACAGTTTAGCACCGCATATCATCCACAAACCGATGGGCAGACCAAGAGGGTTAACTAGATTCTTGAGAATATGCTTCGGGCTTACGTGATTGACTTCTCGAGTAGCTGGGATGAGCATTTGCGCCTGGCTAAATTTGCATATAATAACAGCTACCAGGCAACTATTGGTATGGCTCCTTTTGAGGCATTATATGGCAGACCATGTCGATCTCCCAGTTGTTAGGCAGAGGTTGGAGAGCATCTCCTCCTAGGCCCTGAGCTTGTGCAACAAATGTCAGAGTTTATTGATATCATCTGGCAGAGGATGCGCATAACTCAGAGCCGATAAAAGAGTTTTGCTGATCGTCGACGTCGTCCCTTGGAGTTTACAATAGGGGACTAAGTGTATCTCAAGATCTCACTCGTGAAGGGTGTAGTTCGATTTGGAGCGAAGGGCAAGCTGGCCTCAAGATTTATTGGACCTTTCGATATCACTGGGCGAGTTGGCATCCTGACCTATAGGCTCACCTTACCACCTCAGTTGTCAAGCATCCACAAAGTTTTCCATGTTTATATGCTGCAGAAGTGTGGGTTAGACACCATTCCCGTAATTCATTGGTAGCCACTAGAGGTCCGTGAGGATGCTTATTACGTTGAGCAGCCGATTCCCATCCTTGATCAGAAGGAGCAGGTCCTTCGGATCAAGGTCATTCCTTTGGTGAAAGTGCAGTGGGGTCACCATAGTGTCGAGGAGGCATCTTGGGAGCGCGAGGCTGAGATTAGATAGCATTATCCCCATCTTTTTGTAGATTGATTGTGCCTTATATTATGTTTTGATATATACATATATATATATATATGCGATGCCATGTATTCTATCTTTGATATATATGTGTGGTGATGCCATGTTTTCTCTTCCTTCTTGTTTTGTTCCACGTGATAGTAAATTTCGAGGACAAAATTTTTATTAGGAAGGGATAGCTGTCGGGCCTATGTCTTAGTGTCATTCCGTTCCTTAGGATCCCACGGTCCTTTCCGTCAAATTCCAGCGACCTGCAAACTATAGATAGCATTTGCGAGCGACCCTAAGTCGCATCCAGTAAACTTGAGATCTATATCATTACGACCGCATCGTCACCGTGGTTCCAATGCCGCGTCTCGTGTGCCAATCCGACTCTTAGATTGTGAGATGTAGCTCGCGTTCTATTCCGGCGGTGGACCGCACGCTGCGGGGACAGGACATTCTAGATAACACCATTTCCTAAGACCATCATGAGGGTGTGTCATCCTAGGCTACTAGCCTAGGGGTGACATCATCCACTCCCATGCTTGCTAGGTAATCATACTAGGCATGCCTCTCTTACCCATGCAAATAAGTAATGATGCCCTTTCTCTCCCATGCTTCTTACACATGCCATGATTGCTCTTACAAACCATCATTTCTCTCTCTTTTCTCCCTTTCTTCCTCTCATTCTCTCTCACTTCCTCCATTGCAACTCAAGGGAGATTGGACGTCCCACCTTGGACAGAAACCTATCCCAAAAATCCAGCCCCATTACAGCCCAAGATCTCTCAATCCAACCATCCCAAGCCCATCTCAACCATTAAATCAACCCTCTTGCAGCTCTAGAACCTATAGGTCGAAGGAGGAAGAGATTTGAGGTGGGTGCTTCTTAGCACTTGTTTCTTTTATATCCTTGCATGGATCTTCATCCTTTTTAACATGGGGCAAGTGGGACCCACCAATCAATGGTGGAGATCCCATCTTGGTCCCTAGGTGTGGCTAATGTCCCACCATAACTTGCATGTATGTGTCCATGGTGGGACCATTCTCCATGGATCCCACCATGATCTTTCTATGTTATACAACTTGTTGTGGCCACCTGGGCCCTGATTTAGGTGGTGGAAATGGGATTTCCCCACCAGAATTTCTGATGTATGGCCCATCTATGTGGGGCCCATCTAATGTATATGTGTAACCACAAGAGGAGCTCATAATGGCGGAGCTCCTCCCACCACCACCGTCCTCTCTCTCTCTCTCTCTCTCTCTCTCTCTCTCTCTCTCTCTCTCTCTTTCCCTTGTGTGATGGCCCACTGATGATGCATGTACTTTATCATAGATATCCAACAATGGGACACCCACCATCCAGCAAATAGGGCCCATCTTGCTGCCTAGATTGGGCCTGCATGGCTGGACAACTATGCAGGCCTAGTTGAAGGGAAAACACAAATATTGGCTTGATCCCGAGGCTGCTGGCCCACCCTGATGGACCCTACTATGATGTATGCATTTCATATCCATGTCGTCCACTTGTGTGGCCCACCGTGATGTTATCCACGCTGCCTGCCTAGCGGGCAAGCCTACTGTCTGTCCGTTTGGACAGGCCTGGATGAAGGAAAATAAATACCAACTTGTATCTAAGTGGTAAGCCATACGTGTGGACCCACCATTATTGTATGTGTTATATACCCCCCACCGTCCAGTGCCTGGAAGTGGATGGTGGGGCCTACCTTGATGAGGTGTGGCGTCCACGCCGTCCAGATAGGTTGGACATGGGTGCCCACCATGATGTAAGTGTTTTTATCCACACCGTCCAAATCCTTGGAGGTGCGACCCACCTTGCACGTGTAAGTGGTTGGGCCTGCCTTGATGTAAGTGTTTTATGCAAGCCGTCCAGTCCCTGGACGTTGGGCCTGTAGTGATGTATGCATTCTATCCTCACCGTCCATCCCTAGATGGTGAGACCCACCTTAATGAATGTATTGTATAGCCACACCATCCACACGTGGGACGGTGGGACCCACCTGACGCGTGGTGTTCAGCACTGTCCACACATGGACAGTGGGACCCACCCGATGTATGTGTTTCATATCCAATATGTCTGTCTGTTTTGTTGTACACGCAGGGCCCACCTACTGTATGTGTAGGGCCCACCCTATTGCATGTATTCCATCCGCACTGTACATTTGGTGGGGCCCATCTGCACTGTATAGGTCCACCATGATGTGTATGTGAATCTAGGCAGTCCAGATTTCAGGACGTCCAGCAGGCCCAGATGGGCTGGACGTCCAGCCAAGAGGCCCACCATGTTGTATGTGTTCTATATGCATGTTGTCCATCTATTTTGCTGGACCATAGGGGCTGACCCAAGGGACCCACCATGATGTATGTGATTATATTCATGTTGTCCATTTTTTTTCTAAACATTATGGGCTGCCCCATAAGGCCCACTATGATGTATATGAGGCTCATGTGATGTATGTGAGGCCCTTGTGTGAGGCCCAATGTGATGTATATGAGGCCCTTATTATGAGGCCCATTGTGATGTTTATGAGGCTCTTGTGTGAGGCCCATTGTGATGTATGTGAGGCCCTTGTGTGAGGCCCGTCATGATGTATGTGAGGCCCTTGAGCAAGGCCCAATTGTGAATGATATGAATACTATCCATTTATTTTCCCAAGTAGTATTCGGGCCATGGGCCTCATTATAAGCTAGATTTCATGCAGGTCGTACTCTAGGGGACAATGGTGGTTAAATGTCCATGTTGTGAACCTCTCTAGGGCCCATTGTTAAGCCCATTCTCATCTATTTGGGCCCTCCTAGTGTTACCCATCTAACGTTAGTGGGCTAACCTAAATCATTAGGCCCCCACTATGGATTATGCTTCTACTATGCCATGTAGACTTGTCTAAAGCTCTTAGGCTAACCTTATGCTTATAGGGCCCCATAGGAAGCCCGATTTACATCATAATGGGACAGGTAAGAAAGCCCATTCCCCGTTCTTAGGCCCATTCTTAATATGGGTAGGCCATCTAAGCCCATCTTTGATGTGAGGAGAGTACATCATCAATGTATAACATGCTTAATATAACTTCATGATTCATGCCCATGCACATCATATGTATGCTTGGTTAAGGAGTGATTGATCATAGCATATGCCATTGGGCAGACTATTTATGGGACTCTCTGAGTGATGGAGTTGCCCCTCATGAGCGCACGGTACGTACAGGATTGATGCATGACTGGATAGTGTGATTCATGCACCTCGCATTATATGATATGATTACTGTACGTCCTAACGATATCAGGGTTGTGGCCTCTGCAGGCATATCGTGGATGGTAAGATTGGATATTGGAAATACTTGTTTCTAGCATTGGGATGCCATAGATGTCCCTGGGTGAAAGTCCCTAAACCCTTATGGTACTAAGAGGATGCTCAAACATCAAGACCAAGTGAATGTATGAGAGCACGAGTGCCGAATACCATTAGGCCGTGTCTCGCACTGTGTCATGGTCGGTTAGAAGGGGGTGTGGCCTTATCTGCCCTAGGGTAAGGGGTAATGCTAGGTTGAGTTTAACCAGCTCGTAAATGGGTCCGCTATCAACGTGTCAGGTAGATATTAGTTAACTACTGGCCAAGTGGGTAGTGAGGTCTCTTCCACTTGCATGGTTGTGCATCCAGATAGGGTAGCGATCTGGTGTATAGTGTACTAGACCCCAGTGATATTCCAGAGATGAGTTGTATTGTTATGTGGATTCAGATGAGGATTAGTATGCTTGAATTGCAACTCGCATATGACATTGGCCATGTAGGCCTTATATCGCATAGCCTTAGAATGGCTGATAGCATTCATGGACTTACCAACATATTTGTGCATTACTCTGATATTGCATACTTGTCACTTACCATGTGCACACACTTACACCACCCTCTAAGCTTGTTATAAGATTATATATGATCGTTGCATACAGGTGACACTAGAATGCCGCAACAACACTGAGTCAGGAACATGCCGCTGAGTTTTTGGAGCCTTTGATATCGACATTGTTTTTCCCTTTATGCATTGTACTCTAAAGTTTTTAATATTAGTGGATATGTGGTGGCGTTCTTGTTGTTGTGGGTTATGCTTATGGTTATGCTTCTCATGAAATAAATTTATGTCAAAAATCCTCATTGTAGGATCCCAGGATTGGAACTTGGTATATGGGTGCCAGGAGTCAAGAATGGGGTACTACGGAGGCTGTCAGCGCCAGATTCGACGATTGGGAATTTTGTGAGCCCGATCCCCAAGTTTAGGGCGTGAAAATGGGACTCTGATTTTAGTTGTGTCATTGAATGAAGCATAGATCTCCCTAATTGCTATAATTGGATCCCTGGAAACCCTAGTTCCCACCTTTAAATTTATAAGTTTCTAATTAAATCCTTCACAATCACTCTCTTTAATTTCCAATTTAGATTCACATCTTCTTCTAGTTCTACTTCTAGTTGCTTTCACAATACTCACGAGATTAGTCCCTATGGATTCGAACTCGGTCTCACCGAGATTATTACTACATAGCGACCCTACACGTGGGGTTGTGAACAGTGCTCCCATAGAATTATACATCATGTATGCCTAAACAAGGGCACAAGTTGTGCTTTATTTATTAAATTTATATGAATCTGAATAAGGGTGAATCAACAAGTGAAACAAGGGTTAGGATAATTATGAGTGGATTCAAAAGTCCTAGTGTTCTTCTAGAGTGAATTTTCCTTCTCGTTTTCAATTACTTTTCATTGATTTTTGTTATTTTCCTTAATAATTAGATAAACTATTACTACCAAAAAAATGAGCAAAGGCTATGGACGATTTAGGTCTATGGCTACGGCTTTAATCTGTAGCTAATTAGCTACGGATTTAATCCATAGCTAAAACTTAACCTGTAGCTAAAATATACCTCCCCATAGGACCTTATTAGAGACTAAAGATGCTTAAGGGGCTCCATGGGGCCCATTGCAATATGTTTATTTTATCTAATCAGTCAATCAATTTTGAAATATTATTTCAGTGCATGAGTCCAATAATTAGAAAGATCAAAAGTCTAAGTGGACCACACCTTGAGAAAGAATGAAAAAATAAGTTTATATCGTTAATATGTGGTGTAGTCCACATAAATCTTAGATCTGACTCATTTTTTCGATAAATCCTAAAAATGAGCCGTTAAAATGAATGGACGAAGTGGATAATTAACTTACACAATGGTGGGCCCCACAAGTCCTAAAAGAAATAACCCCTAAAATCCCGTCCGCGCACCTCTCCCGCGCACCTTTCCCACACACCCTATTTCACCAAAGCAAATCCTTCCGTCTCTCGCCCACCCGCGACTCACCCTCCCTTGTCCTCTCTCTCTCTCTCTCTAAGATGGATTAAAAATCCCAATGAAGTTTTGATTGATTGCAGCTATAGATGGCCACTGATGATGTGAGGTACAAGACTCCACATTGTTATTTCCGTTGTCACTTTTTTTCTTTAAGAAGCCTTGCCACCAATGAAATCACATAAAAGCACATCGTGTTTGTGGCGTTTATTCCCACAAAAATGGCAAAAGAAATAATGTTGTGTAGCCCTGGGCCCCACATTTTTACTGGTCGTCAGATGCTGAAATGGATCAATATATGGTTTCGATCTTTTCTATTCGAAGGGGCCATTAGTTACTAAAGATTTGTTATCTCTCGTTCTGAGTTAAATTTTTTCTGCTTTTCATCTTTCTTTCTACGGACATTGTATCGTCCTTGAGTACCATGTATTAAAGGATCTATCTGATACACTATAGAGGACAACTGCTCGGATACATGTGCATAACTAATAAACATATGGGTTTTATGCAGCTCAGCCCAAACCATTCAGTTTATGGGTCCTATGGATGGAGCATAACATTGAAATCAGATTAGTTAGATAGTCCAAATGCCCAGTTGATGCTCATTCATTCATTGGGTTTGGACTATAGCCTATTATTTCATCTGGACTATTTATTCGATGATCACCAATCAAGTAGTTAGATCAAGGCACACGGGTCATCTGCCCGATAACGTTGTGCATGCGTTCAGTTCATTGTATTTTGCCGATGTATCAAGTCATTCCTCTATGGATAATGTTGGAACTCTTGTGGGAGTTTCCCTCTGGTGAGCTTGATTTTGGTGCTCTTAAGTGGAAACTCCCAGCAAAGGTATAGTGTGTTAGGATGTACAGCAGGGTCTATTTCTGATATTTCTTTCTTTTCAATTTTAAAGATATGGGAATGCCCCTCCAAAGGAATTTCTGTGTTTTGATTGATGGAAGGACAATTTCTTTGTACTATTTGTGGGACCTGTGACAATCACGTGTACTTGGTGGCATAATGCCTTTCATAAAGAGAGGGGTTTGGTGGACCACTCCACCTTTTTCTTAAAAATAAAAGTAAAAAATATTTGATCTGGCTTTCATTCAGTTAGTGTTTTTCTGTGAGGAATTGTGTAATGTGGCATCAGTGCTGTTGAAATAGATGAAATGGGCATCTGGATCTGTTTAATTCTTAGTAGACTGATGTCAAATGAGGTGTATGTGTGGTCAATAGCATGAAGATAACTTAAACAGAGAAACCTCTTTCCTACTGTTTTTCTTTTCTTGTATTCATGTTTATTCAATAAAGATTTTATAAGTACTTGATATATTATAATTGCATACGAGACTTTTCATCTATGCAAGAGGTTTAAGATTTTACTTACAAATTACATTATTAATTTATTGTAAAAATACAATGATTGCAAACTCCTTAAAATATTGGATTTAGTAGATAATATCTGTCTGGGTTCAATCATCTGATAGCACTTCCTTCATTTCCAACTTTGAGGAGGACAATAAAGTGTTTAGTTATCTTTTTAAAAAATAAAAATAAAAATAAAAAATACCTGAAATGATCAGCACAAATTTGAGGAAGGAAATGGTCTTAGGGGAAGCCCTTTTGAATAGCCAGGTCAATGATAAAGTCAACCTCTCCTGTAACAAAAGATAATGGTGCCTACGACCTTCTGGTCTTGACGACACTCCATTGTCTAAAAAGATTTCCATGCTGGACACTTAGATGCGGCTGTTAGGAGAAAACCTTATTATGTCTTGTATATAATAGTTTGTTTATTTACCATCCAAATATTAATTCATTTTGAGTTGTTACATCTTTCTGCATTTTGTGTTCATCGTGTTCTCAACATCTTCATATAACTGAATGGACTTTTTAGAGGATTGGGTTTCCTGGTCCTTTTATCTGACTCCTTATAACTATTTCCAACACCAACTTGTGTCCCCATGTTTAAGTCATATAGCTTTGAGTCATGTTTGCTAATGCCTGGCTTACTATATGTGTTCTTGAAGAGTATCTATGGAGCTTTTGAACAAAATGCATTACTTCAGTTTAGTCATAAACAGTGTCAATGCTTTCTTTTTTCACTTCACATTCATGGACCTGTGATCCTGATTTATTCTGTTTTTGTAATTTATGCATACATATTTATTAATCCGTATAGCTTTAGAAGAATGTTGAGCTGACCTTTTTACTGGCGCAATGCTTATATCCTCCAGCCCATCTTTCTCCGCTAATTCTGAATTATCTCTCTTTTTTCACAAAAAGGGCAGGCTGTTATTACGGAAAAATATGGCTCAGCCGGATGCAATGTTGGTGATGATGGTGGATTTGCTCCAAATATCTCGAGGCATGTTATTTTCTTCCTTGCGCTATTATATGGATTCTCAAATTTAAGTTCTTGTTTATGGTTTTTTCATCTTCATTAAGGACCTACAAATGGAATATTTTGGCTTAGATATAACCATAATCATTTTTCTTTCATTTTTGTGTGTGTGTGTGTGTATTGGGCTGCAGTACAAATGAATAAGATTATATTTGGTTGCTGTCATCATTAAGATATACTGATGCACAAGATCATGAATTTGATAGTATCTTGGATAACTAATTGAAACAATGAAGTTGCTTCTACTTACTATATCATTGTTTTACTTTCCGTTCACAGTTTCGCCGAAGGCTTGGATATTGTAAAGGAGGTAATCGACAGAGCAGGATATAACGATAGAATTAAGCTTCCAATGGATGTTGCTGCTACTGACTTCTGCATAGGTAATGATGGAATTCCTTAGAGCATGATAATTTAGTGGCATTTCAAAATGTCAATAGTTGAAAACTGTCCTGAGGATGGGCATGTCTTCTTCTTAAAAGTTTTCCTCCATCTTTCAAGTGGCCTGTAAGTTCCATCTAGTTGACAACTTCAAATTATTACCGTTTTTGCATATTTCTCTTCCAAATGTATTTTTTTTTAATTCTTTTTATTTTGTTTTATTTTGACCATTGTTTAACAATGACGGTTACGCATTCTTTCAGGTGGATGTTGCATGTGGGAGATTGGAGCTGCATATTTCAGATTCAAGCATCTGGTACGTCTCTTGTCAATAGTTATCATTGTTGTTCTAGTTATTCATTATGTGACAGGTTTTCAGGTGAGATGAACAAGTTTCCATCAATTTGGCTCTTTATTTTTAATAACAAAAATTCAAAATTTTCTTGTTGCTACTGCAGGCTATTGGTCTTTGTATGTCAACTGTTTGTTGCAGCTTTATTACATGGATGCCCCTAGTGGGGTTACTTCTAATAAAATAGCGTTCATGGTATAGTGGGAAATGTAAGGTGTCAGATTTGTTGTGAGAAGCTTATTGAATCAGGCACTGGTCCTGACCTATTTTTATGGGCGATTTGTTACCAAGTAGAGAGTCTTGATAGACAAATGGTGGGTCAGGTATCTCTCCGACTGGACCCTCATCATCCTAACAATGTGTGGTTAGGTAGGGATTTTTGCCCCACTTACCTAGCTATCATTGGGTTTTGAGGATACTCGAGGAGATCTGCTTAGAAACCATATGGTCTGTTTTTAGTTTCATGTTTTGCAGTTTTAGATTCAGACTTTATATTGGTGTAGCTGGTCGATAAGTTGTTGTTTGGACCCCTTAAAAAGATTCTTAGAGTTAATATCACCTCTTATGGGGTGGCTGCAAGGACAGTGAAGCTATCCATCACCACTTATATCATTTTTGTTATCTTTATGTTTCTCCATCTTTGGCTTGTTTTTAGGCGCATTTTAGTTGAATGTCTTTCTTCCTTTAGAGAATGCTGGATCAGGCTGAAGTTGTGGAGAAATCTTCAACATCAACACTACACAAATCTGTCACTGGGGATCTAATATGTACATTATGTCTATGTCTTTTCTTTAATGCTAGTCCGAATCCCCTTCATAATCAATTGTTCTTGATGGAACTTCTGTTTTTGTTTCTCTATCCTCTAGCCTTTACTTATCCAGGTCAGGTTGTTCTACAATGGTTGTGCTGTGAAGGGTACCTTGCTTTTTAATAAAAAAGTACAAGTATTTTCATTTTCATTTTCATTTTTTTCCATAGATTTTTAGGTGAAACTTCTAAAGATAATGTGAGATTTTGGTTAACACCATTATTAACACTTGCCTGATTGGTGAGGACAGAGCTGAAAGTTAAGATGCAGCAGGACTCTAATTGCAGTGGGTTTCTTAGAATTGTTGAAGGTAATTGCTTTCTTGTATCTTAGTTTAAGATACTATGTGTGTTGCATATAATTTAATGATGGTATCAACTATACAAATCCTTGAATTGGTGCAATTTGGTAATGGATCCATGCTAATTAGTGCCCCACCTCTTGAATGACATCTGGCCCAGAAATCTAGCTCAACGCTCAAGGCTAGAGCCTTCTGTAGCTATAGTTGGTGTAATAAATGACCTGATGAGATACTTGCGTAAATGCTTCCTGTGCTCCATTAAATTACCAAAATTGGGAGATGCCATAAATGAGCAGAGGGCTGCTCTGCATTCTGCTCTAGAGAAGTGCCTTGTACAGCTAGCAAATAAGGTGTGTTAATCCTCTATACTCTCCATATATCAATAAAAACTGCAATCTCCTTTTTATGTGTAAATATACTATACATAGTTACTTTTAGATTAAAAGTTGAATCCAGGGTGCCAAACACAACCGGAGGATTTCAAAATTCAGAGGATTTCAAATCCACGGGTTCTAAATCCAGAGGTTCTAAATCAACACTCCCAAATTAAATAGGCCATAATATGCAGCCACCTGACCACTAGACCAACTTGATTCTTGGGCAATGGCATATAAATCGTAGTAGACATCTGATGAATGGAATCGAACTCATACCAATGTGACAGGGTGGCACATGTTGTGGCATGTGCATTAGTATGATTGTACACACGTGTGATCTAGCAAAGGTCTTTCTGGCCCACAGGTAACCTGTGGAGATCTTTTTGTCAGGGAGGTTTGCTGGCCTCGCACACATCGTGTACTCGTAGCACACATGCCATCCTAGCAAGCATGCGAGATATCAGGCAAGTGATAAGGTGGCGCTTGCTCTGTACACCATATACAAAATTCACACAAGACTATAATCATTATGTGAGATCATGTGGACCACAACTATATAGAAAAAAAAAGGACGCTTCAAAAGAATCTTCCTACTCTTGTAACAGAGACTTGGTTTTATATAGATTTAAAGTAAATTGGATGCACATGTATGCACATGGAAGTGGTTATGTGTCTGATGCATGCTGCACACCTGACGCAGATTGCTAGGTGTGGTCCACTAGTGAGAAATTCACTCTTTCTGTCTATTTTTTCATATCAAGACATGGGTCCAAAATAAGATAGATCCAAAACTCAAGTGAGCCACATGACTGGAAAGATTGAATATCCACTGCTGAAACACTGGTGATGTACCAAAGTTTTGGGTCAGGCTAATATTTTTGTATATTCAGTTCATCTCAACAGATGGGGTTAGCATCATAAAGTAAGTGAGAGTTTTAGATATAGGGGGTTTCAAATCCCATTACAGATGGGGTTTGAAAGTCATAGTGAAAGCTTGGATTACATCTATGCCCAAAAATGATGAAATGGTCAGTCTCGAATGGGCCAAAAGTACAAGATTAGGTCTGAGTGACTAACCAACAATTTTTAATCATTGATTTATATGGACAATGTTTGACCAGTGTTGATCATTGTATTGAAGTAATTATAATGATACAATTGATAATCTAATTATTTGGTATATCATTAGTGGCCATGTGTCCAATAAATTAATAGTCTAGTAACACATATTACACATGCAACTTGTGAAAGGATTTTAGATGTAATCCAAGCTTTCACTATGAATTTCAAACCCCATCTGTAATGGGATTTGAAACCCCTTATATCTAAAACTCTCATTATCTAAAACTCTCACTTACTTTATGATGCTAACCCCATCTGTTTTTAGCTTCACAATTTCTTTCACGATGCATGGACTTGGTTTGTCTAAGAAATTTCTAACAAGTCCTTGAAGGTCAAATTCAATTATAACTTATGGTACGGTTTAATTATATATTGGTTCTTATCTTAGACATTTTGACATATACTCATGTAGTACCTTGTACTCAGTTGTAGATAGTTTGTAAATGACAAGGTTTTGAAGATTGCAAATATAATTGTTGGCATATCTTGAAGGATCCGACAACAGAAATTAACTTCTCAACTCTCAAATTTTACCTTGGAAGGTTTTAGTCCACTATTACGGTAGAGCTTTTAGATTGTATAGTAGAGGTATGTGCAATAGTGGATGGGCTTTGTAACTGTTATAGCTTGGGTCTTAGAAATTTGTAGGTGGAAAGTGAATCTATAATTATTTTTGAAGGGATACATGTGCATTCAAAGGGCCCATGTGGTATTGGTGGATTGAAATTTAGAAACATGCATCAATTCATCCATTCTATCTGAGGGGCGAACTCAGTGGTATTAGTATGTTTCCATCCACAAATGTTTCTAAAGATAAGCTACAAAGAGGAAATGGAGAGCTTATCTATTTCCTGTCGCATTCATGTTGGCCAGATCATCTTATGTTGACCTTCTCCCATGTTTAGTAATGGCCCATTCAGCAATTTTCCACGTGTTGCAATTATTAATATAGGACTCATGGTAGAATTTGTCAATCTATGTCAATTTTAGTAGATCCTGTTATTTTCTTGTTGCAGTTTCAATTTTTCCTTCAGCATTAATATTCAATTTCTTGTTGGTATTTGTTCATGTTACTTGCAACCTATGAAATAACATGTTTGAGTTGGCAAATCGGCTAGTTAGCAATTACAAAACTGATAACGACACATAGCATTACCATCAACCCAGGGAGTTTCACTGTTATTTACATGGATTGCACGGGACCATCTGCAATGTCATGTTGTTTCTTTGTTAGGATACTATTGTAGAGCTAAAGCTCCTTAGCATGTAAAGGAGCTTGCAAGTACCTCTTGGGCAAATACCAAAGAAGATTTTTTATTTTTCCTTTTATAAGCATCAAAATATCCTGTTTAGGTTGCCTGTCATAATCAATATTTTGAAGTTCAAAATCAGTTTGGAAGTTTGATGTCTATTAGGCCGTAAATGTTTTGATTATTTTGCCTGATTCATGGATGTTTATGTTCCATCAGCAATCCAGCTTATGAAATTGTTGACTATTGTAAGATCAACCATAGAAATGACAAGCTCATGAAAGAGTCTGGACAATGCCTATGATGAGAACATCTAAATCTGAAAATTTATTCATGTGCAGCAATTCATTAATGAAAAATTGGGTGCTTCTGCTTGCAAGCAAATCACTTTGACTATCAAACTGGAGAAAATATGTAAGTTTTGGAAATAAGCTGATAATCACATTTTATTGTAGATTAATTCAGTCCCTTGTTATCATCTTTCTTTTCATAAGCCAGGCTACTGTTCATTTTTTGCAAAATTTTCTAAATTTCATTAACTCATCCACATGCGGATGTTGCATGGCCTGAAAGCTGCACTTACCATTCATCTCAACCATTTGTGTTAGTCCATTTTTCTGGCCATTAAGATTGATTTAGCACATTTGCTAATCTTATAGACAATAACATTGATCTGAATAGCATCCAGTCTCATATCTCTTGTTTGTTCACTGATCAATTGATGCTTTCCTTTATTTCATTTATAGTTTTAAATTTTCCTAGTCTGCCAATCTTGATTAGATAGTCTGATTCTCATGCTTTGGTTTGACGAGTTTTATAGTCTGATAAGACTTCACATTGTTGATTTGATTTTGAGTCAAGGAGGGAACTTGATATTTTACTTTGAGACAGGTCAGTCATCATCTAATGATTGTTGTATGCCATCGTGAAGGTAGAGGATGGAAATTTTGGGGAGAGTAATCTGAAAAGCAAATTTTTGGGTCGTTCAATCCAGCTTGATCCTGTTGGTTTTCTAACTCTCGAGTTTGATGATGGTGAAGTTTTTCAGTGGAGTAAGGTATGAAAATCATGAATGAAAATAGTAACATTTGTTTCCTCATGGGGTTCAAGCTAAAATGTGTATTTCTTTTTTATTTTTCCCTTCAGGTCACAATTTTGTGTTCTACCAATCACCACTCATCAAAACTTGGACTGTTCCCTTTCATGAGATAATTATATGGTGAGACCATTCCTTTTGCGTCAATTTCATTCCTCTTTGAGTTTTTATTAATTCATTAAGAAAAAAAATGGTCATACATGATGCACTTCTTTCACTTTGTCTTTTTTTCCCCCAATGGTCATTCCGATTTATGAATGCCATGACTATTTGTAGGATGATGGAATATATGAAGCTATTGCAGGAAGTGACTTTATCATTACTAGAGTTGCATTTCGAGACAACTCTTCAAAGTACTACATATAGGAATTTTGCTCCTATGTGATGGTCAAATCGGTTTATGTAAATAATTTTGGTTTATCCACGCACTCATGGTTATTCTTGAGACATAAAGCCCATTTACATTTATGTTGCTGCAGTGGCATGAATATTGATTTGGGGTAGAAACAGGTAGATAAGGAGCTTTCTTAGTACTGTTTCTGTTACCCAAGCTTCTACCTAAAAACCTTACATCTGAAAGGCCAATGAAACACTGGCATTTTGCTCTCCTCTCAATTCTAAAAAATGGAAAAGCTTTGGGAGTGACCATCCTTCAACATGGGAAGGAAAACATGAGCATTTTTCTGATTGTCTTCTCTTTCTTTTTACAGGCAATAGAGGTGCAGGAAGGACACCATTGAATTGGGAGACCGGGACACACATTTTCTGTCATGTAGGCCTTCACATCTATTCTTTTACCCATCATCTAGTATGTTTATATCTGCAATGACTGCCACATTTAATTTTCAGGTGGCTGCTCAAATATTACAGGATACAGCAATTGGAAAGAACTATGCTTCAGATAAGGTGATCCATCATGGACATGTCCTTTTATATGCTTTGCCTAATGTGGTGTAGATCTGAAACTTCTGATATTTCCTTTTCCAACATTTTTTCAATAATGTCATTTGTGATAAATTCATGTTAAAAATAATGTTCCCTGTTCCTCTGAAATTACTGGATACTTCTGGGATTTTTTAGCAAAAAGATAAGGGACACTGATGGGGTAGTATGTTATACATGTCTGGTGATGATAAATCAGTTTCAGAGCTCAGTGATACATGATACCATACTGATAATTAGGACATTTGGCAGTACATTTCCTGAAACATGTACATGCCAACCCCTCTTATGATTCAAAAATAGATCCCCCTGGAAAACTTGTGGCCATCTAGATTTTTTGTAATCCTGAGGCTAGAATTGCGAAAAACAATCCTCCCTAATTTTTTTTATTAGGGCCAGTTTGGCTTCATGGAAGAAAAAAATGAGGAAAAAGTGTTTCTTGGAAATTGTTGCAAAGGAAAAGTTGCTTCTTATAGTGTCTCCTTCAGCATATCTCTTGTATGATTATTTCATTGCTTTTTTGGGTTTAGATTTGCCTTGATATTTGTTAAGCTTGATACATTTGTACTTCTTGTAGTGTCTCCTTCAGTATATCTCTTGTAAAAATTGCTACTGCATTAGCTGAAAAATGGGATTGCTCTGTCTAGGTAACCATATGCAATTGGGAGCACATGATTTGTAGAGATGTGGGAGCACTGGATCATTTCTCTAATTTAAATTTCAGTTTACTCAGTTCATAATTTCTGTGTTCAGATATCACAAATACCAAAAGCATTAGTTAATGCATACAAGAAAGTAGCAAGAACATAGGAGGAAAAAGTGTGCAAAAGATGTATGTCTCTAACAAGGAGTCAAGGACCATATCCTCAGCATATGTATGAGAAATGAGCTAGTGCTATCAAACCACTATAAGCTATAGTGGTCCTAGTTGCATCAGTATGCTTGGACAGTCCAAAAAATCAATCTGAATTGTCCAATTAACTCCAATAGACATTTCAAGGGCGACCCTACAAAAATCACATTGTTTAGATTCTCCGATTCATCTTTAATTTGGTCTAGTCATATATAGCCATCCCTTTCCCAAGCCACAAATGGTATGGTTAGAATTGCCAAACAAAAGGCTTCTTTAGAATCATTGGCAAGACTCTTATTGACTTTTGACCTTGAAATAGACAACTAAATGGGCATTGGTTGCCTAATAGAGTAACAAATGAGAAAGAAATCCCATTTAAAACATGATACATTATGCCTAGGTTTACAAGCGTGGTCTGCTACAAAGTATACAATCCACCTATTGTAATTAGGATACACTAGGATTATATAGATATGGGATCTATAATAGATGGACCGTGTTTAAGAAATGGGGCGTATTAGACAATCATAGTGGTCAATTTTACAAATTGAATTTTGACTGTTGGTTATTTCTTTGATGGATGACCGGGATCGTCTGAATTATGTAATTTGATTCTCTTGCCATGAGAAGTTAGAGACATACGACGGTTTGGATCAATCGATCAATTAATTTATATTAGAGACTGGAAGATGATGCTTTAGTAGATAGACGGTCTGGATTGATACACCTGATAAACTGAAACACAATGGCAATCAGATATATGGTCCTAATTGAAAAGTCTACCAGAAATACCTATGTGGGGCCCACATAATGAGTTGGATAGCATTAACTATCAGGGTGGGCCCTAGTAAGATTCTGATGTGGTGTAGCCCACTTCAGTTTTCGAACGGCCTGATTTTTGTGCTCAACCCTATCATGAGTTGGCGCGAAAGATGGACGGTGGATTTCGCACGCACATGAGAGTGGGACCCACAAAGATTTTTATTGCATGCGCTCCCCTATTTCAGGAAATATGGGTCGAGAAGGTTCTACAGCATGCACTGACAGGGCTCCTCTGGATGGATGGTCTGGATTTATGCATCTACTGTATAGAGATTAGATATTATGGTAGTGGCCACAATGGAATATTATAGATCATGACGGGTGATGAACGAATCTCGATCGTCCATCTTATCCTTCCCATCATGATAGCCCAGATTGAAGAATCACTCATATTAAACAATCCCAGCCATCATTAAATTGTGGCCATCCGCAATTATAATTCTCAACCATTACTTTGAAGACCACCAATCAGACGGATATGATCATCCGATTTATTCGTATCTTGAACCTGGAGCCATCTGTCATGCATAATAGAAATTACTAAATGAACAGTCGAAATGAAATGTGTCATCGCCACATGTACTGTGAATAGAGGGCTACACTAAAATACAGCTCTACCGTATCATTTCTTCACTTTTCTCAGTTTCGTTTCTCCTCTGTTTTAAAAAGTGACTTACGGGCCGTATTTCCTGAAATAGGGGAACGCGTGCAATAAAAATCTCTGTGGGTCCCACTCTCATATACGTGCAAAATCTACCGTCCATCTTTCGCGCCAACTCATGATAGGGCTTGAGCACAAAAATCAAGCTGTTCGAAAACTGAAGTGGGCTACACCACATCAGAATCTTACTGGGGCCCACCCTGATAATTAATGCTATCCAACTCATTATGTGGGCCCCACATAGGTATTTCTGGGAGACTTTTCAATCAGGACCATATATCTGATTGCCCTTATGTTTCAGTTTATCAGGTGTATCAATCCAAACCATCTATCTACTGAAGCATCATCTTCCAGTCTCTAATATAAATTAATTGATCAATTGATCCAAACCGTCGTATGTCTCCAACTTCTCATGGCAAGTGAATCAAATTATACAATTCAGACGATCCCGGTCATCCATCAAAGAAATAACCAATGGTCAAAATTCAGTTCATAAAATTGACCACTACGATTGTCTAATACGCCCCATTTCTTAAACACGGTCCACCTACTATTGGTTATACAAGCTACTTATAAATATGATTTTACCACAGAAACTGATTGTTCATGTCTATTATTTCTTCTTTCTCAGTAACAATCAAAATTTCTGCAATGCTTGAAAAGAGACGAAACCTTGTCCTAGACTGACAGTAAACCACATTTCAACAAGTTTTTTTTTAAAAAAAAAAAAACAAAAAAAAAAACCATGTCTTCTGCAACCCTGCTCTTAACTACAGTATTTGGTAGAAGACACCATTCACCATCATAGATCTTTTATGAATTTAAATTGAATTACTAGAAAGCAAAGAATCATCCAAAAGTTTACAATTAAATACAATACCTACAATGAAGAAGAATCTAATTTGTGGACAGTTAAATTTGTTTGGCACAAACAAACCCACTTCAAGAATCTGGATATCTTTTGTTCTTTTTCTTTTTTCTTTTTCTTCTTTGGTGATAGATTAGACTTATGTTTGATACTGATCTCATAAAAATTAAAGAATAAGGATCTTTATTTATTTGGAAATAAGGAGAGGTTGTTAGACTAATAGAATTAATTTTTTTCTTTTTTCCTTTTAAAAAATCAATTAAGCCCATACATAGAGGTTTGCTACCCACATGCACCATTTCAACAAGATAAAACTACGCCCAAATCACATGTAAGAAATTTTAGCCATGTTTCAAGTGGGACCCACCATGTACATGAGCTGGCTCAAATGTCAGGCTGGTAATCTTGACCAGGTTATCTAGATGTTGGGTTCCAATTCAACTCTAAGATGTCCTACATATATTCCAGGTTTGCACATGTTTCCATTTCCAGAGGTGCATGTAGGGCTAGGAAACCTTATATATGTACGTAGTTGAGTGCGGTAGAACATGGAAGTAATTGGAACTTTTTTGTAGAATGCTCAATAACCTTAATTAGGGTGAGATGATGTATTATATACTCAATAATTATAAAAGTACCACTACAACAATTGGGAAATTTAGTGGCGCTTGAAAGCGCCGCTAAATCACCACAAAAGCATATCGCGGCGCTAGTCAAGCGCCGCGTAATGGGTATGTCGCTAAAAGTATTCGCAGCACTATGTACTTTCATTGGCGCTTGTCTGAGCGCCGCTAAACATAGTTTTTTCACCGCGAATAAGCGCTGCTGAAAGTCAATCTGAGCGCCGCTAAACCTGGTTTCTAACACTTTTTCTTATGAAAAAGCACCGTAAGATTTCTATACAAGCGCCAATAAAAGCCTTTGTTTAGATTTGAGAGGCCCTAGCCTGCCAGTAATTTTTTTATTATATATAATTCATTCGAAACCTGTATTTTTTTAATATTTGAAACATAAAAATGATGCATTTCAAATAAAAATGAATATGAAACAAAATTTATATTACTAGACAATAAATTTTTTTTATTTATTACAATAAATTGAAAATGGTCTTCAATATAAATAAATAAAAACAAATCCATCTATCAAACAAAGTTCTTGCCCTCTCCTGGACTTTCAAGCTCCTATTGCCAAGGAGAAGTTTGACAGTTTCCACAATTCCTGAAGTAGTTTAAGCTCTCATCTAGAGGCAACTTCTCAAGTGCTCCTAGCACTGCACTGATTAATTCTTCCACAGAACTGTCACTTGTGCCACCACTGTACTTGGAGCCATTGGTTGAGAAACTTATTCTCGTCTAACTGAAGAAAATGATTAAGGCGACCATTCTTCTCCGTTGCTAATAAGGTACTTGCAACAATTGATCATTGTCTGGATGCATTACCTACATTCTTCATAATATTTTCTCTCTGCCTCTGCATAACAGCAACCAGCTCTTTGACTCTAGCAAGGTTTGTGAGTCCATTTTTCATCTCAGTTGGGGTGAGGAAATCTTCTAACGTCATATTGCCTTCATGCACCAGCTAGGTACTTCCAACATGCTAATACTCTCATCATCTGCTGTTTCTGAAATACACATCTTAAATTCTGATGAGTTGGCTAAAAAATATTAATGTTAATTGATAATTAATACCAAATAATCCTAAAAGCAAGGGATAAGGTGAGGTGAGCAACAAGTTTAGTGAACAACAAGCACTGATTATTTTAGAATTTATGTAGTGATTACCTGCTTTGGTTGGCCATTTCTACCCCCAATAGTTGTCATGATTATATGACCCATCTCTATGCCATTTCCATTGACCACAGCAGTTTCCATTTCCTAGAAGAAAAATTCACATTTCATAGAGAAGGCTAATATGCTATCAAGCAAGCAGAGATAAGATTATATTAAAACCTACCTTGTCATCCCTTATCTTCATATCATTCATTTCTTCAGGCAACCTATCCATGCTGATAGCATTTCCACTTGTGTTTCTCAATCCAGTCGCATGCACCACACTAGCTGATGCCATTTGCTACAAATGGGAACCAAACTGATCTAGTTCCAGTACGTTGCAGAATCACCTTTTTTTTTCTCAATAACACCCAATCCTTCACCTGCTTTAAAAAATGCAGAGGACCATTTTAGTAAACAAAATAAGCTGAAAAAAGAAAACAATGGATTCTTCAGGCTAATCCCTCCCCTAGATTTAAAATATATATACAAAGAAAGAATTTGAGTCTTACAACAGAAGTCCAATGCATGGACCACTGCAAACTGGTCAATGACCATAACTCTGCCAGCCTACACAATGTAGTGTTTTAAGGAACCCTGACCATGACGCAATGTACGTTGCAGAATTGCAATGACATGTAACAGACATTGCTATAAACATTGACCAGAAATAGATTCAATTTCAATGCTCTAGCATTTAAATAGAATAAATCAATCTGTAAAGAAAGTGTAAAGAAACCAATGAAAGTAAACATTATTGCACTACAAATAAGTAAACATCTGCCTGAAACATCAAAATGATCCGAACTTGTGCAAGGATGACAAATCTTCTAAAGTTTGAATGGGGGCTATGTGGGGATTCCATACAATGAAATGTGGACCAACATCAAAACATTATTGCACTACAAACAAGCAAACATCTGCCATTTCTTTTTTCCTTTTTCTTTTATTTTATAGAGATTGGAAATAGAAACATTTGCCATAATTTACCCAATATAATGCACAATCAAACATGCAAGAGAAATTACAATTTCCTCTTTGCAAATCACAACTAAAATTTATTAAACAAAGGCACAGAGTGTGGGACAATCCATCAAGGCAATGGATTAGAGTCCTTGCACAAAGAAAAGATCTACAAACACCTTCATTTGTGAGAGAATCCATGATTCAATTTGCTTATCTGGGAACCTAAACAAAACTAATGTTCATATCATGAATTCACATTTTTAAGGCGTTCAAGATAAAACACAGTTTCCATGAGGACTTGCATTTCTTACGCAAGCGTATGAGCAGAAAATCAGCATAGTTGAACAATCCTAACCTCTGATTTGTGGACTGAATTTTGTTGAACATTATATATTTTTTCACTATGAACCACCAAATATAAGTAGGCCAATCCAATGGTGACATAATTTTTTTAAAAAAATAATCAGTAATTCCATTTTTTTTTATGACGTGTTTATACGAAAGACATGATTTTAAAAGTTTAATTGGACTTACGCATATGCCACGTATGCAACTACTAAGTGCTACCATCTAAATCTGCCAGTGTCAATAGTTGTTAGGCTGTTAACATACGGGTTACGGTGAGCTTAACCAGCTTTTTCTATTCCAAGCCCAAACCCAGCTTATACCTGTCACAGAAATAGTGCAGCCCAAGCCCACCCTAGAATTCTCGTACAAGGTCTAACTTAAGCCTGAGCACGAGTTTGATATTTAGATCAAGGAGAGAGAGATTACCAATTAGATTTCCCCAACCCTTTTTGCTTCTTTTTATTTTTAAACTTCTTCTTCTACTACAATAGTCGACCGCCCATTGCTGCTGCAATATGTATTTCTAAGCTAAAAGCTAAAAGAAATAATTAAATCATGTAAACATATTTAGTCTTCATTACATCAATAACAAATGGAAAATCAAGAGAAAAAAAAATAGATGATTACATATAGAAAGAAAAAAAAAACAATATATAGATCAGCCCAACGCAAAACCTCCTTCATTCTATCAAGACCCCATGCTTACAAAAAGAGAGAAAAATAAATAAATAAAAATACACCTGGAATATTGATGATAATTTCTAAAGTTGAAGAACAAAAAGACATTCAAGTGCAAAACACAAGACAACAATCACTAGAAAAAAATCCTACCAGGAATTAAAAAATAGAAAATGGAACAATAACTAAGAAACTTACCTAGTACCTATTTCTGAAAATTTCCATCAAGCTATGACCGAAAGTAAATCAATAACAAATAAAAACCGCAATCAGACTGAACCTGGAAGATTAAAGCTTGCTGCCATAGAAGATTATTCTAAAAGCTTATTCTAGTTCTGTGTTCATCTTCAAGATCATCAAATCTCCAGGCTAGGGTGTTATTACTCACAGTAGCATCCCCCCAACAAATAGATATAAAGCTCCAGAGCCTAGAAGATTAAAGCTTGTTGCCATGAGTTGGAAGCCCAATGCTACTGCCTGAATCAATCAAAAAACATAATAGCAAAGGTCAAATTTCAGAAGTATATGACGTTGTTCCAGATGGCAACAACTAATCACCAAACATTTGAGAATTTTTTTCTCCAACAAACAATTTTTGGAAATATTTTACCTTTGAAAACCTTAAATCATTGTGCCAAATTGCACCAACTGAGAACATGTCTCCAATATAATCATGTGCCAATGCAATCAATGCCGATAGTCATGTGCCAATGCAAAATGCAACCATAAGCGCCAATGTGCATGTCTTCTGTTTGGACAGTCACCTTATATTAGAAACTAATTCCAAGATTATGAAATAAATGCAATCATTTGAACTTGGAAACATGTTAGAATTGGAGTCAGCTAGAAATAACAATTGTAATTTATCTGCTATGTAGAAATTCACCAAATTACTGCAATGGTTGGGACACATAAAGTCAAGATCTTGGTTACAAGCCTCTGAAACATTAGCAAGTATTCTTGCCCAATACAGAGGAAAAAACAGAATCAGTGTCCATAACCAACTATTTATGGGTTCCTGAACATCATTCATTGGTTTCATGGCTCAAACCATTCAGCCAAGACAGATCATCATCCATTGCTTTTTCCGCATTTCAAGAAGTTAGAGAGAGAGAGAGAGTAGAACCAAACTAAAAGCATACCATTCTCCACAAAATCACATTTCTTTGAGGTTTTAACAAACAACTCCTATGCATTTTTTTTCCAATACTAAGAGAGAGTTAAGGAAAAAAAAAAACCCATGAAAACATAATAAAAAGGCTAGCAAATGAATAAAGAGAGTGTCAATCTTGATATGAAGGCTCCCATTTTACCAATTTATAATCTATTCCTTGTATATATGTCATAGAAACCAACACAAACAACACAAGCTCTCTCTGTCATGAAACATTTTCAAAGAAATGTGCTGATTTAGGAACTTTACACCATTGCTAATGGATTTTGACAGAGTAGGCTGAGGAAAAGAGAATCAGTGAAGGGCGAAAAGTCCAGTTCGAGCACAAAGTTATTATTGGAGTTGTGCATAAAAGAAAGCAACTTTATTAGAAAACCAAAAAATATACCTACAAAAATCAAGAAAGAAAGAAAATATAGAAATAATAGAAGCAGGAACAATGAGAATTCTTCTTGCCTTATTATCATGATGCAAATCCCTACATGGTCATCTAGACTACAGATACGAAGGAATCCACCATACATGGATAATGTTCCCAATATTTCCAAATTAGATGATCCTATCCATCCCATCTATGACTGTTATTTCGGACTGTTAATGTGTTTTTTGCTAACTGTTTGCTATTAGACTGCTTATCCAAGGGCTAAAATTGTCTATTTTGGAATAACTTTTAAGAACTATCATTTATTTTGGGTTCCTTCTAATCAACAGCCTGAATTACTGAGCTAAGGAAGGATCTTACATGTGCAAATTGACCCATCAGGACACCTTCACATCTTGATCCATCAGGGCCCAATGTGATTGGTTGACTGCCTAGCCTAGAAACCTTACTTTGAATCTTCTGTTGCTTTTTGTACATTGTTGTGTGTTGAGATGTGTTCTGAGATGTATTGTGATATGCACCACAATATTCTACAGTATGACATGACATGAATTGCATTGGAATTTTCTTATAGAAGTATAACTACATCAAACTTTAACTGTGCATGAGACAAGAGCCCCAGCCACTGAACATTTCATAATCCATAGAATAAAATTAAAAAAAAAAAAAACTATCTTTCAAAAAGTTGGTAGTCACAGCCAATTCTTAATAAAATTATCTTTCAAAAAAAAAAAAAAACTCCTACTTGCCTGCCCATAAACAACGGAGTAAATCAGAATATTCCTGCTTATTAGCAAACTGAGAGGAAAATATTAAACTACAGATCTTCCTACCTGATAACACCAGTTGTGAGTGTATGGTCAAGGCCAACATTTATAATTATTTTATAAAAATTATCAAAAGTAAATAACTTGCAACACTCAAGGGTAATGCGGCTTAAGTTCTATCAGGCCTATTATAATCATGTGCATTTTCTATCCATTCTTTTTATCTATGTTGCTGGCTTAGTTTAAGGTATGAGCTATGAAAAAAGCCAATCCAAAGCTTAATTGGATGCTCCACATTGGGGATAATGCTGTTGGCTGTCAAAATATTTATGGGGCTCACCATGATATTTATTTTCCACTCAATTTGTTGATAAGTTGACACACACCTGCATGAAGGGAAAACACAAATCTTAGCTTAACTCAAAACTTTTGTGGCTCCTAAAAAGTTTTCAATGGTGGTGGGCATTCAATCCCCACTATTTCTTATGGTGTAGTCTAATTGAGCTTTGGATTTACTTCATTTTTGGATTCATGCCTTAAAATAAGCTGAAAAAAAAATGAATAAAACATATATATGTCATTGTGGCCCCACAGAGTTTGGAGATGAGTGTTGTAGGCAATCCACTTCTAAAACTACCAACCTATGGATGTTGTATTGGCCTTAGTAATTGCTTAGAGAGCACTCTTACCTACGCAACGATGTTGGGCCCATTGGCCTTGGTGTGTAGATTCACAAGCAAACAAGTACATGTTGGAAAGTATGCATTTTTAAAAAAATACATTTTAAATAAACAAAAAGCATGAGTGGGGAAGGAGGTCCTCCCTTCTTCAATTGAAAAGGGAGAAATCTCCTGCCCCTCTACTTATACGAGAATTGCATAGATAGGAAGATAAAACAAGCCAACCTGTAACGCCCTGAAAATCGGGGGTCGAGTGTAACTCAACTCCCGAGTTCCAACGCATCACTTATGCAACATGTTTAATGATATTTGAATGTTGTCTGTGTTAGAGCAGTAAACATGAATGAGATTATACCAAAGCAGTAATTCATACTCCAGATCAGTTGTATAAAAGCAAGCGAAGACCGAATCGTATATATATGTATGTAAAGAAACAAAATAAACGATTCATTATCCAGTATGAATCCTTCTCGAGTCACAATATACATGTCTGTTTATATAAACAAAATGTCAAAATGAACTAGGTACAATCCCTGTAAATTCCATCAGTCCCGGCAGCCTAGTCGAAGCCGCCAGCGAAATGCATATACGAGAACTCCTCCTGGTCCTCGTCATAATCGGGCTCCGCCTCCAGAATAGTCTGATCGCCTAAACCTGAGACAGAGTCTGGTTGGTGTGCGCAACACCGTCCCGTAACGTGGGAGTGAGTAGCTAACTTAGTGGAACGATAAGACATAAGTTATCATGTTCTCAATACAGTCAAGCAGTAATGATAAAGCAGTAAATCAAACACTCCTAGTTACTCTGATTAATGCAAGTATAAATGCAGGTATGATGGATGCCCTCTCCGACATACTCCCTCAAGCGACACCATCTCACGTTCGCGCATGCTTACATCCCACAGTGCTCCACATCTTCCAGGCACATGCGATGCATGATGAGTATGATTACCGAGTTTTTAATTAGTTCGTTTCAAACAGCAGGATTGGGAAACTAAGGTACCTCCCTTGTATCATATCCAAACATGATCCAATCTAGGGTCGTCAGTCCTAGTTAATATCAAACGATGGTATGTTTTCTGGGTCACTGCAGAGGCTGCCAGGGCTGTTACGTACAAAGGTTGCACCACTCCCCCATCACCCCTTAAACGATTCATCACTATACAGCTATAAAGAAACAGGCCTAGTTCATACTCTATATATCGCAGCGAACCCTAAGGCACACTGCAACTTCAGAATATGCTCGCGGTCACTACAAAGGGTCCGCTGTGGTCATTACGCACAAAGGTTGCACCACTCCCCCATCACCTTATCAATGTAGGTCGACAGCGCGAATATAGTGTCCCATACCACCATAATCGGCTCACGAGTTGAGTTGCTCACTGGTCACTACGGGGAGGCACGTAGCCCCAGCGTAGGCCGACAGCTCGACCACGGTGTCCCATACCACCATGCCCGGCTCATGAGTCTTAGCGGATCGAGGTACCATGGTTAACGGGATTTTTACTGGTAAGTTTGGTACCCTAGGTTCAAGCATTAGCGACCAAACATGGTGAACATACATAAGACATACGGTTTACTTGACGTGTTCGGCTAGCTCGAGCGCACAACAAGTTGGGCGATATGAGGCGTAGAAGCACCTCGTGTGGCCAACCACTATCGCCAACCAAAGTACGACACGGGTTCGCTAACACATCATGCGTGGCGGAACGAATCCCAACCACATCTTCAAGTCTGATACCGGATGCCTGGACTATGAACATAGTCCCAAGCTCAGTCAAATCCTAACCATAGCATGTGAAATACGGCATGATAACATGGTAATTCAAGAACACTAGCAAGCATATTATAAAGCATAACATGAAGCATGTTGATAAACAAGTCACAAAGCATGTTCAAAAGCATGTTATAAAGCATTATGTAAATAGGGATACAAATACTTAAATTTCGTAGGCGAGTGGTTAGAGTGAACAACCACATGGAGAGCGTCATATGTGACTCTAAGGTAGCCGAGAATCCCATCTCAGCACCTACCTAGGATTCTAACACTTAAGCACTTACACTCACAAGTGAATTCACCAACACTTGGAATGCAATATTTCAACATACATGACGTATGCTAGGGAAGTGTGTACTAGGGTTGTCCCTTTACCAAACTAGTATTTTATATATATACATCATATTCATACAGCAATTAAACATGGCAATCACATCAGCAAATTTTATACGTATAGGGTACTTCCACGTATACCCACTTTCGACATACATAGTGTTTACAAAGGAACATAGATTTCGGCGATTCCTTTCGCCAAGCTAGTATTTTAATCATGTATTATATAATCATACATTAAATACATATGTCAAACATTATTCCAAAAGAAATACGTATACGGTATTTCTACAATACGTAATTTCAACATATGGCGCATTTACAAGTAAACATATATTTTGGCGATTCCTTTCGCCAAACTAGTATTTTATTCATATGTTATATAATTATACATTAAATAAACATGTCAAGCATTTATCTAAAAAAAATACGTATACGGTATTTCTACGTATACCTAGAATATGTGAAATTCCATATTTCACACCGTTAATCAAAACAGGAAACGGAAAGCACTTTGTACATGTGCAATTGCAAGCAGATCATGAATCTACCATTATCTGACATTGAAAGCGTTGAAAACCGTAACTTATACGCTTAAAGTCCTCACCTTTGCCTTTGGAAACGGAACGAATCAGCAAGGGTAATGGAACTTCCGTCTACGGGCGATTTCTAGCCTAAAGAGCGGAATCGGTTAGTCGGTACACATCCTACATCAATCCCACCTCAAATCAGACCTAGGGTTAGGTTTTCTTACCTTCAAATGAGATGGATACCGCCGGGAAAGCGTCTAGAATAGGGCGGTGTAGGCCGTGTAACAAGCCAAAGCAGGAGGATGAAGATCGGCAACAATCTCCAAGACTTTCTCTCTCTTTTCTCTCTCTCCCTCTAGGGTTTTCTTCAAAATTCGTATGGCTGTGAGAGGGGCTGTTCTAAGCTCCTTTTATAGCCACAAACATTACGAATTTAGACTTAGGTTCATGGGGTACTGCTTATATAAGATATTCGCCGCTTTTCCAGCTCAAAAGGGAAGTTCTGGTGGCCCTCTTTGAACCAAACGTCAGACTTAAGCTCACCATCGATGGATCTACGTGGAATTACGTTTTTGACTCATTCGGATACCCAGATCGCATGTGGCGGACCACTTTCAGTTCGACGGTCAGTGGGCCACGATCAGAAATTCCAAGTACATGTAAATGTTCCTGAAATTTTTCTTAATCCGAGGGTGTAATTTGGTCTGATTCTGACGGTCAGGTTGCTTAATACTGACGCATCAACAAATGATGCCAGATCACTATTCCAGATATTTATTTTGGCATATGAATAGTGTTTTTCACACTACCTCGCTCCAATTCGAAACGAATGGCCGTGGAACATCGGATAAAGCTGATTTTTGAGATGATTGTTAAGTCCAGTGGGGCGGTCCTAGTTCCTTAGCTTCGGGTTAATCGGACTCCCGATGTGCGATCTAGACCTAATACGAAGTTTCGTTTCATTCCCAAGAGCAGACGGGAAATGAGTTTGGTTCTAAACTTTAGGGTAACCTAGCGTCAATGATTCTGTAACTTTTGGGTCTTGCAGATCGTATTTAAAGCGATCCTAACGGATTTCATAGCTAATTGAGTTTAGTACTTAGTTAACTTTGTTAAATTTCTAAAGGATTTAATCTTACGTGATTTCTGGTCGAGGTGGTACTCGACCCAATGTACGGAAATTTTCAGGTCGTTACAATCTACCCCCCTTAAACAAAAAATTTCGTCCCCGAAATTTATACATTTTCGTACTCCTCGAGAATCTGAGGGTAGTTCTTCCTGACCTCGGCCTCAGTCTCCCAGGTAGCTTCTTCTTCGGAATGATGTGTCCAAAGCACCTTCACAAGTGGGATGACCTTGCTACGCAGTACCTGCTCCTTCCTGTCAAGGATGCGCGTCGGGCGCAACTCATATGTAGCATCCTCGCTCAACTGTACCTGCTCCTATCTGATGATATGCGAAGGATCAGGAACGTACTTCTTCAGCATAGATACATGAAATACGTTGTGTATGGAAGCAAGTGGTGTAGGCAAGGTGAGACGATACGCCACATCACCCACTCGATCCAGTATCTGAAATGGACCAATAAACCTCGGTGTGAGCTTTCCCTTCTTCCCAAACCGAAGGACTCCCTTCATAGGGGAAACCCGAAGGAACACATGATCACCGACCTCGAACTCCAGCGGTCGCCGCCTCGTATCGGCGTAACTCTTCTGCCTGCTCTGCGCTGTGAGTAATCGACGCCTGATAATGTCTACCTTCTCTGTAGTCGCCTGAACCAACTCCGGGCCAATCAGGCTACGCTCTCCAACCTCTGCCCAACAGTGCGGTGCCCTACAAGGTCGACCATATAGAGCCTCATATGGCGCCATGCCAATAGTCACCTGGAAGCTGTTGTTGTAGGCGAACTCTGCGTACGGAAGACAGTCATCCCAGCTGTCCTTGAAGTCCAACACACATGCTCGCAACATATCCTCCAGAATCTGATTCACCCGCTCTGTCTGCCCATCAGTCTGAGGATGAAACGCTGTACTGAACTTCAACTTCACACCCATCGCCTCCTGGATACGAGTCCAGAAGATAGATGTGAACCGCGTGTCTCTGTCCGACACGATCTCCAAAGGAACCCCGTGCAGACGGACGATCTCCCTGATGTACAATCTAGCCAGCTCGTCTGCGGAGTTCGTAACTCTGATAGGGAGGAAATGGGCCGATTTGGTCAACCGGTCCACAATCACCCAAATGGAATCGTGCCCCTTCCTCGTCTTCGGCAACCCTGATATGAAGTCTATGGAGATGAAGTCCCACTTCCACTCCGCTATAGGCATGGGCTGAAGGTCCAGAGGTCGGCGATGTTACGCCTTGACCCCGCCGGCACGTCGGACATCGAGACACATACTCAGCAATGTGGGCCTTCATGTTATCCCACCAATACGTCCGTCTTATATCCTGGTACATCTTCGTGCTACCAGGATGTATCGCAAACTTCGAATTATGGGCAGACTCGAGAAGCTCGCATCTCAAGTCAGGCACATCTGGAACACATAGGCGGCCACGAAATCGTAAACCCCCATCAGAACCAACTCTCCACTCGGAGTCCACGGCGCCGCTAGCCTGCTCTCGAAGCTCAGACAGCCATATATCGCCCTCCTGGGCCTCAACAATCCTGTCGTCAATAAGTGGTCGCACCCGAACGTGCGCAACACACTCAAATGGCTCCTCGACAGTGAGTCTCTGCTCGAAGTCCCGCACAAACTCTACCATGTCCCACTCGGCTATCATCAGTGGTGCCGCAAATGCAATCGCTTTCTTGCGGCTCAACGCGTCTGCCACAAGGTTCGCCTTGCCAGGATGGTAGGAAACCTCGAACTTGAAGTCCTTCAAGGTCTCCATCCATCGGCGCTGTCTCATATTCAAATCCCGCTGTGTGAATATGTATTTAAGGCTCTTGTGGTCGCAGAAAAGCTCGAACTCCTCACCATAGAGGTAATGTCTCCAGAGCTTCAATGCAAAGATGACAGCCGCCAACTCCAGGTCATGTGTAGGGTAATTCTCCTCGTGCTTCCTTAATTGTCTCGAGGCATACGATATCACCCTATCTTTCGCATCAACACACAACCCAAACCAACGGAGACGCGTCAATATACACCGTGTATTTCACCCCTTGCTGCCTGGCAATACTAGCACAGGGTGGGACGTCAACTTGTCCTTCGCTCCTTAAAGCTGCCTCCGCCTTCTCATTCCAGGCGAACTTCAGTCCTTCCGAGTCACCGAGACAATGGCTCAGCGATCTTCGAGAAATCCCGAATGAAACGTCTGTAGTACCCACCAGCCAAGGAAACTCCTCACCTCGAACCGATTCGGTGCCGCCGCTAATCCCGAACCGCATCTACCTTAGCAAGGTCCACTCGCTATCCCATCCTTGGACACTACATGTCCCAGGAACTTGACTTCCTCCTGCCAGAAGTCGCACTTCTTGTATTGCGCAAACAACTGGTTCTTCTTCGGTGTATCCAATACGCTCAAGTGCTCCTCGTGCTCCTCCCGACTCGTGGAGTATATCAAGATGTCATCGATAAAAACGATGACGAATCGGTAAAGGAAGGGCCGAAATACCCGGTTCATCAGATCCATGAACACGGCTGGTGCGTTCGTCAGACCGAACGACATCACCAAGAACTCATAGTGCCCAAAGCACGTCCTGAAGGCTGTCTTCTGCACGTCCTCCTCTCTCACGCGCAACTGGTGGTACCCTGACTGAAGATCAATCTTCGAGAAATACTTCGCCCCCCTCAACTGATCGAACAGATCATCAATCCTGGGCAAGGGATACTTGTTCTTCACCGTGACCTGGTTCAACCTACGGTAATCAATACACAACCGTAGGGACCCGTCCTTCTTCTTCACGAACAACACAGGTGCTCCCCAAGGAGACACACTAGGCCGAATAAAACCTTTCTCTACAAGTCCGTCAATCTGTCTCCGCAGCTCCTCCATCTCACATGGAGGCATACGATAGGTCGGCAACGAGATGGGCGTCGCACCAGGCGTAAGGTCAATCGTGAAATCAATCTCACGCCGAGGAGGTAAACCAGGGATAGTCTCAAACACGCCTGCAAAGTCTCGAACCACTGGCGTACTATCTACTGTCGGACCATCAATCGGCACAAGCAAAGCAGCATAACAATCAACTCGACAGGGCCAACTGACCTGCACCGGGAACGTGAAAGCTGCACCGTCAGGTCCATAGGCCGTCACGATCCGAGTATCACAATCTACCTCCGCCCTCATCCTGGTGAGCCAATCCATACCAAAGATAACGTCGTAGTGCCACAGTGGAGCAACAATGAGGTCGACGAGCACTGTGCTGCTACCCAAAACTACCGAGCAACCCTCGCATAATCGTGTGACATCCGAACAGGTCCCGGTAGCCGTAGTGAGTCTCATCCCCTTAGTGGGAATCGTATGCAAAGATAGGCGTTTCACCGCCCCACAAGAAACAATAGAAGTGGTGGACCCAGTGTCTACCAACAAAGAAACAGGAATGCCATGAATAAAAGCCGTACCCTCGAAAGCCGTCGGAGCTGAAACCGACGTCTCAGGTGCCTCAGCTACAAGAGTATGAACGCGAGCCTCCTCTTGGCGGTTCGGTGAGGAGCCAAGGGTCGCTGTGGCGGCCTGAAGCGCGGCACAGGAGGTCGGAAGGAAGGATGTGCAGGAGCCGTCTGTAGCGGTGGAGCTGATATGGCCTGTGGGCGAGAACGGCCCAACATCTGTGGCGGAGAAAACCACTGTCCTTCATCCGCGCGAAACAACTCCCGATAAGATGACCCTGTTTCCCGCAATACGTGCAGGTCACAACAGGGCGCCTCACCTGAGCCCCTGGCGCTGCGATCCTAGGAGGCGAGTCAACACGAGGCCTCTTGCCTAGGATAGGCCTGCTCTGTATCTCCTGTCGTGGCCTCGCAACCATAGTGCCACGTGATCGGGCCAACCGGTCCACATCCTGCTCTGCCGTCATAGACATGTGAACCAGTGCTGCATATGTAGGTATACTGAGGCAGCATATCTTCGACCGTATCTCCGGTCGCAAGCCCAAAGAAAATCGACGCATCCGCATCTGCTCGTCCACTAGTATAGTCGGGACAAAGCGGCCCAACTCTGTGAAGCGGTGCTCGTACTCTGTAATCGTCATGCCTCCCTGCCTGAGGCGCAGAAACTCATCCTCCCGCTCATGTCGATAAGTCGGCGGGTAGTATTTCTCATGGAACCGGAACTCAAAAGCCTCCCAGGTCCATACGTAGTCTGCTGCGACAGACCGCAACACACTGTCCCACCATAAACTAGCCTCCCTCTCAAACATGAAGGCGGCCACTCTACCCTTCGCTCGCCTCGAGCAATGCAGCATCCGAAGCATCTTAGAGATGCGGTCAAGCCAAAACTCTGCCTCCTCGGGCCTATGAGTGCCCATAAATTAAGGAGGCCTCAAGCGCTGAAATCGCTCGAGAAGACCGCGTGTACTGACATCTCCCATAGGAGGCACCACGGGTGGGGGCAGAGGCACATCCTCACTGCGAGCGGAGGCTCGGGTGCCCGCGAGACAAGCGAAGTCGTGGGCGGAGTCGCACTACCACCATGTGACAAGGCCTCAGCGATAGTGGCCATAAGGCTGCCGGTGCTTCTTCTTTCTTCTTGTATCTGTGCTTTTGATGCATCATCACCATCAGCTGCTCAAATCTATCAGTCGGCGGAGCGACCGAGAGTCATCTTCTTGCGCAGAAGATGACGGCCGAAACTGCTCACGGACCAGGGGCGTGTATGGTGGCAACCCACCAGCAGGACCAACAGGGGACTGGTCAGAACCTAACCCACGGTCCGCAGGACCACTACTACCAGGAGTCTGGTCCATAGAGCCAGTCAGACGGAGATGTGCGGTGCTCCGCGTATACTGTCGCGGCATGCCCTATACAACACAGGGTACAGCATTGGTGAGACACAGCATAACACACATCATAAAGCACTTTAAGCATTCCACACATAATCAAAACAAAAGGGGCTACATGCCTTTCATTTACTCAAAATTAGTCATAATACATGGATTACAGAGTTTACATGAACCATGACGGAAATCACATGATAGCCAATACATCTACTACATCAAACCCTAAACATGCTACTACCTAATACAACATCTGAACGAAAACACAAACCGCCTATCGCGGTAACCAAAGCAAACACAACATACAACAACATGGATGACTAAGCATCCGAAGTAGGCGGTGGAGGAGGAGCATTCTTATCCTGCGCACAGCACAGGATGGCCTTCAACGTACGGGACATCTTCTTGAAATTCTTCTTCATGTAGGCTTCATTCTCTTCAAGTTTGGTTCGAACTTGACCAATCTCAGCCCGAACTTGTCCAACCTCTTCTTTGCAGGCGGCTTGCCTCTCCTCAAGACGGGCCAATCGCGCATCAAAAACATCTCGATCCACACCCTGCTCCTGGGCCGCAGGGGGTGAACTCTCCTCAGTGTCCTGAGCCTCAGGTTCTTCTTCCTGTATGTCATCACTGCGCTCCTCATCGCTCTCAGCCTGGAGGTCAACACTCTCCTCACCGGCGCTATCCGACTCATCTCCAGACTCGTCGAGTCGGGCTTGCCGCTGTTGGGGGCCGATCTTCATATTCCTGAGTGTCGCTTCACTTATGACTCGGACCGGTGCAAGATCCTCCATATTCAATCTGTAGCCTACATCACGAGCCATCCTGCAGATCAGTCGGCCAAATGGGAGCGAAAGATCGTTCCTGGCAGAACGAACAACATTAACTATCTGGGATAGGATGAATGTGGGCAGGCATATGTTGTCCTAGCGTCCCATCTTGTACAGAAAGTCCACCATCACCCTAGTACATTCCGTGCGGTTACCCCACCGTGGGTATACATTGTATGTGAAGATGTGATGGAGCAAATGGAAGTCTTCAGACATCTTTGTCGCCGCAATACAATTTCCTCGCTTCCAAGTAACCCGGCGACCACAGAGAAATCGCGTGCGGCGATCCCTTTCCCGCGCACTTCTAGAGAAGTCATCACTAGGCTGTACTTGACCAAGCGGGATCTTCGTGATTCGAGCCACTTCGTCCACAGTAATTATGCGCCTTATGCCCCTCACAGAGACAGTAAATTGAAGCGGCTCTACTGATGAGTCCACGATGTGAGCGTAGAAAGCGCGGACCGTGTTCTCACATGCGGGAGACTCGCCTTCAAAAATATAATTCCACCCGATATCCACCAAGTGGTCCATCATTGGGTGTAGCCCGAACATCCTTTCATCCACATGAGCTTCAAACACAACCTTACGGCCCGCGAAGCGCCCATATTCCATGCCTATTGGATAAGCATTTCTGGCGGGGTGGTCAGGATCCAGGTCTCGCTTCGACCTAAACTCCCGTACGGTGCTTGTGCCGGCCCCAACGTCGGATCTTCTTCGGGTATGGGCTGGCCTACTTGGGCCGGCATCATCGACCGCGGTTTTCCTCTTTCCCATGAGAGATAGGATGGAGGAAATGGAGAAAATGGTAGCCACCACACCAAGGAGGGATATGGAAAATTTCGAAAATGGGGGAACAAGGGGCTGACCTCTTTTATCTTCCACAATCAACAATCCAACAGGTGTGGAAGAAGCTCTAGAGGTAGGAAATGAAGAAGGAACAAAAGAAAATAGAATGGGTTAGGAGTTTACCCAATTTTTGAGCTCCAAGGATGGGTATGAGAGCTCCAACTTGAGAAAATGGGGAAGGGAGGAAGCTAGGGCTGTTGTGGGAGGTTGGGGTGTGTGAGTTATGGAAGGAAATGGAAGGATTGAAGGTTTGGAGGGATGGGTTTTCAGCAAAATCGGAAATGGAGGTGAAGGTGTTTGAAAAAGAGGGGAAATGAGAGAAAAGGGAGCTCCAGCCCCTTAAATCCTAACCTAATGCCAAAATGGCACGTGCCATGGGGTAGAGGGGGTCAGGCCGACCGACCCCACGTTTGAACTTTCGCCGAAAAGTTGACCGGAGCGCGGTCCGCCGCCGGTGCCGGGACGCTGCCGCGGTCGGGCTTGGCCGGAACCACGCCACCGCGGTCTGACCCTGTTTGTCATGTGTCCAGGGTGCCAAATGCACCCTGGTTCGATCGGAACCCTTAATAGATTAACGTGGGGGGCCCACGGGCTCAGTTCGGCTCTAGAACGGTGAGTTCCGGTAACTTTCTGATCCAATCTGATTTTTTTTTTTTTTTTTAACAACTAATATTTGGTGGATTGTGACCTGGACACGTCAATAGACGGTCTAGGAATAACTTGGGGTCCATAAGTGCAGTCGGGATAGAGTACGCACTCGATCAAACTGTCCATTTGCAATAAACTTCGCCGAACGGCGAAATCGGGAGACCCTAAGACTGTTGCTAGATTTTACGCACCCTCCTAACTATAATGCGTCAGCGTACGTAGTGGAGACATAACTCAGGTCCGGTTTAATCAAAATCATGCTTTGATACCAACTTGTAACGCCCTGAAAATTGGGGGTCGAGTGTAACTCAACTCCCGAGTTCCAACGCATCACTTATGCAACATGTTTAATGATATTTGAATGTTGTCTGTGTTAGAGCAGTAAACATGAACGAGATTATACCAAAGCAGTAATTCATACTCCAGATCACTTGTATAAAAGCAAGCGGAAGACTAAACTGTATATATATGTATGTAAAGAAACAAAATAAACGATTCATTATCCAGAGTATGAATCCTTCTGAGTCACAATATACATGTCTATTTATATAAACAAAATGTCAAAATGAACTAGGTACAATCCCTGTAAAATCCCATCGATCCGGACCTAGTCGAAGCCGCCACTTGAAATCGCATATACGAGAACTCCTCCGGTCCTCTCATAATCGGCTCCGCCTCCAGAATAGTCGATCGCCTAAACCCGAGACAGTCCGGTTGGTGTGCGCAACACCGTCCCGTAACGTGGGAGTGAGTAGCTAACTCAGTGGAACGATAAGACATAAGTTATCATGTTCTCAATACAGTCAAGCAGTAATGATAAAGCAATAAATCAAACACTCCTAGTTACTCTGATTAATGCAAGTATGAATGCAGGTATGATGGATGCCCTCTCCGACATACTCCCTCAAGCGACACCATCTCACGTTCGCGCATGCTTACATCCCACAGTGCTCCACATCTTCCAGGCACATGCGATGCATGATGAGTATGATTACCGAGTTTTTAATTAGTTCGTTTCAAACAGCAGGATTGGGAAACTAAGGTACCTCCCTTGTATCATATCTAAACATGATCCAATCTAGGGTCGTCAGTCCTAGTTAATATCAGACGATGGTGTGTTTTCTAGGTCACTTTTGAGGGACAGCGCTGTGTGGCCGTTACGCACAAAGGTTGCACCACTCCCCCATCACCCCTTAAACGATTCATCACTATACAGCTATAAAGAAACAGGCCTAGTTCATACTCTATATATCGCGGCGAACCCTAAGGCACGCTGCAACTTCAGAATATGCTCGCGGTCACTACAAAGGGTCTGCCGTGGTCACATTACGCACAAAGGTTGCACCACTCCCCATCACCTTATCAATGTAGGCCGACAAAGATGAATATAGTGTCCCATACCACCATAATCGGCTCACGAGTTGAGTTGCTCACTTGTCACTACGGGGAGGCGGTAGCCCGAGCCAGAGCCGACAGCTCTACCACGGTGTCCCATACCACCATGCCCGGCTCATGAGTCTTAGCGGATCGAGGTACCATGGTTAACGGGATTTTCACTGGTAAGTTTGGTACCCTAGGTTCAAGCATTAGCGACCAAACATGGTGAACATACATAAGACACACGGTTTACTTGACGTGTTCGGCTAGCTCGAGTGCACAACAAGTTGGGCGATATGAGGCGCAGAAGCACCTCGTGTGGCCAACCACTATCGGCAACCGAAGTACGACACGGGTTCGCCAACACATCATGCGTGGCGGAACGAATCCCAACCACATCTTCAAGTCTGATACCGGATGCCTGGACTATGAACATAGTCCCAAGCTCAGTCAAATCCTAACCATAGCATGTGAAATACGGCATGATAACATGGTAATTCAAGAACACTAGCAAGCATATTATAAAGCATAACATGAAGCATGTTGATAAACAAGTCACAAAGCATGTTCAAAAGCATGTTATAAAGCATTATGTAAATAGGGATACAAATACTTAAATTTCGTAGGCGAGTGGTTAGAGTGAACAACCACATGGAGAGCGTCATATGTGACTCTAAGGTTGCCGAGAATCCCATCTCAGCACCTACCTAGGATTCTAACACTTAAGCACTTACACTCACAAGTGAATTCACCAACACTTGGAATGCAATATTTCAACATACATGACGTATGCTAGGGAAGTGTGTACTAGGGTTGTCCCTTTACCAAACTAGTATTTTATACATATACATCATATTCATACAGCAATTAAACATGGCAATCACATCAGCAAATTTTATACGTATAGGGTACTTCCACGTATACCCACTTTCGACATACATAGTGTTTACAAAGGAACATAGATTTCGGCGATTCCTTTCGCCAAGCTAGTATTTTAATCATGTATTGTATAATCATACATTAAATACATATGTCAAACATTATTCCAAAAGAAATATATATACGGTATTTCTACAATACGTAATTTCAACATATGGCGCATTTACAAGTAAACATATATTTTGGCGATTCCTTTCGCCAAACTAGTATTTTATTCATATGTTATATAATTATACATTAAATAAACATGTCAAGCATTTATCCAAAAAAAATATGTATACGGTATTTCTACGTATACCTAGAATATGTGAAATTCCATATTTCACACCGTTAATCAAAACAGGAAACGGAAAGCACTTTGTACATGTGCAATTGCAAGCAGATCATGAATCTACCATTATCTGACATTGAAAGCGTTGAAAACCGTAACTTATACGCTTAAAGTCCTCACCTTTGCCTTTGGAAACGGAACGAATCAGCAAGGGTAATGGAACTTCCGTCTACGGGCGATTTCTAGCCTAAAGAGCGGAATTGGTTAGTCGGTACACATCCTACATCGATCCCACCTCAAATCAGACCTAGGGTTAGGTTTTCTTACCTTCAAATGAGATGGATACCGCCGGGAAAGCGTCTAGAATAGGGCGGTGTAGGCCGTGTAACAAGCCAAAGCAGGAGGATGAAGATCGGCAACAATCTCCAAGACTTTCTCTCTCTTTTCTCTCTCTCCCTCTAGGGTTTTCTTCAAAATTCGTATGGCTGTGAGAGGGGCTGTTATAAGCTCCTTTTATAGCCACAAACATTACGAATTTAGACTTAGGTTCTTGGGGTACTGCTTATATAAGATATTCGCCGCTTTTCCAGCTCAAAAGGGAAGTTCTGGTGGCCCTCTTTGAACCAAACGTCAGACTTAAGCTCACCATCGATGGATCTACGTGGGATTACGTTTTTGACTCATTCGGATACCCAGATCGCACGTGGCGGACCACTTTCGCTCGACGGTCAGTGGGCCACGATCGAAATTCCAAGTACATGTAAATGTTCTGAAATTTTCTTAATCCGAGGGTGTAATTTGGTCTCGATTCGACGGTCGGGTTGCTTAATACTTGACGCGTCAACAAATGATGCCGATCACTATTCCAGATATTTATTTTGGCATATGAATAGTGTTTTTCACACTACCTCGCTCCAATTCGAAACGAATGGCCGTGGAACATCGGATAAAGCTGATTTTTGAGATGATTGTTAAGTCCAGTAGGGCGGTCCTAGTTCCTTAGCTTCGGGTTAATCGGACTCCCGATGTGCGATCTAGACCTAATACGAAGTTTCGTTTCATTCCCGAGAGCAGACGGGAAATGAGTTTGGTTCTAAACTTTAGGGTAACCTAGCGTCAATGATTCTGCAACTTTTGGGTCTTGCAGATCGTATTTAAAGCGATCCTAACGGATTTCATAGCTAATTGAGTTTAGTACTTAGTTAACTTTGTTAAATTTCTAAAGGATTTAATCCTACGTGATTTCTAGTCGAGGTGGTACTCGACCCAATGTACGGAAATTTTCAGGTCGTTACACAACCCGATTATCCTTATAGGAAGGATTGAAGCTTTCGTTGGCATTGGGAGTTAAGATGAGAGAGAGAAAAAAATAAAAAACTTTTACAGTGTGGCAGGGTGGTGACAAGCATGAGCTTGCATGGCCAGTAAAATCTTTTTTTTTTTTTTTTTGGTAACATACTACCAGAAGTATATTAAGAGAAATAGGGGATGTACAAGCATTTGAGCGGGCCCCAACAAAAAGGATCTGAGCCTCACCTAAAGAATCCATTAATAAACCCTCGACTTTGTTAGCATGAATGGGAGGAACACGTAAAATTCAAATCAGAGTTAGTCAATTGCCATCGGCAACATAGGAAAGAAAATCAAGAGGAGAGATTGATCGTTTGGTCCCAACAAATGTAAGAAACAATCACATGAATTCAATTAACAGAATTTAGGGAAATCTCAATCAAATGAATAATTAAAAAAATAATTTTCTGAAATCCAAACCCTAGTTCTAGATCTAGTAAATCCCCACCATAACTAGTCAAAATACCTTGCAAAGTACAGAAAATAGATCCAAAACCCTAGGAAACAAGAGAGTACCTGGCCGGGGAAGAGATGAAGGGCAGGGGCTGCTGGCCGCACCAGATCTAGAGATGATGCTAGTGAGGTAGAGAGAGAGAGAGAGAGGCGTGAGATCTGGAGATGATTTAAGTGAGGGAGAGAGATCGGGAGAGGGAGAGAGATCGGGAGAGGGAGAGAGATCGAGAGAGGGGGAGAGAGATCGGGAGAGGGTGAAAGAGGCGCGGGGTCCGGGAGCTAAACAATTCGAGCTAGGTTTGTAGAGAGAGAGAGAGAGGGGTAGGAAATAGTAGAGAGTCATCTTCGGGGCCGGTAGGTTTTTTTTTGTATATATATATATATATATATATATATATATATATATATATATATATATATATATATATATATATATATATATATATATGCTAAGATATCCGTCGCGTAGGTCTTACATAGCGCCGATAAAAGAGAAACGCAAATGCCGTTTATACCCAGTTTTGTTGTAGTGTACTCTTAGGCTGATATATACTTTGTTGTGTATATGTCATATGTATATATACAAATATTCTTGCAAACTAATGATTGCTATGGTGGCATTGGTTGATCTTTGAATAAAAGAAACTGAGAAACATCAGTAGAAAATGTAGGATCCTATAAGTTGGACTTGATTCCATGTGCGAGGTGCTCGAATTAGCATTCCTATAAGTAAAATAGATGAGAGTGAAGTCATGAACTGACAATGAAATGAGCTTTGATGGTAAGGCAAACAATGAACCTTGTTTCTCCCTTGAGTTTTGGGTAAACTTCCAAAGCAAAGACTTATCAAAACCAAGAAGAAAAGTGTCAAGAGAAAGAGAGCATCAGACACTAACTTAAATGTAAATGCATGCATACCTACAGGAGGATGTGGGTAGACGCGCATTGACTCATTTATGCAACGTGTTAATGCATGAAAGAGAATATGCGACATACATCCAAGAAGCTCATACAAAAATCCAAAGACACTAAATGTTCATTCTCAATGCAGTCATTCATATAAGAACAACATCAAGAACTGAGGTCAAAATTTTAAAAAATGTTGACTTATTGCTTTGTACATTTCTTCGTTTATACATTTACCACTGCCAAAGGAAATAAGTTTTTCTCTAGATTTCTACAAAATGGCATTATTTTTGTATTTTAGTTCTCATGTAATTTAGTACAAGCTAAGCAATGATTTATAGATCATGGCATTCTCGTAATATTGCATATATAGGAGAATTCCATTATCATCATTTGATATTCTAGAAAATCTCCTAGAATATCTTTTTTTTACTACATAAAATATTGATAATAAGAGGAAAATATAAGGAGGGCCAATAAAACTAAAGGTACCTCAACAAGATTCTCGTACAATCATCAACTCCAAAACTAGAAAAACCAATAGCAAGCGGACAGGGATCCTAAGATAACTAATCCAAGGCCAGAGGCCCACAACTAGCAACAAAGCAATCCAAAGAGACTGGACCCTGAGCATGAAGGCAGGCTCAACAAGCTAGCTGAATCAAAACTCTGCATATAGCCATTATTGTGTACCAGACAATAGATAGACTTATGCTTCATTCCTGCTGCCCATATGATTGAAATGAGCCATCTCAAAAGCTACTAGGGACCATGGATTAATAATCAAAATGAACTAGTAGATCTAGTAATAGCAGCGGCTTGTACTGACTCATCTAGAAGCTGGAACTGTCTAGAGCTGCTCATGGGCAATATTTATCCCAAAGCCTTGAGCTGACCAATAACAAACCAGAAAACGAATGACGACCACCTTCAAGCTACAAAGCTATCAACGCACACGTATTCAGGTTTTCATTCTATTGCACCCATATTTGCTATTTACATCTCGAAGCATGGGTCTCCAATCTCCTTTTCATTTACTGGAAATTCAGGTTTTCATTTTCCATTGTGTATCAAACTGAAACTGAAGATTACAAGGCACTTCTTGATTAAAATGTTATTGTTTTCATTGGCATTGGCAATTGTATGTTCTTTTTGCTATTTTGTTTTGCAGGTTTTAGGCATGGATGAATGGGAGCTAGATCGATGGATTTTTTCTTAATTTTTTTATTTTGGAAACTATTCAATTTAGGCATCTATTATTAATTTGAATTTTGCATTTCAATGTTCATGAAATACTTGGGGTCTGTTTGGTAAGACTGAAAACTAAATCCATCTCATTTTAGTTAATACATAATTAATACTATATCCAGCCTGCTCATCTAATTGCCTATCATCAGTGCATAATTATGATTTACTAAACGGAATGAACTCATTTTAGGTGTCGGCCAAATAGGCCCTTAACAGTCGGTATCATCCTGAATCTCTATGATTGGGCCCACCTGCATGATGTCAGCATCATTTGGATTGATCATCCAGTGGGATCCCAGTGCAAAGTAGCCCTGGTGTAAAAATTGCTCTGCTCGAATGACCCAATGGTCAATGAATGGACCAATTTCGGGTAATGGATTCACACTCAAATGTGTGAAAAGTCTTTTATCGGGTGGTCCAGATTATTTGGTTGCAGCAGTATCTAGGTTATTACCAAATCCACAACAGGTTTTATATCAGTGGAATGTAGATGCAGAGAATCAATTTGAGTTTGTATCTGATGCATTTGTGGGATCCAACCAATCCCATCCTGGCCTTAGGTTCTATTGCAGGCAGTGGTTTGGACAGTAGCAGTTGCAACTCTCATTTGTTTTTCATCTAAGACAAACATCTTAGTTATGGTGTATAGTCATTTTTTACTGAATCTAAGTGAATTGTTTGATCCCCAACTAGGACAGATCTTAGTGCCAACACTGGGCAAGCAGGCCAACACAACTGTCAGTAAATCCCGCATTGAAGCGACGGCTGGCACAACCGTCAATAAATCCTACAAAAGGAGAAAGTAAGCATGGTTGTCAATGCTTTCTTTCAGCTCTTCTTTTGGTTATTGTCTATAGCCACAGTAATTGCCTATATTACTGATGACTTTTCTACCATGTATCTCCCAATTTATCTACTTGACCACTTCAATTGTAACTAATCCCATATTAGCTCTTGAAGAATAAATTAATGTTTGTCTTTAAAATTCACATTGTATTGTCTTCTTTTTCTTTTTCTTTTTCTTTTTTTTTTTCCTTTCTTTTTGTGCAGCAAGTGAACATGTTTGTTTTAACTCTACAGCTTCTTGATTCTAGAATTCCCATTCTCAGGCCTAACTGTTGGTGATGGATTTGTTTGTGGCCTGCTATTGGATTCAAAATAACCCTACTGTTGGGGCAATAGCATATACATCCAAATGGGTGTCCCTCATCCAATGGCTGAAGAAGCTTCCTATTCAGAAATCAGTGTTGGGGACCACCATATCTACGAATTGAGATTGCTTGCCAAAGGGACGTATGCAAACATCTCCATGGTTGGGCTTAGAGAAAGACTAGACATGAGTACAATCAAGAGAGTTTTTGCACAACTAGGTATGTGGTTAATATTGCACTCAATTGCATGTGTGGCTGTCAATGGGTATTTGATGAATCCAACCGAATGTTAATACATTTGGGTCTCATTTATGGGACCCATTACGCAATTGGGACTGGTTCAGGCCTCAACTTTAGGACCTAATTAAAAATCAGGTCTAGGTGGTTTTAATAGTAAATTATATATATTTTGTATGCATTATTATTCTAATAAAAAGAAATTTCACTTCTAGCACTTTATTTTTTTGATTGAATGTCATATCATCTCTTTCATTAGATTGGTTTTGGTTTAATCTTTCAATCATTCTCTAACTGTTAAAAGGAAATAAATTTCCATCTAGAGTTGGTTATGAGTGTAGTTTTCTATGTAACTGTTAAAAGGAAATCAATTTCCCCCTCTCTTTTGGTGACTCAAATAGAAGAAGCCATCTCATAATTGAGGTTTTGTTATAACCTATGTTGTTTTCTAAGTGCACATGTTTTCATTAGTATATTTATATTTTTACCAATCTGTATTTTCTTGTAAGCTTTGATTTCTCGGTATCTTCTGCATGTTGCTTCAAATCATTATGGTTATTATGTTATTGTATTTGGTGAACTAATGGAATTCCATGGAACTGATTGAATGGAAGGAGCTTCTGTTGTTCATACAAGTCATGTTTCTGATTTTTTGGATGAATTGGGTGTGTGAAATTGCATGGAACTGATCAAATGAACATAGAATTTCTATTGGGTATTTTTCCCGTTCGCTATTTCCTGGTTTTTGAATATGGGTTCTAATATCTGAAAGATGATTATTATACTGTGATTGTTTTCTTTTAACAGGAAGAAACACCGACTCCTCAGAAGGCCGTAGACAGTACGACCATTGGATTCTCTGCAAATTGTAAGAGTTCCCGTCATACCTTTTAGTAAATTATTTATTTATTTTTTTGGAATTCTCCATAGACATTAAGTTTTCTTCTTGTTGTTGGTTTTTTTGGATTCTCCATATGAAATTATGAGAAATCATAAATTTTTTGGTTTCTGTCTGACTGTTGCACCCTTCGTGTATTCCAGATCATATAAATAATGGGCCACATTCAAATATTGCATCAATTGCAAAAGTAGATATAACATTTACATACCAATTCATACATTAATTTTGAATTCTTTCCTCTCTAGCGTTTCTTAATATACTGATGAAGGCATTGCCTTCTTTTATTGTGATTGGTTCATATTTAAAGATCCTTCTGGCGTTGTTGTTACAACCCAGGCTGAAAATGTAAAGATTCTTCTTTTGCGGGTCACAGATATCTGATGTGGTTGATGAGGAAGTCTGCAAGCTGGATGAAAAGTTCAAGGGAGTCATGTTCGAGTTCATGTTCTTGGCTTTAGGCATCTATAAGGATTGACAATGGATGTTTTAAAGGTAACCTAGTTATTTTCCCCTAGAATAGCAAAAAGTGAGTTTGGTCTGGTCCCATCCACTATTGGTCCATTAGATCAGCAATTTGGATTATCTACATGGACCCCACTTCTCCAAAATCAATGGTCATAGTATTACTCTAGAAAAAAGTTATATTTTTGTTTTTTTTTTTTTTGTCTATTTTCTGACTTGACCTTGAATCTTTTTTTTTTTTTATGTGTGTATGTAGTGTTTCTAATTGTCTTACAAATTCCCTGCTTTATCTTCAAACAGGTGACACTGGCACACTTCCTCTTCTCTGCCATTATTATATTATGTCAAGGTAAATTCAAGTCAGATCTGTGTTTTACATGTTACAGCCACTCAGAACACAATGAATGGTGATTTGGAGTGTGAGCTAATTTTAACTGCTAACTAGTGCTGATGCCTTTTATTGCTACATAGCTCACCAAAGATTAACAGAAGAAACCAGTCCCTTGGAAACAATGGCAATCATTGGCAACAAGGAAATCATTGACATTAACCAAGGTATGTTAGCTGTTTAGACTGGTAAAAAAAAAAACTAGGATACATGTGGGTCACCTTTTCTTTTCTTTTTTTTCTTTTTTATTTAAAAAAAAACTTTTTGATAAAAAGATTTTCTCTATGGCTACGGATTTAACCGTAGCAAAGTTTTAGAGAGCTACGGTACTAATAGCTACGATCGTACTAAGGGCTAGTCATCTTTAGCTACGGATTTGTAGCGGCAGCCAGCACAACTATCAGTAAAGGTCCTGACCGCCAGTAAAGCCTTTACCGACTGAGGCTTTACCGGTTGTTAACTGACCGCGGGCAAAGGATTTGCCAGTAGTTTTGACCGCAGGTAAAAGCCAGTTTTCTTGTAGTGCCTTATTGTACCTGACTCAACTCGAATTCACTTGAACTCAGTGAGTTGACTTGGCTGAGATGACTCAGTGAATCTCAAACACAATTTCTCTCTGTTTTCTTTATGATTCATTTCTTTCTTATTGGGAGGTTTTATAATTCTTCTAACTCCATGCTCCAGTTATGAATTTTCTAGTTATATAAGGATTCATAGTTTTTACATTTGTGATGAGTTTTATGAATGGAAGCTTTTAACAACCACTCTTGACATCGATATTTGTTCAGCTTTATGATTCAAATGTTGTGTCAAATCTTATTTGATGAATGATGTTAATATGTCTATCAGGTGGGTCATTTGATGGATGTTTTGGATTTAAAATTGGGCCTCATGAATAAACGTGTAGTTTTGATTCTTGGCAAGGAAGATAACTCGAGCGTTAATGGTGGATTCTCACAAATTATTAATCTTGATATTCCATTCCTATTGGACGGTCTTGATCCACTCCTACATAGCTCATGGATACTAGTTTTCTAAGGATCAACATTGTTTACTTGGTGGGTTCACGATCAAAAGTTTTTTCTTAAGAAGTCACTTGTTGTCGAAGATTACGGAGGAGAAGAGGCATTCAAAACCTTAAAAAAAAAAAAATCAAACCTTGGTGTTAGGAGCTAATAGTGATTCTACAGTCTCAAATGTTCATGATTTCTTGTTGATTATAGAGTTTCCAACACATCAGAAAGAGGAGAAAGAGATTAAAAAAACATCAGGTTTGATTTCTATTTTCTCAGGACATTAGAGAAAATACGTTAGCTAGAAAGTCTTTCTGAGTTTGGATGATCATGATCTATCAATGATGGTTCCCTTGGACCATGGTTGGTTTAATTTCCCGAATGAAGAAAATAGAGAGAACCAATTCGCATGCATGTACGTGGGCTGGTGCTTTGGGTTAACCCGAGAGAAGGAAGTAATGGAATGGTTGGTCCAAGTCAAGAAGCCATGTGGCTGAGATCCATTTCCACAGAGAAAACTCCTCGAGTCGAAAATGCAAACTGAGTTCTTCCAAGCATTGATTGGGATCAGGTGGGCAGACAAACTTCAGTCCTAGAGTCTCAATTGAATGTTGATAAGAAGCCTGTTCTAGATGAGTCTCAATTGAGTTAATTGTGGCTCTTAACAATCTTTGTAGGACAAGTGGCAATGGATATCACCATATGTAACCTTTCACCAGACAAGGTTTAGTATAATGTTTAATCCAAGCAAAAGGCTTGTTGGGACTTGCCAACAACAAAAATGTTGGGGACTTTTGGGTCATGTTGGGCCTGTTTATTCAACTACATTTAGTCCTCTTAGGGACTTTATTCTGTCTTCTTCTTTGGACTCAACAAGTATGTTTCTTCTCCTATCATCTTACTTTCTTCACCATGTCTTCCTTTGATTATAAGCAAGTTTTTATCAACTCAATCTGGTCAAACTTTAGAACTAAAAGGCTAAATCTTGTCATGAGTCTTAGTATCCAACATTAAAAATTGTTGCATTTGTTGTATATCTTTGAATCAAAGTTGGGTTTGGGTTGAATCATTTCATGCGTTCAAAATGCAGTGTCTTCCCTCCTTAGTTACTTATATCCTCTATCTTTTTTTTTTTTTTTTTTTGCTTTAAATGAAGGTTCATGCATTCAAAAATGCAACATCTTTCCCTGCTTAGGTAACTCATACCCTTTTGTTTTTTCTTTAAATGAAGGTGGGGAGAATGGCTATGGATCTATTCCTTCATATTCTTCAAAGCCATATGGAGGGTTTGTATTTCATATCTCAAAGTTTTGCCTCTGTTTCAGGCTGGTTATTTGGGTATTTTAATTTTTATTGGAGTCTGCTCTTTATATATTTTCATTTGTACAAACTGCCTTCAACCTTAGAGATTCACTATAACAAAAAGGGGTATAAACGGCATATGCGCTACACTTTCATTGGCGCTATGTAAGACCTAACGACGAATATCGTACCATATAAAAAAAAAACCAACTGGCCTCCGCGACTACTGCTCCTGAGTACGATAAACGGGAACTAAACAGGACTGTTCAGAATGCCAACCATCAAAAACTGTTTCTCGATGTGCCTTTTTCAGCTTTACCGGAACCAAAAGAAATTTACCAATCCGTTGTAAACTGTATTTTGCATTTTGCAGGTGGGTGTCCATATCATTATCCCATTGATTTTTGTGTTCTTGAAGGAACAAGATATCCATGGGCAAAACTAACATCTTCTCAGAGTTTAAGATGTATCATATTTACTATAATGCAAGGAGATAATGATCTAAGAGTAGCATTCCAACAAATTGTAATGGCAGATTATTTTAATTTATTTATTTATTTATTTTTCGACTTTTAGATTTTCTTTCATTTTTTCAATTTTTTTCAAGAGATTGATCACCAGTAAATTTGTTTGGCTATCATATAGTAATCTCTACAAATGCCCCACCATACAAATATTAGCCATACATCTGTAGGGCCTCATAAATCCATAGAAAGAGCTTTAGCAGCGCTTGTTAGAAATCTTACAGCACTTTTACATAAGAAAAAGTGTCCAGAACGACTTTGCCGGCGCTCCGAAGGTTTGGCGGCGTTTTTCTTTTTGTTAGCGCCACTAAAAGTCTCACTTGTTGTAGTGGAAAGTTCCTTCACCACCAATATGAATGGACAATGGCATGCTTAGAAAGCAATATGCAATTAAGCATGATTCAAATGGAAATACACGTCTCTGACCTTTACGGTTGTTGACGTGTGTAGTATCAAAAAGGTTTCCTCTTTTCTACACCAAGTTGCACAAAGCAGGTTAGTCTTTTAAAGGACTTGTTGTTGTAGATTTACAATAGTTCTCTTTCCCAATAAGGGTGGAAGATATTAAATAGTGGCTTGCTATATGGTTTAATTGTGCTAATTTCTTTTATACTATGAAAAGATAAATCGAGTAGTTTCCTCTGTAGTTATTTTTTTGATTTGCACGTCTTTTCAAACTGTTTTCTTATGTTTAACTGTGAAAGCTATGAAATGGTCGTTTCCTAAATGGTTCCATTGTGCTCATTTCTTTTACACTATCCTATGAAAAGACAAATTGAGTATCTTTCTTTATATTATTTTTTACTCGAGTTGCTCATCTTGTCAGCCTATTTTCTTATGTTTCTTTCTTTATCATCTTATGCTAGAACCTCACAAAATGAGGTAAATGAAGTAGTTTTGCAAAAACATGACACTAATTAAAGTGAGATGGTCGTGCAATCTGATGACGCATGTGCACAACTTGAAAGTATTGAACTAATAAAGTGTACAACCTCCAAGATTATGCACAACTAACCGACACCCCGTTTTAATTAGTGCCGGTAAAGTAGCCACGCAAATCTTCGGCTAATCCAACTTTTGTTGTAGTGTTCTCTATCAATTGTGCTCTTACCCAAGTCAATCCGTGCTTCTGCAACCAAAAGAAAAACTTATTTATATTTAAAATGAAGCATGTGAGTCCATATGTATTTATTAATTAATGCACACAGATGCATCAGCATGCTAGGTTTGTCGGCGTCATCAGGACACCAAGTGCACATCCTGAATTCCTGATAATGGCCTATTATGTCTAGTTTAGCACCTGATAATTCCCATTGTCTAGTTTCATCGTGTCAGCTAAGATTCATGTGGGTCAAAAAATATGGTTTAAAATTGTACCTGATTTGGTAGACTGTAACAAAGATTTTTTTTTTTTTAATATTGCAGGTGGTGATCCAAGTTTCTTTGTAGATGTGTAGTGATGAGGAGACCATGCAATGAGATGCTTCTGGGCAAAGGAGAGGAGGGAGAGAGCCTTTGATTTTTAGAGTCTGAGTCCAAGAAAGGGGAGAAGTAAAAGTCTATTATTATGTCATGCAAAATAACAACAACCAATGTTTCATATCATGCAAAAAAAAAGGACAAAATAACAACAACTAATGTTTCATATCATGCAAAAGTCCTGAAGCACATGCCAGGATTCCATTGATTGGCATTCTTACCAGCACATAGATTCCAAAAACTAAAAAGAATGTTCCAAGTAACCTAGAAACTCATTGGTTCGTGACCTCTTCATCCAAATAAAATCCACACATTCGAAGATGCAAGTGGTTCAGAAAAATGGGAAGAGGTATTGCATAAATAAGATGTTCTTCATGTTCAGTACTTAAAAGGTGGAAATAATACTGATAATAGAACTTGCAACAAACTATGACAGTCTACCTTCTAATAACTGAGACACCGCATAGCCTTTTACAAAAATACACCCCAGTATATACTGATCCTACATTCAATAAGAAAAATAAATAATAATAATAATAATGTTACAAAAGCATTCTCCCAGTAAATCAAACAATGCACATATCTACTAACATTCAACTTTCAGTAAGACATACTTGCCATATTAAAAACATCCTTTAAGGAGAAAAAAAATTCCAAACATATTTCTTTAATGTAGAATACTTGGATTTTGAAATGGAAATGCTATTAACATTTTACTTCTCCAAAGAAAAATTCCCTAAATAGATTTTTTTTTTTTTTTTTTTTTAAATAGCCATAACAGCTGTATATTTGAGATAATGCCTGCAGTGCTAGCAACTGTCCTTCAACTATTAATTACAGAATTATAATAATCAACTACAGGAAATCTTTATTATAAGACTTGATAGGTCAAAAATAATTTGTCTTCCAGAAATCTTGTCTTGATTCAGCCATTACATAATGGCTATATCTTACAGGATTAAAGGACTAGTATAATGCTTAAAGATCTCACATAAATTTCAGTTTTGCACAATCTTCATCATTCTTCGCAATTATCCTCGGTGATTAAATAATTTATCTGGTGAGACCCACCCCATGGATGGGCTAGGGTGAAAAAATATCACAAATCAGACGGTTATTCGTTTCTTCTTTTAAACAGTCCTGCAAAACCACAATGGGACTTGCATTTTCTTTTTCCCATCAATCGTGGCTAATACATTGGCAAATGGTTTCAATGATGTTGGGCCACATAACTAATGAAGCGCCAGATATTTGGCAGGCCCCAGTACTGATGGCAAGATGGAATTTGTACAGGGACTATCCAAACTATCTGATCAACAAACCTCCATCCATGTATATGATGCATCTGCATGAGGGGATGCTACTGAAGCAAGAGCAACCGCATTATCTTTGTTTGGATTATGTACCACTTCTCTTCATTTGTGGTGTTGCCTCACCCCAAAATAGAGGGCGGTTGATCATCCACACCATTAAGCTATGCCAGCATAGGTGCCAATATTCCAAGCCATCCATCAATCACAATCAACCATCTAGATTTTCTGGCCCATAAAACAGATGTGGCTATTCAGAGGATGATGCCACAGTGCATGAAACAAATCAATGGCTATAACAAACTTCTGCTAGATGTCCACTTCTTCATCCTTATTATATGCATGTCATGCACTCAGGAAGACTAACGAAGAAGAATGATTTGTTTTCCAGAATGGACTATCTGCTGGTCATTCGTCTCAACTAATAAAACAGTTTCAACAAAAATGATGGACAAGATACAGACAGGAACAATATATGAAGGTTTTAGCTAATATCTATGAACTTGTGAATCAGATCAACACCATCAATAACCCTGATTTGAGAATCTGTAGATGTAATAAGCACTTCTAAATTAGGGATTCGACCATGCAAATCCCTAAAAATGGATTCGACAATGCAAATCCCTAAAAATGGATTCGACAACGCAAATCCCTAAATAGGGATTTGTATTCAACAAAGCATATTCCTAATCAAGTATTCTAAATTTCAGAAAGCAACAACAAGAAGAGAAAAGCATTACATCATACCTGATAATCTGAGATTCACGAGCAGCAGAAGACCGAACTGCAGCAGAGGGTCGAGGAATAGGGTTTTGAGAGAGATAGATAGGGAGAAAGTCCTGAAAAATACACAAGAAATCCACAAATGAAAAATGGAAAAAGAAAAAGCATCTTCTATCTTGAATTTTCTGAAATCCAAACCCTAGTTCTAGATCTAGTAAATCCCCACCATAACCAGTCAAAAAACCTGGCAAAGTACAGAAAATGAAAACAAGAGAATAGTAGATCTAGATACTACGGTGAGATCCCAAAGTAGGTTGCTGCAGCTGGAGAGATCCCAAAGCAGCCGTGAGAGAGAAAGAGGAGAGAGAGAGAGAGAAGGAGAGAGACGTGGAGTTGGAGAGAGAGAGAGAGTCGGGGTAGGAAATAGGAGAGAGTCACGCTGGCTAGTAGGGTGTTTTTTATGGTAAGATATCCGTCAGTAGGTCTTACATAGCGCCGCTGAAAGAGTAGCGCAAATGCGGTGTATGCCTCTTTTTGTTGTAGTCGATTTGCACATGTGAAGCATCATGGGATTAGCGTGTAGATTAATTAAGGATCATGATGCTTAATGGGCCACCCAATGAGCGGTCTCGATATGTCAAAATTGTATTCCAAATTAGTTTTACTGATTGGTAGTTTAGATGAGGTTTAATTGAATTTTAACGGTCTGATCACCCTTATGATCATAATCAAGCAGTCCCATAGGGTTTCTAGGGTCAGTAAGGCACAAATGTATGGGTAGTCTCTAAGATCAACATCAAATCATGCTCTTATTGGGCGAGCATAAAATATAGGGTGTATGCGCGATTATCAATCATTTTTAGTTTTTTAAAGTGGAGAATTTGTAAGATTCTTCCTGAACAATCTACAGGCTAAGAAAATGGATCAATACATAGCCCGATGTGATAGATAAACCAACAGATTTGTCGAGAATCATTCATAAATCGAAATAATAATCGTTGTGTGATTTTTAGGTGGGTGATCCAGCAAATATGATGCAAATTTCATTGGATGGTTGACCTTATAAGTTAAGACTTCGATATTGGAGACATGCAGTTCAACCAGAATGACTAGGCACTAATTAAATTTCCATCATGATTGGACTCTCATAAATATATTTTCTAAAGAGTGGTGTTGGTTAGTAATGTGTATACCATAGAAAACTTTAGATAATTAATGGTGAATAGGTAGCCATTGGTGTAAGGCCAGTATCTTAGCCCGTACCTTCCTTAGACTTCCGCAATCCTCCCCGTCGAATTCTGACAACCTGCGATCTGTAGTCGGTATTTGCGCGCGACCCTAAGTTACACTTGTAAATTTAAGTCAACTCAAATTGAGACTTATACTATTACAACCGTGCTGTCGCCGCGGTTCTAACGCCGTAATTTGCGCACCAATGCGATACCCAAGCTAGGAGTTATGGGCCCACGTTTATTTTGAAGAAACGCCGCGCATTGCGAATCCTGGGAGAATCTCTACCTAAATATCACATCAATCAATCGAGTACTAGTCAAGTACACAACCCATCACTCACCCATACTTCTCTCTTCACCAAGTCAAATGAACCCATACCTAGCCCATCCATCTCTCATCCAAAAGTCAACGAAGCCCATACCCTCCATGTCATTCTTCTTACAACACCCATTCTTCCCATCCCATCTTCCTTACACAATAAACCCTCTCTCTCTCTCTTTCTCCACCATTTCCAAGCTACCTAAGAGAGGAAGCGTCCAAGCATTTTTCGAGCAAGAGGAGAGCCAAGTGTGGCCCACTTCTTGCTCCCAAATCTTTCATCCTAGCCCTTTAATCTTCATCGTCCTCCATCAAAGTTGAAGCCGAGCTTAGCATTCCAAGGAGCCAAGAAGGAGATTCAACAGTGGGTGATCTTGGGATTTCCACCCTTGATTTCTATTTGGGGGCCCACTTGTGGTGGGACCCATTCGAAGTGTGTTTGTGTCTTGTAAAGGGAGCTCATAGTGGCAGAGCTCCCTTCACCACTCGATTCTCTCTCTCCCTCTCTTTTTCTTCCATGATTGATGGCCCACTTGATAAGTGTATGAGATTTCTCCACGCTGTCCAAATGGTGGACCACATGGCTGTCTTAATAGTGGGACCGACCCACCATGTTACCCACCGTCCAGTAACCTTGTTGCTTAAATTTTTGGGTTAGCCTGGCTGAGGAAAAAACCTCAAATATCAGCTTGATCTAGGGCCGTGTGGCCCACCATATGGACTCCACTATGATGTATGTGATGTATATCCACCCCGACCATCATCTGACCACCCAATAGTGGGCCAGATGGGTTGTGACCGGCCAGGATGGGTGTTGTCCTGACCGTCCAGCAGTCTAGAGGTGGTCGTGGACCCCACCTATGATGTACGTGTTTAATCCAGACCATCTAACTATCTAGACATGGTTGTGGACCACCGTGATATATGTATTATATCCCAACCATCCATCTGGACGATGGGGACCCACGAGATACTCAGTTGTTGTATTGACATCAGCAAGCTCTGTGCGTCTGATCATGAGGTATGTGTTATATCCAACCGTCTATCTGTGGGTCCCATCAGCCACACAACTACCGTATTGACATCAGTAAGTTCTGTGGGTCTGATCAGGAGTATACGTTATATTCAAACCATCCATCTGATGGGATTCCACCATGATGTATGGGTTTTAACCCACGTTGCCCGTTCATTTTTGGGATGTGAGACCCGCCCCACACGTGTTGCACATGTGGGGGTGGGGCCCACCAGATGTATGTATGCATCCACACTGTCCAATAGGGATGGTGGGATCCATCGTAATGTATTTGATATCCACACCATCCAGACATTGGGACGATGCTGGTTGCACCGTGATGCATGTGTTGTATCAGCTCCGTCCGTCCATTTTCTAGATGTGGGCCCACCCTACACGTGTTGCACGTGTGAAGGGTGAGGCCCTCCTTGAGGTATGTGTGGTATATTTGCACAATCCAGATGGGTAGCACGGTGTGACCCACCATGATATACATGTTTTATCAGCACCGTCCAGCCCGTGGACCCCTCAATGATGTATACATTGTATATCCAGTTGGTGGGGCCCATTTGTGGTGCATAGGGCCCACCTTGATGTGTTTATTGTGAGCACACTGCCCATTTATTTTCTGGGCTATGTGGGTTGCCCCATTAAGCCCACTATAATGAATGTGTTACACACACTATCCATCCCTTGTGCCTAGCTCATGGGCCCATGTGTGAGGCCCAAAATGATGTATACGTGGCCCCTGAGTGAGGCCCAATGTGATATATATGTGACACATGAGTGAGGCCCAATGTGATGTATATGTGGCCCATGAGTGAGGCTCATTGTGATGTATATGTGGCCCATTTGGTAAGCCCATTATGATGAGGCCCAATGAAATGTATGAGAGGCCCAGGTGATGAGGCTCGATGCGAATATATGTGGCCCATATGATGAGGCCCAATATGATGTATATTAGGCCCTTGAGTGAGGCCATAGGCCCCACTATACGTTTAGCTCTATGAGAGCCACTCCTTAGGAGTAATGTTGGTTAAATGTCCACATTGATGGACAATGATGGTTAAATGTCCACATCATGACCTTCCCTTAGGCCTTTGTTAGGCCCATTCTCATCCTTCTCTAAGTGGGTTGACCCTAATCATTGGGCCCCATTGATATTTGCATGATCCATCTATTCTCATTGGGCTAACCCAAGATGTTGGGCCCCCATTAGTTGCTAGTAGAATTATTTTAATCTTGGAGTCCATCTAGGACTTATTTGGGCCCCCTTAGGGCATCTAGCGGGTTATGTGATAGTATGGTGAAGGAAGCCCGTTTCAGATCCTTAGGATTATAAGTAGGACACGTAGGCCCAACCTTGATATGAGGAGAGTTTATCATCACCGTAGACGAAGAAATCCGTGTTATTAGATTTAGTATATCCATAGTTGAGGACTGACCCTCATGTTATGGATCTGTTGTCCATCTATGGACCCCGCCTTGTTTATAGGCCGATTATTAATACTGATTATGAGTATGTGATAGTATAGCTTCATAATACATGCCCATATGCATCATCTGCATGCTTGTTATGACGAATGACTGATCATAGCATTATGCCATTGGGCAGGTTATGGGACTCCCTGATAGGCGGAGTTGTCTCGCATGAGCACACTATATATGTAAGATTAATACATAACTGGATTGTGTGACTCATGCATCTTGCATTGTGTATTGTGATTACTGTACACCCTAGCGACATCAGGGTTATAGCCTCCACAGGCATATCATGGATGGAAAGATTGGACATCGAAAATCTTCTCTTTACATGGGGTGCAATAGATGTCCCTAGGTGAAAGTCCTTAAACCTGACAGTACCGGAAGATGCTCTAACATCGAGATTGAGTGGATACATGAGCCTACGAGGGCCATATACCATTAGGCCGCGTCTCCCATTGTGTCGTGGTAGGTTGGAAGGGGGTGTAGCCTTATCCGCTCGAGGGTAGGGGGCAATGCTAGGCTGAGTCTAACCAGCTCGTAAATGGGTCCACTATCGATGGGCCGGGCCGATATTGGTAAGCAGATAATGAGGTCTCTTCCACTTGCATGGTTACGCATCGAGTGGGTGGCGATCTGGTGTAGAGTGTACTAGACCTCGGTGATTATCCAGTGAGAACCATACTGATATATGATGCTCCAGAGATGAGCTGGATTGATATGTGGATTGGCATGCTTGAGCTGCATCTTGCACATGACATTGGCTATATAGGCCTTACATCACATGACCTTGGTGTGGCCGATAGTATTCATGCCTTGCATCGCATAGCCTTGGTACGGTTGATAACATTCATGGACTTACTAGCATGTTTCTACATTACTCTGATATTACATACTTGTATTGTTACCTTATGCACACACTTTCACCACCCTCTAAGCTTTTTATAAGCTTCTGCACGATTGATGCGTGTAGGTGACGCTAAGACATAGCTAAGCAGGAACAGGAGCGTGCCGCAAAGCTTCTGGAGTTTCTATCATTATTATCTTTATATTTTCCCTTTATACACATTATACTCAAAGTTTTTTATCATAGTAAATTTTGTGATGGTGTTCTGGTTATTGTTCGTGGGTTATGCTTGTGATTATGCTTGTTATGAAATGAATTTATATTAAAAATCTTCCTTGTAGGATCACAGGATCGGAACCTGGTATATAGGTACCGGGAGCCCAGAAAGGGGTACTACGGAGGCTGTCAGCGCTAGATTTGGCGATTGAGAATTTTGTGAGCCCAGTTTCCAAGTTTGGGGCGTGGCAATTGGAATTGAACTTTAAAAGTGTAAACCATTCCTTAGTGTATCAGGATTAAGATGCAAGTTTTAGAGTCATAAATGATTAGGTGTAAATAGCTTGAATGGAATATTTGTCTATTTAATTGTGATACAATGATTCAAATCAAAAGTCAATGGTTGGATAGCTTATTATATCCATATGGAGTCATCTCAACAATTGGATCAATGAATGATCGAATGTATTATGATTTATAAGCTCAAGATGTATATATAAAAGTATAAGTAACTTAGATTATCTTATGCAAATTCTATGATTTAATGGTTCGATAATGATGGGAACGATTACATTTAAACTAGATTATAGATGAATGGATAGTCGTACGAGTGTAAGGTGGAAGTGACCATATACGTACAATATCATATAATCGATGATAATATGAATCAGTGGTTCACACTAAATAGATCGATCAAGTATATTAATAATCACACATTACATGGATTGTTGGACACATATGTGCATGTATGCTTGAATGAGTTGATGGATCTACACATATATACTTGAATGAATATAAACGTACATGCTCGCGTGCTTATGTATATGCACCAAAATTCCATGCCATTACATTTTACCTGCTTAAAAGAATTTCTTCCTTAAAATTCAAATGTCTCTAGCATGTATACGAATGATGATACTCTAATTTATGGTTCATCTAAGTATTCGCTACATTCCTTGTGAGGTAGGTTTGTGTGTGTACAAGTGTGTATAATTAGTTACACGAACTTGGGTTATTACATTCCCTACCTCACATGTAAATTATCCAAAAAAAAATCACACATGAGTAAGTACACAAGTACTCTTTTACATGTATGAATTTTAGCTATATATATTTTTAAAGATGCTTACATAAATGCACATGTGCACACACTTATACATACACCTCATAATAAACTTTATACCCTCATATATCTTCCTATATATGATCATTCATCAAACCAACATTTCAAATAATTATTCATCACTAGATTAAGATATATGACCATCTACTTCGCTTTTAGATCATCCGATCATAGTAAAGTAACTACTAAATCATTATATCCATTTATATACACATCTAATTCAAAATCTAAACCTTTTATCTTTTGCATTACCTATGTATATGCTTAACCTACCATCGAAATCATTATCTAAGGACTCTTCTTATGTGTATACATACTTGTACATGCTAAAAGTGCCTTGGTTTGTCAAGTTACGTGAATGTTAAGTCTGTCTTTAAGAGAGTCCCAAGACAAAGATTTCAAAATGAAGACCTTAACCAAAAAGAAGCTCAAATGCTCCAAACAGGTAATGAAGCTTCACTTCCCTAAACCAAACCCTAAGGTATATGACCCCTATCCAACTTAAAGCTTACCTCTAAAATCATTAGAAAATACCTTGGTAAACTTAAGTAAGAAAGACACTTAGAATGTTAGAGGAATGAAAAATGCATTATATTGGCAAGTCGATTATATCGATTTGCAATCAAAGGCATCTTCAATATTATCGAAGATGGTTTGATACTATCGATAAATAGTCCCATTCTGTCTAGCAACAAAATGAAGAATCTACTGGAAATCTCAATAATATCGAATACAGTTTGATAATATCAAAATTCAAGCTTCGATAGATATCGAATCCTATTTGATAATATCAACTCAGGGACTTCCTCTAAAAAGAAGACATTCTAAAAATGTTCATCGATTGAATCGAGTCACCTTCGATTACATCGAGAGTAAGTTCTTAATTATATCGAATCAGACTCAATTGCATCGAACTTGAGGAACATTTTGTCCAGCAAGCTTTCAACGAAAATATATATATCTTCGATCATATCGAATACTATTCGATGTAATAGAACTTCAAAATTCGATAGCATCGAATGATGATCGATTACATCGAACTTCTGGACAAAATCCTCTGGCAACCAAAGGTAATTTTCTACAGAATTTCAAATGGGATCAAACTAACCCTCGATAACATCGAAGTGCATATGGATAGAATCAAATGATATTCAATAAAATCGAGTAAAGTCTGTTCTACACAAAAAACGAACATATATGTGTAGAAAGTCGATACAATCGAATGAGACTCGATATAATCGAAATTCAATTTTTGATAATATCGAAGAATGTTCAATAGTATCAACAATGACAAATTTCTGCCTGTTTTATTACCATTGGGATTCTTTCTCTATAAATACCTCAAGTTGCTTCTTGTTAAAATGAGCTAGAATCCAAGAGAGTTTGAGCTTGTTATTCCAAGATCTACCTACCCTTTTACTCACTCTCTCTTTCCCATTAGAGTTCATCATTCAATCATCTGCTTAATCATCAACTCTTATCTTATATGCTTAGATTGAATAATGAACTCTATCATTTATGAAGTTTCTAACTAATTATACTATCCGTGTAACTTCTGAATACCTAGCTCATGGGAATCTTCTCTATTGATTTAAATCTTATCATTTAAATAGAGAAGATCAAAAAACCCTAAACCTCACAACCTCAGAGCCTTCGCAAAAGCATCATCAGTAGGTTGTGGTTCAAGGGAGTTGAAGATTCTTCATCATCATGGAAGATCTTCACATTGTGTTAGAGTAGGACTCACCAACTTACTTTGTAAGTATTTAAAGTCTATTGTGTCTGAAGCTCTTTCCTTGTGTATGATTGGGATTCAGAGTTTGAGTATAAAACTCGCCAAGTCCTAGTTGTAGGCCTCTGATGGGGGAATACGTTGTGTCCTTGTGTAGGATGTGTAGCCTTACGTAGGTTGTGCCTTGTGTAGGCTCCCAGTGTTGTGTCCTTAGGTAGGATGTATCACCCTATGTAAGCATCTAAGAACCTTGTATAGGTGTCCTAGCTAACCTTGTGTAGGTTGTGAAGGTTCATGGTTAATCTGATTTAAAACCATTGGATAGTGAAATCCGGTACACTCTAGGAGAGTGCATCCACCGGGAGTGGAGTAGGCAAGTAGCCGAACCACTATACATGATTGTGTTTGGGATTGTTTTGAGTACATTTATCTAATTATGCTTATGTTCATCATATGTTCACAACAATGTATGATTTAGTTAATGTATAAGTATTGATAGAAGTCACATCCCACACACAATACACACTATCCTTATAAGCTTTGATTTTACATATGAATCTTGTATAAGCCTATGTGAATTGGACCCTCTATTGGCTTGGAAGGCATAGAGTTACTTTGCCTTAGTTTCTTATTTTCAAAAGTTAGGCATAGGTTGTTATTAAAAGATAACGAATTTTGAAAAGTCATATTCACCCCCCTCTAGGACACTTAGTTATACTTCATACTTCAGTACTAGCGGTTTCACCACAATTTCACATGCTTCAACACATTCCAAGCATATATATCTTAAAATAATTAATCATTAATCGAGCTAATGAGATGACTTTCTATGGACCGACTAAGCTATCCAATCGTTCAATTTCAATTTGGTCCTTTACTTCATCATTAAATAGACAAAGAGTCCATCTCAATAGTGTATCTTTGATCACCTTCGATTATAAGCATCTCATGTTGACCCTAATACACAAAGGAATATTTTACACCATTAAGTCCAATTTCAATGGCTGCTTATATCACGCCCCGAAATCCGATACTCGAGTTGACTAGACCTGACTCCAAATCCCAAGTCATGATCCATAATTTAAGCATTCACAACCATAGTATCATTAGATCACATAACATCAAATTATATATTCATTAAAATACTCAACATTATTTATAAGCATTCAGACTCTCTTTTGAGTTTTTCACTATATTTTTTATATAGCTAGAAAAGAAATCACGGCTAAACAGATGACTAAATCTCCGCTCCCTGCCTAAACTATGTGCCTTGTAAAACCGTTTAAATTGAGTTGAGCATATAGCGCAGTGGGATTATATCATACCCTACTATTGAAATTTGCAAATATATATCCAAGATACATAATCATAGTACACACATGAATTATAATGCATTAATCAAGGGATTTATGATGCAATTCTCATATAGCAATAAAACAACGAATATAATGCTCATGAATCAAAGCTCAATAACATCAATTCTTTTGTGATCTTTTAGGACTAATTCAGGGCAGAGCTGTTATATCCCGGCTTAAGAAAATTAAGTTCGTTTGGCCCATTCACCGAGTTAAGGGTGAGACTCAGTGGGGGGATAAACATGACACACATACCATGGTAATTATCACAAATCAAGAATTATTCATCAACCATCATAAATATTTAATGTCAACATCCAATTAGTTGATCTCCAACCACATCATATATCATTATTTATATTGTTAAGGACTAAATCTAGACCACCCTCTTCTCAGCACGGCGAACCTTTGGTGAACCTTAGTCCTGCACAAAGAGTGAGCAAAGGAGACCCTAGCTAAGTCGGGGAACCCTCCGATGCCTAAGTCAAGTTAAGGGAATCTGAGTCTAAGTCGATTATAGGGAGAGGGTGTTAGATGTTGCATACCTGTAGCAATGGAGTCTTGTTATATTTATACCTGACTATCGGACGGTCCAGGTCAGTTAATCTCAGTACAATTGACTCAATCAGTGGGATACTGTGATCGTGAAGATATGGTCCGTAATCTGGAGATCATGTAGCGTATCGTGCGTATCTGCGGGCGAAACAATTGGTCGTGTCTGCTTAAGGTAGTTTCTTAATATAGCGCATAGAGTGCCCCCATCGTGCCTTGGCCTCAGCTCGGGATCCCAAGCCAAAGAAGCCCTGACTCCAAACCTCGGACTTAGACATGCATAGACATGGGAATTATTAAGCGAAGAACATGTCCCAAGTCCAAGCTGAACTCCCATCCGAGCTTATGAATGACCCAGCTTTGATTGTCCCTCCGATATTTTAGGGGTCTCCCCTCTGAGTTCTGAGGCGGGTGGTGGGCTTAACCTGTCAAGCTGATATTCCTAGCGATGAATGACATAGATGTGAACGGTCGGATGATTCGCCTCTGGTCAGACAGTAGTGGGGCGGTCCGAGGTCTTGAAAGTAGATTCTGGTCTGAACTAACAACCTCAGTGCAGAAGTTTGATTGGGACCAAGCCGAGCATCTTTCTCCAAGTTATCCTTAGAGTTTTGCTCTTACGTATCCGATCTGATTAATATAGCGTCGGACCATGGAACTAAAGGGGCTCGGATCTTTCCATAACAGAAGCCTCCTACTCTTCGAGTTTGGACACGGACTCGGAGAGTAATCATATACAGAAGATCAACCACTTCCTCCATCTTTTCATCCACCCGTGCGGTTGCAATTATGACTCCTGTGTCGAAGAGACGCATCCTTGGCATTTTTTGTCTGCAGGTTAATCTCCCTCAGTCATGTGGCAACGGTTAAGATTTCGTATAATTGTTAGGCCTATGAGTGACCGCCACGTATGCCCTGAGAGGCATTTGAGCGACGTTTCCCTCGCCTGGGCACTGCTTCTGCTACTCAGAGTTTGCCACTCGATGTCAGACGCACGCGGTCTAGCAGAGCTTGAGCTAGTGGCCTGCTGCCACGTGTGTCTTGAAGTCGACTTGCTATGGTTCGGTTACGGCCTTTATGTCCTGCCGTTAATGCGAAGATTCCTCCCAGGCTATGTAAACCTTAGCGTTTCTGGGCCGCTTCTGACTTCTGTACTTCGATTTCGCATGGCTATCGATTCCTTAAAGAGATAATTTCCGGTGAAGGCGATTCCATCCAATTCAAAGCTTCCGGCAAGGCAATTCTGACCGATTAGGGGTTTTACGGTAGAGCCAGTTCCCGGTGACCGTCCAGTGAGTCCATCCTTCTTCTAGCACGTTACTTTTTCTTTTGCTTCTACGGGTTGTCATCTGATTTAGACATGGTCCGAGAAGATTATGATGACTCTGAGCTGGGAAGCTCGGATGATAGAAGGGGGGTATCTGAAGGCCCCTTGGAAGTAGTGCCTCTCTTCCCCCAACCACGGAGAAACAAAGACACGGGGGCTCGGAACCATCGGGTCAGTAAGAAAAAGTCACCCAAGCCCCCCGAGATTTGACGGAGGGTGGCGCTGAGATGCCTATGAGCGGGCGAGCTTCAGAGGTTATCCCAGGAGGCTCCGTACTAGCGGAGTCTCAAAAGGAATGGATCCGCTCGAAGTTTGAGATCTCAAACCCCGTGCAGATAAGGGCGTCAAAACCCCTTGACACTGTCGGTGCACCTGCTAAGGGGGAAGTCACCATTTTTCTCTGCTCACTGCAATATGGGCTCCGACTCCCCATGCACCCTTTCATCCGCGCCCTGACTGCTTACCTAGGACTAGCTCCTGGTCAATTTACTCCCAATGCTTGAAGGGTTCTAATCTCTTCCTTCTCATCTGGCGTCAAGTTGGAAACCCCGAGCAGACACCAGAGGAGTTAATAAGCCTATACTTAGTCAAGCATGACACCAAAGAGTCGTGGTATTACTTCACGACTCGTGGCAACAAGGGGTCGAGGTTGGTCATGAATCTTCCATCTTCTAATAAAGACTAAAAGAATAAATAGTTTTGGGCTTCGGGCGAATGGGAGGCACCGGCTGCAAAGCTTGGGAACTTGATGACTCGGGTCCCTACCCGATTTGCCACCCCAGGTTGAGCCTCATACATTCCTTATTATTTCCTTACATCCTTTCCCCAACTTACTGTGATTTGACTGAGGTTTTCCTTTTGTATCTATAGACTTCCCGAGGGGTTCACCCCTCCTCTCCTCGGACCAGAAGAATCAGGTTACCAAGGCCTGGGCATGCTCAGGAGACCTCTGCTCCTGGTCAGATCTGATCACAACCAACAACCTTCACTGGTCTGAGCTCTCTAAGTCCAAACCGCTCCCCACTTCTTTTAATAAGTCTTTCTATAACTCCTTACTTTTGGAAGGATTGGATCTCCTAATTTGGTTATTGATTCATTACCTTGCACACAGGCATGGTCGAGGTAGATGGGTCCTGGAGAAGGAAGTCGTCTCGACCGTCGATGAGATGCTGAGGGCCAAGCCCCGAATGAAGATGACTATTTGGAGAAGGCAGGCGGCTCCTCGCAGCGAAGGCCCCTCGGCCCCAATTTCTGTTGTTGCAGCCCCAGTTGGGGCTTCAGTTTCAATTGCTACAACTCTGGCTCCAGCTCCTATTGCGGCCGAAGCCGCTGCTGCTGAAGTTTCGACTCCAACCCTTCCTCCTGTCATTGCTCCTCATACTACTAAGGCGCCTCCCACAGCCCTTGAGCCTTACATAGCCATCCATTCCCCATCCGAGCATGAGGAAGTCGTTCAGATGGCTGACACCTGCCCTCCCCTCTTGATGTTGAAAATGACTTCAGGGCTGAGGCTCAAGCCTCAGCAGGCAGCAGGACCGGGGCAGGGGAAGCAATAGGATTAGCTCAGGTGGGAACATGCGGAGAGAGGTTCCAGCCGGGCTATTATATGTCCTGCCTGCTTCATTGGGCCACCAAACACGCTCCAGAGGAGGAGGTAGCCAGCTTTCTTGATAAGTTGGACGAGTCTTACATTAACAACATGGCCTCTGTCTTCTACCAGGTACTTATATTAATTTTTCTTACCTTCAATTTTTACCCCATTTAAATGCTCATTCTTTTTATTTTTTGTTTAGTCTGTTCCAAGGCTCCTTCTGACTCGGAAGAGAATGAGGGAGTTTGCTAACAAGAATGCTGAGGTGGAGGCCCTTTGGGGCGAGGCAAGGATCTTGCGGGACGAGGTTACCTTCCTCTGAATGGAGCAGGTGGAACTATGTCGGTAACTCGAGGGCGGGAGAGCTCAAGAGCTCCAACTACAGGGGGTTACGAGTGATCTCAAAGCCTGATGTGGTGCTGTTGCGGCCGAACTAACCTGAGCTAGATCCCACGCGGACTTGCTTGCCAAGGAGAACACCTGCTTGGGGGAAGTGCTGGAGTGGGCCAGAGCCAAGGCTGCGGAAGAACAGAGCTAAGCTGTCTCTCGGGCGAAGGAGGCTCAGCGAGCTGAGGACGAGGCCTCCCTGGCCGTGGTGGTGGCTACCGCAGTAGAGGCTTTCAAGGCTTTAAAGGAGAAGGTTGTCAAAGCCACCAAGTTTTACAATTGTGGCTTTGACTCTTGCATTGAGGCGGTCCAGGACTTGTACCCGGACCTCAACCTTAAACCTCTGTTGCGTGAAGACATCGGAGAGAGGCCCGCCAAAGATGCTCGCCCGGATAAGGCCCCTTGCTCCCAAGCTCCTCCTTCTCCTCTGACTGCATAGTTTGCAACTTTTCTCTTTTTATGACTTTTCCTAAACTTAGTCCTTTTTTACGAATGATTTGATGGATAATATTTTTTGACCCTTTGGAGAGGGCGTGTGGATGATGATGATTTTTTTACCCTCTAGAGAGGGCGTATGGATGATGATTTTTTATATGTTAATCCATAGTTGGTTTTTGAATGTTGATTGTTGATTGACGGACTGATTTGCTGACAGGTCAGTTTTCTTTGGAGCATTGCCGAGCAGACTCCTTAACGGGTCAACTCGTTTCAATGTCGTTTCGTTGTACTTTGAACTTTGTGGTATTGCAATTGTTAAGTCCCAACCCCTAGGGGATCGGCTCCTCCCACAATTGGCGAGCAACTTTCAATATACCTGTCAGTCAAGAGATGAACCAGGTCCTCTATCGGGAGTCAGGTCACTCGTTGGCTTTTCCCCTTACTAAGAGGGGATGCCTTGTCGAACTTTCGTGGGATAACGTTCTAACCCCTTCTCTAAGGGATCAGCTCGTTAAGTCTGCCCCTGTGTATGAGAGGTGACTTCTTCTTAGTAGATAATTCGTTCGTGTCGGTAGGAAGAGATGTAAATTTTATTGAGAGCCTTAAAAGCTAGTCACTCGGAGGCATACATTTATTGGGGGCCTTAAAGGCCATTACATCAAGGATAGTAGACTTTTAGGTGTTCGGCGTTCCAGGGGAGGGGGAGCTGACAACCCTCGAGATTTTCTAAGTGGTAGGAGCCTAGTTTGGTCGATCAGACCACATGGTAAGGCCCTTCCTAGTTAGGCCCGAGTGCCCCAGCCCCCGGCTAAGCGGTGTTCTGGAGGACATGACAAAGGACTAAATCTCCTGGATGGAACCACCTAGTCTTGACTTTAGAATTGTAGAATCACGCCACCTGTTGATGTCGAGCAGCGGCCTGAATTCTAGAAACTTATCTGGCCTCTTTAAGTAGGTCCAGGTTGGCTACCATCTGCTCGGCGTTTTGACCCTCTTGGTAATTTCTGACCCGAGCTGTAGGGAGACCAATTTTGACTAGCACTATTGCCTCTGAGCCATAAGAAAGTGAGAATGGGGTCTCCCCAGTAGAAGACTGAGTTGTGGTTTTGTAGGCCCAGAGGATGAATGGGAGCTCCTCGGCCCAATTGCCTTTTGCTTTCTCCAATTTTATCATGAGATGATGCTTGATGACCTTGTTAGCTTCTACCTATCCATTGAATTGCAGGTGCCGAGGTGAGGAGTATGCATTTGTAATGTCGAGCCCCTGGCACGTGCCTCGGACTTATTATTGTCAAACTGTCTGCCGTTATCGGAATTCCGAACTGGCAGATGATGTTTTTTCAAACAAAATTGATCACCTTCTATTCTGTGATTTTCGCAACTGGCTCAGCCACGGCCCACTTGGTGAAGTAGTCGACTGCGATGATGGCGAATTTAACCTGCCCCTTTCCTATGGGCAAAGGACCAATGATGTCAATCCCCCACTGAACAAATGGCCACGGACCGCTCATGGGAGTCATTTCCTCTGCAGGTTCTCTTAGCACAGCCGCATATCACTGGCATTTATCACACCTTTGGACGTAGTTCTTCGAGTCCTCCCTAAGGGTCAACCAAAAATATCCTTGTCGGAGTATCTTTAGGGCCAGGGCTCGGTTGCCAAAGTGGTTTCCACAGATTCCTTCATGAATCTCCTGAATTACATAATCCGCATCGTCGGGTCGGAGGCACCTGAGGTAGGGCTGAGAATGCCCTTTCTTATTTAGGGTACCGTCCAGGACGACATAGTGCGCCGCTCTGACCTCAGGCTCTTGGCTTCCAACCTATCCGAGGGGACCTCACCAGATGTGAGGTAGCTATAAATCGGACCCATCCAGCTCGGAGTATCCTCTACCGAATTGACTGTTTTCTTCTTTGTCTGGTCTATGCTCAGATGTTCTATGAATTTCACGGGAATGATTCGTGGGATCTTTCCCTCCGTGGCTAAAGCCAGCTTCGCTAGGGCGTCGGCTTAGGAATTTTCTGGTCTAGGAATCTAGTGGATAGTGCAGCTAGAGAATCTTTCTATCAATTTTCTTACCTCGTCTAGATAAGCAATCATCCTCATCTCCTTGGCCTCATACTCGGTGGAGATATGGTTCACTACTAGCTGAGAATCACACCGTACCAGGAGGGACTAGATCCCCAGACTTGCTGCCAGTCTAAGTCCTGCCAGTAGAGCCTCGTACTCCGCCTCATTGTTAGAGGCCTTAAAGTCGAGTCTGATCTCGTACTGGATGGGCGTGGAATCGAGCGCAATCAGAATAATTCCCGCTCTGGCACCCTTAGCATTGGATGACCCATCCACATAGAGGACTCATCCTAGTTCCGATACCATCTCTGGACTACGTGGGGGATCAGACGAAGGAGCCGCCTCGATTTCTGAACTGATCCTTTCTTCCTCTAGGGCGGTGAATTCTACAATGAAATCGGCCACTTCTTGGCCCTTAATTGTTGTCCTTAGTCAGAACTGGATGTCGAACTCCTCGAGTTCAATGGCCCATTGGGTTAGCCGTCCCAACACTTCAGTCCTCTGGAGGACTTGTTTAAGGGGAGAATCAATTAACACAACAACGGAATGAGCTTGGAAGTACGGACGTAACCTCTGGGCTGAGACGGCGAGACTGAGCGCTAGCTTCTCTAAAGCCGGATATCTTGTCTCGGTGGGCACCATAGCCTTACTCACGTAATATACGGGATGTTGCTTGCCCCCTACCTCTATAATCAGAACCGAGTTGACAGCTGAGGCTGAGACTGTAAGGTATAAGAACAGGGGCTCACCTTCTTCGAGCTTAGACAGTAAGGGTGGTGAACCTAAATATTGTTTCAGTTGCTGAAAGGCCTGTTCACATTCTGACGTCCATTCTGCCTTCTTACGACCCTTCAATTGCTGAAAGAAGGGGAGGCATTTGTCCATAGCTTTAGATATAAACCGTCCGAGCGCTGCTACTCATCCTTTAAGGCATTGTATCTCCTTGACAGTTTGAGGCGAACTCATGTCGAGGAGTGCTTTGATCTTATCGGGGTTTGCTTTAATGCCCCTCTGGCTAACTTGAAACCCGAAGAATTTACTAGAGCTAACTTCGAGGGCGCACTTCGTGGGATTCACCTTCATCTGATATTCTCGGAGGATGGTGAAAGTTTCTCCAAGATCTGTCAAGTGATCGGACGCTTTGATGCTCTTTATTAGCATGTCGTCGACGTACACTTCCATGGTATGTCCGATCTGTTTGGCAAACATCTGATTCACCAGCCTTTAATACATGGCCCCAGCATTTTTCAGGCCAAACGGTATGACCTGGTAACACTAGAGTCCCTTGTCCGTGACGAAGGTAGTCTTATACCTGTCTGAGGGATGCATCACGATCTGGTTATACCCAGAGTAAGGGTCTAGGAAGGAAAGTAGTTCGTGCCCTGCTGTGTTGTCCACCAGTTGATCAATTCGAGGCAACGGGAAGCTATCCTTCAAACACGCCTTATTCAAATCCGAGTAATCTATGCAGACCCACCATTTCCCGTTGGCTTTCTTGATGAGGACCACATTTGCAATCCAATCGGGATAATGCACCTCCTCTATGAAGCCGGCGTCGAGGAGAATGGAGACTTCGTCGGCTATGGCTTCGTACCGCTCTGCATCGAACGGTCTCCTTTTCTGATTTACTGGTTTGTGGTCCGGATCCACATTTGGTCAGTGGACCATGACATCCGGAGAGATCCCGAGCATATCTTCATATGACCATGCGAAGACATCTCTGTGCTGTCGCAGGAAGGCTAGTATCTCGAACAGTTGCTCAGGGTTCAATAATGTTCCGAGCTGAACAGTTCTACTTAGGTATGTCTCATTGAGCAGTACTTTCTCCAGGTCTTCCACGAATGAGTCCTCCGCGGGTCCTCTAGGATCTAGAATGTTGACGGTAAGGGCTTGCTTCACTGACCCTTTCTTCACTGTTATCGTGTAGCATCTCCGGGCTTCACGCTAGTTGCCTCGAAGATAACCCATCCTGCCCTCAGTGGGGAATTTCATCATCAAATGATAGGTGGAGACGACTTCCCTCATTACATTGAGAGAAGGTCTACCCAGAATGACGTTATGTACTAATGGCACATTGACAACGAGGAAGTCTACCATGAGGGTGACTTGATGTTGTCCTTCTTCCATAGTCACAGGGAGGGAGATTGCTCCCTCAGAGATCACTCTTTCTCTAGCAAAGCCATGCAGGGGGGTCTTCACAGGTCTGAGATGTGATTTCAGAATCCCCATCCTTTCAAAAGTCTTAGAGTAGATCACATCTGCTGAGCTTCTGGTGTCGACCAGGATGCGATACACCTTGTGGTTGACTATAGTCATAGTAACCACTAGAGTGTCGTCGTGTGGATGGTGGATCTTGTGCACATCATCTTCTGAGAAGGTCATGCTGCACAGACTGACCCAGAGTTCTTTGCTCGAGCACTCGATCAAGTGTATGTAGTGTTCCAAATCAGACTTCCAAGAGTGGGCTTTCCGAGCCCTGTTGGAATCTCCTCCACCGGACGAGTCCCCGAAGATGGTACGGATTTCGATTGGCTCTTTCGTAGTGTTATTTAGTTGTTCTCGCTCTCGCTCTTCTTTTTAAGTGGTTCTCTCTCCCTTGGCATATCAGCGCAGGTGTCCCTTATGGATGAGGGTCTCATCTCATCGTTGAGGTCCATGCAATCAGCTGTATTGTGGCCGTGATTTCGATGGAAGCGGCAGTACTTGTGCTTATCTCGATGATCGGGGTCAGCCTTCATACAAACTTACTAATTTAGAAGCTTGTGCCCTCTGATGTCCAGCAAAATCTGCTCGGTAGATTTGTTGAGGGGGTGTAGGAATGAAATTTTCTCTCTGGTTTTCTAATTGAGCAACCATCGCGAGGGGCGTGGTCATCTGGTCCCTTACTGGACGGCTAAGATTCTTCATTCATTGGCCTCTTTCCCTTACTAATCGGCTCTATACTTGAACATTCTTGTGGGCTTTGGAGAATTCCTCCGCGTTAATATACTTTTGAGCTCTGGCAATGAGGTTAGCTAACGTTTTTGGCGGATTCTTCCTAATAGAGAAGGTGAACCTTTCCTCTTTTAGACTACCGAACACGGCAGAGAGTGCCTTCTTGTCATTGTAATCCTCCACTTGTAATGCCTCCTCATTGAAGTGAGCAATGTAGTCCTTCAACGACTCCATAGGCTCTTGTTTGATTGTGAACAGGTGAGTATTCAGCTTCTAACTCTTCTTGCCACTTATGAACTGGGTAAGGAATAATCGGCTAAGCTCCGCAAAGGAACCAACGGAATTGGGTCTGAGTTGACAGTACCCGAGCGGATCCTGTGAGTGTGATTAAAAACTCCCTGCACATCATGATGTCTGTTGTTGTCTGAATTTGCATCCATGAATGATAAGCTTTCACGTTCTCGGATGGGTCACCAGACCCAGAGTATTGGATGATGGGAGGTATCCAGAACCTCTGTGGCATCACCTCCTTCATAATTGCTGAGGTGAAGGGAGGCTCCATCTCTTCCATCATCGCCTGAACGGCGGACGGAACTGACGACGGCTGCTGCTTCTTTTCTAGTGTCAGAATTTTGTTGTTGAGCTCCATGAACCGTGATTCCCAAGGATCTTTGTTCTCAGCTACTATCTCTTGGGTGTTTTCTATTTCTGGAGTTCTCCTTCCCCTCCTCCGTTCTAACTCATGATGGAGATTCATAGGTGTGAGGGCCAAGGTGACCAAGCCATTTGTCGGAGCTCGAGTCGCTGTGTTCTGAGCTGAAACTCAGATTTGGGTTGGGAGAGGATTCTGAACCGAAGCTGGCACCCGAGCGGGTTGACGTGGGGGCCCTTCGAGTCTTGTACTCCTCAGCGCGGAATGAGCTTCCACAACTAGACCGGCCAGTTTAGGAACATGGTTTTCCTGAGCAGGATATGGTTGCGGCTCCTTTCGCTGCTTCATCTGGTTAGTCTCATCGCGCAGATTCTGTATCTCGATTTGCATAGTTTGATACCTACTTTCCCAATTGCGAGAACGCTGGGAAGGCCCTAGGGTTGATTCGGCATGAAGTAGTGAAGAGGAACGGGACTGCTCATTTTGCTCTGGTTTTACAGCTACTACTTTCTTCTTTCTTGTCACCATTATGCTTAAGAATAGGAACCTGACCTTTCGTATCAGATTCCCATAGACGGCGCTAAAAATGTTGAGGACTAAATCTAGACCACCCTCTTCTCGGCACAGCAAACCTTTAATGAACCCTGGTCCTGCACAAAGAGTGAGCAAAGGAGACCCTGGCTAAGCCGGGGGACCCTCCGATGCCTAAGTCAGATCAAGGGAATTTGAGTCTAAGTCGATTGTGGGGAGAGGGTGTTAGATGTTGCATACCTATAGCAATGGAGTCTCGTTGTATTTATACCTGACTATCAAACAGTCCGGGTCTGTTAATCTCGGCACGATTCACTCAATCAGTGGGATACTGTGATCGTGAAGATATGGTTCATAATCCGGGGATCATGTAGCGTATCGTGCGTATCTGTGGGTGAAACAATCGGCCGTGTCTGCTTAAGGTAGTTTCTTAATATAGCTTATGGAGTGCCCCCATCGTGCCTCAGCCTCAACTCGAGATCCCAGGCCTAAGAAGCCCTGACTCCAAACCTCGTACTTAGACATGCATACACATGGGAATTATTAAGCGAAGAACACATCCCAAGTCCGAGCCGAGCTCCCATCTAGGCTTATGAAGGACCCAACTTTTCTTGTTCGTCGATATTCTGGGGGTCTCCCCTCCGAGTTCCGAGGTGGGCGGTGGGATTAACCCGTAGAGCCGAGATTCCTAACGATGAATGACATAGCTGTAAATGGTCAGACGATTCGCCTCTGGTCGAACAGTAGTGGGGCAGTCCGAGGTCTTGAAAATAGATTCCAGTATGATCTTCCTACCGACTACCCTGGTCTTGGATCACTCCGAACTGACAACCTCAGCGCAGAAGTTTGACTAGGACCGAGATGAGCATCTTTCTCCAGGTTATCCTTAGAGTTTTGTTCTTACGTATCCAATCTGATTAATGTAGCATCGAACCTTGGAATTAAAGGGGATCGGATCTTCCCATAACATATGTCACTCCAAAATCTGACACTCGAGTACGGAGACTCGGATCCCAAATTCGAGGAAGCAAACTAAAAACGAACGAATGACCTGATTGTGGAAACACCACACATGGCGCAACTTCACATGTTTCTACTTATTCAAAGTAATATTCATGCCAAAACCACAAATCATAGTAGCTTTCATAAACACATCGAGTATAAAAGATAAATGAGAACAATTAAACTAGAAATTAGCATGGCTAATGTCTAGAATATACAATCCAAAGAGTTGCCCATGGGGACCATACAAACCATAGGTAAACTAAATGTATAGGATGCAACCTGTAAGGAAGAACTAGTAATCTATTGGTCCAAAAAGCTCTTCTACACTATCCAGCAGTCTTCTAATCTACACCTGCATAAACTAATATATTTTAATAGTGTCAATGGCTATCACAATGAAGAACTCCCCTCAAGATTATACACTAGCCAAGTTAATTTTCAAGAAAGAGCAACCATTCACAACATATAAATCATATAAGAAAATTCTCATTTTAGTATAATATATAACACAATATACATTTCATTTCACAAGGTAAGTCTTAGATAAATGCATGTATGGATGAGATGCTATCAGACCTCGGTACACATAACTAGTCTTAGATGAAGCAAGTGAACTGCCAGACAATGACTCGCATAAACCATCTAGCGAGTTCTAATGGTGAACGGCCAGACGATGACTCGAATGAGTCATCTAGCGAGTTCTAATGATAAATGGTCAAACGATGACTTGAATGAGCAATCCAACGAGTTCTAAAGGTGAATGGCCAAACAGTGACTTAAATGAACCATCTGACGAGTTCTAAAGGTGAACGGCCAAACAATGACTTGAATGAGCCATCTGACAAGTTCTAATGATGAACGGCTAGACGATGACTCGAATGGGCCATCCAGCAAGTTTTAAAGGTAAATGAAAAGGAATGGCCCATAGTGAACTAACTAGCTGGTAAAATACCATATGATACACCCATACTAACTAGACACATGCCGGTAAGTTTGAAAGGTGAATGAAAAGGGATGGCCCATAGTGAACTAACCAGCTGGTAAAATACCATACGATACACCCATGCTGACTGGACACATGCTAAAATCCCACACAAAATGGATGCCCTAGGAGAACTAGACACTTGCAAAGTTCTGGATTGCATGTATATATGAATGATTAATCCAACCATTATTAACATAATTTACAAACAATCCTATTTACATGTAATAAAGTTCACAAGCAATCTATCCTACATGCAATCTAACATACATGTGATCTAAGCTACCATAATTCCCTTAACTAATGGCCATTTCAAATTAATTGATAACAACAAATTATGTTAAAAGATATTTTCCATTAAAAAAAATCAATTGCAAACCCACAAAAGGGTTCAACCCATGAAAATACACTTAGGCAGAAAAGTCCAATTAAAGGACACAAAAGGGGGTTCATCTCAAAAACTACTTACAACACAATTATACTAAAAAATGGAATTCATCAAATAGATTTGACCACTAATTCAAGGTGTGTTTTCTTCAAATTCACAAGAAAGTGGTAAGCAAAAGACAAAACTATAATTCATAAAAGTGACAATCAAAGCCATGTAGACAGTTTATGAATGTGGCAAACTGACCTCGCATATATAGTTCATAAAAGTTGCGATTAAAATACACATGAGAAATTCATAGAAGTGGTAATTCAGATCACATAAAAAAATTCATAAAAAATAGGAATTCAAGCAACATATCTATGATTCTAAGCATAGTAACATATTTCAAAACACATTCATTATTCTGAGCATATTACAACCTAGCATGTCGCATGAAACCTAGCATGTTAGAAATTTAAATATGAGTGAATTATACACCAATTCCTCATGTAAACACGAGTTAGAGAGTTACAAACAATTTTTAAGGTAGCGATATAATGTATACATTAAACTAATACCGAACTAAATGTTAGGAAAAGCTTAAAGGGTAAATCTTCATCTTTTTGAATCAGACTCCAATCTAAAGTTGCTAAGACATGAATCCACGCATGAGGGAAGAGTCTTAACCACAATTACAAGGATAACATGGTTAGAGTCAATATTAGAATCTTAATTAAGGGATCTAAAGTTTTAAAATCTAAGCCTAAGGTTGGATTTAAAGTGGATTTGAGGGTGAAATTTGGAAAAACTCAAATCCCAATGCTATAAACTTGGATTAAAATTAAATTAATTCAATTTAACTAAAAGTATATGATAATAGGAGAATTTAACTCACCTAGATAATTGAATCAACTTGACTCAATGACCCAGTCCTGAATTTGGGCCCAAAGAAGATGATTGACGTTACTACGCCTACGCTTGGTTCATGCACGCAATTAGGCTGCATCGAAAACTAGTCAAGACCTCTAAGACCTAACATGCACAAGCCATTGGGTTAGGATTTTGAAATTCGGGGGATTAAGGAATTTCCTCGATAAAATAACACCAAATAGGTAGAAAATTGAAGAATGACCCACATGTATAGGCTGAAAGACATCTTACCTAGCAAAATGAGGTTTTATATGGCCCACTCTTGAGGATTTTAGGCCAGGGATGTAATACCCCGAACTTTTCAATACCCGATTATTGAAAGTTTTCGAGTGTTACTATGAAATTTAAACTTATTATGTACATGTGTACGATAACAATCTAGCTATCCTAACCTCACATCTATTCTCTAACACGAATCAGACTGTTGGGAATCATCTCCATTAATAGATCAAGCCATCCAACCGTTGGGAATAATCACCATTCATAGGTCAAGTCATCTGACCGTTGATTTTGAGATAGGATCATCATATACTCAAGTATTCTCACTTGTCCATCATAACCAACCATTCAGTCAATTATTCACCGCTAAGTAAAGATATCTAACTGTCCACTCCGAGTTTAGACGACCTAATCATAGTAAACTAGCTACTTGATCTCAGCATCCTCTCCTACATATATCGAATAAAGATTTTAGTCCCTTCATCTTATTCATCACCTATGAATATGCTTAACCCACGATAAGAACTACGATCTAAGGAACTTACACATATGAACAAGTTACTTTAATCTAACGGTATACATATTCTACCTCTCGATCACTCCAAAAACCCACTTTGTGTTCATCTGTTTATGAAACTGACCATAAATTCACCTGCGTACATGGTCAAAGTACTAACCATTAAGTTTTACTATTTTTTAACATGACATTTCACCATCCATTATGTGGTTTGATATATGTACATTCTCTAATTAATTTGATAAATAACTCTTTATTCATAATAATTTAGATATAAGTTCTTTTGTAGGAATTGCTTATAAATGTTCCTATAACCATGTAAAAATATTAGATTTCACAAAACTCTTATATCAATAATAATTACGAAAATGCTATTAACCTAGACCCTTGAATTTAGATCACATGGTTCCCATGATCTGTTTCTTGTAAAATTTTATACCATACCTATTTATTATAAATTAACCATACCAGTCAAATTTTTGTCCTTAGATCATTGTAAAAGTGGCCTAATTGACAAATCAGCCCCGTAACCGTTGATTTTGGTATCCATTGATGAAGAAACCTCGTAGGTAATCTTAGTAAGATATTTTTCTTCATATGAACGACTTGCATTGACAATAATATGGACCAAGTGTGAAATATGAAGACCCTATTTTAGTAAGGTTTTCTTTAGGCGCATAGTTATCCTTTCGAGGCTTACCAACTCGTTATAAATCTGGATCTTCTGATTTAACAGTAACGCCCTGAAATTCGAGGGTCGAGTAGCAACTCAACTCTTGAGTTCCAGAACATCACTTATGCAACATAGATGATGAAGATTGAATGTTGTCTATGTCAGTGCAATAAACATGAATGAAATTATACCAAAACAGTAATTAAATTATACCAAAACAGTAATTCATACTCCAGATCAATTGTATAAAGGCAAGCGGAAGACTGAAACTGTATATATAAGGTATGTAAGGAAACAAAACCATCATGATCTCCAGAGTATGAACACTAACTGAGTATCCATGTACATGTATTGTTTCTGAATCAAAAGGTCAAAATACAACTACAAGATAGATCCCGAAATCCCCGCGATCCAGTCGGCCTAAGCAAAGCCATTAGAGTACTGCATGTATGAGAATTCATCCTGGTCCTCATCGTAGTCTGGCTCCGCCTCCTGAATTGACGTATCATCTATATCTGAGACAGAGTCTGGTTGGTGTGTACAACACCGTCCCGTAACGTGGGAGTGAGTAGCTAACTCAGTGGAACAATAAAGCATAGGTTAACATGTTATCAATTCAGTCAAGCAGTAATGATAAAGTAGTACAATCAAACAATCCTAACTACTCTTATTAAATACAAGTATGAAATGACATGATGAATGCCCTTGCCAAACCACCCTCATGCGACACCATCTTATGTTCGCGAATGCGTTCATCCCTCAGTGCTCCACATCTACCGGGCACATGCAGTGCGATGATGAGCATGATTACCAAGTAGTTATTAGTCCATTTGAAACAGCAGTATTGGAAAACTAAGGTACCTCCCTTGTAACATTCCCAAACATGATCCATTCTAGGGTCGTCAGTCCTAGTTAATCTCATACAATAGTATGTTTCTAGGTCGCTGCAAAGGCTGTCAGGGCTGTTACGCACAAAGGTTACACCACTCCTCCATCACCCTTTTAACGGTTCATCACTATATAGATACAGGCCTAGTTCATACTCAATACACTGCGGCAACACTCGTCGCCTCACTGCAAATTCAACGTATACTCGAGGTCACTACAAAGGGTTGTTGGGGCTGTTATGCACAAAGGATACACCGCTCCCCCATCACCTTATCAATGTAGGCTGACAGCACGAATATAGTATCCCATACCACATAATCGGCTCACGAGTCTGATTGCTCACTGGTCACTACGGGGAGGCACGTGGCCCCAACAAAGGCCGACAGCTCGACCATGGTGTCCCATACCACCATGCCCAACTCATGAGTCTTAGCGGATCGAGGTACCATGGTTAACAGGATTCCACTGGTAAGTTTGGTACCCAAGGTTCAAGCAGTAGCGACCAAACATAGTGAACATGCATTAGACATATCGGGTTACTTGACGAGCCTGACTAGCTCGAGCGCACAATCAATTGGACGACATGAAGTGCATAAGCACTTCGCGTGGCCTAACCACTGTCGTCAACTGACGTACGACTCGGGTTCGTCAAACACATCTTATGTGGCAACATGAATCTCAACCACGATCTCAAGTCTGGTACCGATTGTCTGGACTATAAACATAGTCCCAAACTCAGTCAATCCTTATTCATAGTATGTGGAGTAAAGCATATTAAACAAAGTAATTCAAGCAAGTTAATAAGCATGTCATGAAGCATGTTATAAAGCACTACATAAATAGGAATACAAACACATATATTGCACAAGTAAGCAGTTTAAGTAAACAACCTCATGGAGGAAATCATACATGTCTCTAAGGTAGTTAAGAATCCCATCTCAACACCCTCCTAAGGCATCATCACCCAAACACTTACTCACACAAGCATTTTCACAAACACTTAGCATACACTATTTCAACATACTTAGTGTATGTTAGCCAAACATGTATTAGGGCGAATCCTTTTGCCAAATAAGTATTTTATCCATATATCATATATTCATAAAACAAATAATTATGTCAAACACATTTCCAAAATATATACGTATATGGTATTTTCTACAATACACTATTTCTACATATATAGTGTACATTAGCAATAACATGTATTAGGGCGAATCTTTTCGCCAAATATGTATTTTATCCATATATCATATATTCATACAACAACTAATCATGTCAAGCACATTTCCAAAATATATATGTATACGGTATTTTCTACGAATACCTAGAATATGTAAAATTCCATATTCTACGTCTTTAATCGAAACAGAAATTAGAAAATACTTTGTACATATGCAATTGCATGCAAATCATGAATCTATCATTATCTGACATTGAATGCATTGAAAACTGTAACCTATACACCTAAAGTCCTCACCTTTTACCGTAAAATCGCAACGGATTAGCTAGGTTTGCCAAGCTTCCGTATTTGGCAGTTTGGTAGCCTAAAGAATGAAATAGGTTAGCTATTTCATAACCTACAACCCTTACAACTCCAAAACTGATTAGGGTTAGGGTTTCTTACCTCAAAACGAAGTCGGTATCGCTGGGAAAGAGACAAGAACGGAGTGATGGACAGTAGTGGGGAGATTCTCCCACTTCTCTCACACTTTCTCTCTCTTTTCTCACTTCTCTCTCAAGGGTTTCTCTCAAATTTGTATGGCTGTGAGAGAGAGGGTTCTAAGGTCCTTATATAGCCTAAAATCTCTCCAAACTAGACTTGTGGGCAAGGTATACTTAGGTTATAACCAAAGTGACATTGTTTCAGCTTAACGGAGGATTTCTGGCAGGCCTCCTTGAGCCAAAGGTCGGACTTAAGCTCACCAACCTTAGATCTAGGTAAAGTTAAGTTTTCGTTTCAGTCGGATTCCCAGATCACGCGTGGCGGATCAGTTTCAGTTCAACGGTCAGCGGATCCCGATCCGAAATTCTAAGTATATGGATATGTTTATGAAATTTTTCCTGATCCGAGGGTGTATTTAGGTCAGATTATGACGGTCTGGTTGCTTACAAATTGACCGTAAGTAACAAGTCTCAGATCACTATTCAAGATATTTATTTTGTAAAGAAAGCAAGTGTTTTCACACTCCCCCGCTCCGGACTCAAGCAACAGCCGTGGGACACTGGCTGGATTTGATTTCTGAGATGGTTGTCAAGCCCAGCAAGGCGGTCCTAAGTCCTTGACCTCATATTTTTTGGACTCCCAATGTGCGGTCCAGACCTAATACAGAGTTTCAATGTGCTCCTGAGACCAGCCGGGTAATGAGTTTGATCCTAGACTTTAGGGTAACCTAGCGTCAATGATTCTACAAGTTTTGGGTCTTGTAGATCGTATTTAAAGTGATTCAAACGGATTTCATAGCTAATCTAGTTTAGCACTTAGTTAACTTTGTCAATTTTCTAAAGGATTTAATCCTAAGTGATTTCTGGTCGAGGTAGTACTCGGGCCATTGTATGAAAATTTACGAGTCGTTATAATCTACCCCCCTTAAACAAAAATTCCATCCTCGAAATTTGTACCTTTTCGTATTCCTTGAGAATCTGAGGGTAGTTCTTTCTGACCTCGGCCTCAGTCTCCCAAGTAGCGTCCTCTTCTAAATGATGCGTCCATAGTACCTTCACAAGTGGAATGACCTTGCTACGCAGTACCTGCTCCTTCCTGTCAAGTATACGCGTCGGACGCAGCTCATATGTAGCATCCTCGCTCAGCTATACCTGCTCTCATCTGATGATATGTGAAGGATCAGGAATGTACTTCTTCAGTATAGATACATGAAATACATTGTGTACAGCTGCAAGTGATGTGAACAAAGCGAGACGATATGCCACAGCACCCACTCGATCAAGGATCTGAAATGAACCGATAAACCTCGGTGTGAGCTTCCCCTTCTTTCCAAACTGAAGGACTCCCTTCATAGGGGAAACTCGGAGGAATACATGATCATCGACCTCGAACTCAAGCGGTCACCGCCTCGTATCGAGGTAACTCTTCTGCCTACCCTGCGCTGTAAGAAGTCGACGCCTGATAATGTCGACCTTCTCTGTGGTCACCTGTACCAACTCTGGGCCAATCAGACTACGCTCGCCAACCTTAGCCCAACAATGCGGTGCTCTGTAAGGAGACCATACAGGGCCTCATATGGTGTCATACCAATACTCGCCTAGAAGCTGTTGTTGTAGGCAAACTCTGCATATGGAAGACAGTCATCCCAACTGTCCTTGAAGTCCAACACACATGCTCGCAACATATCCTCCAGAATCTGATTCACCCGCTCTGTCTACCCGTCAGTCTAAGGATGAAATGACGTACTAAACTTCAACTTCACACCCATTACTTCCTGGATACGAGTCCAAAAGATAGATGTGAACCGAGTGTCTCTGTCCGACACGATCTCTAAAAGAACTCCATACAGACGGACGATCTCTCTGATGTACAATCTAGCCAACTCGTCTGCAGAGTTCGTGACTCTGATAGGGAGAAAATGGGCCGATTTGGTCAACCGGTCCACAATCACCCAGTGGAATCGTGTCCCTTCCTCGTCTTCGACAGTCTCGATATGAAATCCATGGAAATGAAGTCTCACTTCCATTCTGCTATGGGCATGGGCCGAAGCAGTCCAGGAGGTCGGTGATGTTCTGCCTTGACCTGCTGGCACGTCAGACAATGAGAAATGAACTCAGCGATGTGGGCCTTCATGTTATCCCACTAATACGACTGTCTCATATCCTGGTACATCTTCGTGCTACCAGGATGCATCGCAAGCTTTGAGTTATGGACAGACTCGAGAAGCTCATGTCTCAAGTCAGGCATGTCAGGAACGCATAGGCAGCCACGGAATCATAGACCCCCATCTGAATTAACTCTCCACTCGGAGTCCTCGACGTCGCTAGCTTACTCTCGAAGCTCAGACAACCGCATGTCGCCCTTCTGGGCCTCGACAATCCTATCATCAATAAGTGGCCGCACACGAACATGCGGGACACACTCAAATGGCTCTTCCACTGTGAGTTTCTGCTGGAGGTCCCACACAAACTTAACCATGTCCCACTCTGCTATCATCAACGGAGCCACAAATACTATAGCCTTCTTGTGGCTCAATGCGTCTGCCATAAGGTTCGCCTTGCCCGGATGGTAGGAAACCTCGAACTTGGAGTCCTTCAAGGTCTCCATCCATCGGCGCTGTCTTATATTCAAGTCTCGCTGCGTGAATATATACTTAAGGCTCTTGTGGTCGTAGAAAAGCTCGAACTCCTCTCCGTAGAGGTAATGTCTCTAGAGCTTCAATGCAAAGATGACAGCTGCCAACTCAAGGTCGTGTGTAGGGTAATTCTCCTCGTGCTTCCTTAATTGTCTTGAGGCATACGCAATCACCCTATCCTTCTGCATAAGGACACAACCCAAACCAACGTGAGACGCGACAGTGTATATCGTGTACTTCACCCCTTGCTCTAACAATACTAGCACAGGGGCGGACGTCAACCTGTCCTTCAGCTCCTTGAAAGCTGCTTCCGCCTTCTCATTCCAGGCGAACTTCAGATCCTTCCGTGTCAACTGAGACAACGGCCTGGCAATCTTCGAGAAATCCCGAATGAAGCATCTATAATACCCTGCCAAACCAAGGAAACTCCTCACCTTGGTAATTGAGCCAGGCTGCTGCCAATCCTGAACCACGTACCTTAGCAAGGTCCACTGCTATCCCATCCTTGGACACCACATGTCTGAGGAACTTGACTTCCTCCTGCCAGAAGTCGCACTTCTTATACTACGCGAATAACTGGTTCTTCTTCAACCTATCCAACACCACCCTCAGGTGCTCCTCATGCTCCTCCCGACTCGTAGAGTATATCAGAATGTCATCAATAAAGACGATGACGAATCTGTATAAGAATGGTTGAAGTACTCGATTTATCAGGTCCATGAACACGGCTGGTGCGTTTGTAAGACCGAACGACATCACTAGAAACTCGTAGTGCCCAAAGCATGTCCTGAAAGTCATCTTCTGTACGTCCTCATCTCTGATGCGTAGCTGATGATACCCCGACTGCAGATCAATCTTCGAAAAATACTTCACCCCCTTCAACTGATCAAATAGATCATCTATCCTGGGCAAAGGATACTTGTTCTTCACCGTGACCTGGTTCAACCTACGGTAATCAATACATAACCGTAGCGTCCCGTCCTTCTTCTTCACAAATAGGACAGGTGCTCCCCAAGGAAACACACTAGATCGTATGAAACCCTTCTCTACCAGCTCGTCAATCTGTCTCCGCAGTTCCTCCATCGCACATGGAGGCATATGATAAGTCGGCAAGGAGATAGGCGTCGCACCAGGCGTAAGATCAATGGTGAAATCGATCTCGCGCCGAGGAGGCAAATCAGGAATCGTCTTAAACACATTTGTAAACTCCCGAACCACCAACGTATCTTCTAATGCCGGACCATCAATCGGCGCTAATAAAGCAGTATGACACTCAACACGACAAGGCCAACTGACCTGCAATGGAAACATGAAAGCTGTGCCGTCAGATCCATAGGTCGTCACGACCCGAGCATCACAATCTATCTCAGCCTTCATCTTCGTGAGCCAGTTCATACCGAGAATAATGTCGCAATGCCATAGTGGAGCAACAATGAGGTCGACGAGCACTGTTCTGCTACCCAAATCCACAGAGCAACCCTCACATATCCGTGCAATATCTGAAAAAGTCCCAGTGGCCGTAGTGAGTCTCATTCCCTTCGTGGGAGTAGTACGTAAAGCTAGACACTTAACTGCCCCATATGAAATAATAGAAGTAGTGGACCTAGTGTCCACCAACAAGGAGACGGAAGTACCGTGAATGTGGGTCGTACCCTCAAAAGTCGTAGGGGCCGTAATCGACGTCTCAGGTGCCTCAGCAACAAGCGTATGTACTCGAGCCTGCTGCTAACAGTTCGGCTGTGGAACCAAGGGCCGTTGAGGCGGCCTGAAGCGTGATACAGGAGGTCGGAAGGAAGGATGAGCAGGGGCAGTCTATAGAGGTGGAGCTGATATCGCCTGAGGGTGAGGGCGATCCAGCCTCTGTGGTGATGAGAACCCGTTAGCCCTCATACATGAAAAATAACTCTCTGTAGGATGACCTAGCTTCCCGCAGAAAGAACAGGTCACTCCTAGGCGCCGCATCGGAACTACTGGCGTCGTGGCCCTGGGGGGAGAGTCGATACGAGGCCTCTTGCCTAAGAAAGGCCTACTCTGCACCTCAGGTCGTGGTCTCACAACCATAGTACCACGAGAACGTGTCAGCCGATCAACATCCTGTTCGGCCATCATAGACATGTGGACCAGCTTTGCATAAGAAGGTATACTGATACAACACATCTTCGACCGTATATCAGGTCATAAACCCCAGAAAAACAACACATCCGCATCTACTCATCAACAAGGATGGTCGGGACAAAGCAGCCTAACTCCGTAAAGCGGTGCTCATACTCAGTAACAGTCATGCCTCCCTACCTGAGGCGTAAAAACTCATCCTCCCGCTCGTGTCTATAGGTCTGCGGGTAATACTTCTCGTGGAACCGGAACTCAAATACTACCCATGTCCACACATAGTACGCTGCGACAGACTGCAGCACACTGTCCCACCACAGACTGGCCTCCCTCTCGAACATGAAAGTGGCCAACTCAACCTGCTCTGCCTCAGTACAGTGCAGCATCCATAGCATCTTAGAGATGCGGTCTAGCCAAAACTCAGCCTCCTCGGGTCTGTGAGAACCAGTGAATGTGAGAGGCCTCAAGCGCTGGAATCGCTCGAGTAGGCCACGAGTACCGACATCTCTAGTAGGGGGTACAGCAGGCGCAGGGGGAGGTATAGCCTCAGCCTGAGCAGGAGGCTTGGCAGTCTCAGTAGGGCGTGTAGATGTCGGAGGTGGAGTTGCACTCCCACCCTGAGACAAGGCCTTGGAAATAGGGCCATAAGCTACTGGTGCTGTTGCTGCTGCTGCATTTGCTGCTGATGCATCATCAACATCAACTGCTCAAATCTGTCAGGAGGTAGAGTAGCCTGTGGGTCATGCTGTATAGATGAGGATGCCCGGTGCTGCTCGCGAACCAGGGGTGTATAAGGTGGCAGTCCACCAGTAGGACCAGCAGGAGGCTGATCAGAGTCTAACCCTCGGTCCGTAGGACCACCTATACCAGAAGGAGTCGGTCCATCGAGCCAGTGAGAAGGAGGTGTACCGTGCTCCGTGTATACTGCCGTGGCATGCCCTATACAACATAGGGTGCAACATATGTGAGATAAAGTATAGCAACACATTATATAAGCACTTTAAGCATTCCACACATCTCATAGCAAAAGAGGCTGCATGCTTTTCATTTACCCAAAAGTGTCATAATACATGGACTACAGAGTTACATGAATCATGACAGAAATTACATGTAAGCCAATTACATCTACAACATCAAACACTTAAAACATATTCCTAACTACTACATCAACATGAAAACATAAACCGCCTAATGCGGTAACCAAAACAACCACAAACAACAACTTGGATGCCTAGGCATCCAAATCAGGTGAAGGAGGAGGAGCATTCTTGTCCTGTAGATAGCACAGGATGGCCTTCAAGGTGCGAGACACCTTGTTGAGCTTGGTTTGGACCCGCCCGACTTCCTGTTGCAGGGCGGCTTGGCCCTCCTCGAGATGGGCTAAACGCGTATCTATGGAAGCCCGATCGGTGCCCTGCTCCTGAGCCGCAGGAGGTAAACTCTCCTCTGTATCCTGGGCCTTAGGTTCCTCTTCTTCTTCTTCTATTTCATCGCCACTCCCATGCTCAGTCTCTTCTTCTTCGCTCACCATTTCATCCTCACTCTCCACATGTCGGGCCCGTCATCGCCATGCCCCAAGTTCCATCTGATGGAGAGTACTTTCGTCAATTTGGTGGATCGGGCGGGCCTTTCCACCCCCAGATTATAGCCAAACTCCCGTGCAATCTTGCATATGAGTCGGCCGAAGGGAAGCGAATCAAAGCTCCTGGTGGAGTGTGTAATATTCACGATCTGTTGCAACACGAATGTAGGTACGCACAAGTTCGTCCCCTGCCCCACTTGGTACAGAAAATCTACCATGAGTCGCGTGCACTCGCTGCGATTAGTGTGCCTGGGGTAAAGGTTGTACGTGAAGATATGATGTAATAGGCGGAAGTCGTCTGACATGTGGGATGCTAGCAGGCTTTTATTCGGCTACTACTCAGCCAGTCGGCTACCACAAAAATAATGTGTGCGACGATCCTTTTCACGAACAATCCCCAGATTTTGCTCACTAGCATGTGCGTCACCAAGAGGCATATTCATAAGTCGCGCAATCACTCTCACATCAACAGTGACAAACAAATCCACCCCAACCAAGAGCCGGAACTGCAAAGGTTCCAGTGTAGGCTCATGAATGTTGGCGTAGAAGGCTCAGATAGTACCAAGATTAACGCGACCTTTGGCCACAAATAGCGGACCCCAGTGGACCACCTCCACTTTCTCGAATAAGTAGTATTCCCCGAAGAGTCGTCCATCCACCTGGGCTTCAAAGAGAACCCTGCGGTCCTCATATACTCCATGAGGTAGTGCCACCAACTGAGCTCGTTTGGCAGGGATCCGGGGATCAAGATCCCGCTTCATTCGAAATTCTCGAGCAAAGCTTGAGCTAGCGGTGGTGTCTCTCGGCCGCCTTGATCGTGTAGGGCGACTAGGCCCAGCCTCATCAACGGCACTCTTTCTCTTGCCCATCAGAGAGAGGATGGTGGAGATGGAGAAAATGGCTATAATGACTTCAAAAAGGGCCATGGAAAATGAAGGAAAAAGAGAGAAGGGGCTAGAAATGTGGGTTCTCCACGGATAGGAGGCTCAACGGGCATTATAGAGGCCTAAAGAACAGTGAATGGGGAAGAAAAATGGAGAGGTAAGATGGGTGAGAAAACTCACACGATTTTTTGAGCTTCAAAGGGGCGTGTGGGAGTCCAAATGAGAGAAACGAAGAGGGAAGGGAGAGAAGGACTACTGTGGACGATGGGAATGGGTAGGTTGTGGTCGAAATTAGCAGAGGGGATGACTGGAAGGGCGATTTTGAAGAAAGGGCAGCAGGTTAAGAGAGAAAAATAGCTTGGAGGGGAGGTTTATGAAGGAGGTGGGGTTTTGGGAGATTGAAATGGGATGGGAGCTAGGTCAGGGGGTATATTAGACCCCCAAAGGAGATCGGCCCGAGCCGCGGGCCCGGCATAGCCCAGAAACTGGCAAGGCCTCACCGACCAACCTCCGAGTTTTCGAGGGCCTGCCCCATGGGCGTGGTCCTCCAGTCCCCTAGGCCCCAAAAAACCCTGGGTCCCACCCTGGGTACCACTATATTGATGTGGGTAGGCCCCCGACCCCAATTCGCTCAATTTCAGGTAGTTTCGGGCACTTTCAGACACATACTTGAATTTACAGATGTTTAACTACTGGGATGAGGTGTATTGTGATCTAAACACATTAATAGACAGTCTAAAAGTTATTTGGGATCGACTCGTGTAGTCAGGATCGAGTACAAACTCGATCAAAATGCTCGTTTTTGGTGAACTTCACCAAATGGCGAAATCGGAAAAACCTAGGACTGTTTCTATATTTTTCTTACACCCTCCTAAGTCAAAGTGTCAGCGTACGTCATGGGAACATAACTCAGGTTCGGTTTAATTAAAATCATGCTCTGATACCAACTTGTAACGCCCTGAAATTCGAGGGTCGAGTAGCAACTCAATTCTCGAGTTCTAGAACATCACTTATGCAACATAGATGATGAAGATTGAATGTTGTCTGTGTCAGTGCAATAAACATGAATGAAATTATACCAAAAAAGTAATTCATACTCCAGATCAATTGTATAAAGGCAAGCGGAAGACTGAAACTATATATGTAAGGTGTGTAAGGAAACAAAACCATCATGATCTCCAAAGTATGAACACTAACTGAGTATCCATGTACATGTATTGTTTCTGAATCAAAAGGTCAAAATATAACTACAAGATAGATCCTGAAATCCCCGCGATCCAGTCAGCCTAAGCAAAGGCGTCAGAGTACTGCATGTATGAGAACTCGTCCTGGTCCTCATCGTAGTCTGGCTCCGCCTCCTGAATCGACGTATCAACTATATCTGAGACAGAGTCTGGTTGGTGTGTACAACACCGTCTCGTAACGTGGGAGTGAGTAGCTAACTCAGTGGAACAATAAAGCATAGGTTAACATGTTATCAATTCAGTCAAGCAGTAATGATAAAGCAGTACAATCAAATAATCCTAACTACTCTTATTAAATGCAAGTATAAAATGACATGATAAATGCCCTTGCCAAACCACCCTCATGCGACACCATCTTACGTTCATGAATGTATTCATCCCTCAGTGCTCCACATCTACCAGGCACATGCAGTACGATGATGAGCATGATTACCGAGTAGTTATTAGTCCATTTGAAACAGCAGTATTGGGAAACTAAGGTACCTCCCTTGTAACATTCCCAAACATGATCCATTCTAGGGTCGTCAGTCCTAGTTAATCTTATACGATAGTATGTTTCTAGGTCACTGCAAAGGCTGTCAGGGCTGTTAACCACAAAGGTTACACCACTCCCCCATCACCCTTTTAACGGTTCATCACTATACAGATACAAGCCTAGTTCATACTCAATAAACTGCGGCAACACTCGCCGTCTCACCGCAAATTCAGAGTATGCTCGAGGTCACTACAAAGGGCTGTCGGGGTTGTTACGCACAAAGGTTACACCGCTCCCCCATCACCTTATCAATGTAGGCCGACAACACGAATATAGTGTCTCATACCACCATAATCGGCTCACGAGTCTGATTGCTCACTGGTCACTACGGGGAGGCACGTGGCCCCAGCATAGGCCGACAGCTCGACCACGGTGTCCCATACTACCATGCCCGGCTCATGAGTCTTAGCGGATCGAGGTACCATGGTTAACGGAATTCCACTAGTAAGTTTAGTACCCAAGGTTCAAGCAGTAGCGACTAAACATAGTGAACATGCGTTAGACATATCGGGTTACTTGATGAGCCTGACTAGCTCGAGCGCACAATCAATTGGACGACATGAAGTGCATAAGCACTTCGCGTGGCCTAACCACTGTCGCCAACTGACATACGACTCGGGTTCGTCAAACACATCTTGCGTGGTGACATGAATCTAAACCACGATCTCAAGTCTGGTACCGATTGTGTGGACTATAAACATAGTCCCAAACTCAATCAATCCTTATTCATAGCATGTGGAATAAAGCATATTAAATAAAGTAATTCAAGCAAGTTAATAAGCATGTCATGAAGCATGTTATAAAGCACTACATAAATAGGAATACAAACACATATATTGCATAAGTAAGCGGTTTAAGTAAACAACCTCATGGAGGAAATCATACATGTCTCTAAGGTAGTTGAGAATCCCATCTCAACACCCTCCTAAGGCATCATCACCCAAACACTTACTCACACAAGCATTTTCACAAACACTTAGCATACACTATGTCAACATACTTAGTGTATGTTAGCCAAACATGTATTAGGGCGAATCCTTTCGCCAAATAAGTATTTTATCCATATATCATATATTCATACAACAAATAATTATGTCAAACACATTTCCAAAATATATACGTATACGGTATTTTCTACAATACACTATTTCTACATACATAGTGTACATTAGCATAACATGTACTAGGGTGAATCTTTTTGCCAAATAAGTATTTTATCCATATATCATATATTCATACAACAACTAATCATGTTAAGCACATTTCTAAAATATATACGTATACAGTATTTTCTATGAATACCTAGAATATGTAAAATTCCATATTCTACGTTTTTAATCGAAACAAAAATCAGAAAGCACTTTGTACATATGCAATTACATGCAGATCATGAATCTATCATTATCTGGCATTGAAAGCATTGAAAACCGTAACCTATACTCCTAAAGTCCTCACCTTTTACTGTAGAAACGCAACGGATCAGCCAGGTTTGCCAACCTTCCGTATTTGGCAGTTTGGTAGCCTAAAGAATGAAATAGGTTAGCTATTTCATAACCTACAACCCTTACAACTCCAAAACTGATTAGGGTTAGGGTTTCTTACCTCAAAAAAAAGTCGGTATCACCGGGAAAGCGACAAAAACGGAGTGGTAGAGCTTGGGTAGTGGCAGGAAACAGTAGCGGGGAGATTCTCCCACTTCTCTCACACTTTCTCTCTCTTTTCTCACTTCTCTCTCTAGGGTTTCTCTCAAATTTGTATAGCTATGAGAGAGAGGGTTCTAAGGTCCTTATATAGCCTAAAATCTCTCCAAACTAGACTTGTGGACAAGGTATACTTAGGTTATAACCAAAGTGACACTGTTTCAGCTCAACGGAAGATTTCTGGTGGGCCTCCTTGAGCCAATGGTCGGACTTAAGCTCACCAACCTTGGATCCAGGTAAAGTTAAGTTTTCGTTTCAGTTGGATTCCCAGATCACGCGTGGCGGACCAGTTTCAGTTCAACGGTCAGCGAATCCCGATCCGAAATTCCAAGTACATGGATATGTTTATGAAATTTTTCCTGATCCGTGGGTGTATTTGGGTCAAATTCTGACGGTCTAGTTGCTTACAAATTGACCACAAGTAACAAGTCTCAGATCACTATTCAAGATATTTATTTTGTAAAGAAAACAAGTGTTTTCACACTCCCTTGCTCCGGACTCAAGCGAACAGCTGTGGGACACTGGCTGGATTTGATTTCCGAGATGGTTGCCAAGCCCAGCAAGGCGGTCCTAAGTCCTTAACCTCATATTTTTCGGACTCCCAATGTGCGGTCTAGACCTGATACGGAGTTTCAATGTGCTCCCGAGAGCAGCCGGGTAACGAGTTTGGTCCTAGACTTTAGGGTAACCTAGCATCAATGATTCTACAAGTTTTAGGTCCTGTAGATCGTATTTAAAGTGATTTAAATGGATTTCATGGCTAATCTAGTTTAGCACTTAGTTAACTTTGTCAAATTTCTAATGGATTTAATCCTAAGTGATTTCTGACCGAGGTAGTACTCGGGCCATAGTACGAAAATTTGCGAGTCGTTACATTAACCACTTCCTACCGTCCATCACAACTTAAATTTATCCCAAACTTTGGTATCAGATGACTATGAGGTTATACAAAATTTAGACCCCAATCTATGATCCTACACCATTGAATGTTGATGTCAGTTCCTTCACTTTGCTACAAAATGTGAAATTTTAGATTTATGCTTTTTCCACCATCGATCAACCACTAAATTTTGTCCAAACATTTTTCTATCCTGACTAAACATTTCTCCTAAAATTGGGCCCTAATCATTAAGTGTGGACCATTAATTGAGATTAAGTTCATTTTGGCACTCGTTACGAGAATTTTGAAAGATAGGCTAATCTAAATTTCGGATCACCAAGAAATTCATATACCCCGACTATATTCGATGACCCCGACACACTGGAAGAGTTATATTTAAAGAAAGATAGCCAGAAAAGGTCAAATTGGAGAAACCCAATCCAAGTGGGATGTGAGACACACCCCCTCTCACACTCCCACTCCTTTATAAAAGGAGTGTGCATCCCCTTCTCCACCCAAATGCCATATTCCTACACCCAATGGAGAGAGAGAGAGACAGAGAGAGAGAGAGAAAGAGAAAGAGAAAGAGAAGCTTAGACGTCCATCATCCTCTTCCTTTTCCACACATGTGGTGTCTCCCTTTTGCTCAAGTGATGTCGTTATTCATGTAGAACCCTTCCTACATGAATATCTACCTAAGATTTAGTTTTAAGGCTAAGATGAGGGATTCCTTTAAGCTTACACTAATTTAAGTTGATGTGATTTATCTTGTTTTGCTTACCTTCATGTTACTATGATTCTCCATACAATTAATTGATTTACCATTAACAATTATTTATCCTTTTGGGAATTATGGTCAATGAAAGATTTTAATTATGCATGATTCTTATGAATTTATGTGGTGTGATGGATACAAGCCTTGTCCTTTACCAATTTTGAGATCAATGCATGCTTCCACTCTACATTGAGTTGGGCTTTTTCTCCTTTCCCCTGATTCTTGTTGACTTAGCCTATTTGCTACTCTTCTCTTTTATTGAGATAGTTTAATGCTACTTTTCTCTTTTATTAGGTTAGCCTTGTGCTACCTCCCTTTATGGCTTAGGCATGTGTCTTAGAATTTCAATATTCCCATGTTTTAATTTATTTCCCTATTGATGCAAGTGATGTGTTAGAGGTCTCACATCTAATGATTCATATATTTTATCATGGACATAATGCACTTTGGGTAGTGACCCTCTTGGTCAATGCGTAATTCTATAAATTTTGGGTAGTGGTGCACAAATCGATGTAAGTAATCCGTAATGCTTGTTACATCACTTTCAGGATTGGATGTCATAAATAGTTGCTCTATGAACAAATCTTGTCACATAATTCATTTGATCCGTGTGTTGTGTCATCTTAAGGTGCTCACGTAAATCCACAGTAGCGTTGGACATGCTGGAAAATCTTCGTAGTTATGGGATGCGGGGCGAGCTGGGTTTTCTATGAATTATATTCCACATTGTGATGATCACTACGTATAATGAACAGCATACACTATGCTAGGCATTCATTTATGTAGATTGGTTGCGCATACTGATACCACTCGTAGTGGTGGAGTACGAGACATATCAGAACCCTCACATTATTCGTATGAATCTCTTGAATTATTGTTAATCTTACAGGATAACCATCACTATAAGTATGGCATTAACCCTCTCCAACCATATAGATATTGCAGGTGAATAATAGGTTGATGATATCGCCGATAATCATTCTATGGAAGATTCTTTCAAAAAGAAAAGAAGAAGGATAACACCACGAATTGTTTCATTTATTTTCTACTATAAACTTTGATAATGTAATAAGTTCCCATTGAGAGGGTATTAAAGAGTTATTTAGACGCTTTTTACTCTAATGGAATAATAAATACAGTCGATTTTATTCTCTTGAATGGTTATCTTCGTGAATGTAATTAGATATGATTTATTTATAATAAAAAACTAGGTGCGATTTTGAAGCATCCAATTTTTACATTTTTAACAACCAGAATTCTCGGGCACGAGTATGTACTCGGGTGCGAAAGTTTGGGATGTTATAGGGGATGACATAGGTCAGCTTACACGAAAAGATTCAACCCGCGACGATCCCGAAATGGCAAGGTATGCCTCCACTTCCTCTCTCTCTCTCTCTCTAGGTTAGGAATATAAATGCTAAGTTGTAAATCTACCACCCTAAGTTGTCAAATTTTATTGTACCAAAACACTTCAGTATGGTTGACTTATTTTAATAGATGGAAAGTTCACCTTCAAGTTCAAATCGATGGAAAGTTCACCTTCATTCGAAGATAAGCGTCGTGTTATCTACATCGACGTTATATGTGTTACAAGTACGCATGTTCAACTATAACAACAAGTTGAAGATCATCAAGTCGAGGTATCAAGCTCAAGTGCATCATTACTTCAATCTTCAACCTTAAAGTTCAAACTTATGTTAAAGCTCAAGATCAAGTCTCAAATTCATGATCAAGTACACTACTTCAAGCTTAAGTCACAAGAACAAGCTCAAGTACATTTGCTCAAGTCTCAAGACACAAGTTCAAGACAAGTTCAAGAATTCAAGGTCAAGCTTCATGTGCTTCACAATGTCCTATATACCAAAGCGAATGATGGTTCAATTTTAATACTCACATTTAAGGTATACATGACCCTATAAAGACCTTAGGATTAGGTCATTAACATTGTGTGTTTAATTTGGGTCATTAAACTTAATTTCGGCTTTGCTTCGATTAGTCTTAGTCTTGATTTGACTAGTCCAGGCTCTGGTTTGACCAGTCCAGGATTTTTCTAGATAAGTCCAGATTTAAATTCAAAATTTTAGATTTTTCTGGTAGGTCCTCGACCGGTCGTGGAGACTGGTTTGACTAGGCGAGTGTGGCTCGACTCGAACTCCAGCAACGCGATTTTTATTCACTCGACCAATCGAGCGCTCTGCTCGACCAATCGAGCTAGCCACACGATCAGTCGAGGGTCTATTCTATCCAATCGTACCAAAAATTTTGAAATTTCATTCAGCTAGGACCAGTCAAGCCGAACCCAAGACCAGTCGAGTGAACCGATTTGCAGCCTATAAATAGTGGACATTTCTCAGAATTTTTCATTCATTCTAAGCAAATTCAAGCCACCACTCTGAGAGATAAATCCCTACTATTGTGAAGCTATTGTGAGGTATTTAAAATTTATTTTAATAGCTTTTTGGTTATTTAATTTCTTAATCTCTTTATTCCATTCTATTTGATTTAACCCTTTGTGAGATCCAAGAAATTAAATCCAAGTAGCCTAAGGTTGGATTTAATTTAAAATTCATCTAAACCTAGAACCCCTTCTTCTGTGAGATTAAACATTGAACATTATCATCTACAAAGAAGCAGTTCTACCAGCTACAACGAAGAACATTATTCAGATAAGTACTATATTTCAATTTTCTATATTTTTGGTTTGTGAGATTCAGCCAGGAAAATTTGTATTTGTGCTTTTGAATAAGATCAGCCAAGAAAATCTCAACGTGGAGTTTTTTTTATTGTGTAAGCCCATTGAAAAATACATCTGTAAAGGTTTTAAGGTGAACCTTAAAAAACCTTCTTTCTTAGTGAAAGCCAATATCCCGTGGGTGTGGATATTGGGAGTGGAGTAGTTGTGTGTTTGTTTATGAACAGTTGGTGTACACACACGAACCACTATAATTCTTGAAATTGTGGTGGATGATTATATTTGATTATGTGTTTGAATGTTGTAATCTATTTTATACTTTTGTGTTGAATGTTGTAATAGTTAGGTTTATTTCTTTTGCCTCTATATCTGTCTGAGTTTTTTATACTCACAAACATTCTAGAAATTAGGTTGTCCTACCATAAGCCATTGGTTTTTGGTGTAAGGTTGTCCTTAGAACAACGTTTGTATCAACCTCTCAATACTTGTGCATTTAAGGTTGCTTTATATTTCTATTATTTGTGTTATCTTTCATCTTTTTATTTTTATTTGGCATAGTTCTATTCACCACCCCCCCCCCCCAAGGACTTGGAGCTTGCCTTTTTCAAGTGGTATCAGAACCTAATAGCTCATTCCATTAGATAAATTTCCTGAGCTAAGCGATCTCGAGCTCCTAATATGTCAAATTTTGATAGCCTCTCCATTACTAGGCCACCACCATTTGATGGCTCCAATTATGCCTATTGGAAAGCCAGGATGAGGATCTTTTTAAGGTCCATCGATGAAAGCATGTGGCAAGCCATAGTGACTAGATGGAACCCACCTACGTCTGAAGTTCTAGGCACCAATGGAACTAAGATTTTTAAATAAACACCTTATTATATATGAACCACTCTTCAGAAAAATGAGAGCAGTGCCAATGCCAAAGCCTTAAATGCAATCACTTGTGCACTATCACCAGATGAGTTCAAAAGAATTATATCTTGTGATACTGTAAAACAAGCATGAGATATCTTAGAAATGATACACGAGGGTATGACTATTGTCAAAAAGTCAAAACTTCAAATCCTCACCACTAGGTTTGAGGCAATTCGTATGGAAGAAAGTGAATCATTCATGGACTTCTATACTAAACTAAATGACATAGTCAACTCAATGTGGGGTCTTGGAGATAGCATCCCAGAAAGTAAAGTTTGTGCAAAGATACTGCGCTCACTTCCTGAGAGGTTCAATTTTAAGGTGACAACCATTCAGGAACTTCGAGACACATATAATATAAGGGTGGAAGAGCTTGTGGGCTCTCTACAAACCTAAGATTTAAATTTCAAGGCTCCTAAAGGTAAGTCAATAGCCCTTAAATCATCTAAATGTATTTCTGAAGATAATAATTTTTCTGATTGTAAAAACTCAGAGAATGATATGGCCTTATTAGCTAAAAAGTTTTATAAGATTTCTAAAAGAAAAAAGAGAGTCAATTTTCAAAAACCCTCTGAGAAGAGAAAGGGTAAAACTAAATATTGGAAAATAATAAAAGATAACCAATGCTTCAACTGCCATGAGTATGTGCATTTGGCAAATAAGTGCCCTAAAAGGGACAAGCCAAAGAGAAAAGGCATGTTGCCACGTGGAATGGATCGTCCTCCTCTGAAGCTTCTTTTGAGTTGGATGATTCAGAACCTGAATCTTCAAGTGAAGTCAAGGCCTTAATGACTCTAGCCAGAGTCACTTCCACAGATAGTTGTGATACATCTGAATATGAAAATCTGAGGAGTGACCTTGAAAATGAAGACGATCTTTAGGATGCCCACAATGCCCTATACAGGGAGAGTTGTAAGATTGCTGTCAAACTTAAACTTCAAAAAGAAAAGTTTCTAAAATTAAAATAGGATTTTGAAAACTTAGTTTTAGAAAAATTGCATATTTCTGATTGTTTTGAAAAAACTAAATGTGATTTAGATTTCAAAAAATCTCAACTTGAAAACCTAAAATCAGAAAATGAGAAACTAAAAATGGAAGTCGCTTCCCTCTTGAGTTCAAAGGATACTTGGAGGTATGCCCAGTGAGACCCTAAACTTAAAAAATTACTAACCAGATCAAGAAAATGTGGAGATAGATCGGGTCTAGGCTATGATAATAACATGCCTCTAAAAAGTAAGATTACTACCCCTAAGTTTGTTAAAGGAGAGTCCTCCAACTCAAAAGGGAAAAGCTTGAATCAAAATGGTTTTAAAAATCCTAAAATTTTTCAAGCTATCAAACCTAATATCAACCATATCAATTTAGAAATCAGAATTATAACCCCTTAGCTGAGAAGATTGTTGATTTACTTAAGGAGCTTTTGAAACCAAACTCGAATGGTAGAATTAATAATAACTACAAGCGTAGAAAAATCAATAATGCTCCAAAACCCAAAATGGTGATGAAATGGGTCCCAAAGGTTACTTGTCTGGTTGTCCACACCGCTTTCAAGGCTTCAAGTCAATCAAAGTGGTACCTAGATAGTGGTTGCTCTAGACACATGACAGGTGATAGAGATTTATTCACCAACTACAAAGAAATGACTGGTGGATCAGTCACATTTGGTGATGGGAGCAACTGCAGAATAATTGGCCAAAGTATGGTTCAACTTCTCAATCTTCCTCCTTTTGAAAATGTTTTATTCGTAGAAGGTCTTGAGCATAATCTTTTAAGTATTTCACAAATCTGCGATAATAAACATAGTGTCAAATTCACTAATCAAGGTTATGAAATTTCTAATGAGAAAGGTTGTGTGATATTGAATGATCGAAGAACATCTGAAAATTGCTATATTGTAAGTAATACTAGCTCGTCTAAATTATCGTGTTACATGGTCCAAACCGATGAGACCAAATTATGGCATAAACACCTTGGACAAGTATACTACCGAAATCTATATAGACTGAGCAAGGCCGATTAATAAGAGGTCTACCCAAATTGAAGAAAATGGATAATATTTGTGGCGAATGTCAAATCGAGAAACAAACAAGGAGATCGTGTCAGACCGAGAAACGCGATTCACATCTATCCTCTGGACTCGTATCCATCAAGTAAGGGTGTGAAACTAAAGTTCAATACCGCGTTCCACCCACAGACGGATGGGCATACGGAACGGGTGAATCAGGTGTTAGAGAATATGTTACGAGCATGTGTGATTGATTTTAAGGACAGTTGGGATGACTGTCTTCCTTATGCTGAGTTTGTAAGTACTATGATTTGATTCCTCTTTGATTGTCAAATTTTGTATGTCAACACTTCTCATATGTCATGTGTTTATATCTTGATAAATTTGCTCGAGACACCTCGTCAACACTTGAAGTCTAGCTCAAAGAATTCTTCAAGCTTCATGATAGTTCAAGCTACAATATTAAGAGAGAACTCAGGGTCAAGACTCAAGTTCAAGTGCAAGTCGAAGTTTAAGATTCAAATTTAAATGCGGGACTCAAGTACAACTTAAAGTAACATTGAAGCTTCTGAAGTAGTCAAGCTACATCGAGAAGAAATCAAGCTTCGTAAAGATCAAAGTCTAAGCAAATAAAGTGTTCAATGTCCATACTTCATGTTCCAGGTTTGATAGACCATTAGATTGACCTTAGGGTAGGTCACTTTGGATACATAATTCAAATGAATAATATTACATGATTTTGGTCTACTCTAAGACCAGTCCTAGACCCTGTTCGACCAGTGCTAGCACTGTCTCGACCAGTCTAAGATGTTCCAAGACCAGTCCTAAAATGGTTGCAATTTATCGAATTTTTTTATTCTCCTACGACCAGTCCTGGAGTCTGCTCGACCGATCATGAGATGGTCTCGACTCGACCTTCGACCAGTCATAAGGCTTTAACTCAAACTCCAGCAACTAAATCAATTGTTGCACGACCAGTCGTAGAGGGGTCTCGACCAGTCGTGGACTGCTTTTGACCAGTCGTGGACTGCCTACGATCGGTCATACAACGGTCTGATGCGATTGCGCTAAAAAATTTAAAAATCAGTTTATTCCAAGACCAGTCATGGTGACCCTAGGACCAGTCGAAGACGAACTTCTTCAGCTATAAATAGCACACGAATTTCAGAGTTTTTCATTGAAAAAATTAAGTGAATTCAAGGCTCCACTCTGAGATAAGTTTGCATTTATTTTTTAAGCTATTTTGTGCATAATTTCTTTCTCTTTTTGATAGCTTATTTAATTTGATTTTATTTCTGTATCCCAATCTGATTTGAAAAGAGGAATTGACTTATTCCTTCTTCTTGGAATCAAAATCAAATATAGCTGCGCCCAACTGGTTTAAATCTAAAATCAATTAGAACTTAGAACCCTATTAAAGTGAGTAGTGGACATTGAACTTCTATATTCGAATGTCTACTCCAATTGGTTCTTCCGGGCAGCTACAAGAGGAGAAATCTAAGTATTTTACAATTCTGTAAATTCCATTCTATTTTGATTTTTTGTTTGGGATTCGCCAAAAAAATCTCAATTTGTGTGGTTATCTGAGGAGAGCTAGAAAACTCAAAAGTGTGGGTTTTTGAATTGTGTAAGCCCAAGTTAAAGACACAATTGTAAAGGTTTTAGGTGAACCTGTGAAAACCTATTTGATAGTGAACACTAATATCCCCTGTGTGAGGATATTAGGAGTGGAGTAGCATTCTGTATGGCTGTTGAAAGACAGTTGGTGTTCACACATGCGAACCACTATAACTCTTTGTCTTGTGGATTGAATGCTTGCTTAATTTTCATATATTTTGTCATTCAATTGTGTGGAATGGACATGTGGATGTGAATGTTGTAACAATTTACATTTCAAGCAAGTGTGGGGATTGTTGTAATAAATTAGATCTATATTTCTACATTTAATTTCAATTCTTTACTATTCATTTATTTTTATTAAAATTGAGTTCTTGACCCAAAAGATGTTCTAGAAATAAGGTTGTCCTACCATAAGCCCTTGTTTATTATGGTGTAAGGTTGTCCTTAGAACTGAATTTGTATCAATCTCTCAATACTTATTTATTGAGGTGATTTGATTTCAGCATTGTGAATTGATTTATAATTGTAAGGCTATTGATTAATCTTATTCCGCTGATTTTATTTTAATTTGGCATAATCCTATTCACCCCCCCCCCCCCCCCTTAGGACATATAGCTTGGCCTTTTCAAGTGGTATCAGAGCCTAATAGCTCATTCTTATTATTTTTTTTGGATTTATTTCCTGAGCTAACGATCTAAGCTATATTAATAAGATGTCAAATTTTGATAGCCTATCTGTCACTAGGCCTCCACCCTTTGATGGCTCTAACTATGCCTATTGGAAAGCCAGAATGAGAATCTTCCTCAAATCAATGGATGATAGTGTGTGGCGAGCCATAGTGACCGAATGGAACTCTCCTACCATTGAAGTAACTGAATCTGACAGTTCAAAAACTGTGTCTGTACCTGCTTATTATTTATGGACCACCCTTCAGAAAAGTGAGTATAGTGCCAATGCTACAGCACTAAATGCAATCACTTGCACACTATCACCTGATGAGTTCAAAAGAATTATATCCTATGATACTACAAAGCAAGCCTGGGATATACTAGAAATGACACACGAGGGTACATCAATTGTCAAAAAGTCTAAAGTCCAAATCCTCACAACCAAATTTGAAGAAATTCATATGGAGGAAAATGAAATGTTTATGGACTTTTACACTAGACTAAATGACATTGTAAACTCTATGTGGGGTCTTGGCGATAAAATTCCAGAAAGTAAAGTGTGTACAAAGATACTACGCTCACTTCCTGAACGGTTCAATTCTAAAGTAACCGCGATCCAGGAACTTCGTGATACGGATAATATGAGGGTAGAAGAACTAGTTGGTTCTTTACAAACCTATGAATTAAATTTTAAAGCTCCTGAAGGTAAATCTATAGCTTTGAAATCTTCTAAAGGTACTTCTCAAGAAAACTCAGATTTAGAAAATTCTGAAGATAAGATGGCTCTTTTAGCGAAAAAGTTTTATAAAATTTTCAAAAGCAAGAAAAGGGTCGACTTTCAAAAGGCAAATGAAAAGAAAAGATCTAAACCTAAGTCCAAAACTTGGAAGTCTTGGAAAGACAGTCAGTGTTACAACTGCTAAGAGTATGGGCATTTAGCAAACAAATGTCTTAAAAAGGATAGACCCAGAAGGAAAGGTATGTTGGCTACTTGGGATGAATCGTCTGATTCTGAAGCATCTTCTAAATCAGAAAATTCCGAAACCGAGTCGGGCAGTGAAGTTAAAGCCCTTATGACTCTAGCCAAGTTTACTTTTTCAGATCACGATGATTCAACAAAGTGAAGAAAATTTGAATAGTGATTATGAAAATGAAGAAGATCTTCAAGATTCTTATAATGCCTTATATAAGGAAAGTTATAAAATTGTTGTCAAACTTAAGCTTCAAAAAGAAAAGTTTTCTAAACTCAAAGAATGTTTTGAAACTCTTGGTTTAGAAAAATCGCATATTTCAGATTGTTTTGAAAAATCAAAATATGATTTGGAATTCAAAACCTCCTTGATTGATGATTTGAAATCTGAAAATGAGAAACTTAAAAATAAAGTATCTTTTCTTCTGAGTTTGAAGGATACATGGAGATATACCCAGGGTGATCCAAAGTTAGAAAATTATTATCCGAATCAAGAAAATGTGGCGATAGATCTGGGTTGGGCTATGAGAAAAATACATCTCCTAAACAGAAGCATACCTCTCCCAACTTTGCGAAAGGAGAAACTTCTAACTTAAAAGGAAAAGGTACTAGTCAAGTTTTTTCTAAAAATACAAAAACTTTTCATAAACTTAAAATCAGCTATATAAATGTTAAAAATCAGAACAGAAATCCTCTTGCTGAAAAAATAATTGATTTACTTAAGGAGCTCTTAAAATTTAACTCAGTAGGTCATTCTTACAACATCAGACAAAAGAAGATCAACTATGTTCCTAAACCCAAAACAGTTATGAAATGGGTTCCTAAAGTTGCTTGCTTGGTTGCCCACACTGCATTCAAAGCAACAAGCCATTCAAAATGGTACCTAGATAGTGGATGTTCCAGGCACATGACAGGTGACAAGGCTTTATTCACCGATCTAAAAGATATGACTGATGGATCAGTCACATTTCGTGATGGTAGCAACTGCAAGATTATTGGCCAAAGTATGGTTCAACTTTATAATCTTCCCTTATTTAAGAATGTTTTATATGTTGAGGGATTAAAACACAACCTGTTAAGCATATCTCAAATATGTGAAAACAACCATAGTATTAAATTTTCTAATCAAGGTTGTGAGATTATAGATAAAAAGGGTTCTGTAATATTAACTGGTCGCAGAACTTCTGAAAACTGCTATATAGTATGCAATGGAAGCTCATTTAATCAAACGTGTCACATGGTCCATACTGATGAGATAGAATTATGGCATAAACACCTTGGACATGTACACTACCGAAATTTGTACAGATTGAGCAAAGGAGAACTAATTAGAAGTCTACCTAAAGTAAAAAAGTAAATAAAATATGTGGTGAATGCCAGTATGGTAAACAAACGAGGAGCTCTCACAAAAAGGTGAACTCCAATACCACCACAAGACCACTCGAGCTTCTTCACATGGATCTTATAGGACCAACTAGAACGGAAAGTCGAGGTGGAAAAAAATACATCTTGGTTATCGTAGATGATTATACAAGATACACTTGGTTTTATTTTTGAAGGACAAATCAGAAACCCTTAATGAAGTGAAAAAGATTATAAAACGGATCCAAACTGAAAAATGTTCTCAAATTAGTAAGATCCGTAGTGATCATAGATCCGAGTTTGAAAATAGTAGTTTTGAGAAATTCTGTAGCGATCAGGGAATATCACATGAATTCTCTCCACCTAAGACTCCTCAACAAAATGGAATTGTCGAGAGGAAAAATAGAGTGCTTCAAGAAATGGGAAATGTTATGCTAAATAGCATGAAGCTTCCCAGGAATCTCTGGGCTGAAGCAGTGAATACCACCTGCTACATTATTAACCGTGTTTATATTTGCAAATCTAACGATAAAACGGCTTATGAAATATGGTTTGAGAAAAAACCTTCTGTCAAATACTTTCGAGTTTTTGGCAGCAAGTGCTATATTTTGCGTGACCGTGAAAATTTGGGAAAGTTCGACACTAAAAGTGATGAAGGGATCTTTTTAGGATATTCTTTAAACAGTCATGCATATCGTGTTCTGAACAACAGGACCGGTGTGATTCAAGAGTCAATAAATGTTGTAATTGACGATCATTTGAATACACCTGCCCCTAGTTCAGATAATGATGAAGTTCTTATACTTGAAAAACCAGAAACTTCATCAAGTGAAACTAATTCTGAATTTAGGACTGTTAAAGATCACCCAACTTCTCAAATACTTGAAAACCTCCTCACTGGTGTGTGCACTCTTAGACAATTAGAGGACATATGTAACTACGTATGCTTTACATCCCAGATAGAACCGGTTAACGTGAAAGAAGCACTTTCTGATGAAAAAATGACAGTTGCGATGCAGGAAGAACTTAATCAGTTTGTCAGAAATGATGTCTGGTACCTTGTTCCTAGACCTAAAGATAAACATATTATTTGAACAAAATGGATTTTCAAAAACAAGTCTGATGAACTTGGAAATATTATTCGAAATAAAGCAAGGTTAGTTGTACAGGGGTACACACAAATTGAAGGTATTGACTATGATGAAACCTTTGCCCCTGTAGCTCATCTTGAATCAATCAGACTTTTTATTTCAATTGCCAGCTTTAGGAAAATTAAAATTTACCAAATGGATGTAAAGAGTGCCTTTTTGAATGGTGATTTACATGAAGAGGTATATGTTGAACAACCTACAGGGTTTAAAGACCCTAAGTTTACTAATCATGTGTATCGTCTTAAAAAGGCTCTCTATGGTCTGAAACAAGCTCCCAGAGCATGGTACGAAAAACTGACTAAGTTTTTACTAAGTCATAATTTTCAGATGGGAAGTGTTGATAAGACGCTCTTTGTTAAGAAACATAACGATGATATTCTAATGGTTCAAATATATGTTAATGATATTATTTATGGATCAACCTATAGTAACATGACTGTTGAGTTTGCAGATTTAATGAAATCTAAGTTCGAAATGAGCACGGTTGGTGAATTAAATTATTTCCTAGGGTTGCAAGTAAAACAGCAATCTGATGGAATTTCTATTTCACAAACTAAGTATGCATTAAACTTGATTAAGAGATTCGGATTTGAAAATGGTAAGAACTTTGATACTCCTGTGAGTACAACTCTAAGACTTTCAAAAGACTCTACAGGTAAAGATATAGATCCTAAATTGTATTGTAGTATGATAGGTAGCCTACTTTACCTAACTGCAAGTAGGCCTGATCTTGCTTTAAGTGTTGGAATTTGTGCTAGATATCAGTCTAATCCTAAAGAATCTTACTTAACTGCTATTAAACGAATTATTAGATATATCGCAAGTTCAGTTAATCTGGGTCTTTGGTATCCCTATGATACTAGTATTCAATTGGCTGGGTATTCGGATGCTGATTGGGCAGAAAATACAGATGATAGAAAATTAACTAGCGGTGGTTGTTTTACATTGGAAACTGTCTGGTTTCTTGGTTTAGCAAGAAGCAAAGTTCCATATCACTCTCAACTGCTGAGGCCGAATATATTGCAGCAGGAAATGCATGTACTCAGTTGGTTTGGATGAAACATATGCTGAGTGATTATGGAATCGCACAAGACTCTATAGTTTTATACTGTGATAATTCCAGTGCGATAAACATTTCAAAAAACGAATCCAGTATTCACGTACTAAGAACATTGACATTCGGTTTCATTATATTCGTGAATTAGTGGAAGAAAAAATAGTATCTTTAAAATATATTCCTACCGAGACTCAGCTTGCTGACATTTTCACTAAACCGCTCGACAAAAGCAGGTTTAACAAATTGAAATTTAATCTTGGTATGTGCAATTTTAAATGATTGATCATGCATATTTGTATCATATTGTATATAATGTTAATATGTTTAAATTTCAAAATTTTGTGAAAATTGCATATTTTTTTTCTGGTCTAAGACCGGTCGAGAACGTGCTCAACCAGTCTTGCTACGACCGGTCGAGTATGTCACAAGATCGGTCGTGCGCGCTGTGATCTTTTTAATTTGGGAAAAACTTGTTTCTTCTTCATTCTAACCCTCCTCACCAACGAGCCGAGCTTCGACTAGTCGAATCCTTGTGTTCGATTCCTCCAGGTTATAGTGATTTTTCTTGTTTTCTTGGAGAATCTTAATCTTTACTCTTAATTTTCTTGATCATTGTTGTCTATTTCATATAAATCTTCAACTTTTTGGGTTCTTCTTCCTTTTTGTTGAATCTAGAGAAACCCATCTCTATTTTCTTGAACTTTCTTTCATTTCTTCAAGAATATAGAAGCTAGAGGTAAAAAGAAAATTCATAGAGGTGCTTCTTCTTCTCGTACAAATGCTATCACTAGACGTCATCTTAGAGTTCCTAAAGATGATCCACCACATGTTCGAGACTTGCGTATGCACAATGTTATTGTTGAAAAATCTGTTAGTTTAAATCATATTGCTCCTTACGGTCTCCTTCCTCTCCTTCAATCTGTAGGATGGGAAAACATTTTATGTTGGAGCGGGCCGGCATACCAGTCCATTGCACAGGCCATGGTTACATGCATATCTGACTTTTCTGCTGAGCAACTGACTTTTACTATTGATACTAGAGAAGGGCAGTTTCATGTTGATCGACACTTAATTCCAGCCTTATGGATATTCAAGTAAATGATGATGGTGTTCATCCTAGTGCACTTGCTGAGAAAGTGTCAGAATCGGAAAAACGTATTTTTACTAGAGCATTGTGTAACATGAATGCACCATGGACTGCAAATGGAAATGCCCTTAAAACCAGATACTTGTTACCCAAATACAGAGTTTTGCATCGTATCTTCGCTTTTAATCTGAATCCCCGCTCTGGAAACAAGACTGAGTTGACTCTGTTTATGGTTCGTATTTTATACTCTATTGTTACTGGTGCTAATATCTGTTTGCCCTTCTTGATTTGTTCCTCTATCATTCAAATTCGTAATCATCCTAGTTATGGTGATATTCCATTTGGATATCTGTTAAATGTATTAGCCACTCACATGTTAGTCGTTATGCCCGTCGGTGAGGCTCCTATCCAACACCTCATATTTAACAATTCCAACCTGAATAAAATGAAGTTGGGTTTGGCTCCTAGTCAAATTGATGTTGATGCGGGTGATGCTGCTACTGAAGCTGAGATGGGTGTCGAAGGTGATGAGTTGCTAGTCGATGATATTGACATGGATGATATTTTTAATGAAATTGATTCTGATTCTGGAAATGATCCAGACTTTGAACCATCTGATTTCAATGCACGTCTTAGTGCATTGGAGGAAAAGGTAGAACAGATGAATGTTGGCCACAATTAACAATTTAAAAATATGCGCAAATATTTTAGGCGCTTACAGAAGAGCCTTCATCAAAGTAATCCTAACATTCCTGCTCCATCTTCTGGTTCCGATTGAGAATGTTTAATCTTTAGTCTGTAACAAGTTTACTAAGTTTCTTTCCTTGGTTGTGTGGATTACTGTCTTAAAATATCACTTGTTAACTCTTTTAATATGTACTCGGACTCACCTTGCTTACTCCTTTTGATTTGTTCTTCACTCTGCACTTTTTATCATTCTATCTTTCTGAGTTGTTATCTCTATTTCTGTCTTTCATGTCCTATCTTTGTTTCTTCCTTTGTCATATTTTGACAAAAAGGGGGAGAATGTGTTCATTTCTATTTATGGAGTATGATTAATATGATGTATACCTACTCAGAGGGAGTTGAGGTGTATTAACTCGGGGGGAGTTGAGCTGTCTCAGTTGCTTATTTTTTGACAACTGGTACATGATTCATTATTATATAATGTGATGCTTATCTTATTGAAGTATGAGAAGTGTTTTATCACAAATTTGACAAAGGGGGAGATTGTAAGTACTATGATTTGATTCCTCTTTGATTGTCAAATTTTGTGTGTCAAAACTTCTTCGTATGTCGTGTGTTTATATCTTGATAAATTTGTTCGAGACACCTCGTCAACACTTGAAGTCTAGCTCAAAGAATTCTTCAAGCTTCATGATAGTTCAAGCTACAATATTAAGAGAGAACTCAGGGTCAAGACTCAAGTTCAAGTGCAAGTCGAAGTTCAAGATTCAAATCTAAATACGGGACTCAACTACAACTTAAAGTAACATTGAAGCTTCTGAAGTAGTCAAGCTACATCGAGAAGAAATCACGCTTCGTAAAGATCAAAGTCTAAGCAAATGAAGTGTTCAATGTCCATACTTCATGTTCCAGGTTTGATAGACCATTAGATTGACCTTAGGGTAGGTCACTTTGGATACATAATTCAAATGAATATTATTACATGATTTTGGTCTACTCTAAGACCAGTCCTAAACCCTGTTCGACCAGTGCTAGCACTGTCTCGACCAGTCTAAGAAGTTCTAAGACCAGTCCTAAAATGGTTGCAATTTATTAGATTTTTTGGTTGACCTACAACCAGTCCTGAAGTCTGCTCGACCGGTTGTGAGATGGTCTTGACTCGACCTTCGACCAGTCATAAGGCTTCAACTCAAACTCTAGCAACTAAATCAATTGTTGCATGACCAGTCGTAGAGGGGTCTCGACCAGTCGTGGACTACTTTCGACCAGTTGTGGACTGCCTATGACCGATCGTACAACGGTCTGATGCGATCGCGCTCAAAAATTCAAAAATCAGTTTATTCCAATACCAGTCATGGTGACCCTAGGACCAGTCGAAGATGAACTTCTTCAGCTATAAATAGCACACAAATTTTAGAGTTTTTCATTGAAAAAAATAAGTGAATTCAAGGCTCCACTCTGAGATAAGTCTGCGTTTATTTTTTAAGCTATTTTGTGCATAATTTCTTTCTCTTTTTGATAGCTTATTTAATTTGATTTTGTTTCTGTATTCCAATCTGATTTGAAAAGAGGAATTGACTTATTCCTTCTTCTTGGAATCAAAATCAAATATAGCTGTGCCCAACTGGTTTAAATCTAAAATCAATTAGAACTTAGAACCATATTAAAGTGAGTAGTGGACATTGAACTTCTATATTCGAATGTCTACTCCAATTGGTTCTTCCGGGCAGCTAAAAGAGGAGAAATCCAGGTATTTTACAATTCTGTAAATTTCATTCTATTTTGGTTTTTTGGTTTGGGATTCGCCAAAAAAATCTCAATTTGTGTGGTTATTTGAGGAGAGCTAGAAAACTCAGAAGTGTGGGTTTTTGAATTGTGTAAGCCTAAGTTAAAGACACAATTATAAAGGTTTTGGGTGAACCTGTGAAAACCTATTTGATAGTGAACGCTAATATCCCCTGTGTGAGGATATTAGGAGTGGAGTAGCATTCTGTGTGGCTGTTGAAAGATAGTTGGTGTTCACACAGGTGAACCACTATAACTCTTTGTCTTATAGATTGAATGCTTGCTTAATTTCATATCTTTTATCATTCAATTGTGTGGAATGTATATGTGGATGTGAATGTTGTAACAATTTACATTTCAAGCAAGTGTGGGGATTGTTGTAATAAATTAGATCTATATTTCTGCATTTAATTTCAATTCTTTGCTATTCATTTATTTCTATTAAAATTGAGTTCTTGATCCAAAAGATGTTCTAGAAATAAAGTTGTCCTACCATAAGCCCTTGTTTATTATGGTGTAAGGTTGTCCTTAGAACTGAATTTGTATCAATCTCTCAATACTTATTTATTGAGGTGATTTGATTTCAGCATTGTGAATTGATTTATAATTGTAAGGCTATTGATTAATCTTATTCTGTTGATTTTATTTTAATTTGGCATAGTCCTATTCACCCCTCCCCCCCTCTAGGACATATAGTGGCCTTTTCAGAGTTCGCTTATAACAACAGCTTTCAGGTGAGCATTGGCATGGCTCCCTACGAAGCATTGTATAGGCACCCATGTAGAGCACTGCATTGTTAGGCAAAGGTCAGTGAGAAGAGTTTGATGGCCCAGAGTTAGTACAGGCAACCTCAGAGAAGATCAACATTATCAGGCGTCAACTTCTTGTAACACAGAGTAGACAGAAGAGCTACACAGATATGAGACGGCGACAGCTAGAGTTTAAGGTTGAGGACCATGTGTTTCTTAAGGTTTCCCCCATAAAGGGAGTCCTTCGGTTTGGCAAGAAGGGTAAACTCACGCCTTGATTTATTGGTCCATTCCAGATTCTAGATCGAGTGGGTGTGGTAGCGTACAACCTTGCTTTGCCCACACCACTCGCAGGCGTGCACAATGTATTTCACATATCGATGCTGTAAAAATATGTTCATGATCCTTCCCGCATCATCAAATGGGAGCAGGTACAGTTGAGTGAAGATGCTACTTATATACTACGACCGACCCGTATTCTAGATAGGAAAGAGCAGGTGTTGCGCAATAAGGTTATCTCACTTGTGAAGGTACTATGGACAAACTATACTGAGGAAGAGGCTACTTGGGAAACAGAGGCCGAGGTCCGTAAGAACTACCCGCAGATTATCAAGGAGACGAAAAGGTACTAATTTCGAGGATGAAATTTTTCTTTAAGGGGGATAAATTGTAACATCTCAGAAAATCCATACAAAGACCCGAGTACCACCTCAGGCAAAAATCAATAAGGATCAAGTTCTGTAGAAATTAGATAAAAATTAATTAAGTATTAAATTGAATTAATCGGTAGATTAGCTTGAATCACTTTTTATACGAACTGCAGGACCTAAAACTAGTAGAATCACTAACCCAACATTACCTAAATACCTACGATCAATCTCAAAACCCAGTTGCTCTCAAGAGCACATTGAAACTCTGTATCGGACCTGGACCACACATCGAAAGTCCAATTATTGCGAAACTATACGGTTATGGCCGCCTTACTAGGCTTGACAACCAACGCGGGAATCGAGTCTGAATAGTATCCAGAAATACACAACTAGAGTCCTGAGTAAAGTGTGTGAGAAACGCAAATATCTTTAGAAAATGAACTCAGATTTAAGTAAATTTGGCCGTTCGCTTGTATGCTAAATTTAAGGTTTCAGACCATCAGATTCTGACCTAACTATACCCTTGGATCAGGAAAATTTTTCTACACATGTCAGTGTACTTGTGGCCCTGATCGAGTGATGATAACCGTTGAACTGAAACTAGTCCTCCACGGTTGATCCACTGATTCGATCGGACTAAAATCTTAAACTGACATAGATCCATTGTTAGGGAACTTTCTCTTGACTGTATGTAGGTAATGGACCTCTGGATGAGCTCCGTTAGCCCGAAACAGCCACCTCTTGGCTATAACTTAAGTATATCATGGCCTTAGGGCCATTGACATCACTTCTGGGCCTATTTAAAGCCCTAAACCCACCCCTCTTTCATTCCATATGAATTTCCTAAAACCCTAAGAAAGAGAAGAGAGAAAAGAGAAGGAAAGAGTAAGGAGAAGAGAGAGAGAGAGAGAGAGATAGATAGATAGTTGCTGGGATTCATTCCCACCACTCTACGTGCCGAATCATCCCTCCCGTGTCACTACACCATCGAATCCAAATCCATTTTTGGTTAAGAAATCCTAACCCTAATCTGTTTTAGGAATTCGAATAGAGGAAACGGTGAAATAGCTAACCTATTTCATGATTTAGGTAACCGTTGTGCCGTAGATAAAGGCTTAGTGTACGAACCGGGTTCGTAATTGGCGAATCAGCGAAAGGTGCAGACTATAAACGTTTATGTTATGGTTTTCAAAGCTTTTAATGTCAGTTAATGATTTATGACTGACTTGATTACTGTCACATGTACTTAGATGCGATAGTTTCTGTGTATTACATATATATATATGAACTATGTTTAATATAATGCATTCCATGTGTTTGTTGAAATGTTTGAATGAATATGGAATTAGGATTTATGCTTACCATGATTATTGATTGCGAATACATGATTGTTGTATGTGTGACAACTCCTTTGGGAAAGGGCTTGCTATAATATATGTTATAACTAATTTATTACATGTATGTTGATATGTGTAGTCTAAGTGTTTGATAAAATGTCTGAATGAGAAAATACTTGTTGAAATGTATTTAATGAGGGTGTTGAGATAGGATTCTTAATTACCTTATCTATAGTTACAATTTCCTTCATACAACCCATCTTGCTTCTTCATGCTTTATGGATGAAATGCCTATGTATGACAACATGTGCACATGTGTTTGTTAAAATGCTCAAATGAGATTTATATTTGAATTAGTTGTCACATGTTATTTTGACTATCACATATAAATGCCTATTGTGTTTGAGTATGATTGGGACTAATACATAGTCCAAGCAATCACTAACAGTTTACGATTAGTGGCCAAACTAGTTTCATCACAACGGATACGTTCGATGAATCCGAGTCGTATGGTGATTATTGACAATGGTTAGGCCATAAGGAGTGCGTATGCACTCCATGTCGATTAATTCAACGTGCACTCGTACCAGTCGAGCTTGTCAAGTAACCCGATTGGCCTAATATATGTTCACCATGTATAGACGTCACTGCTTGAATCTAAGGTACCACTTATAAGTGAAAAGCCCGTTTAACCTTGGTACCACGATCCGCTAAGACTTATGAGTTGGGCATGGTGGTATGGGATACCTTGGTCGAGCTATCATCCTACGCTGGGGTGACGAGCCTCCCTGTAGTGTCCACTGAGTAATCCAAACTCGCGAGCCAAATACGGTGGTATAGGACACTATATTCTAGTTGTCGGCCTACACTAAGGTGATAAGCCTTTCTGTAGTGACCTTGAGTATAAACTAGGCCTACGCTAAGATGACGAGCCTCTCCTTAGCGACTTGAACTTGCCTATCCACTGCTTTTCAAATCAGGGGTGATGTTGCCCTATAACTTGCCTATCGTATGTGATTAACTAAGATTGACGACCCTATATGGATCATTGTTTGGGTAAATGATATAAAGGGAGGTACCCTAGCTTTCCGAATCTGTTGTATGAATAAGCCTAATTAAATATTGGTTAACATGATCATGCACCACATTGCATAGGCTTTGGCAAGGAAGTGCACGTGTCGTGAGAAGTGCATGCGAGATCGTGAGATGATGTCACTAAGGGAGTGCAGGCGAGGGCACGCATCATTATCACATACCATTCTTGCATTAGCAAGAGTACTTAGGATATGATTATTGTATTGCTTTATCATTACTGCTTGACTGAATTGATAGCATATTAACCTTTACCTTATAGCTCCAATGAGTTGATCACTCACTCCCACTCTGGGACGGTGTTTTAAAACACCAACCAGACTTTATTGTAGCTACAGGTGACGGCGACGCTTACAAGGTGGAGCCCGAATTTTATAATAACGAGGAGGAGTTCTCCTACATACAACTCTCTGGCAGGTCTATGTAGACCTAGGTTGCATCGCAGGGATTACAGGGATATGGACTAGTTGAACATTATACTTTATCATTTTATAAATTTTGGAATTATACATGTAATTATTTAACCTGGTGACATGTTCATACTCTGGGGACTTACAACCATTGATGTGCTTTATATATCTATCATAGTCTTCCGCTTGCATAATCTAATTGTCACTGGAGTATGGTATACTGATTAGTGTAATCCCATTCATGTTTAACGCACTAATATGGACAACATTTAATCATCATTATCTATAAGTGATGCGACGGATCTCAGGAGTTGAGTCTTTGCTCGACCTCCAATTTTCAGGGTGTTACATCTAAACCCCTTCACATGGATCTCGTTGGACCTACTAGAATGGAGAGTCGTGGTAGAAAGAAATATTTTGTGGTAATTATGGATGATTTTACTAGATATAGATGGGTAGCTTTCATGAGAGAGAAGCCTGAAACTCTCGATAAAGTGAAAAGGATACTTAAGCGTATCCAAACTGAAAAAGAAACAAATATTTCTAAAATTTGAAGTGATCATTGATTAAAGTTTGAGAATAGTAATTTTGAGAAGTTCTGTAGCGATCACAGGATATCGCATGAATTTTCTGCACCTAAAACACCTCAACAAAATAGGGTTGTTGAAAGAAAAAACCGTGTGCTTCAAGAAATGGCCAATGTTATCTTAAATAGCATGAAGTTACCTAAAAATCTTTGGGCCAAAGCTGTGAACACTGCATGTTATATAATTAATCATATTTACATCAGAAAATTAAAAGATAAAACAGCATATGAACTGTGGTTTAATAAAAAGCCCACAGCTAATGTAAAAGAGGCTCTTGCTGATGAAAATTGGATTGTAGCCATGCAAGATGAACTAAATCAATTCATTCGAAATGATGTGTAGAATTTGGTTCCAGGACGGGCTGATAAACATATCATTGGAACCAAGTAGATCTTTAAAAATAAGTCTAATGAGTTAGGGAATATTATAAGAAACAAGGCTAAACTAGTTGTACAAGGGTACACACAGATAGAAGGGATCGATTATGATGAAACCTTTACCCCAGTAGCTCGTCTTGAATCCATCAAATTATTCATATCCATTGCTTGTTTCAAAAAATTTTAAATTTATCAAATGGATGTCAAGAGTGCTTTCTTAAACAGTGATCTACATGAGGAAGTTTATGTAAAACAACCAAAGGGGTTTGAAGACCTTAAACACACTGATCATGTTTATCGCCTGAAAAAGGCACTCTATGGTTTAAAACAAGCTCCCAGGGCATGGTATGAGAAGTTGACTAAGTTTTTACTAAGTCATGACTTTAAAATGGGGAGTGTTGATAAAACCTTATTTGTTAAGAAAAATAATGAACACATACTTATAGTGCAGATATATGTTGATGACATTATCTATGGCTTTACATGTTCTAACCAGTCTACTGAGTTTGCAGAGTTGATGAAGTCCAAGTTCGAAATGAGCATGGTTGGAGAACTGAATTACTGCCTAGGTCTACAAATGAAACAACTTAAAGATGGTATTTTCATTTCTAAAACCAAGTATGCTCTAAACTTGGTTAAGAAATTTGGCTTTGAAAGTGGTAAGCATTTTGATACTCCTATGAGTACAACTCTTAAACTATCTAAAAATGCAACAGGTAAGAGCGTAGATACTAGGTTGTATCGCAATATGATTGGTAGTCTGTTATATTTAACTGCGAGTCGACCTGATATTGCATTCAACGCAGGAATCTATGCTAGATATCAATCTGAACCTAAGAAATCTCACCTGATTGCTGTCAAGAGGATTATTAGGTATGTCACAAGTACAGTTAATTTAGGTCTATGGTATCCACTTGATACTAATGTTCAATTAGTTGGATACTCGGATGCTGATTGGGCCGGGAATATATACGATCGAAAATCCACTAGCGGTGGTTGCTTTTATGTTGGGAACTGTTTGGTTTCTTGGCATAGTAAGAAATAAAGTTCCGTATCCCTATCCACAACTGAGGCTAAATATATCGCAGTTGGAAATGCTTGCACTCGGCTTGTGTGGATGAAAAGAATGTTGAACGATTATGGGATTGCGCAAGACACAATGATTCTATATTGCGATAACCCCAGTGCAATCAATATCTCTAAGAATCCCATCCAGCATTTCTGTACCAAACATATTGACATTAGGTATCAGTATATTCAGGAATTAGTGGAAGAGAAAATTATTTCATTAAACTATGTGCAAACTAAAAACCAACTTGCTGACATATTCACTAAACCACTTGACAGAAATAGGTTTTCCATATTAAAATTAGATATTGGTATATGTAATTCTTCTTGATATGTTCATGATTACGTGATTATACTATTGTATATTTTTTGTGTAATTTTATTTTATTTTAAAATTTGAGAAAAAAATAATAATATATGCATTTTTGTGCTCTCACAACCGGTCAAGCACATACTTGACCAGTCGTAACACGATCGGTCGAGCATGTACTTGACTAGTTGTGGTGTGCGGGCCAAACCTCTTTTTAGAGTGAAAAATCACTTTTTCTCCCAAATCTTTCTCTTCCTCGCTCGGCCCTTCTCCGACTCGTCGAACCCACTTCTGATTCATGCAAGTAAGTGGTCCATTTTCAATTTTCTTTTAGATTTAGGCTCTTTAGGTCTCATCTTGCTTGAAACTTGCTTGCATTTCAAGTTTCATTGTGGTTTGTTGGGTTTTCTTCCTAAAAATCTGTTGGGTTTGAAACCCTTAAATCTTTTCTTGTTTTTTCTTGTTTACTCTTGCAATGGAAGGTAGACCAGAGAAGAAACCTACTGAAGCATCTTCTTCTCGTTCCATTTCGGTGTGTACTCTTTGACCACCCAAAGAGGACCCAGAATATGTACGGGATATCCATCTCCACAACATAATTGTTGAGCGGACCGTCAACCATCCTGTTCAATTCAACATTATTCCCCTCCTTGTTGGTGTAGGATGGGATAACATTCTGAATTGGGGCAGACCAGCATACCACTCCATTGCGCAAGCAATGTATGCGTGTATAAGTGACATTTCTATTGAAGATCTGACCTTTACTATCATGTTTAGAGAAGGCTCATATAAAGTAGATCATCACTTAATTTCTGGGTTGATGGGCATTCAAGTGAATGATGAGGGAATTCCTATTCCAACATTGGCTGAAAAATTGAATGAGTTGGAAAAACGTTTATTAACCAGAAATTTATGCAACATGGACTCGGAATGGAGTTTCTGGAATGCGCTCTGGGTGAATCAAATGTTGCCTAGATACAGAGTATTACATCGCATTTTTATTTCTAATTTTTACCCTAGATCTGGTAACAAGGCCGAACTGACTATCTTTATGGTGCGTATTCTTCATTTTGTTGTATTAGCCATTTTGTTGTATCAGCCATTCCGATGTGTCTTCCTTCGTTAATTTGCTATTTCATTATACAATTTCGACTTCATCCAGGGCATAATGATATTTCGTTCACTTATTTGATGACCACTCTCGCTTTACATTGTTCTGTGTTCATACCACTTGGAGAAGCTCCTACTTCTCATTACCTTTCAACAATTCAAATATCAAAAAAATGAATTTGAAGTTAGCACCAGGTCAAACTGATAGGGATGCTGGAGAAGTTCGAGAAGAAGTTAGAGAGGACGATGCGCTGCCAACTGAAGCCAATATGAAAGATATTTTTAATGAATTAAAATCTGATGACATTGAAGTTGATCCTGATTTTTAGCCTTCTGGTTTTGATGAGCGCCTTCACTCACTGGAAGAGAAGGTGGATGGACTGAAATTTTCCCAAGATAACCAAATGAAGTATATGCGTAAGTATTTTAGACACATAAATAAGGGATTACACCAAATTGATCCATCCATTCCACCTCCCTCTTTATCTAGTTCTGATTAGTTTGTTTACTTGTGTTAGACTTGTAATACTTTGCTTAGTGATTTTGACTTTTGGACATGTTTAAGTTAGTTTGATGTTGATACTCCTTTTATTATGGTTTAATTTACTAACTTTCACACTCTTTCTTACTCAGTTCACCTATTAGCTACCACATTTCACATATTTTTATCTTTTCTTCCTTTGTCATTTTGTGACAAAAAGGGGGGAGAAATTGGGTATTTAATTACTTATATCTTAATCTGTTTTATGATAATGTGGTTACTTTAAATGAGATGTAGAGATGTGAATATGCATGTACTATGTGGAAGAATTATTTTTTTTTGGAAATGTATATGTATCTCTTAATACAGGTCTCTATTGAGCTTAAGTTGAAGGGGAGTTGATTGAGGGGGAGTTTGTGGTTGTTAGATTTTGTTTGAACTAAGTGAATCTATGTATTAGAATAGGTTAATCTTCAGTAAGTTAGTTTTGTCACAAATTTGACAAAGGGAGAGATTGTAAGTGCTAAGTTGTAAATCTAGCACCCTGAGTTGTCAAATTTTGTTGTACCAAAACACTTCAGTATGTTGGCTTGTTTTGATAGATGGAAAGTTCACCTTCAAGTTCAAATTGATAGAAAGTTCACCTTTATTCGAAGATGAGCAGGGTGTTATCTACATCGACGTTATATGTGCTATAAGTACGCATGTTCAACTACAACAAGAAGTTAAAGATCATCAAGTCGAGGTACTCAAGCTCAAGTGCATCATTACTTCAATCTTCAAGCTTAAAGTTCAAACTTATGTTAAAGCTCAAGATCAAGTCTCAAATTCAAGCTCAAGTACACTACTTCAAGCTCGAGTCACAAGAACAAGCTCAAGTACATTTGCTCAAGTCTCAAGACACAAGTTCAAGACAAGTTCAAGAATTCAAGGTCAAGCTTCATGTGCTTCACAGTGTCCTATCTACCGAATCAACCGATGGTTCAATTTTAATACTCACATTTAAGGTATACATGACCCTAGAAAGACCTTGGGATTAGGTCATTAACATTGCATGTTTAATTTGGATCATTGTACTTAATTTAGGCTTTACTTCGACTAGTCCTAGTCTTGGTTCGACTAGTTTAGGCACTGGCTTGACCAGTCCAGGGTTTTTCTCGACCAGTCTAGATTTAAATTCAAATTTTTAGATTTTCCTGGTAGGTCCTCGACCAGTCGAGTACCCTGCTCGACCGGCCATGAAGACTGGTTTAACCAGTCGAGTGTGGCTCGACTCGAACTCCATCAATGCAATTTTTATTCACTCAACCAGTCGAGGGTCTGTTTTATCTAATCGCTCTAGAAAATTTGAAATTTCGTTCGGCTAGGACCAGTCGAGACGAACCCAGGACCAGTTGAGTGAACCGATTTGCAACCTATAAATAGTGGACATTTCTCAAAATTTTTCTCCAAGCCAATTCAAGCCACCACTCTAAGATATAAATCCCCACTATTATGAAGCTATTGTGAGGCATTTAAAATTTATTTTAATAGCTTTTTGGTTATTTAATTTCTTGATCTCTTGATTCCATTCTATTTGATTTAAAAAGGGGATTTTGATTTAACCCTTTGTGAGATCTAAGAAATTGAATCCAAGTAGCTTAAGGTTAGATTTAATTTAAAATTCATCTAGACCTAAAACGCCTTCTTCTGTGAGATTGAACATTGAATATTATCATCTACAAAGAAGCAGTTCTACCGGCTACATCGAAGAACATTCTTCGGATAAGTATTATATTTTAATTTTGTATATTTTTGGTTTATGAGATTCAGCCAGGAAAATCTCTATTTATGGTTTTGACTAAGGTCAGCCAGGAAAATCTCAGCATGGGATTTTTTTTTATTGTGTAAGCCCATTGAAAAATACATTTGTAAAGGTCTTAAGGTGAACCTTGGAAAACCTTCTTTATTAGTGAAAGTTAATATCCCGTGGGTGTGGATATTGGTAGTGGAGTAGTTGTGTGACTGTTTGCGAATAGTTGATGTACACACATGAACCACTGTAATTCTTGGAGTTGTGGTGGATGATTGTATTTGATTATATGTGTGAATATTGTAATCTATTTTATGCTTTTATGGTGAATGTTGTAATAGATAGGTTTATTTCTTTTGCCTCTATATCAGTTTGAGTTTTTGATACTCACAAACGTTCTAGAAATCAGGTTGTCCTACCATAAGCCATTAGTTTTTGGTGTAAGGTTGTCCTTAGAACGACATTTGAATCAACCTCTTTATACTTGTGCATTTGAGGTTGCTTTATATTTTTGTTATCTGTGTTATCTTTCTGCATTTTATTTTTATTTAGCATAGTCCTATTCACCCCCCCCCCCTAGGACTTGGAGCTCGCCCTTTTCAGGAAATTCGTTGATATGGAAGAAAAATGGGAAAAAGATAGCTTTTATAGTCTCTGGCTTCTGTTTAAAAATTTACAGGTACATAAATAAGTGGCTTAACATGCCCTATCAGTCGAACCAACAACTCCGATGGTCGAGCTTTTTGAGTCCTTACTCTTGTTCGGGTGGTAGACTCTTAGGAGTTTCAACACCCGGTCAAGGGTTCGAGTACCTAGAGGTGGTGAAATTCCACTAGGGCATGAGTGTGTGCGTGGGTTATAAAAATAAATAAATAAATAGATAAAAGGCTCCAATGTTCGAACCGATGGGAACTGATAGGCTCTGTCAGTTGTACCGACAGAACCCCAAACGTTTTATGTTGTCTATTTCCTCAATTGGTCAAACCAACAAGCTTGTCAATTAAATCAACAAAGTACTAATTCATTTTGTATTGGGCCTTTTCACTACTTCAGGGTCCAATTCTCGAGGGACAAATGGTTTAATTAATGGTTGAGGATTATACTTAATGGTTGGATTGACGTATGATTGGTTACAAAGGTTGACCTTAGGGTAAATTGTTTGAATGATCTAAAGATATGATATGGTAGAAGGTTAAAAACCAAGTCAAGAGTTAATCACATTACTGTGATGGGATTGATTTAAAGTGTTTATGTGTAATCTTACAAGTCTCAATTGGGAGATTTAGATCGCGGGTCGAACAATCATTAGTAAAGTAACCTACTTTGGGAAATGAAGGGTTAACCAAGGGTAAATTAAACAAACCTTATCAGTTAACATTGGATTAGATAGTTGATGTGGTGCGTTTGTGCGAGTATTTTGTCTAATAATGTAATGCCCTGAAAATCGGGGGTCGAGCATAAACTCAACTCCTGAGTTCCAATGCATCACTTATGCAACAAAATGAATGATAATTGAATGTTGTCTGTATTTAAGTAGTGAACATGAGTGAGATTAAGCCAAAATAGCATATCATACTCTAGAGACAGTTAAATTGCAAGCGGAAGACTGTGATAGCTATATGTAATATATAAACTGTGGTGAGTCTCCAGAGTGTGATAACAATACTAGGTTAAATAATTACAAGTACATTTCAAAATATACCTAAGGTGTAGTGCCATCTAGTCTACATCCCTGTAATCCCATCGATCAAGACACGGCTCAAATGAAGCCGCCATAAATAACATATACGAAAAAGCACCCTCATCGTCACAAAAGTCCGACTCCGCCTCAGGAATAGTGTCGCCGTCTGTAATCAGATAAAGTCTAGTGGGTGTTCGAAACACCATCCCGTAACGTGGGAGTGAGTAGCTAACTCAGTGGAACAATAAAGCATAGGTTAACATGTTATCGACTCAGTCAAGCAGTAATGATAAAGCAGTACAATCAAACACTCCTAACTACTCTTATTAATGCAAGTATGAATGCAGTCATGATGGATGCCTTCACCGACATACTCCCTCATGCGACACCCTCTTCGTTCGTGGCATGCTTGCATTCCTCAGTGCTCCACATCTTCCAAGCACATGCAATGCATGATGAGCATGATTACCGAGTTGTTATTAGTCCATTTCAAACAACAGGATTGGAAAACTAAGGTACCTCCCTTGTATCATTCCCAAACATGATTCATTCTAGGGTCGACAGTCCTAAACAATTTCAAGGGCTGTCAGGGCTGTTATACGGAATCGTTGCACCACTCCCCCATCACCTTATCAATACAGGCCTAACTTATACTTTGTTACTAAGGGAAGGCTCGTCGCCTCACCGCAGATTTAGAGTATGCTCGAGATCACTACACCGGGTACAGTCAGGGCTGTCAGGGCTGTTACACGGAATCGTTACACCACTCCCCCATCACCCATCAAGTAGTGTAGGCCGACAGCTCGAATATAGTGTCCCATACCACCATAATCGGCTCACGAGTCTGATTGCTCACTGGTCACTACGGGGAGGCACGTGGCCCCAGCGTAGGCCGACAGCTCGACCACGGTGTCCCATACCACCATGCCCAGCTCATGAGTCTTAGCGGATCGAGGTACCATGGTTAACGGGATTTCACTGGTAAGTTTGGTACCCTAAGTTCAAGTAGTAGCATCCAAACATGGTGAACATACATTAGACAGATCGGGTTATTTAACGAGCCTGACTAGCTCGAGCTCACGATCAACTGAACGACATGAAGTGCATAAGCACTTCACGTGGCCTAACCACTGTCGCCAACTGAAGTACGACTCGGGTTTGTCAAACACATCCTACGTGGCGAAAAGAATGTCAACCACAAACTCAAGTCTGGTACCGATTATCTGGACTATAAACATAGTCCCAATCGCAATTAATCCATATTCAAAGCATGTGGAGTAAAGCATAATAGACAAAGTAATTCAAGCCTGCTAACAAACATGTCATAAGCATGTGTAAAGCATGTTATAAAGCATGTCATAAAGCACTGTAACGACCCATAAATTTCCGTACTTTGGCTCGAGTACCATCTCGACCAGAAATCAATTAGGATTAAATCCTTTAGAAATTTAACAAAGTTAACTAAGTGCAAAACTCGATTAGCCATGAAATCCGTTGGGATCGCTTTAAATACGATCTGCAAGACCCAAAACTTATAGAATCATTGACGCTAGGTTACCCTAAAGATTAGGATCAAACTCATTACCCGGCTATTCTCGGGAATGACTTGAAACTTTGTATTAGGTCTAGACCGCACATCGAAAATCCGATTAACGTAAAGTTAAGGACTTAGGACCGCCTCGCTGGGCTTGACTATCATCTCAAAAATCAGGTCCAGCTGATGTCCCACGGCCATTCGTTTGGATCCGGAGTGAGGGAGTGTGAAAAATACTATTCCCTTTACAAAATAAATATCTGGAATAGTGATCTGCACCATTAAACTTGCGCATCAATATAAGCAACCAGACCGTCAGAATCAGACTAAATTACACCCTCAGATTAAGAAAAATTTCAGGAACCTTTACATGTGCTTGGAATTTCGGATCATGGCCCACTGACCGTTGAACTGAAAGTGGTCCGCCATGTGCGATCTGGGAATCCGATCGAGTCGAAAATGTAATCCCACGTAGATCCATGTGTGGTGAGCTTAAGTCTGACGTTTGGCTCAAAGAGGGCCACCAGAACCTCTCTTTTGAGCTGGAAAAGTGACGAAATACCTATATTAGCAGTAACCCTTGAACCTGAGTCTATTTTGGGGAGGTTTTTTGCTATAAAAGAGGCTTAGAACAGCCCCTCTCACAGCCATACGAATTTGGGATAAAACCCTAGAGAGAGAGAGAGAGAAAGAGAGAGAGAAGAGCTTGGGATTTGTGGGAGAACTTCCTCCTGCTGCTTTCGATTACCGCACGGCCTACACCACCTCTTTCCAGGTGCTTTCCCGGCGGTATCCACTCCATTTGAAGGTGAGAAACCCTAACCCTAGGTCTGATTTGAAGTAGATAGGCTATAGGTTGTGAAAAGGCTAACCGATTCCACTCTTTAGGCAAGAAAACTCCCGAATACGGAAGCTCACCAAACCTTACAAATCCGTTGTGATTCCAAGGGCAAAGGTGAGGACTATAGGTGTATAAGTTGCTGTTTTCAACGCTTTCAATGTCAGTTAATGGTAGATTCATGATCTGCATGCAATTGCACATGTACAAAGTGCTTTCCGTTTTCTGTTTCGATTAGAATTGTAGAATTTGGAATTTCACATACTCTAGGTATTCGTATAAAATACCGTATACGTATTTTTTTTGGAAATATGTTTGACATGTTTAATAGTCATATGGATATATGATGTATGGATAAAATACTCATTTGGCGAAAGGGTTCACCTAAATACATGTTTACTAATATACACCATTTATGTAGAAATATGGTATTGTAAGAAGTACCATATACGTGTATATTTTAGCGATGTGTTTGTCATGATTAATTGTTGTATAAATATATTATATGCGTATAAATCAATTTCTTGGCGAAAGGAATCGTTGTATTACAAGTTCCCTTGTAAACACTATGTATGTTGAAATTGGGTATCCTAGAAAATACCCTATACGTATAAAATTTGCTGATGAAATTGTCATGATTATTTGTTGTATGAATATGATGTATACATATAAAATACTAGTTCGGTAAAGGGACAGCCCTGGTGCACTTTCCTCTAACATACGTCATGTATGTTGACAAAGTGCATTTCAAGTGTTGTAAAAATTGCTTGTGAATGTAAGTGCTTAAGTGTTAGAATCCTTAGGTAGGTGCTGAGATGGGATTCTCAACTACCTTAGAGCCACATATGATACCCTCCATGTGGTTATTTACTCTAACCACTCACCTATGAAATATATGTATTTGTATCCCTATTTGCATAGTGCTTTATAACATGCTTTTGAACATGCTTTGTAACTTGTTTATTAACATGCTTTATGACATGCTTTATAACATGATTGCTAGTGTTCTTGAATTACCATGTTATCATGCTGTACTTCACATGCTATGGTTAGGAATTGATTGAGCTTGGGACTATGTCCATAGTCCAGGCATCCGGTATCAGACTTGGAGTTGTGGTTGAGATTCGTTCCGCCACACATGATGTGTTGGCGAACTCGTGTCGTACTTCGGTTGGCGATAGTGGTTGGCCACACGAGGTGCTTCTGCGCTTCATATCGCCCAACTTGTTGTGCGCTCGAGCCAGCCGAACACGTCAAGTAACCCGTGTGTCTTATGTATGTTCACCATGTTTGGTCGCTAATGTTTGAACCTAGGGTACCAAACTTACCAGTGAAAACCCCGTTAACCATGGTACCTCGATCCGCTAAGACTCATGAGCCACGCATGGTGGTATGGGACACCGTGGTCGAGCTGTTGGCCTACGCTGGGGCTACGTGCCTCCCCGTAGTGACCAGTGAGCAACTTAACTCGTGAGCCGATTATGGTGGTATGGGACACTATATTCGCGCTGTCGGCCTACATTGATAAGGTGATGGGGGAGTGGTGCAACCTTTGTGCATAACAGCCCTGGCAGCCCTTTGTAGTGACCGCGAGCATATTCTGAAGTCACAGTGCGCCTTAGGGTTCGCCGCGATATATAGAGTATGAACTAGGCCTGTTTCTGTATAGTGATGAATCGTTTAAGGGGTGATGGGGGAGTGGTGCAACCTTTGTGCGTAATGTTTCCACAGCGTGACCTCTGCAGTGACCTAGAAAATACACCATCGTCTGATATTAACTAGGACTGACGGCCCTAGAATGGATCATGTTTGGGAATGATACAAGGGAGGTACCTTAGTTTCCCAATCCTGCTGTTTGAAATGAATTAATTAAAAACTCGATAATCATGCTCATCATGCATCGCATGTGCCTGGAAGATGTGGAGCACTGTGGGATGTAAGCATGCCGCGAACGTGAGACGGTGTCGCATGAGGGAGTATGTCGGTGAGGGCATCCATCATACCTGCATTCATACTTGCATTAATCAGAGTAATTAGGAGTGTTTGATTTACTGCTTTATCATTATTGCTTGACTGTATTGATAACATGATAACTTATGCCTTATTGTTCCACTGAGTTAGCTACTCACTCCCACGTTACGGGACGGTGTTGCGCACACCAACCAGACTCTATCTCAGGTTTAGGCGAGCCGACGACTCTGGAGGTGGAGACTGATTATGACGAGGACCAGGAGGAGTTCTCGTATATGCAGTTCTCTGGCGGCTTCGACTAGGTTACCAGGACCGACGGGTTTTTACAGGGATTGTACCTAGTTTATTTTTGACATTTTGATTATAAACAGACATGAATATGGAGACTCAGATGGATTCATACTCTGGAGAATGAAACGTTTATTTTGTTTCTTTACATACATATATATACAGTTCAGTCTTAAAACTTGCTTTTATACAATTGATCTGGAGTATGAATTACTGTTTTGGTATAATCTCATTCATGTTTATTGCTCTAACACAGACAACATTCAAACATCATTAAATGTGTTGCATAAGTGATGCGTTGGAACTCGGGAGTTGAGATTACACTCGACCCCCGATTTTCGGGGCGTTACAAGCACCATATAAACAAGAATACAAACACATATATTTCACAAGTAAGCAGTTTAAGTAAACAACCTCATGGAGGAAATCATACATGTCTCTAAGGTAGTTGAGAATCCCACCTCAACACCTACCTAAGGCATCATCATCCAAACACTTACTCTCACAAGCATTTGCACAAACACTTAGAATACACTATTTCAACATACATACTGTATGTTAGCAAAACATGTATTAGGGCGAGTCCTTTCACCAAGCAAGTATTTTACACATATATGATATATTCATACAACAAATAATCATGGCAAACACATTTCCAAAATATATACGTATACGGTATTTTCTACAATACACTATTCCTACATACATAGTGTATATTAGCAAAACATGTATTAGGGTGAATCCTTTCGCCAAACAAGTATTTTATCCATATATCATATATTCATACAATAAATAATCATGTCAAACACATTTCCAAAATATATACGTATACGGTATTTTCTACGAATACCTAGAATATGTAAAATTCCAAATTCTACGTCTTTAATTGAAACGGAAAACAGAAAGCACTTTGTACATGTGCAATTGCATGCAGATCATGAATCTATCATTATCTGACATTAAAAGCATTAAAAACCATAACCTATACACCTACAGTCCTCACCTTTTGTCGTAGAATCGTAATGGGTTCGATAAGTTTGCTAAGCTTCCGTATTCGGCAGTTTGGCAACCTATAGAATGAAATAGGTTAGCTATTTCATAACCTACAACTATCAACACCTCAAATCATATTAGGGTTAGGGTTTCTTACCTATAAATGGAGCTAGAATCACCGGAAAAGCGATTAGAACAAGGTGGTGGAGCTTGTAGAGTGGCAGGGAAGCAAGGCAGGGAGATACTCCCATTTCTCTCACACTTTCTTTCTCTTTTCTCTCTTCACTCTCTAGGGTTTCTCTCAAATTCGTATGGCTGTGAGAGAGAGTTCTAAGGTCCTTATATAGCCTAAAAATGCTCCAAAATAGACTTAAGGTCAAGGTATACTTGGGTTATAACCAAAGCGGGTCGCTTTCAACTCAACGGAGGACTTCTGGCGACCCCTTTTTTGTGTGCGGTTGGACTTAAGCTCACTAACACTAAATCTAGGTTTAGTTAAGTTTCATTCCGGTCGGATTTCCAGATTACACGTGGCGGACCAGTTTCAATTCAACGGTCAGCGGATCTCGATCGGAGATTCTAAGTACATGGATATGTTTATAAAATTTTCCCTGATCCAAGGGTGTATTTGGGTTAGATTCTGACGGTCAGGTTGCTTAATACTGACCCGCAAGTAACAAGTCTCAGATTACTATTTGAGATATTTATTTTATAAAGAAAACAAGCGTTCTCACACACATGCTCCGACTCAAGCGAACAGCCATGGGACACTGTCTGGATTTGATTTCTGAGATGGTTGTCAAGCCCAGCAAGGTGGCCCTAATTCCATAACTTGGTATTAATCGAACTTTCGACGTGCGGTCCAGATCTGATACGGAGTTTCGAAATGCTCCCGAGAGCAGCCGGGTAATGAGATTGATCCTAGATTTTAGGGTAACCTAGCGTCAATGATTCTACAAGTTTTGGGTCTTGCAGATCATATTTAAAGCGATTCTAACGGATTTCATGGCTAATCTAGTTTAGCACTTAGTTAACTTTATCAAATTTCTAAAGGATTTAGTCCTATAAGATTTCTGTCTAAGGTGGTACCTGGGCCTTTGTAGTTTGTATATAAAGTGATCCAAGTTATATACTTAGATAGTTTAAGATAGTGTCTAGGGTGAAAGTACTTAGAAAAAGTGAAAGAACAAGGTGGTGAAGGGTGAAATTTGTGAAGAAAAAGGTTAACAAGCGATTTTGAATATTTGGGTTCTGACAAGTTAATAAGGCATTAGGAGCGACCCATTGCCTAAGGACGTCTAATTCCAGGTTAGCAAAAATCTGAGATGTTATAAATACCTAGAAATGAAATTTTCATGAATGAATTTTAAAGATTTTTCATGTGTAAACATATATTTACTTGCACGTTAATGTTTAATGATTCAACAGTAACACTCAAGGGGTAAGACCCTCAGCCTTAGTGTCCCTGTTGTTAAGTTGGGTCCCGCAATCCTACTAGTCAAATTCCGGTAACCCATGACCTGTAAATTTTATTTGCGATCATCCTTAAGACTCGTCATGTAAACACGACCCGGATCAACCCAAAACCTATACCATTATGACCGCATCGACGCTGCGGTTCCAATGCCATGTCTCATGCGTCAATTCGAGGTGTAGATCTAAAGTTATGGCCTGCACCATTTTTGGACCCTTAATCATGATGTGGGACCTACTTTACCCATGTGGGCCCACTCTAGTGTTTCACATTTCCCATGCAAGCTACACCCTAAGTATGATGTCATCCGTAACACCCTAGTATGATGTCATCCTAGAGCATGCCTTGCTTCATGATTACAAGCATGCTCTCCTCTCCCCAAAACCCATCATTTCTCATCATTCCCATCTCTAGCAACCATTTCCCTCCCTTCTCTCTCTCTCTCTCTCTCTCTCTCTCTCTCTCTCTCTCTCTCTCTCTCTCTCTCTTCTCTCCTCTCTCTACCTTGGACGTCCATTGAAGCTCCAACCCCCTTGTAACTAAAAATCCCTCTAATCCTACCATTTAAGACCCATCATCACCATTAAACCTCACCATTCGAAGTTATGGAACCTAAAGCTTGAAGAAGAAGAAGAAGAAGAGAGATCTTGAGGTGGGTGTACATCTAGGAGTAGTTTTTTTTTTTTTTTCTTCTTATTATAATCTGAATTTTTATTTTTGGGAGCTTGTAAGACCCACCAATCAATGGTAGAGATCCTACATGACTCTATATGTGTGGCTAGTGACCCACTTAATGCATACATGTTGCCATGATGGGCCATTCTCCATGGACCCATCATGACGAATTCCTTTTTTATCAATGGTTGTTGGGTCATTTAGACCTGAGATTGCATGGTGGGGATGATATCCCCACCTCAGTTTTCTTTGGATGTAGATATCCATGTATGCACCATGATGTATGGTTTGGATTGTTGGAGGACTCATAGCGGCGGAGTCCTCCCATGGCCGTGATTCTCACTCTCCATGGTTTGGATTGTTGGAGGACTCATAGTGGCGAAGTCCTCCCATGGCCATGATTCTCACTCTCTATCTCTTTCCCTCTCTGTCCCTGATGATGGTGGCCCACTCGATGTGACCAAAACATCCCAGACCCATTAGATTTTTGGGACGTTCAGGCCCACTATGTTGGACATCCAAGCTCATGTTGATTGTTTGGGTTGGATGGCCATTAAGGTCGGATTTCTTAGATGTTTTTGTATGAGGAGTGGGTTTGGAATATTTGTGGCCCATCTAGGTGGACCCCACTTGTTTAATCTGAGCTTTAATCCCTCTAATTATTTTTCTATAGGTCGAAAATGGACAGCATATGTTGTTGTCCAGATTTCAGGCCCAATTGATGTATGGTTTTGGACATTGTTTCAAGGCCTATTTACAAGGCTTTTCTTCCTCTATTTTTTTAGCGTTCTCCGAGGTGTGGACCCTACCTTGATGTGGGATGGAACCCAAACCTTCCACCCTTGATTTAAGACCCATAGAGTGGGCCCAAGAGGGTGGGACAGTCCAGATTTTTCTAGACTATCCAGCAGTCCTACATGTTGAAACTGTCCCTGTATCGACCTAGTTTTGGAGATGATGGGCCACTCTAGTGACCCCACATGTTGTCCATTTATGGGTGCATACAATCCACCCATTTCCCCTTTGTTTTGGCAGGCCTAGGCCCACCCCATTGGGTGCACAAGATGGGGCCAGCAACGTTGTTTTTCTGCAGCAGAATTTTTGTAACATTGCTACCCATTTGGATTAAAATTGTTTGGGAGTGTTTATGGACCTACTTTTTCCCCTATTTTGTGGCCCACTTGAGGGGACCCACTTTCAGGTGCATGTGGGCCACCTAAATCATAGATTTTAGGGATTTTTTAGTTGGGACGGCAGACCCATGCTGGACGTCCAGCTGGGCTGATGTCCAACCATGGGCTGGCCGTCCACCCCTTTTGTGGACCACCTTGATGTATGTGTTCTTCCCTCATCTTCCTCCCTTGTGTGGCCCAATGAAGTGTGGACCTTCCGTTGGTGGGATGTCCACCTGTGGAGCCCATCTTAATGTGTTTTTGGAATGGCCGTCCAGGCCATTGGGACGACCAGGCCCACCTGGGACGTCCAGACTATTTTGGGTGCTGCTGGACTCGCAGTCCAGCAGTAGGCCCACTTGAGTTTATATGATGATGTCCACATTCTCCATCTGTTGGGACCCCACCATGATGATCAGGGACCACCATAAGATTTATGTCTCCCCAATTCATTTCCTATAGGACCACAGCAGGCCCAGGAAGCTAGGTGGGCTGAAGGTCCAGTAAGGTGTCATGAGAAAAAAATTATATATATTATTGAGGCACAAAAATATTCCATTGTAGTGGTCAGAGAATTTCATGGTGGGGATCTTTTCCAAGGTTGTGCACTCCGTATTTTGGTAAAAATCCATGTTCGAGGGTATTTTGGTAAAAATCAGCTCCGGGGGTATTTTGGTAAAAATCTATGTCCGGGGGTATTTTGGTAAAAATTAGCTCCAGGGTATTTTGGTAAAAATCCATGTCCGGGGGTATTTTGGTAAAAATCCATGTCCGGGGGTATTTTAGTAAAAATCCATGTCCAGGGGTATTTTGGATATTTTGGTAAAAATCCATATCCAGGGGTATTCTGGGTATTTTGGGTAAAAGTTAGTATCCGTGGGTAGTTTAGGTATTTTGGTAAAAGTCAGTGTCCAGAGGTAGTTTAGGTATTTCAGTAAAAGGCATTAAAAAGGGTATTTTGGTAAAAAGGGGTGCACAGGTGTCATTTTAATGGAGGGAGGTTGTACACCACCATTTAAGGGAGAGCTTGGTGGACACCATGGTTTAAGAGAAGAAGATGTGCATATGTGAAGGGATAAGTGGTGGTGATCACCACTTTGTAAGAGTAGTGGGGCCTATAAATACCCCTCCACCGCTTCATTTGAAGGGGTTGGATCAGTTGTTGGATCAGTTGGTGGGCCAGGAAATGAGAGAGAAGCTGAGTGGGAGAAAGAGAGAAAGTAGTAGTTGCATCAGTCCACGCAAAGGAAGTCCATTACACGAACCCGCGCAATGGAAGTGGAGAAATGTCCTTGCGCCACTTTTAAAGGGAATTTGAAATAGGTGTTGCGCACACCAGCGCAATAGAAATGGGAGAATTCCCGTAAACCATGGATTTGTGTTAATGTATATATTTCTATAATAGTTGGTCCCACATTGGTTAGAAAGGGAAACATTCCCCTCAAGTTAGGCTATAAATAGGATACCTCTCTTGTATACAAAAGTAACTATTCAATACAATTCTCTTCTCTTTGTATTATCTCATTTCCTTTCTTAAATTTAACTTGGTATCAAAGCTACTATTCATAGTGGTTCTCGGTATATCAAGAGTTGAGTATGCTCTGTGATTGCCACTATTAGTGGATCCTTCACATCAGAAAAACTTCTTGTATATCATCTTCATACCTATCAGGTCGTCACTATAGTCGGAGTCTTATTCTCCATCGACATCATCTCAGCTGCCACTCCATCAGTCATTTCCTGACCAGTTCAGTTCGGTTCCTATTATTTTTTATCTGTCTCCTTCCAGCTTCTTGCACACTATGGAGCATCTTGAGGCCTCACAACCCATTGCCATTGTCATGGAAGGACTCAACTACACTATATGGGCTTAAGCTATGTCAAGCTTTCTTAAAGGCAGAAAGCTCTGGCGTTATGTCACTGGTGATATTACCGAACCAGAGAAAATCGTTGGAGAAGACAACACAAAATACATAGACCGTCTCGAAGAGTGGGAGAGCAAAAACCACCAGATTATCACATGGATTCGCAACACGTGTGTACACTCCATCAGCCTCCAGTTTGATAGATTTAAGACTGCTAAGTCACTATGGGATTTTTTACAGAAACGCTACACGACTGCAGATCTGTCTCATCAATACCAACTTCTGGGCACTCTACATCACATGCAGCAATAACTTAGGCAATCCATCAATAACTTCTTATCTGAGATGCACTATGTTTGGGATCAACTTGCTTCCTCAGAACCAGATTTTACAAATGCCAACAATGCTGAAAAATTTTCCAACTATCGGGATCAGCAACACTTGGTTCTCTTTCTCATGGCCCTCACTAATGAGTTTGAGCATGTTCGTGCATCTCTCCTTCACCGCAGTCCCTTACCTACTTTAGATCAAGCTGTCATTAAACTTCTCTCGGAGGAAACTCGTCTTACCCCTCGCAAGACGACCTCTACAGATGTTGTCTTCACCACTCCTAGGGGACCTCAACCTAACAACAAAGGGTATTCATCTGGATCTTTTCAACCCAACAATAAAAGGCATCCATCTGGATCTTTGAAATTCTGCAATTACTGCAAGAAACCAAGACACATTCTCTTGGAATGCCCGGTTCGAGTTTACCAATTCTGTCAGAAGCAAGCCCCTGGTCATCTTTAACGTTATTATTTCTAAAACCCCAACAGACACTCCCAACAATACATGTCTCGCGGTACTCCTTCTAAATCTATTGTCACTACTGCTGAAGGTTCATCATCCACTACTTCCATTAAGACGTTTTCTGCCTCTGACATAGAGGAAATTATCAAACAAATTCTTGCTCATTCTGGTAATCTACCCTCTACTGCTATGTCAGTCACCTTAGGTAATTCATCTTAGTTCTTTGACTCTGCATGTTATAATCACATAACACCTGATTCCACTATATTTACCACCAAACATCTTACTAATAATACCCCGACTATTCAAACTGCTGATGGTTCTCCTATGACTGTGAGTCATATCGGAAAAATCTCAACATTAAACACTTCCCTTCCTGATACTTATTGTATTCCCCAACTCACTCTCAATCTTATATCTGTTGGTCAATTATGTGACTTCGGTCTAACTGTCCTCTTTTTTGCCTCTGGTTATTGTGTGCAAGATCCAAAGATGGGACAAACTCTTGGGATAGGCCGTAAGGTTGGACGACTCTTTGAGCTCATCAATCTTCACCTTCCATCCTGTTTCTCCTCATCAGTTCAGACAGCAGCCACAGTCTCATCTACCCCATCCATTAGTCTCTGGCATTCTCGTCTGGGTCATGCTTCTGTTGGTCATCTTCAATCCTTAGTATCTAATGGTTATTTAGGGCTTGTTAATAAAGAACAATTTGATTGTCTTCCTTGTCAACTTACAAAATAATCGGCATTAGCATTTCACAATAGTGATTCTTTTTCTTCTGCACCATTTAATTTGATTCACTCTGATGTTTGGGGCCCGTCTCCCACTGCTACTATGGGAGGCTCTAGATATTTTTTCATTTTTGTTGATGATTACTCTCGTTACACTTGGATATTTCTTATGCGTAATCGATCTAAATTACCTCAGTTGTACTTTAATTTTACTAACATGGTCAAAACTCAATTTTGTTGCAATATCAAAGTGTTTCGTGCTGACAATGCTGCCGAATACACAAACTCTAGAGTCCTTGACTTTCTTTGCCAACATGGCACTCTTCCTCATCGTTCATGTCCAGGCACTTCTCAACAAAATTGGCGTGTTGAGCGCAAACACCAAGACATTCTCAATACCATCCGTGCTTTTCCCATATCTGCTTCATGTCCTAAACGCTTTTGGGGTGAAGCTGCTCTTACAGCTGTTTACACCAAGAACCGCGTGCCTTCTCCCATCATTGGGAATCAATCACCCTTTGAGTGTCTTTATGGTCACCCTCCTGACTATAGCACTCTTAAGGTATTTGGTTGTGCTTGTTTTGTTCTTCTTCAAACTCATGAGCGCACCAAATTGGAATCTAGATCTCAATTATGTTGTTTTTTGGGATACGGTGTTGAACACAAAGGCTACAAATGTTGGGATCCTTACTCCAAACGTCTCCGAGTATCTCGTCATGTTATTTTCTGGGAACACAAGATGTTTGCCTCCATATCCAAGTTTCATCTGTCACATGACAACACCTCTCTCCTATTCACTGACCTCTCCACAGATCTTTTTCCTAACACTCTTGAGATAAACTCTTCTTCTGAGTCAACACCTCCACCAACACATCCTATCTCTTTTTCAGATATGTCATTGCCCACTAACATGTCTACAGATACCTCAATTGAATTATCCACCTTGCCCTCTTCTGAGGAACTTGTCTCTTCCGATGGATCCGCTCCAACAGCTTCTGATCTCCCTCCTCAGCGAAGTGACCAGGTAAAAACTCCTTCTGTTAATCTTCGTGACTTTGTTGTGTTTTCTACTATTCTTTCTCACCATGAACCTCAGTCTTATCGTGAAGCTAGTTCTGATCCTCTTTGGCAGAAAGCAATGAATGATGAACTACAGGCACTCGAAAGCACTCACACCTGGGATCTAGTAGACCTACCAAAAGGCAAACATGTTATGGGATGCAAGTGGGTTTACAAGATCAAAACTCACTCTGATGGGTCCATTGATCGGTACAAAGCTCGCTTAGTAGCTAAAGGGTTTACCCAGGAGTATGGGATTGATTATGAGGAGACCTTTGCCCTAGTTGCCTGCCTCACTTCAGTTCACAGCTTAATTACAGTTGCTGTCGTTCGTCATTGGGAACTATTTCAGATGGATGTGAAAAATGCTTTTCTTAATGGTGAACTCATCGAAGAAGTTTATATGTGCCCTCCTCTTGGTTCTCATCATCTTCCACATCAAGTCTGTAAACTTTGTCGGGCTCTTTATGGTCTCAAGCAAACTCCTCGGGCTTGGTTTGCCAAGTTCAGCACCATTGTTGGAGATTTTGGGTTCATTTCCAGCTCACATGATTTTGCTCTTTTCATTCGCAAAACAGACCAAGGTACTATCCTTCTTCTTCTCTATGTTGATGATATGATCATCACTGGTGATGACACATCTGGAATTTTGGATCTCAAGACTTATCTCAACCAACATGTCGAGATGAAAGATCTTGGGAAACTTAGTTACTTTTTGGGACTTGAGATCACTTCTAACTCTGAGGGATATTATCTTTCGCAAGCAAAGTATGCTTCTGATCTTCTAACTCGAGCGGGACTCACAGATAGTAAGACATGTACCACTCCTCTAGAGCTCAACTCTAAACTCACTCCTATGGATGGTACACCTTTAGATGACCCCACCTTGTTTTGCCAGTTGGTTGGTAGTCTTGTTTATCTTACAGTTACTCGCTCTGACATCTCTTATGCTGTCCATATTGTCAGTCAATTTCTCTCTGCTCCTCGCACACCCCATTATGCTGCAGTGCTTCGCATTCTCAGGTACATCAATGTAAGACCCGTATCCTAGTTCGTACTGTTCCGTCAAATCCCGCGATCCTTTTCATCGAAGTCCGGTAATTTGTGACTGATAATCGACGTTTACGATCGACCCTAAGTCGTATCCTGTAGAATTGAGTCGGCTTAATCCGAGACTGTATCATTACGACTGCACCGTCGTCGCGGTTCTAACGCTACAACTCGCGCACAGATCCGATACCCAAGCTGGAAGATGTGGGCCGGTGTTTATTTCGAAGAAACACCACGCTTTTACGATCCCGAGAGAATCTCTACAACATGTCAAATCAATCCCATTAATCAACCCTCATGTCAAGTACAAAGCACCCCCATGCTTCCTTTCTCCACAAGTAAAGCAACCACAAAAGTCAACCAATCCATCACCTCACCCATCACTCACATCCATCACCCATCTCCCATCACTTCTCTTACAACCACCACACCTCTCTCTTTTCCTTCACAATTCCAAGCAAAGAGCACCCACGTCCAAGCTCTTCCCATGGAGAGAAAAATGCATGTGTGAGGCCCACATTTTCCATCCCAAAAATCCATCATCTTAGCCCTCCATTTCTCATCTCTTCCGTCAAAGAGGAGCACAAGAAGATAGGCGTTCCAACAGACCAATTAGATCGAAAGGTGGGTGCTTTTATAGGCTATTTTTTTATGCTTTTATGATGGGCCAAGTGAGGCCTACCGATCGATGGTATGGATCTCACTTTGGACCTTAAGATGTGGCCAATGGCCCACTTGGATTACCATTAATGTATGATCGAATGCAAGGGAGGGCCCATAATGTCGGGGTCCCTCCATCATCACGTGTCTCTCTTTTTCACTCTCTCTCTCTCTCCCTCTCTTTCATATTTTTTGGTATGATGATGTGGCCGTGTGGCTCACCTAGATGGACCCCACCATAAGGCATGTATTTTTTTATCCAAGTCGTCTATAGGTGGGGCCCACTTTATATGTGTTGTATCCACACCATTCTCCATTTGGTGGCCCACCTGAGTAGGGCCCACCATGCATTTGTGGTAAGCCCAAACCGTCCAGCATCAGGGACGTTAGACATCACTGGAAACACAAATATTATCTTTGTTTTCAAAGCTTTTGGGAAGGGCTATCTATGTAGGCCCCACCTCGACGTATAAATTTAATCCACACAGTCCATCCTTTTCCCCATATCGTTTTAGGCGTTGAACCGAAAAATGGGGCCAACCCGACTTTTGGGTAGGCCATAGCATAGCAAACAGTGTGCATACCGTTGAAATACTCCTTGTCATTTCTATACACCGAAATATGCTCAATATTGGGCTTGTTTGGCTTGTCTTGAGCCATAGCAACCAGTGGTTGGGTCGGATCCATCTGATGTGGGCCCCACCTATGAAAAACCCCAAAAGTTCCATTTTTCAAAGAAAAAAATAATAAATAATAAGCAGGCAACACCTGCTGTTGCATCAGTAGCAGCAGAACGCTGCTGCGTTGGCTGGCGGGCGGACAGGGACCACCGTCCCATATGTGGGACCCACCGTGATGTGTTTGTAACATCCATGCCGTGCATATGTTGGGTCCCCTTTGGGACAATGGGATCCCAAAAATCAGCCCGATCTGGATCTCAGGTGGCTCACATCACAGGAAACAGTGAGATTAGGTGTCTGCCATTGAAACCACTTTTGTGTGTCCCAGAAGTTTTGGATCGACATGAAATTTATTTTTCCTCTTCATTTGGGTCTGAGTGACCTCATCAATGGATTGGATGGAAAATAAACGTTAAGGTGGGCCCCACGTGGGACCCACTGATGTATGTGTTTTATTGACACCGTCCATGGCTGTGCACGGTGGAACCACCATGGTGCAAGTGTTTTATACATGTCGTCCAACCATTCTGTAGGGATAGTGGGTCCCACTATTGTGATGACGTGAGCAAGTTCTGTGATCCCCTTGATGGATATGTTATATCCAATATCCGTACATCTAGACAGTGGACCCTACTTTGATGTATGTGTTTTATGAATGCGGGGCCCACCTTGTATTGATGTATGTATGACTATCACCCATCTGTGAGGCCCATACATGATGTATGTGTTATATCTCAACTGTCTGTCCATCCAATTGGCAAGCTTGCCTTGAGCCCTGAGGCTAAAAATAAGACAGATGTAGGATCAGGTGGACCACATTATAGAAAGCATTAGGTTTGAATGTCCACCATTAAACCTTTAGGAATTTTAACAGTGGAAATCCTTATCACCACCCATATGTGGGTGTGGCCCATTTGATATATATATGACCCGTGAGATGTGGCCTACTTGCCATATCTATGGCCCATTGTTGAGGCCCACCTTAATATGCATGAGGGCCTGTTATTGAGGCCCACCTTGATGTGTAATTGTGGCTGTTATTGAGGCTCACCTTGATGTGTATTTGTGGCCGTTAATGAGCCCACCTTGATGTGTATTTGTGGCCGTTATTGAGGCCCACCTTGATGTGTTTTTGTGGTCGTTGTTGAGGCCCACCTTGAGTGTATGAGGGCCCGTTATTGAGGCCCACTGTCATGTGTATGAGGCCCATTGTTGAGGCCACCTTGACATATACGAGAACCCGTTATAAGGCCCATTTTGATGTATCCTAGGGCCTATGGGTTGAGGCCCATTGTGATGTATTAGGGCCCATGGGTTTAGACCCGTTGTGATGTATAAAGGCCCGTGGGTTGGTACCCACTGTGATGTGAATAGGGCCCATTTGGTGTATTGGAGGCCCATGAGTCGAGGCCCAATGGGATGTACACAAGGCCCGTTGATGCGGCCCACTTGATTTATATAAGGCCCATATAAGGCGGCCCATTTGATGTATCTGAGGCCTATGGGTCAAGGCCCAATGGGATGTATATAGGCCCATTGCAATATGTGATTTCCCATGGTTTGTGTAACGATATTTTATAGCGGTCCATGCCTTGGGAGCAATGTTAGTTTGACGTCCACATTGTAAGTATAATGTTGGTTAAATGTCTGCATTACGACTCTCCCTAGGGCCATTGGTAGGCCTATACTTGTTGTGTGTAGGCCGTCTAGGCCCATCTGCATTGTAAGGATAGTTCATCACCTAATAACATGCTTAGTGTAGCTCCATGATTCATGCCCATACGCATCATATGTATGCTTGATATGAGGAATGTTTGGTTATAACATGAGCCGTTGGGCTGAGACATTTACGGGACTCCATATAAGATGGAGTGTCCGACATGAGCGCATGGTACGCGCAAGATTGCTGCATGTTTGTATAGTGTGATTCATGCATCTCGCATACATGTTACTTGATCATTGTACGCCCTAGCGACATAAGGGTCGTGGCGTCCACAGGCACATCGTGGATGGCTACATGGGACACTGAAAATATTTAGTTATAGCATTGTGGGCACTTAGGATGTCCTTGGGTGAAAATCCCAGAACCTCCGAGGCCAGGAGTAGCCCCAATGTTTGGACCAAGTGGAACATGAGCGCCGAGTGCCGAATACCAGTAGACCGCGTCTCCCACTGTATCGTAGTCGGTTGGGAGGGGGTGTGGCCTTATCCGCCTGAGTGAGGGGGCTATAAGCTAGGCTGAGTATGACCAAATCTTAAATGGGTCTGCTCTCGACGAACCGGGTAGGTATTGGCAGACTACTGGTCAGGCAAATAGTGAGGTCTATTCCGCTCGCTGGGCTGTGCAGCTAGGGAGGAGGCAGCCGGTGTCGAGTGTAATAGACCCCGGTGATTTCCCCAGAGAGCAACCGTACTGATATGTGGACTTGTTGAGCAGGAATTGCATATCCATTCATTCATTCATTCACTATCCACTCGGGCTGGTGGTGCATAACTATTTGTTATGTGTACCATCACATAGCCAGGATTTCAGTTGGGCGCGCGACTAACCTGAGATCAGGAGTTTACCACATTGTGTCTGACTATCTAAATTTAGGTGTGGGACTGGTTTGGATAGAAGTCCCTTGTGATGGACCCCATAGCCTGTGATACTTCGTACTATCATCCTGACTTCACATTCCAGCATGGTCATTTCATTCGCACCGCATATTACATAGCATCCGCAGTACTTAGTATTTTGGGTTACTATGTTTCTGCACTCGTATGGCTTAGATGAGGTTGATGGTATTCGTGGCTCGTCAGGATTTGCATATTGCATTGCATCCTCAGCATCTGTTATTGTCTTATTATGTTCTGCATCGCATAGCCTTGGTACGACTGATAGCACTCATGGACTTACCAGTATATTTCCACTTACTCTGATATCGTATGATTCATGATCTTGTTAGTATTTCCGCTTATTCCAATGATGTATGATTTATGGGCTTTATGATATACTTGGCACTTATCTTGTACACACACTCTCACCACCCTCTAAGCTTTTGTAAGCTTATGCATGACAGATGCGTGCAGGTGGCGTTAGGTTACAGCAGTGTTAAGCTTGGAGGGTGCAGCTGTCCTCTGGAGCTTTGATTTCAATATATGTATTTCCCTTTCAGCATTGTATTCAAATAATTATATTGGTGGATATGTGATTTTGATGTTGCATTTATGATATGGGTATGCTTATGGTTATGCTCCATTACAAAAAAAAAAAAAAAAAAAAAAAAAAAAAATCATACTGAAAATCCTCCTTGTAGGATCCTAGGATCGAAATCTGGCGTATGGGCACTGGGAGCCGAGAATGGGGTATTACGGAGGCTGTCGGCGCCGGATTCGGCGATCAGGAATTTTGTGAGCCTGGTTTCTGAGTTTGGGGCGTGACAATCAAGGGGACCCTATTTCATGGTCTCCATTTCTCAACTCACTCTTCACTTGAGCTTCGTGCCTACTCAAATGCAGATTGGGTAGGTGACCCCACTGATCGTAGATCCATCACTAGTTATTGCTTCTTCCTTGGTGATTCTCTTATTTCTTGGCGCAGCAAGAAGCAAACAGTAGTCTCTCGATCCAGTATAAAAGCTGAATATCGAGCCCTCACTGATACAACTCAAGAACTTCTTTGGCTTCGTTGGTTACTTGAAAACATGGGCGTCATCCATTCTACTGCCACTATCATCAACTGCGATAATCAAAGTGTTATCCAAATTGCTCAAAATGACGTATTCCGTGAACGCACCAAACACATTGAGATTGATTGTCACTTTGTACGTCATCATCTCACCCGTGGGACTATTGGACTATTATCAGTTTCTTCAGCCGATCAAATTGCTGATATCTTCACCAAAATGCATCCTCCTGGATGCCTTCAGGATCTAGTTTTCAAACTCAAGTTGGTCTCCATTTTACCACCTTGAGTTTGAGGGGGGCTGTTAATGTATATATATCTATAATAGTTGGTCCCACATTAGTTAGAAAGGGAAACATTCCCCTCAAGTTAGGCTATAAATAGGATACGTCTCTCGTATACAAAAGTAATTATTCAATACAATTCTCCTCTTTGTATTGTCTCATTTCCTTTCTTAAATTTAACTATTTGAAATGTTGTTCGAAGGGAGACATCCCTTACACGGTTCCGCGCAACAAGTCGGATCTGCTGTTTTGCGTAAATAGAGGAAGAATTCCATTTTCCTTTCATCGTGTTGCTGGTGAGGTCCATTATAGCTGTCTCTTGAGAGATCTACACCATCCACCATCTTCCTCTCAGAACTTTGACCATTAATGTCCAGTTTTGGTCCTCCGATGATGCGGCCCACCAAGATAATTAAGCTGCAACAGTAGATGAACGGTCCTCTTTCGATCACTGCAACGATCATACGAATGAGCATGGTCGCTAAGGATCAACATGGTTTTGAATGGTTTTTCTCCCTCTACCTGATGGACAGTTCAGATCCATCTTCTGCTTTAGGATGGTGGCCCACAACGAGTGAACAGAGCCTCTGTTTCGCAACAAAGTCGACGTATGTCAACTCTGTGAAACGCAATGGCCCACTTATTGAAGTTAAGTGGAAAATCCACTCTGTACATTGGATTCAGGGCAAAAAAACCATCTAGGAAGGACCCTTTTTGGAGTGAAATCGATGTGGCCCGCGAGGTTATCTACTTCGTCGTTCATCCTATGTTTAATGGCTAAGATTTCACAAGAGCTTGCATGGTGGCAAAAGGACATCTAGGCGAGGGTAATACCCACCCTTTGGAGTGAATGGACGGCTCAGATCATTCAATGGAGCAGTGAGTGAGCCCCACTACTCAAATTCGACGGACACGGTGAAGATGTTGTTGCGATTTCAAATTTGAGAAGAAAGAGTCGGGCAGCGTGTGCTGACCGACTTTGGGAGATTTTGTGCACGGCCGGTGCACTTGTACACCATGTACATGCAATGTATATGTAGGGTCCACAATGTTGTTCTTGGGAAATTCGCTCCGTCCATCCATTTTGTCAGCTCATTTTACACGTTGAGACCGAATTTGAAGCATATCCAGATGTTAAGCGGGCCCTAAATCAGGATTCTAGGGGCTGATCTGTCAGCTTGGCCATTTCCAGAAGGATTTAGGAGCTGAAATTTGACGTGTACGGCTAATTTGTGGTCCCAAGGTTATATATAAAGTTTTGAGCTAAACGAATGGTGGTAACCCCGTGATCTTACATTCTAGGTGATTTTTAGGCCCGTTTAACGTGAGTGGCCTGATTTCCTTGGGTCCTGGCCACAATTCAAGGGACTGCTCCATATTTCAAGTAAGAATGACCGGAAGGATGCTCCATATTTCAAGAAAGGATGATCAGAATGATGTTCAGAACTGACCTCAACGATCAGTACAACCCTCATCTCCTTGGAAATTGGTTGATCAATTCAATATTCCTCTTAAGTCCTAGGAGATGACTGAAGCAACTGTCGAAATGCTACCGAAATTTCTATCGGACTGTCTCCTCTTTCATTCATTGCATTACATTAATTGTACTTTATTTTCATAATCAAGAGAATCCGAGGATGTAAATGAACTCAGAATAAATGTGATCAATGTTCTCTATTAAGTTCTTTGTTATCATTGAAAAAATCCCTCAAATCGAATGCATTTTTTTCTTGTTCGAAACAAAATGGCGATCTGCTGGGGAACTTTATTATTCAGTGGTAACTTAGAAAATATTCAGAGAACATTTATCACTTTTTGGTATCTGTATAGACACTAAAATGGCGACTCTCAACGGGAACATCCTCCCCTTCATCTCTGAAAATAAAATATGATTTTATTTAATAAATTAACTAACACTCTATTCTGAATGACAGATATACTGCGGCGATCTTTCTCCCAACTAATACAGTTGTTTGCTTCACATCCAATAGACTTCCACAAAAAAAAAAAAAAAAAAAAAAAAAAAACATGTTAGAGAAGATCAAATCAGTTTCGATCAAAGACAAATAATGCCAGAATGATGGCAGTTTCCGAAGAGAGCTAGCTTCTTGTATGGGAGTGATTCAAACATTAGTTAGTCAGCACATGTCTAAGGAAGAGGAACAAGCTGCCTTGATCTGGCAGTTATTTTGCTTGTAGATAGGTTCTCATTCGAAGAACAGGCTTCCTTGGTCTAGCAGTTCTTTTACAGTACCCTTGCAAACAAGGGAAAAATATTGCCAAGGTCATTAAAAGTTCTGAAGATGATCCTCAACTGTAGTGTTGTGTGGGTCCCACACATAGCCAGCTAATAGATTGAATAGAGAAAGGGTGGTGCGCTTGTGAATGTTCCAAGACTAGGAAAAGGAAACATCTTGAGTCAACTAGTGATTCAATTGTAGCACATCCAATTGACTAAATATTGTATTGGCACAATGCTATAACAAGAGAGTTGAATGATATAACTGAAGAGGTAAGGAAGATATAACTTTCAGGAGATTTCTCTGATTTATCAGCTTTCAATGAGAGGTTACAATTCATTGCCAAAGTATGCATCTTCCATGGCATTGCTGAGGATAAAGTTATATTCCCAGCAATAGATGGAGAATTATCTTTTGCTCAAGAGCATGCTGAAGAAGAAAGCCAATTCAACAATTTTAGATGCTTGATAGAAAGCATTCAGAGTGCTGGAGCCAAATCAAATTCAGCTGATTTTTATGCAAAGCTGTGCTCACATGATGACCAAATAATGGGCATCATACAGAAGCACTTTTATGGCAAGGAAATTGAGGTTCTTCCTCTTGCTCGTGAGCATTTCAGTCCTACAAAACAACGAGAGCTTCTGTATGAAAGCTTGTGTGTGATGTCACTGAAATTGGTAGAACACGTCTTGCCATGGCTGGTAGGATCACTTAGTGAAGAAGAAGCCAGGTAATGTCAAAAGCAGTTTTTGCTTCATTAATAGCGTAGCGAAGCAATGAAGGATGGATGATAGTGTGTTAATGTAAGACCCGTATCCTAGCCCGTATCTGAAATGGCGGTAAAGACCGCACTAGTTGAAGAAGGAATATGCCAATATGTCCTAGAGGGGGGTGAATAGGACTTTTTAAAGTTTTTATAATTTATTTAAAAATCCAATCACAAACTATTTTAGAGATAAGCAGTATGCAAGCTAGCTTATGATGGATATGATTGTGTAGGTGTGTGTGATGTGATCAAATGTTCAGATAAGTATTAAAGCAAATCACACAATCATAAGAATAACAATCTTAAACACAGCCATTTTTATAGTGGTTCGACGATGAGTCTACTCCACTCCCGGTAACCACACTCAACCCTTGAGTGTACCTGATTTCACTAAGGAGGTTTCACAATGGTTCACCTCTAACCTAAGGTTTTAAATCAGGTTCACCTTCAACCTTTACAACCTACACTGAGGCTAACTATTTATGCTCTCACGAGCAAGGGTCAACACAACGTACCCACTTTTAGGCACACTGGCTAAGGATCTTCCATAAGACCCTACTAGAGGTTTCACCCAGTTCACCTCAAACCCAAGGTTTTACACGGTTCACCTCAAACCCAGAGTTTTATTGGTTCACTCCTAACCAGATGTTTATGCACTCCACAGAGCAAGGGTCCACATAACACACCCACCACGTACACTCCCACCGGAGGCCTCCTTGAGGACTTCAAAGGGTGAGAACCACTTAAGACCCAATCCTAGAAAGGAATGATCACAATTGTCCTCTTGGACTCTGGATACTTACAAATAAGCTGATGAGTCCCGTTTAGCACAATGCCGAAGGTCTCCTCCTCCTTGTTGACGAAGAGTCTTTTGCTCCCTTGATCCACAACAAAAAATGATGTACCAATACTTGGCTTCGAGTTGGGTCAAGGTGAAGATGGAATCCTACTCTCAAAATATTTTCCTATCACAAAGATAGAGCGATTCCAATCTTATGCATTCAAGGCATCCCAGCTTAATGATTTGCCATTAAGATAGTAGTTGGAGGATCCTTGAATGCGGAAGTTCATTCCCCAATCCATTCTATTAAATATCAATGATGAGGGTGGATTGGAGGATGAATTCCCTTGAGAGAAAGGGCTTTGGATATAAGATATAAGTTGAAACACACAGAAGCTCTCTCTTCTTTCTCTCACAACAGCAAAAGACAAGTCCTCTATATATAGTCAAAAAGTTCCAATGGATATAAAAAGGTCATATTTATGACAGAGTTCGATATCATCGAGCGTATACTCTTGATAGCATCGATGGTCTGCTCAATGACTCGAACTCAATGTCATACGCTTTTGAAACTTTTGTCAATTGGTCGATGAATCGAAACTATTGTCGATGTCATCGAATTTCGAACTCCAATTCCATCGATGACAGGTCTGATCCATCGACACTTGAAAAATGAGAGAGATTTGACTTTGAAATATTTCAGGATTTCATGAATGATCGGGAAACCATCGAGATCTTCAGAATTTGAATATCGATGATATCGAGATCAGAGTCGAGGCATCGATAAATCCAGCGAATTTGTCTTTAAGCTTGCTGGATAGTTTATGACCTTATTCGATGCAATCGACTCGGTGCCGATATCATCGATATTTGAATATTGATTCTATCGAAGGGCCCCCAATCATAGTTAAAAACAACCTGAAATATCTGCTGTAAGAAATGCGCTCCCACGATCGATATCATCGATGGACTTCCAATGTTATTGATATTTGATTTCAGATCATATCGGAAGAGCATCGATATATCGAAGGAATTTGAGATTTTCATTAAAAAATAGGGGCGCCAGAAATCTACCTGTCGATCTTATCGAGCCATTTTCAATGAACTCGAGATTTGTTTATCGATGATATCGATAGGTGTATTGATACATCGATAATTCGTCCAAATATGTTGTGAAGTTGCTGGACATTTTTAGTCCCCACATCGATAATATCGTCAAGGTATCAAGGACATCGACAGAGCAGGTCGATCATATCGAGGGTGTTCCGATAAAATCGACAAGGCGAGAAAAACTTAGAGACTTTCGTATTTTGAAAAAAGTTTTCTCACCTTAAAACCCTATGATTTCTAACTTATTTTTAAGGGTTTTATTCACCTGGTGTTTTGGGTTATGGGATGTGAGTCTTTAGGTTTACCTGTGGCGAGCTTGCACATATCCGGTTGAGGCAGATGCTTGAATTGATCTTCCTATCAGGTTCTGTAGACAACTGACTCAACACTAACATAACTTGACAAATCAGGGCACTTTCAGTATCGTTACGTAGGCTTCCACGGTCCTCCTAGTCAAATTCTGGTGACCCGCAATCTGTTATCAGCGTTTGTGCTCAATCCTGAGTCATGTCCCGTATATCAGAGTTGGCTCGACCCGAGACTTGTACCAGTGCGACCGCACCATCGTTGCGGTTCCTATGGCGCATCTTGTGTAATGAGGTGATGCCCGGGCCAGCAGATGTGGGCCCACATTCAATTCGAGGAAAACGCCTTGCTTTGTGAATTCCAATAGAATCTCTACGATATGTCCCATCAATCATAAGTCAAGTGCATCCCATCACAAGCCATCACTCACCCTTACCTCTCCTTACCCAAAGTCAATGTAACTCATGCTTAGCCCATTCTTTTCTTACAAAAGTCAAAAGAACCCATCCCTTTCCACTCCATCACCACTCCTCTCTCTCTCTTTTCTCACTCTTCCAAGTAACTCCCAAGAAGAGGAAACGTCTAGGCTCTCCATGAGAAGAGTCATGTGTGGCCCACTCCCTACCACCCTATCTCCCATCTCCACCCTTGGATCCTCATCTCCACTGTTGAATGAGCACTTTTGGAGCATTGGAAGGCTAGGGAAGAAGAAGAAGGATAGATGGGTGCTTCTCTCTTTCTCTCTTTCCTTTTTCCTCTCCCTAGAATATAGTGGGTCCCTTCGAATTATATAAAATCTACTCCATCCATCAGACAAAGTAGCCCACCACATTTCAGGGAGATCTCATCTGTTAGACTAAAATATATGTAATATAATTATTATATTAATATAATATATATATACACATGCATGGTGGGCCACGTCGTCTGTGTGGGACCCACCATGATACCTGTGTTATATCCCTGCCATCCATTATCCCAGGATGCTGGACGTGTGAATATAGTAGAGGTGGCTAACATGGACTGCGTGTACTGACATGGGTGTGCACTAACAGGCTAACAAAAAAAATATAATATATATATAATTGAGCCTTTGGGATGGGCTACTCATGCAGGCCCCACCTCGATGTATGGATTCAATCCACACCATCTATCCTGATCCCCAAGTCATTTTAGGCGTTGAGCCAAAAAAGGAAGCTAATCTGACTTTCTGGTGGGCCATAGTGTGGAGAATAATATTTTCACCATTGAAATACACTCCGATGTTTCTGTACACCAAAACCCATTGAATATTGAGCTTGATAGGTTTGTAGTGAGCCATAGAGACCAATGGGTGGGGCAGATTTCCCTGCTGTGGGCCCCACTTGTGAAGAACCACAGAAAAATATATTTTAAAAAAAAACAACAGCAGCGTCCGCTGCTGCCACCCTAAGGAAGGCATCCTCTGTGCTGGCGTGAATGGAAAAAGGCAGGGACCCATGGTCCCAGCCATGGGCCCCACCATGATGTGTGTAGCACATCCACTCCGTGCATTTGGTAGGTCCCTTTTGGGACAGTGGGCTCCCCAAAAATTAGCGGTATGAGGAACTCAGGTGGCCCACATGGCAGGAAACAGTGTACTTGAACGTCTGCCATTGGAATCCTTTTTTTTTACATACCAAAAGTTTTGAATAAATTTGAAATGTTTTTCTCTTTATTTAAGTTGGTGTGGCCCTACCAACGGATGGGATGGAAGATAAACGTTATGGTGAGACCCACCTGTAAGAGGATTGGCTAGTGTACGAACACACCAACAATACACTTGTTGTGGTAGGCGTCAGCAAGTTCAGTGACCCAGACCGTCCGTCTTTTCTGGTGGACCACATGTGTGGACCCCACCATGAGGTTTGGGTCATATCTACACCGTCCATTCACTTGGTGAGCTCGATCTAAGGCTTGGGTAATGAGGAAGATCCATCAAGTGGACCACACTACAGTAAACAGTGGAGGATTGAACATCAACCATTGAAATCCTTTTTAGACGTTTTGGAGTAATATAATAATATGACTCTATATGTTACATATATTATATATATGTAGATATAATATATTATGGTGGGCCCCATGTGGGCCCCACCTTTGGTGGAAACTGATGGACGGTGTACCCACAGTAGCAAACAGTTGTTGTATTGCCTTTGGCTGACCACGTGGACCCCATCATGTGGTCCGAGTTATATGCAACCATGTCTCCATTTGTTGTGTGGAACCCACCTTTATTAGGCCGTCCATTTGCTGGTGTGGTGCACACCATGATATATGGGTTTTAATCCATGCCGTCCATGGGCGTGGGTCCCACCTAACGTAAGTGTTTTATCCACGTCATCCGTAGACCACACCATGATGTAAGTGTTGTATCCTCACTGTTGGGTGCAAAGACGGTGGCATTCCACCATGATGTATGTGTTTCTCCACCCTGCCCATTCATTAGACGTGGCCCCATCATGCAACGTGTGGAGCCCACCTTGATTTAATGTATTGCATCCACACCGTCCAATCCATGGATGGTTGATGCAGGTTGAGTGGGGTACCTCACACTAGCTTGATAGCTGAGGTATTGATGTCAGCAAGTTCCGTGGGGCCCACTTGATTTATGTGGTGTATTTCGCCACTCATCTATTTTATATCCATGATCGTCCTTTTGTGTGGACTATCGTGATGAATGTATTGTATATCTATGTCGTCCATTGATGCAGCCCACCTTTGATGTGTTTGTGGCCCATCCATCAGGCCCACTTTGATATACTTGTGGTCCATTGATGCAGCCCATTGATGTAGCCGACATACTATGTATTTAAGGCCCATGTAATGGACCCACCTGTTATGTATTAAAGGCCCGCGAGTGAGGCTCATTGTGATATACTTTCGACCCTTATGATGAGGCCAGTTATGATGTATTTCTGGCCCATTTGGCAAGGCCCGCTATGATGTATTTTCGACCATGTAATGCAACCCATTGATGCAACCCACTTGATATGTATTAGGCCCATATCGTGGGGCCCATTGTGAAATGTATTAGGCCCGTTGGTGTGGCCCATTTGATGCATATGAGACCCATGCATGGGGCCCACATGTTATGTATTTGAGACACATGTGAAGGACCCACCTATTGTGTATATAACACACATTAATGCGGTCCACTTGATGGATATTGAGGCCCATGGGCAAGGCCCATTGTGATGAATTCGTGGCCTATGGGCAAGGCCTATTGTGATATGTATTAGGCCCATTTGTGTGGCCATTGATGTAGCCCAGTTGATATATATGAAGCCCATTGGAGAGGCCCATGGACACGGTCCACTTGATGAATATAAGGCTCATTGGTGTGGCCCATGGACGCGGTCCACTTTATGTATATGAGGCCCACTGGTGTGGCCCATGTGATGTATATTAGGCCTTTGTGTGAGGCCATGGGCCCACTTTATATTTGACTCTATGTGGGCGACTGTCTGGGAGCAATGTTGGTTAGATGGCCACATTGATGGGCAATGATGGTTAGATGTCCACATTGTGACCTTCCCTTAGGCCTTGTTAAGCCATTCTCATCATTCTCTTAATGGGTTAACCCTAATCAGTGGGCCCCATTCACATAGACGGATGGCTCCGTGCTATCAGATTTGATATAACCACGGCCAAGGGCCAATCTTTACATTATAGTTGATCGGTTGTTCATCGATGGACCCCGCCTTGTTATATGCCGATTGTCGAGGCCGAGTATCGAGGCTAATTACAATTGTCAATGCCAAGGGTTAAGGCTAATTCTGATTTTGATTATCGATTGATTCTGATTGTCGTGACTGATTGCTGATATCGATTGTCATGACCGATTGCTGATTTCAATTGACGTGACCGATTTGCCGATTCTGATTATTGATCGATTCCGATTATCGTGATCGATTTACTAACTCCGATTATCGAGGCCGATTCCCATTATATTGACCGGTTCCAATTGTCGAGGCCGAGTATCGAGGCTAATTCCGATTTGTCGAGGCCGATTGTATTGGCCGATTCCGATTGTCGAGGTCATTTCCAAGTGTCGATTCGATTGTCAAGGCCAATTGTCGAGACCTATATGATGTATGTGCAACCCATAGTTGAGGCTCATTGTGATGCATTCATGGCCCATGGGCAAGGCTCATTGTGATATATTCGTGGCCTATGGGCAAGGCCCATTGTGATATGTATTGCATGACACAAGACTTAAGTAGACAGTTGTTGCTTCTATTATTTATGTTCTTCTTGGCATCTGTTATTCTGGCACAAATCTTTTTGGTTCTAAAAAAGAAACAGTTTGAGAAGGTTCAATTGTCCGAAATGAATTTCTAGATCCACTAGTTCAAAGCCAAATTATCGTAATCGATGCAATTATGTATGATCCAAAAAAATCATGAAAAATGTTTTATTTGCTTTGTTCTTCATTTTGCCACTCCATTTTTCTTGATATTTGTGACTTTTGTAAAGGAAAGCGTAGGAGAAGTAATTGTTGTTTTTTATGTCTATCGACAAACCATTCGATCACATTGAGCACTATTCAGAAATAGGGTCTGTCGATGTCATCGACAAACCATTCGATAACATCGAGCACTGTTCGATGTCACTGAACAGTTACTCGATCCCATCAAGATTTTCCAGATTTTCTCCAGTTGGTTGTTGGACTTATTGGGTACCTTTTCGATGCATCAAAGTGGGTTCGATGCCATTGAAACTTAAGGTTCGATGCCATCAAGACCCATCGAAGTGCACGAAGGAATCCGGATTTCCACGATTTGTCTCCGGACTGTTTTGTTGTTATTTCGATGACATCAAAGTGGGTTCGATGCTATCGACAGTGACTGTCAATGACATTGAAGTCCCATTGAAGATGTCATCGAGCGTATCGCAGAGTTACATAGAGATGCGATCTGCGGGATTTGTTTTCAATTTTGATTGTGATTCCTCATAAGGCTATATATAGGAGTGTAATCATGATTGAGGAGTATTCCAAAGCTTTTACATTTCATTCTAGGGTTTCAAGGGTGTAGCTTTAGGTTGATTCGAAGTTGTTCGGATTGGGTATTCTCTATACTCTTGTAATTTTTGCTTTCGTAGTGATTATCTATCGCTTTGTGCCGTGGTTTTTTCCCACAAGGGTTTTTCTAGGTTAAAATCGTTGTGTTCTCTTTGTGCTTGCTTGGTGTGATTAGATTTCTTCACTTGAGTCATCTCTATGTGCTTCCGCGGTCCCCCAACAAGTGGTATAAGAGTTAACGTTAGGGCGCCGGTTTGAATCCGAAAGTAAGTATCAATGGTTGTCAATCCTAAGTATGATGCTAAGAAGTACTCCGGGAAAAACATTTTTGAATTATGCAAGGTCAAGATGATTAGCCTATTAGTTCAACAAGGATATGATCAGGTCCTTGAGAAGCTACTGGAATCTATGGATGACGATGAATTGAACAAACTGTATAAGAAAGCCAAGACCTCCATCCAATTGTGCTTAACGTATGAGGTTCTTTACAATGTCATGAGGGAGAAAACTGCAGCAAGTTTGTGGACAAAGTTAGAGGACATCTATGCGAAGAAGTCCCTTGAAAATCTCCTACACTTAAAGTTGTAGTTGTTCAATTTTAAGATGGCTGAGGGAGGAGATGTTGAGGCCCACATTACCAATTTGAACAAGATGATTTGCAAATTACTGGATGTGGAGGTAGTGGTTGAGGATGAAGATTAAGCATATGTATCTTGTTGAATTCACTCTCAGCTTTGTATGAGCCTTTTAAAGACGTGTTGTGCACTAGTAAATTGCCCCTTAGTGTCGATACTATCATCTCAGCCCTTTAAGGAAAGGCGATGAGAAAAAAAATGTTAGCATAGAGGCCTCTACTGATGCATTGTTTACGAGGGGTCGTAATTTTAAGCGAGACAACAGGATCTTCTTGATCGAGATCCAAATCCAAAGGCAAGGGCAAGGGAAAGTTAAAGTGCTAAAATCGTAGGATGTCATGGCACATGAAGAAAGATTGTACAAATCTTAAAGAGAAGAAATAGAACTCGGAGGCTTCTTCAAGAGAGGCCAACACTACCACGTCTAATGAAGGAACAAGTAGAAGTGATGTGTTGTCTGTGTATATAATCAGTCACTTATACGATGATCATAGGGATGAGTGGATTTTGGACACTAGGGCTTCATATCACATGACTCCTCATCGGAGTTGGTTCATCAGTTACAGAGAGTGCAGCAGTGGACATATATTTATGGGCAATGATAATGCATGTAACGTTGTGGGTTTTAGTACTATGACATTAAGATGTTTGATGGGATGGAGCGTACCTTGATTGAGTTAAGGCACATTCAATTGGGTGCATATTCACCGATTTCAATAAGGTCCTTAAAGTTTTAAAAGGGGCTCGCGTGGTTATAAAAGCACAGAGGCACTTCAACAGGTGGAGCTACAGCAGGTGTAGTAGATTTCACATCTACACGTATATGGCATGCACGTCTGGGCCACATAAGCGAGCAGGGCATAAAGGTACTTTTTATTCGATGCTTAATTCTAATTTTTAAAAGTTTTGATTTAAATATATGTGAGCATTGTATATAGGTAAACAATTTAGGTTATCTTTTAAATATGGAAAACATGTATGTAAGGGTGTGCTTGATTATGTGCATTCTGATGTCTGGGGGCCGTCACCCATGGTTTCCGCTGGAGGGTCACCATGGTTTGTCACATTCATTGACGACTACTTCAGGAAAGTATGGGTTTATTGCATGAAACATAAATCCGATGTTTTCACCAATTTCAAATAATGGAAAGCGATTGTGGAAAAGCAGTCAGGGCAAAAGGTGAAAGTATTAAGGATAGATAATGACGGTGAATTTACTTCAACTAAATTTAATCAACTCAGCAAAGATGAATGGATCATAAGGCACAACATAGTGCACCACACACCCGAGCAAAACGATGTGGCTGAGCGAATGAATCGAACCCTCTTGGAGAGGGCCCGATGCATGATTAGTAATGCTGGGTTGGGCAAAGACCTATGGATTAAGGCCATTAACACGGCTTGTTATTTGGTGAATCGGTCCCCTTCTACAGCGATTGATAGCAAAATTCTAGAGGAAATGTGGAGTGATTAGAAGGTATACTACTTAGGATATGTGTATTTGGTTGTGATGCTTACTCTCATGTACCATCAGTTAAGAGAGATAAGCTAGACCAAAGAGCTAAAAAGTACATCTTTAAAGGGATACAGGCTGTATGACCGAGTCATACGGAAGATAATCATTAGCACGGATATCAAATTCGATAAAGGGTCCTTATTCTGCAAGAATGACCAGGATGAGCAAAAGAAATTAGAAAAGTTTGTGGTAGACGTTCAGGTTGACACAGGTGTTACTCAGGCTGGCACAGATGTGTAAATAGAGGTATAGGAATAGGTGGAGCAGCCACCTAAATGGAATCCGTCGCGGGATCGCAGGTTACTGATGAGATACAAGGACGACTTAAATATTGCATATGCCCTCATTATAAATGAGGGGAATCCATCTACTCTTCAGGAGGCACTTAATGAGCCCGATGCTGAAAAGTCGAAAGCTGCGATGAACGATGAGATGGACTCCTTATACAAGAATGAGACTTAGGAACTGTTAGAGCTTCCAGTTGGCTGAAAAGTGATCGGGTGCAAGTGGATCTTCAAGAAGAAATAGGATAAATACAAAGAAAGATTTGTAGCAAAAGGTTAGCTTAGACAGAAGGAATCGACTTTATAAAGATATTCACGTCGGTTGTAAAGTAAGTGTCTATCAGATTTATGTTGGCGTTGATTGCCCAATACTATATCGAGCTGCAAGAAAACTGCATTCCCACATGGGGAATTAGAATAACAGATCTACATGAAGTAACTAGAAGGCTACGAAGTTAAAGAGGCAGAGAACAAAGTTTATAGATTAAAGAGGTCATTATTGTGAGTACACTCACCTTGCACACTTGTTTGTCAATCACATGACTAGTTGTGTCAAGTAGTCGGATGAGTCCTTGGCAAATGAAGACCGACGACGCAACTGGAGCAGAAGCCTAAGGTACAAGTTCAAAGTAAAGAGAAAGCTTCTACGATCTTGATCTTACCTATATATGACCTTAACACATAATAGGAAAACCTACTTAGATCATCTATTCAAGCCATTCTAAGTTTATATTTTCCATCATTCTAGAGTTGGCTTTAGAAAGTTCAAAGTTGTTGAATGAATTGTAGGACAAAAACTTAAACAGGAAAAACTATCTCACATTCGGTTGGAGAAGGTGTCACCGAAGATACCTTCTATACCACCGAAAGTGACCAAAACAGTCCAACAACATTTCGAAGTTAATTCAATACCACCGACTGGAACTTCGGTCCCACCAAAGAACAATATCTGATGCCACCGAAAGTGACAATTTTCATCCAGCAACTTCGGAACTTAATTCGGCACCACCGAGTGATAATTCGGTGCCACCGACTACATTTCTGTGCCACCAAAGGTTCACTTGGTAGGACCGAAAAGTAGTTGTTATAGATCCATTAGAACCTTTTCTCTATAAAAGCAGCTCCTAGAAACTTTTGAAATTGGTGTATTAAGGCACTCTAAAGTCCCTAGTGTATCCCAAACTTATCTCACTCATCCTAGACTCTATCCACATGAGATTCATATTCCTTCATTGTGATTCCTCACTTTAATGAGCATTCAAAGCTCCTATTAATGAAGAACATGATCTCTAACCTGTTCTAGAGTATGGAGACCAGACCCATTGGCAAATCCTTAGTCTCCATGATACTCTAGAGCATCCATCAGTTGAATCTCTTAGTAAATCCACTCATAAACTTTGATAGGAGATTTAACCCACTCCCATTACCTTGGTTTCCTAAATAGGAACATCATATGCAAGGTACTTGATCGTGAAGCTGAAATAACAAGAAAACCATAGCATCGTGATTAGGGGAGCATCAGGGAGCTGATTCAAGCACGAGAGAGCAAAGATCAAGCAACCCAAGACAAGCTACAAAAGAGAACTTATTCCGACAAGTGTCATTGTTAAGAGTCTAAAGGTTAACCTCCTTCCTTGTAAAGGATTGAGGCTAAGAGTTTATTATCCTTAAACTCGATTAGGTGTCTAGTGTGGGACCTTGGCTTGCGTGGCCTAAACGTAGATGCCTAGTGTGGGACCTTGGCCTGTGTGGCCTAAACTGTCAGGTTCAGGATTAGGACCTTGGCCTGTGTGGCTTAAATTGTTGCGTTCGAGAGTAGGACCCTTGCTCTTATGTAAAGCATAAATCTTAGGTTCAGGAGTAGGACTCTTGCTCTTGTGTAAAGCATAAATCTTAGGTTCAAGATTAGGACCTTATCTTGTGTGGCCTAAACTGTCAAGTTCGGGATTAGAACCTTGGCCTATGTGGCCTAAACTGTAAGGTTCAGGATTAAGACATCTGCTCTTGTGTGGGGCATAAATTGTAGAGTCCTTGTGTAGGGCTGTAAAGGTTTGAGGTGAATTTGATTTAAAAGCTCCGATAGTGAAATCCGGTATGCTCATGGGTTGAGTGCGTTTTCCGAGAGTGGAGTAGGCACGTAGCCGAACCACTATATATGATCATATTCGGAATTGTTATTTGCGCATTTATTTAATTATGCTTATGTGTCTTGAATATTTAAATATGATGCATGATTAGATGAATGTTTAGGATTGACAGGAATTACATCCCACGCACTCATATACACTATCTTATATAAGCTAGTTACTTAATTTGCATATCTAGTGTAGCCTATGTGATTGGACCCTTTATTGGCCTGGAAGCTTTTAGAGTTATATTGCCCTACTTAGTTTAATTGTAAATTAGTTTAAGTTAGGCAATCAGGATTTTAAATTGGTATAATTTTTAATTGGGGTTGATCACCCCCCTCTAGGACTTAGTCTATATTTTATAGCTCCGCCACATTCTGCACTTAAACGCATTGCAACTCATAACCGCAATTTCAGTTATACGGCCTGAAATAGTTGCTTAGGCAGTGGTATAAAAAGTTTGATTCTTTCATGTTAAGTCAGAAGTTTACTAAGAATGAGTGTGATCACTATGTCTATTACAAGATACTGACTAATGGTGAATTCATCATCCTGGTATTGTATGTTGATGACATGTTGATCTTCAATCATAGCATGTATGAGATCAATGTACTGAAGACTCAGTTATTAAGGACATTTGAGATAAAAAATCTAGGGGTTGCAAGAGAGTTCTCGACATAAATATTCACAGATACAGTTAGAGGAGCAGGCTTTGGTTATCTCAAGTAGAATACATTGAGAATGTATTGATCAAGTATGGAATGAACAAGGCAAAGCCGGTTAGCGTTCCCCACATGGCTCACTTTAGGCTAGCTTCAGAACAATGTCCTAAAACAAATGAAGAAAAGCAGGATATGTCTCATGTATCTTATTCAAATGAAGTTGAAAGTTTGTTGTATGCCATGGTCTGTACAAGATCGGATATTTCACAGGCGGTTCGTGTTGTTAGCAGATTTATATCTAACCCCGGAAACCAACACTGGGAAGTAATGAAATGGCTACTTGATACATTTGAGGTACAAAGGAATACGTCTTAACCTTTGAAAAAATAGGAGTTAAGTTAGTTGGGTATGTGGATTCAGATTACGCAAGCAGCGTGGATTCTAGAAAGTCAACTTCAGCTTACTCATTTGTACTAGCAGGTGGAGCTATCAATTGGATGTCATAGCTTCAATCTATGGTGACTCTTTCCATAACCGAAGCGGAGTATATGGTCGTGACGGAGGCATTTAAGGAAGGTGTTTGATTGAGAGGCATATAAATCAGTTGGGGCTTAAACGGGAGGCCGTGCCGGTTAATTGTGATAGTGAGAGCGATAAGAAAAAAAGTCTCCCATGATCTCTTGAAGAAATCAAACCTTTATTTTGAGTCTAACTCAATTTTTAAACTAGCAATTTCTATTGCCACAGCAAACGACGAACCTCATCATCAATATCGCGGAAAGAAAGACCAATCACCTTCCCTACTTCCATGATTCTATCTTCAACCCTTCTCTTAGCCTCAATTTCCTTCAACTATCAATTTAGCTAAAAACTCGATTTATCATTCACATAATAAACACATTAATGTTCGTCACTATTTTATCTGACAGGTACTTGAGAAAGCAGGCGTGACTTTGGAGAAGATTCTCACCAGCGTGAATCCGACGGACATGCTCACCAAGGTGGTTCCTGCTAAAGGTGGTAGGACCTAACTCGACTCATCGGATCCCACTCGACCCAAACCGAATGCCAAGGTCGGGTTTGGATCAAGTAGACCCACCCGGATCCGAAGCCCGACCGAGTCAAGTTCAGGTCACGTAGCAACTCGATCCGACTCGATCTAGAATCGGGTACTATAAAGTCAATTTTTCTTCTTTTTTTTACCTTTACCCTTCAGCTACCCGAACCCTAATCCTACCGGAGTCGGCACCACACCGAACTCGATCAGAATCTAGGCCAATTAGCAGCCCAGAACCCTATCTTCACCAGTCATCCTTGTTCATTCATCAAGTAGGTTAATTTTATAATTTTTTTCATGTTTTTTCAAGCTCCATTCATCAGGTGTAGGCCGTTGGTGGCCTGCCCTGTCTCGGGACCTCGATCGTGGCCCACCCTAGATCGAGACGGACGCGATTTAGCTACTGAACAAGACAGTGGGTCCTGCCCTGGCTCGCTGGTGGTCTGGCCAATCTCAAGACCTCATTGGCTCGGCTGCTGCTGGTGACCCGCCCTAGCTCGACCTCGCTGGTGGACAGGCCTTCATGGTGGGTCCTGTCCTGGTTCGCCGGTGCTCCGGCCGATCTCGGGACCTCGCTGGCTCGGCTGCAACGTCCCTCCCAAGCTCACTGGTGGTCCAGCCGAGCTAACCCTAACCCTTAACCCTAAACCCTACCCTAATTAAACCAATATCCTAACCCAAACCCTAACCTAAACCCTAAACCCTAAACCTTAAACCTTAAACCTAAATCCTAACCTAAACCCTAAACCTTAAACCTAACCCTAACCCTAAACCCTAAACCTTAAACCTAACCCTAAACCTTAAACCTTAAACCTAACCCTAAACCCTTAACCCTAATACTAACCCTAACCTTAAACACTAAACCCTAAACCCTAACCTTCCCTAACCCTAAACCATAACCCTAAAACCTAAACCCTAAACCCTAATTCCTAAATTGCAAAAGTGTTTAATTTATTTAAAATTTTGAATTGAACAATTAGTAGTTAATTTTTTAGAATTACCATTTACATTGCTTATTGCTTATTTCTTACTAGTTAGCTTAATATGTTTGTATAATTGTATTACATTACTTTTTTGCTTATCTTATTTTTATATATTATATAGTTAGCTTAATATGTATTACATTGCCTTTTTTGCTTAGCTTATTATTATGACTTATGAGTTGTGATTGTGAGTTAAATAACTAGTTGCCCATTTGAGGATTTTTATGTGGTCATACATAGATATAGTGTTATTTTGGTGGCATAGAAATCGCTCAAATTGTCCCATTTTGGACAGTTCAAGGTTAGATGGATAGTATGCTTTCATGTAACCTATTTAAATGTTCATGCCTGACCTACGGTCCATCTCCTCATTTCTCTCTGGATATTTTTCTTCCTTTTCATTTCTAATATCAAATATCTTCACATTGCTTAGATATTTGACATCGAAATGTAACGGAAGATCAACTTATTTGGATATACATGGGGAGATGCTGCCGAATTTTCAGCGTGGGCGTTTAAATGGGAATATAAAAGTATTACAATCTATCCAACCTTGGATGGGTAATTAATTTAGGATTTAATATAACTCTTTTAGCATTAGATTGCTAATGTTAATATGATTTAGTATCTTTCAACTATTAGATGGCTAGTGAGGGTCTTTCCAATACCTTAGGCGGTTTGTCAGTTACATCACCGATGATCTTAGAAGATGAAGGATTAGGTCTAGAAGATGAAGAGGTGCCCATTGATATTAGTACCTCACAGTCACATATTAGGGAAAAAATGAAAAAAAGATTGGTAGTATGGGAATATTTTAAAGAAGTAACCCTGAAGAATGGCAACGTGAAGATATAATACAAGTACTTCAAGAATAAATATGCTAAGAAAGTAGATGAGTCGACCACAACTCTGAAGAAACAAAGTCTGAAGTGTTATAAAAAAGAGAGAACTTAGATCTAAGGGCAACAGACATTTTCATTTACCAAATCTTTAAGGGGTTCATCGTAAGGTACATGGCCATCTACAAGTATGACAAAGAGCAGGTGAATGAGTTAATGGCTAAATTTATTATTACCAATGAAAGACCATTTCAGATGGTAGAGAGTCCTGCTTTTATCGAATTAGATGGATGCCTTAACCCCAGATACGAGAAGATCTCCCGGACAATAATAAAAAAGAGTGTACATGAAGATGTATGAAAGCGAGAAGCTTAAGTTGAATGGACGGTTGGAATCGATTTCCTTAATTAGCCTAACATCATATTTGTGGATGACATCCAATCAACGAAAGGGGTATATGTCACTAACTGCACACTACGTTGATGTTGAATGGAGGTTCTGCAAGAGAATCATAAATTTTCGCTATCTTACGCCTCCTCACACTGGATTGATGATTTTGGACTGCATGTACAAATTTCTTATGGAGTGGGGCATTGAGAAGAAAATTTCCTCAATAACTTTAGACAATGCATCTGCAAATGATAGCGTGATAACAAATTTGGGAACCAATTTAAATACACCGGTGACTTGTATTTTAGTGAAAAAATATGTCATGTTAGGTGTTGTGCCCACATCCTAAACTTGATTATACAAAATGGCCTTAAAACAATTAAGCCAACGATCGAGAACATAAGAGAGAGCGTGAAGTACATATGAAGGTCACATTCATGATTATATACATGGAATGAGATCGTGAAGCGGTTGAACTTGTCATCTCAGAAAATGATAAAGCTGAATGTCATGACACGTTGGAATTAACCTTTTAAAATGTTGGATTCAGCGATAGCTTTCAGAGATGCATTCTCTCACTATGCGGAGCGTGATAGTACATATCTTTGGTTTCCTTCTGAAGATGATTGGTCAAGAGTTGAATTAGTTTGCAAGTTCATTTCGGTTTTTTACAACACAATGAAGAAATTTTCAGAAAGCAAGTATCCAACAACAAATATATTTCTGCTAGAAATTTAGAGGGTAAAATAAGTCTTGCACAGAAGCTATAGTAGACTAGAATTTTTACAATTAATGATCATGGGTATACAGTTAAAGTTTGATAATTATTAGTTGAGTATAGTCTGGTAATGGTTATTATTGTCGTTCTTGATCCTCGATACAAGATTATCATGGTTGTATTCATATCTAATAAGTTGTATGGTGAGAAGAATGCCCCTGAGGTCAATAAGATTCGTGATGCAGTCAATGATTTGTATAATTTATATGTATGCACCGTAAAAGACAAAACTCATCAAGTGGGTTCTAGTTCTGCTTTTGATGAACCGCGAGAAAAAACGGTAGATGTTTTCATGTCTTTCGTGGCAAAGTATGCGACTCAAATGCAGACACCCCAATCAGAACTTGAAAACTATCTCAATGAGCCACTTGAAAAATACAAAGCCAATGAATTTGATGTTTTGGACTGGTGGAAGATGAAATCTCATGATCCACAATACCCTGTGATCTCGTTAATGGCACGAGACATATTATCAGTTCTAATTTCAACTGTGCCTTCAGAATCTGCTTTTAGTACGGAAGTAAGGTAGTGAACAAGTATTGAAGCTCGCTTACACCATAATCAGTTGAAACGTTCCTTTGTACACAGGATTGGCTGCGTTTGATCTGGGTGAAAGGGAACTCTATTGATAAGGAGTTCGAGGAAGAGGAGAGTGACAAGCAAGATGAGACAGTACCTGCAGGATAAGACACTGCCTTTTATTTCTCTTGCATTTGCTTACAAGTTACAACAGGATATTTGTAATTATCTTTTGATGGCTTAAATTGTAATATTTTATGGGTGGATAGATATTTCTCTCTTTTCATTTGTACTATTCAATTAGTTAATATTGCTTAAATCTCATATTATATGGTTAGCTAATTGTGTTCATTCATCACTATAACTTATTTTTTTATGTCGCCTTAACCTAACCAGATATTTTTCTTTTAAAATATACATCTATAGATATGTCATTGGAAGATGATACATCGGTATATATTTGGGATTATGGAGTCCAAGTCTACTCCCAAGATGGAAAGATAAAGTTACAATGCAAGTTATGTAGAAAACAATTTGTAAACAAAATAAATCGGCTGAAATTACATTTGGCTTGTGTCATGCCCCAAACTCGAAAACCAGGCACACAAAATTCTCGATGGCTGAATCCGGTGCTGACAGCCTCTGTAATACCCCATTCTCGGCTCCCAGCGCCTATACGCCAGATTTCGATCCTAGGATCCTACAATGAGGATTTTCCAACGTACATTTATCCCGTAAGAAGCATAACACAAGTTTACTCAAATCACAAAGGCAACATCATCATCACATATCTACTAATATAAATGGTTGAATACAATGCTGAAAGGAAAATACATATGTCAAAATCAAAGCTCCAAGAGACCATTGCACGCTCCATGCTCAACGTTGCTGCAACCTAACGCCACCTACACGCATCTATCGTGCATAAGCTTATAGAAAGCTTAGAGGGTGGTGTAAGTGTGTGCACAAGGTAAGTGCCAAGTATACAATACAGGTCCATAAATCATACGATGTCGAAAATACTGGCAAGTCTATAAATTATACAATATCAGAGTATGCAATGCAAGTAGATTATGCAATGTGGAGACATAGAGAGCCAAATATCAGATACCAAGTCCACGAATACCGTCAACCTTAATCAGGTTATGCAATGCAGAAGCACAGTAAACCAAAGGTTATGTGCTGAGGATGCAATGCAATATGCGATGTGAATGAAATGACAAAGCTGGAGTGTGAAGTCGGGATGATAGTACGTAGTATCGCAGGCTACGGGGTCCACTACAAGGGACTTCTATCCAAACCAGTCTCATACCTAAATTTGGATAGTCAAACTCAATGTGGTAAACTCCTGATCTCAGGTTAGTCACACGCCCTAATCGAAATCCTGACCATTACAAAGGCGCACGTAACAAATAGTTGCACACCACCAGCCTGAGTGGATAGTGAATGAATGAATGAATGAGTATGCAACTCCTGCTCAATAAGTCCATATATTAGTACCGTATATCTCTGGGATCATCACCGGGGTGTAGTACACTCTAAACCAAATTGTCATCCCATCGCAGGCAACCAGGTGAGTGGAAGAGACCTCACTATCCGCCTGGCCAGTAGTCAGCCAATACCTACTCGGCACGTCGAGCACTATTCACTCAACTGTTGAGTAGTCTCCAGGACTAGTCAAAGATCCAACAAAAAAATCCTGAAAATAAGTAACAAATCTTGGACTGGTCGAGAAACTTCTTGGACTAGCCGAGCCAGTACTAAGACTAGTCGAACATAGGCTAAGACTAGTCGAGAAATAGCCTATACACTTATAAAGTGACCCAATTCAAGTATGTAATCAATATGACCTAACCTACGGTCATTCTAGGGCCATTCATACCTTATAAGTGATGTTTGAACATTGAAACATCTTTTACTTTAGTTAATAGTTGATCTTGACATACATGAAGCTTAACATCTTGAAGTATGTTGAAGCTTAAACTTGTAGCACTTTGAAGCTTGATTTTGAAACGCTTTGAAACTTGAACTTGAGATGCTTAACTTGTATTTCATCTTGAGCTTTAAGTACCAAAGTAAAGAACTTTGTCTTGACATGGATGAAGCTTTGAAACCTTTAACTATTGACGCTTAAAAGATTGAACTAACACTTGGTGTTAAACTTGAACTTGAACTTGTATATCTCTTAATCTTACATTTGAAGTTCTTGAGGTAAAGACCTTTGTTCTTGTACATGAGATGCATGATCTTGAATATGTAGATGAGCTACACAAGACATAGATTCCAAGAGGTTTTGGCACTACGCAATTTGACAATCATAGGAGTGAGAAAACATAGCACTTACAATCTCCCCCTTTGTCAAATTTGTGATAAAACATACTTCATTATAATAACATAAGCATAACACGCACAATAAAGATTCATGCACCAGTTATATCCTGGTCAAAGAATCATGCACCAGTTATATCCTGGTCATTATAAACAGGTTAAAGAAACATGCTTCAATACAACAATATTCTCTCAACAATACTCCCCCTTACTTACTCCCCCTTACAAAAAAAAAAAAAATTGTGGTTACCTATCCACAATCCACAATCCACATATCACAACCATGATAAAATTCTCCCCCTTTTTGTTACAATATGACAAAGGAAGGAACTAATAAAAAGATAATGGAAGTAGATAAACAAGGAAGTAAAAGAAGAGTAATGAGGAAGAAGAAAATAAATAAACAAGATAATCAAGATAACTAAATCCAAAAGCAAGCATGTTCAAGCATGTCCAATCCCATAAAACAAGAGAAATTCAAGTAGTTTAAAAGTTATTACATATGTAAAATTCAACTACTAATCTGAACCAGAAGAAGGAGCAGGTATTTGAAGTTCCTTTTTAATGCACCTAAGATATTTGCGTATATATTTAAATTGCATTTCTTGGGACACATACATACCTTCAACCTTCTCCTCAAGTGAGAACAACCGCGCATCATAATCAGAAGGCTGATAATCAAGATCACCAGCAGAATCAGATTCAAGTTCATCAAAAATGTCATCCATATTCACATCATCTGGAGGCAAATCACCTTCTTCTTCATGTGCATCCGTAGCTCCACCAACACCCACCTGGCCTGGGGCCAACTTCAATTTCATCTTGTTAATGTTAGAGTTGTTGAATGGTATTTAGGTAATGGGAGCCTCTCCAATAGGCATAGCCACTAAGCTATGGGTGGCTAACACAGTCATAAGATAAGTAAAAGGTATGTCATTGTGACCTGGGTGGAGATGGAACTGAATAATACTATGACAAATCAAAGACGGAAGACATACAAAGACTCTAAAAAAGACAGAATGGAGAATACGAACCATGAATATAGTAAGTTTACTTTTTGTTACCAGATCGAGGATAAACATTTGAAATGAAAATCCTATGAAGGCTTTTATATTTGGGTAACAGAAACTTAGAGGCGATCGCATTTCTATCTTACATAAATCTCTAGTAAGCATTCGCTTCTCAGTTTCAGAGGGTTTTTCCACTAGAGAACTAATGAGAATACCTTCATCATTAACTGGAAGGTCCATTAAACCAGAAACAAGATGACGATCCACATCAATTGGACCCTCTCTGGTCATAAAAGTAAATGTTAGATTTTCAGTAGAAAAATCAGTAATGCATGCATACATAGCCTGTACAATGGAGCGGTATATAGGCCCACCCCAATGTAATATGTTATCCCATCCTACAGAATGAAGGAGAGGAACAACATCAAACGTAGCCAAATGATCAGCATTGACAGTTCGTTCTACTATCACATTACGCAATTAAATATCCTTTACATAACTAGGATCTTCCTCGGGCGACCGAAGGTGGCACACCGTGATAGGAGCTAAACGAGATGAAGATGGACTACGAGATCCTTTCTTCTTAGTTCTACCTTCCATTTGCAATAAAGAAACTAGGAATAAAGAGATTGTAAAAGAAGCAAAGTGGGTTTTTAGTAAATCAGATTTTTGAGTAGAAAATGCCAAAACCAAACATGAAATAAGAAATAAACCACACAAATGATGAAAAGGAAGTGCAAAGGACTTGAATCTATAAGAAAAATGAAAACAATGCACTAACCATGGAGGAATCGAAGATGGGTTCGACCGGTCGAGGTAGGGCTCATTGGAGAAGAAGACCCAAATGAAGAAAAAGCGATTTTTCCCCGAATAAAAGGACAAACCCGCGATTCACGACTGGTCGAGTACATGCTCGACCGGTCATGCCACGACTGGTCGAGTATGTACTCAAACTCGACTGGTCATGCACCTCACGAAATTTATAATTTTTCATTAATTTTAAAATCTGAAAATTTTCAAAATAAAAATATATGCATTATGATACAAAAAGACATGAATTATCAATTCACATTGCACATGCCAAGATCAAATTTTAATTTTTCAAACCTGCTTTCGTCGAGCGGTTTTGTCAATATGTCAGCTAATTGAGTCTTGGTCGGAATATAATCCAAAGAAATTGTCTTGTCTTCCACTATTTCATGAATATAGTGATATCTAATGCCAATATGCTTGGTTCGTGAATGCTGGATTGGATTTTTAGAGATATTAATTGCGCCTGAATTATCACAAAATAAGACCATAGAATCTTGTGCAATTTCATAATCGCTTAGCATTTTTTTCATTCATACAAGCTGAGTGCATGCATTACCTTCGACAATGTATTCAGCCTCAGCTGTTAAAAGCGATACGGAACTTTGTTTCTTACTTAGACAAGAAACTAAACAGTTCCCTACATAGAAACAACCACCACTAGTTGATTTTTTATCATCAATGTTACCAGCCCAATTAGCATCCGTGTAACCAGCTAATTGCACACTAGTATCATGTGGATACCAGAGACCAAGATTTGCTGAACTAGCGACATATCACATAATTCGCTTAGTAGCAATTAGATGTGACTCTTTAAGATCAGATTGATATCTAGCACAAATACCTATGCTAAAAGCAATATCAGGTCGGCTCGTAGTTAAATAAAGCAAACTACCTATCATACTGCGATACAACTTAGGATCCACACTCTTACCTATAGAGTCCTTTGAGAGTTTTAAAGTAATACTTATTGGAGTATCAAAATTTTTTCCACTCTCAAATCTGAACTTTTTAACTAAGTTCAGAGCATATTTAGTTTGAGAGATAAAGAAACCATCAGGTTGTTGTTTGACTTGTAACCTTAGAAAATAATTTAGTTCTCCAACCATGCTCATTTTAAATTTAGACTTCATAAGATCTGCAAACTCAACAGTCATATTAGCATAGGTAGATCTATAAATAATATCATCAACATAGATTTGTACTATTAGTATGTGATCATTATGTTTCTTTACAAACAATGTTTTATCAACACTTCCCATTATAAAGTTATGACTTAGTAGAAACTTAGTCAACTTTTCATACCATGCCCTGGGAGCTTGTTTCAAACCGTAGAGTGCCTTTTTCAGGTGGTAGACATGATTAGCATGCTTAGGATCTTCAAAACCCATTGGTTGTTCAACATACACTTCTTCATGCAAATCGTCATTCAAGAATGCACTCTTTACATCCATTTGGTGTACTTTGAACTTTCTAAAACAAGCAATGGATATAAATAGTCTGGTTGATTCAAGACGAGCTACTAAGGCAAAGGTCTCATCATAATCGACACCTTTTATTTGAGTGTACCCTTATACAACTAGCCTAGCCTTGTTTCTTATAATATTTTCAAGTTCATCAGACTTATTTTTGAAAATCCATTTTGTTCCAATAATGTGTTTATCTTTTGGTCTTGGAACTAAGTACCACACATCATTTCTTACAAACTGATTGAGCTCTTCTTACATCGCAACAATCCAATTTTCGTCAATAAGCGCTTCTTTTACGTTAGCCGATTCTATCTGAGATGTAAAGCACACGTAGTTACACATATCTTCAAGTTGTCTACGAGTGCATACACCAGTGAGAGGGTTTCCAAGGATTTGATTAGAAGGATGGTCTTTAACTGTCCTCAGTTCAGTATTATCTTGACTTAATGAAGAGTTTGGTTTATCAATTAAAAGAACTTCATCATTTTCTGAACTTGGGACAGGTGTATTCAAGTGATCGTCTATAACCACATTAATGGACTCATGAATTACACTAGTCCTCTTGTTAAGAACCCGATATGCTCGACTATTTAGAGCATACCCTAAAAATATCCCTTCATCACTTTTAGTGTCAAACTTATCCAGATTTTCTCGGTCACGTAAGATGTAGCACTTGCTGCCAAAAACTCGAAAGTTTTTGACAGTAGGCTTCTTATCAAACCACATTTCATAAGCCATTTTTTCATTTGATTTTCTAGTGTAAACTCGGTTAATTATATAACAAGCAGTATTTACGGCTTCGGCCCAAAGATTTTTAGGTAGCTTCTTACTATTTAACATTACATTTGCCATTTCTTAAAACACTCTATTTTTTCTTTCTACTATACCATTTTGTTGAAGTGTTTTGGGTACAGAAAATTCATTTGATATTCCCTGATCACTGCAAAAATTTTCAAAGCTGTTATTTTCAAATTCTGATCCATGATCACTACGTATCTTAGAAACTTAAGACCATTTTTCCGTTTAGATACGTTTAAGTATCCTTTTTACTTCATCGAGAGTTTCTGATTTGTCTCTTAAGAAGACTACCCAAGTGAACTTGGTAAAGTCATCAACAATTACCAGTATGTACTTCTTGCCACCTCGACTCTCCGTTCTAGTTGGTCCAATGAGATCCATGTGAAGAAGCTCAAGTGGTTTAGATGTGGCATTAGAGTTCACCTTTTTGTAAGTACTCCTGATTTGTTTGCTAATATAAGTTACGATAGTGTACATGTCCGAGGCGCTTATGCCATAATTCGGTCTCATCGGTATAGACCATGTAGCACGATAAATTAAATGAGCTTGAATCACAAATAATATAGCAAGTTTCAGAAGTTCTGCGACCAGTTAATATTACAGAACCATTTTTATTTAGAATTTCACAACCTTGGTTAGTAAATTTTACACTATGATTATTATCGCATATCTGATATATGCTTAATAAGTTGTGTTTTAACCCTTCTACATATAAAATTTCTCAAATAGAGAGAGGTTAAAGAGTTGAACCGTACCTTAGCCAACAATTCTACAATTGCTACCATCACCGAATGTGACTGAACCATCAGTCATGTCTTTAAGATTGGTGAACAAACCCTTGTCACCTATCATGTGTCTGGAGCATCCACTGTCTAGGTACCACTTTGAATGGTACGAAGCTTTAAAAGCGGTGTGGGCAACCAAGCAAGTAACCTTAGGAACCCATTTCATTACAGTCTTGGGTTTAGGAATATAGTAGTTGGTCTTCTTAAGTTTGTAGTTGTTATAAGACCGACCCATTGAGTTAGATTTTAAGAGCTCATTAAGTAAATAAACAATTTTCTCAGCTAATGGATTACGATTCTGATTTTTATAGTTGAGGTGGTTGCTTTTAGGTTTTAAAGTTTGAAAAGTCTTAGCATTTTTAGAATAATTTTGATTTAGACTTTTCCCTTTTGAGTTAAAAGACTCTCCTTTCACCAATGTGAGTGGAGTATTCTTATATTTGGGAGGAATACTTTTGTCGTAGCCCAATCCAGATCGATCGCCACATTTTCTGGATCCGAATAAAAGTTTTTCCAACTTAGGATCACCTTGGGCATACCTCCATGTGTCTTTCAAACTCAAAAGTGAAGAGACTTCTAGTTTTAACGTTTCATTTTCAGATTTTAGGTTTTCAACAAGAGAGGTTTTCAAATCTAAATCATATTTAGTTTTTTTAAAACAATCTGAAATGTGTAATTTTTCTAAGACTAGATTATCAAAATTTTCTTTAAGTTTTGAAAACTTTTTTTTTTGAAGTTTTAGTTTTACAACAATTTTGCAACTTTCTTTGTATAAGGCATTATAAGCATCTTAAAGATCTTCTTCATTTTCACGATCATTATTCAGATTTTCTTCACTGGTTGAATCATCGTTATCTGAAAAAGTGAACTTGACTAGAGTCATAAGGGCTTTAACATCATTAGCCAACTCAATTTTAGAATCTTCTGACTTAGAAGAAGCTTCAGAGAAGGAAGATTCACCCATGTAGCCAACATACCTTTCTTTTTCAGTTTGTCCTTTTTAAGACATTTGTTTACTAGATGCCCATATTCATGGCAGTTGTAGCATTGGCTGTCTTTTAAAGATTTTCCAGTTTTAGATCTAGATCTTTTCTTTTCAACAGGTTTTTGAAAATCTATCTTCTTTTTACTTTTGAAAATTTTGTAAAACTTTTTAGCTAAAAGGGTCATATCATCTTCAAAATTTTCTAAATTAAAATTGTTATTTTCTTGAGAAATAATTTTAAAAGATTTAAGGGCAATGGATTTACCTTTAGGAACTTTAAAATTTAACTCATAGGTCTGTAAGGAACCAACTAATTCTTCTACCCTCATATTGTCCGTATCACAAAGTTCTTGGATCGTAGTCACCTTCGAATTGATCCGTTCAGAGAGTGAGCGTAGTATCTTTGCACAGACTTTACCTTTTGGGATTCTATCACCAAGACCCCACATAAAGTTGACAATGTCATTCAATCTTGTATAGAAGTCTATGAAAGTTTCACTTTCTTCCATATGTATTTCCTCAAATTTGGTTGTGAGGATTTGGACTTTAAATTTCTTGACAATTGTTGTTCCCTCGTTTGTCATTTCTAAAATATCTCGGGCTTGCTTTGCAGTATCAGAGGATATAATTCTTTTGAATTCATTCAGTGATATTCGCAAGTAATTGCATTTAAAGCCTTTGCATTGGCACTACTATCACTTTTCTGAAGAGCGGACCAAGAAAAATAAGGTGAGACTTTTATCATTTTAAATCCATCAGTGCCAATTACTTCAGTGGTAGGAGGGGTCCAATTGGTCACTATGGCTTGCCACATGCTCTCATCCATGGATTTAAGAAAATCCTCATTCTGGCTTTCCAATAGGCATAAATGGAGTCATCAAATGGTGGAGGCCTAGTGACTGAAAGGCTATCAAAATTTGACATCTTAAAAAGCTCAGATTGATTAGCTCAGGAAATTAATCCAAAAAATAAAGTGAGCTATTAGGCTCTGATACCACTTGAAAAGGCCGAGCTAAAGTCCTAGAGGGGGGTGAATAGAAGTATGCCAAATTAAAAACTTAAATGCGGAATTAAACAAATATAAATAAAGATAGCACTTAAAACAATCTCACAATGCAGAAATGTAAAGTAACCTCAAATGTACAAGTATTGAGAGGTTGATATAGATGTCGTTCTAAGGACAACCTTACACCAAAAACCAATGGTTTATGGTAGGACAACCTGATTCCTTGAAAGGTCTGTGTATCAAAATCTCAAACCGATGCAGAGGAATAAATAAACAATTAATTAAACTAAGCTATTACAACATTCCCACACTTGCATAAAAAGATTACAACATTCTTCCACAAATGCATAAAAGGAAATTACAACATCCACACAATGTCACAATCAATCATCCACCACAAGACCAGAAATTATAGTGGTTCGCTTGTGTGTACACCAACTGTTTAGAAAAATAGCCACACAACTACTCCACTCCCAATATCCTCACACAGTGGATATTAGCGCTCACTATGCAATAGGTTTTTCAAGGTTCACCTAAAACCTTCACAATTGTGTCTTTCAAGTGGGCTTACACAATTCAAAAAATGCCACACTCTGAGTTTTCTGGATCACCTCAGACAAATCAAAAGAAAGAGATTATTCTCACACAATCTCAAAGAAACCAAAAGAAAGAGATTTATAAAACTGTAAAATACTTATCTGGATATTCTCCTTTGATGAAGCCCGGTAGAACTGATTTGAAGTAGATGTTCAACGTAGATGTTCAATGTCCACACTCACTTATGAAAAGGTTTTAAGTTCTAAATGATTTTTAGATTAAATCACCTTGGGCTTGCTTGATTTGATTTTGATTCCAAGAAAGGGGAAAACAAAAATCCCTTCTTCAAAATATAATTGAAATATAGAATCACAAAATCAAATACAAAAAGCTAATTAAAGAAAATATTAAATGAACACTAAATAGCTTAAGAATATCACTAACTTATCTCTCAGATTGGTGTCTTGATTTTGCTTGAATTGAATGAAAAACTCTAAAAATCGTACTCTATTTATAAGTGCAGAAACTGTTCACTCGACTGGCCTAGAGGACAGCTTGACTGGTCGAAAGACCAACAGACTTTTGAAAATTCGGGTGCGATAAGATAAAACTGTTCCATGACTGGTTGAGTGGCATCCACGATCAGTCAAGTGGCTTGCACGACCAGTCGAACCCTGCTCTCAACTAGTAGTGTGGGACCCATTTTAGTTGCTGGACTTTGAGTCAAGGCTGCTCGACTCGTAAAGCACTATTCACTCGACTGGTCGAGCAGTCTCCAGGACTGGTCGAAGATCCAACAAAAAATCTTAAAAATAAGTGACAAGTCTTGGACTGGTCGAGGAATTTCTTGGACTGGTCGAGCCAGTACTAAGACTAGTCGAACATAGGCTAAGACTAGTCGAGAAATATTCTATACACTTATAAAGTGACCCAATGAAATTATGTAAGAAATATGACCTAACCTACGATCAATTTAGGGTCATTCATACCTTATAAGCGATGTTTGAACATTAAAACATCTTTTGCTTCATTTGATAGTTGATCTTGACATACATGAAGCTTGACATCTTGAAGTATGTTGAAGATTGAACTTGTAGCACTTTGAAGCTTGATTTTGAAATGCTTTGAAGCTTGAACTTGAAATGCTTAACTTGTATTTCATCTTGAGCTTTAAGTATCAAAGTAAAGAACTTTGTCTTGGAATGGATGAATCTTTGAAACCTTTAACTATTGAAGCTTGAAAGATTGAACTAACACTTGGTATTGAACTTGAACTTGAACTTGTATATCTCTTGATCTTGCATTTGAAGTTCTTGAGGTAAAGACCTTTGTTCTTATACATGAGATGCATGATCTTGAATATGTAGATAAGCTACACAAGACACAGATTCCAAAGAGGTTGTGGCACTACACAATTTGACAATCATATGAGCAAGAAAACATAACACTTACACTACCACTATAAATATAATCATCAAACACCTAAGAGATGGGGACAATGCCCACGAATCTCAGCCTCTTACTCCCAAAACGCCTCATCGGCACTATAATGACCCCACTAATCTTTGAATCACGAATTAGAAATGATCGAAAATGGAATACTATGCAGCCTCACAATCTCAACGGTAGAGAGCTATATCAGAAATTTTCTAAATTATTCAAACTCGGGGATCTAACCATTCTAAGTTCTCAACAATCATAGAGTGTAGGGTAGCTATCACCAGATATGTGATGTTATCTTCAGGTATTCCCAAGTTATGCTCTGATACCATCTTCTGTCACGCCCCGAACTCGAAAACTGGGCTCACAAAATTTTTGATCACAGAATCGGTGCCAACAGCCTCCATAGTACCCCATTCTCGGCTCCCAACACCTATACGCCAGATTCCTATCCCGGGATCCTACAATGAGGATTTTCCAACTTACATTTATCCTATAAGAAGCATAACACATGTTTACCCAAATCACAAAGGCAACATCATCATCACATATCCACTAATATAAACTGTTGAATACAATGCTGAAAGGGAAATACATATGTCAAAATCAAAGCTCCAGGAGACCACTGCACACTCCATGCTCAACACTGCTACAACCTAACACCACCTGCACGCACCTATCATGCAAAAGCTGATAAAAATCTTAGAGCGTAGTGTAAGTGTGTGCACAAGGTAAGTGTCAAGTATACAATATAGGTCCATAAATCATACAATGTCAAAAATACTGGCAAGTCTATAAATCATACATTATCAGAGTATGCAATGCAGATAGATTATACAATGTGGAAACATAGAGAGCCAAATATCAGATATTGAGTCCACAAATACCATCAACCTTAATCAGGTTGTGCAATGCAGAAGCACAGTAAAGCAAATGTTATGTGCTGAGACTACAATGCAATATGCGATGTGAATGAAATAACCAAGCTGGAGTATGATGTTGGGATGATAGTACGTAGTATTATAGGCTATGGGGTCCACCATAAGGGACTTCTATCCAAACCAGTCTCATACCTAAATTTGGATAGTTAGACTCAATGTGGTAAACTCCTAATCTTAGGTTAGTCACGTGCCCCAACCGAAATCCTGACATTGCGAAGGCGCACGTAACAAATAGTTGTGCACCACCAGCCCGAGTGGATAGTGAATAAATGAATGAATGAGCATGCAATTCCTACTCAATAGGTTCACATACCAGTACCGAACATCTCCGGGATCATCACCGGGGTCTAGTACACTCCAAACCAGATTGCCACCCCATCGTGCACAACCAGGTGAGTGGAAGAGACCTCACTATCCACCTACCCAGTAGTCAACCAATACCTACCCAGCACGTCGATAGCGAACCCATTTATGAGTTGGTCAAACTCATCCTAGTTTTGCCCACTACGAATTATGCGGATAAGGTCACACTCCCTTCCACCCAACCATGACATAGTGGGAGACCTGGTCTACTGGTATTCGGCACTCGGGTGGTCATGTAATCCACTCAGCTAGACATTGGAGAGTCTCCTAACTAAGGAGGTTTGAGGACTTTTACCCACGGACATCCAAAGTGCCCAGATGCTCGAACCAAACATTTTCGGTGTCCCATCTAGCCATCCATGACAAGCCTGTGGAGGCAATGGCCCTGATGTCGTTAGGGCATACAGTAAATCACAACACACAATGCATGAGTCATACAATCCAATCATGCATCAATCCTGCGCATACCGTGCGCTCATGTTAGACAATCTCCCCCTATTAGGGAGTCTCATAACAACCTGTCCAATGACATATGCAATGGTCAACCATAATAAACATACAAATGATGCGTATGGGCATGTACATGATGTTATGTTATCACATACTCATAATTGGTATCGACAATCGGCACCGATAATTGGCATTAATAGTCGGCCTATACAATCGGCCTGATAATCGACCTTAACAATCGGTCTCGGCAATCGGAATCAGCCTCGACAATCAGAATGGGCCTCGATAATTAGAATCAGCCTCGATAATCGAAATCAGCCTCGACAATCGGAATCGGCCATGACAATCAGCCTCAATAATCTGAATCGGCTTCGACAATCTGAATCGGCATCGATAATCAGAATTGGCCTCGACAATCAGAATCGGCCTCGACAATCGGAATCGGCGTTAATAATCAGACACGACAATCGAAATTAGCCTCAATAATCAGAATCGATAATCGTCCTAACAAAGGGCCTAGGGGAAGGTCACAATGTGGACATCTAACCATCATTGCCCATCAATGTGGACATTTAACCAACATTGTTCCCAAGGAGTGGCCCACATAAAGCCAAACATATAACGGGCTTATGGCCTCACCCAATGGCCTAATATACATCACCATGGGCCTCACTCATGGGTTTCATATACATACATCGGGCCTCACTCATGGGCCACATATACATCATAATGGGCCGAATCACATGGGCTACATATACATCGTATCGGGCCTCATCACATCACAATGGGCCTAATTGTATTGGTCGAAAATCTATCACAATGGGCCACAACCCATGGGCTTCAAATACACAATAGGTGGGCCCTACACATGGGCCTTAATACATCATAAGTGGGCCTCAAATATACATCACAGGTGGGATTTCCATGTGAACGGTATAAATATACACACATCTCAAGGTGAGCCCCACCCGTTCCACATATGGACAGAGTGAATATAGAATATATACATCAAGGTGGGCCCTGCACACTGCAGGTGAGCCTGCAGATGAACAACCTACATGAAACACATACATCACGGTGTGCCTGGCATGACAGCACCGCCCAAACACTGAACAGCCAATCAGCACCGTCCAGCACAATCTGGACGGTGTGGATGAAATAAATACATCACGCTGGCGACCAGAGGTTTGAATCTGCCTTAGTTTTAGTCTCAAACCTTGAAACAAGTTGCCAAATGGATGGACGGTTTGGATGGAACACATCCATCATGGGAGGTGGGTCCCACCAGCAAAAGCAGATGGACAGCGAGATGCAAAACATACAACATGGTGCGTCCCACGCACACCGTCCAGGGACGGACGGTGTGGATATAAAACATATACATTACAGTGGGGGCCACACCATCTGGACAGATGACAGAGTGGATATACAATTCATACACCAAGGTGGATTCCATTCCATACATACAGCACGTGTGGGATGGCCTCACATGAGCTGAAAACAGATGGATGGTGTGTGTGAAACACATACATCACCATGGGGTCCACTGTCCTGGACAAGGACGAAGTGGATATAGAACAAATACATCATGGTGAGTCCCACGTAGGGCCCATCATACAATATTATATGATATAATATATATATATATGTGTGCGTGTGTTATTTATTATTATTTTTGTTTGAAAAGGGGGTCCAACGGCCAGACCCTGACGCTAGACGGACGGCGTGTATTAGAATACATTCATCAAGGTGGGCCCAGCCCCACACGTGTGGCACGTGTGGGTGGGTCCCACGAATGTCATAAGATAGTCTCTTCAACTGGCTGGCTGGTATGGACTTAACGCATACCATGAGTGCGTCCATAAGACTGTCCAAGTACGGACGGCCTGGATATACATTACATGATAGGTGGGCCCCACCCTCGCACGTATTACACGTGTGGGATGGGCCCCACACGAGCCAAGTGGACGGACGGTGTAACACATCTCTTACTGGTGTTAATCCAGCAGCTTAAATAGCTGCTGAACGATGTGGATCTTCATGGATGGGGTGGGTCCACACGTGTGGGACCCACCATAATATCAAGCCGATATCTGTGTTTTCCTTCATGCAGGTCTGTCCGTGAGTGGGCGGACAAGGAGTCTGTTGGACAGTGAGTCCAGTAGCAGGGTGGGGCCGGCTCGCTGGACGGACGGCGTGGATCAAGTGGGCCATGCAATCATCATCATCAAGATCAAAGAAAGAGGGAGAGAGAGAGGGAGAGGCGATGTAGTGGAGGGACCCCACCACTATAGGCCCCTCATATGATTATAACATATACATCAAATTAGCTCCCATCACAAGTGGGCCATCAAATTAAAAATCAACATAGATCACCAACTGATTTCGCTCCTTCTTGGCTCCTTGATCTTTCAACCTCCTAAGCTCTCTCTTTAATGGTGGATGATGGATTTTTAAGGGCTAGGATGAGAGATGAGAAGGGTAGGAAGTGGGCCACACTTGCTTTCCTCTTAAAAGCTTGGACATCCACCCTAAGGAGTTGCTTGAAAATGGAGTGTGAAATGAGAGAGAGAGAGAGAGAGAAGTGATGTGTATGATATGAGAGGTATAGTGCTTGTTGACTTGTTGGTAACAAAGGAATGGGATGAGTAAGGGTGTTGTTGACTTTGGGTGAGAGAGGGATGGGTAGGGTATGGGTTAGTGTACTTGACTTGTGATTGATGTGTACTTGATTAATTGATGTGACGGGTTGTAAAGATTCTCTCGGAATTCGCACGCGAGGTGTTTTCCTCGAACTGAACTCGGGCTTACATCTCCTGGCTCAAGTATCGCCTCAGCCCGCAAGATGCGGCGTTGGCGCAGTCGCAATGATACAAGTCTCGGGCCAAGCTGACTCAGATCGACAGGATGCAATTCAGGGTCACGTGCAACTGCCGATTACACGTCGTGGGTTGCCGAAATTTGATCGGGAGGACCGTGGAAGCCTATGGAACGGTATGGTCTAGGATACGGGCCTAACAGCTCTCCCCTCCTAATAAAAATTTCATCCTCGAAATTTAAACCACAACACAACCATTACAGAGCTCACAAAGGGAGGGAAATCCTACCACTATAAATATAATCATCAAACACCTAAGAGATGGGGACAATGCCCACGAATCTCAGCCTCTTGCTCCCAAAATGCCTTAGCGGCACTACAATGACCCCACTAATCTTTGAATCCCGAATCAGAAATGATCGAAAATGGAATACTATACAACCTCACAATCTCAATGGTAGGGAACTATATCAGAAAATTTCTAAATTATTCAAACTCGGGGATCTAACCATTCCAAATTTTCAACAATTATAAAATGTATGGTAGCTATCAGTAGATACGTGATGTTATCTTCAGGTATTCTGAATTTATTCTCTGATACCATCTTATATCATGCCCCTAACTCAAAAATCAAGCTCACAAAATATCCAATTGCCGAATCCAGTGCCGACAGCCTCTGTAGTACCCCATTCTCGCTCTCAGCGCCTTTACGCCAGATTCCGATCCTGGGAACCTTCAAGGAGAATTTTCCAACGTACATTTATCCCATAAGATGCATAACACAAGTTTACCAAAATCACAAAGGCAACATCACATCACATATCCACTAATTTGAATGGTTGAATACAATGCTGAAAGGGAAATATATGTGTCAAAATCAAAGCTCCAGGAGACCACTGCATGCTCCATGCTCAACGCTGCTGTAACCTAACGCCACATGCACGCATCTATCGTGCATAAGCTTATAGAAAGCTTAGAGGGTGGCGTAAGTGTGTGCACAAGGTAAGTGTCAAGTATACAATACAGGTCCATAAATCATACAATGTCAAAAATACTGGCAAGTCTATAAATCATATAATATCAGAGTATGCAACGCAGATAGATTATACGATGCAGAGACATAGAGAGCCAAATATTAGATACTGAGTCCACGAATACCATCAACCTTAATCAGGTTATGCAATGCAGAAGCACAGTAAACCAAATGTTATGTGCTGAGGATGCAATACAATATTTGATGCGAATGAAATGACCAAGCTAGAGTGTGAAGTCGAGATGATAGTAAATAGTATTACAGGCTATGGGGTCCACCATAAGGGACTTCTATCCAAACTAGTCCCATACCTAAATTTGGATAGTCATACTCAATGTGGTAAACTCCTCATCTCAGGTTAATCATGTGCCCCTACCGAAATCATTACCATTGCGAAGGCGCACGTAACAAATAGTTGCACACCACCAGCCCGAGTGGATAGTAAATGAATGAGTATGCAACTCCTGCTCAATAAGTCTACATACCAGTATCGTACATCTCTGGGATCATCACCGGGGTGTAATACACTCCAAACCAAATTGTCACCCCATCGCGCGCAACCAGATGAGTGGAAGAGACCTCACTATCCGCCTGGCTAGTAGTCAGCCAATACGTACCTGTCACATCGATAGCGGACCCATTTATGAGTTGGTTAAACTCAGCCTAATTTTGTTCACTACGAATCGGGCGAATAAGGCCACACCCCCTTCCAACCGACCATGACACAGTGGAAGACGTGGCCTACTGGTATTCGGCACTCGGGCGGTCATGTAATCCACTTGGTCTAGACGCTGGAGCATCTCCTGGCCATGGAGGTTTAGGGACTTTCACCCACGGACATCCAAAGTGCCTAGATGCTCGAACCAAATATTTTCGGGGACATCTAGCCATCCACGACATGTCTGTGGAGACTACGGCACTGATTTCGTTAGGGCATACAGTAATAACAACACATAATGCATGAGTCATACAATCAAATCATGCATCAATCTTGCGCATACCATGCGCTCATGTAAGACAATCTCCACTTATTAGGGAGTCTCATAACAACCTACCCAATGACATATGCGATAGTCAACCACATCTCATAATAAACATACAGATGATACATATGGGTATGTAAATGATGTTATGCTGTCACATACTCATAATCGGTATTGACAATCGGCACCGATAATCGGCATCGATAATTGGCCTATACAATCGGCTTGATAATCGGTCTCGACAATTAGAATCGTCCTCGATAATCAATTTCGACAATTGGAATCAGCCTCGATAATCATAATCGGCCTCGATAATCAGAATCAGCCTCGACAATCAGAATCGGCCTCGACAATCGGCCTTAATAATCGAAATTGGCCTCGATAATCTGAATCGGCCTCAACAATCGGAATCGGCCTCGATAATCGAAATCAGCCTCAACAATCAGAATCGATCTCGACAATCGGCCACGACGATTGGAATCGACCTAACAAAGGGCCTAAGGGAAGGTCACAATGTAGACATTTAACCATCATTGCCCATTAATGTGGACATTTAACCAACATTGCTCCCAAGGAGTGACCCACATAGAGCCAAACATATAGTGGCCCCATGGCCTCACCCAAGGGCCTAACTCATGGGTTTCATATACATACGTCGAGCCTCATTCATGGGTCACATATACATCATAATCGGACAAATCACATGGGCTACATATACATCATATCGGGCCTCATCACATCACAATGGGTCTAATCGTATGGGTCAGAAATATATCACACTGGGCCAGAAATACATCACAATGGGCCATGACCCATGGGCTTCAAATCCACAATAGGTGGGCCCTACACATGGGCCTCAATACATCACAAGTGGGCCTCAAATATACATCACAGGTGGGATTTCCATGTGAATGGTATGAATATACACACATCTTAAGGTGGGCCCCACCTGTCCGGCATATGGACGGAGTGAATATAGAATATATACATCAAGGTGGGCCCTGCATGCTGCAAGTGGGCCCGCAGATGAACGGCCTGCATGAAAAACATACATCACAGTGTGCCTGGCATGACAGCACCACCCAAACATTGAACGACTAATCAGCACCATCCAAACATTGGACAGCACCGTCCAAACACTGTGCAGCACCGTTTAGGCACAATCTAGACAGTATGGATGAAATAAATACATCATGGTGGTGTCCACGTGGTGGCCCGCCAGAGGTTTGAATCTGCCTTAGTTTTAGTCTCAAACCTTAAAACGAGTTGCTAAATGGACAGATGGTTTGGATGGAACACATCCATCATGGGAGGTGGGTCCCACCAGCAGAAACGGATGGACGGCGGGATACAAAACATACAGCATGTTGCGTCCCATGCACACCGTCCAGGATAAACGATGTGGATATAAACATATACATTACAGTTGGGGCCACACCATCTGGATAGATGGCAGAGTGGATATACAATTCATACACCAAGGTGGGTCCCATTCCACACAGACAGCACATGTGGGATGGCCCCACATGAGCTGAAAATAGATGGACGATGTTTGTGAAACACATCACTGTGGGGTCCACGTCCTGGACAAGGACGGAGTGGATATAGAACAAATACATCATGGTGGGTCCCACGCAGGGCCCATCATACAATATTATATGATATAATATATATATATATATATTATTTTTGTTTGAAAAGGGGGTCCAACGTCCAGGCCTAGACACTAGACGGATGGTGTGTATTAGAATACATTCATCAAGGTGGGCCCACCCCACACGTGTGGCACGTGTGGGTGGGTCCCATGAATGTCATAAGACAGTCTCTTCAACTGGCTGGATGGTATGGATTTAACGCATACCATGAGTGCATCCAGAGGACTGTCCAGGTACAGACGGCCTGGATATACATTACATGATAAGTGGGCCCCACCCCCTCACGTATTGAACGTGTGGGATGGGCCCCACACGAGCCACGTGGACAGACGGTGTAACACACCTCTTGCTGGTGTTAATCCAGCAGTTTAAATAGCTGCTGACGGTGTGGATCTTCATGGATGGGGTGGGTCCACACATGCGGGACCCACCATAATATCAAGCTGATATCTATGTTTTCCTTCATGCAAGTCTGTCCGTGAGTGGGCGGACAAGGAGTCTGCTGGACAGTGAGTCTAGTAGCAGGGTGGGGCCAGCTCGCTGGACGGATGGCGTGGATTAAGTGGGCCATGCGATCATCATCATCAAGATCAAAAGAGAGAGAGAGAGAGGGAGAGATGGTGTAGTGGAGGGACCCCGCCACTATAGGCCCCTCATATGATTACAACATATACATCAAATTAGGTCCCATCACAAGTGGGCCATCAAATTAAAAATCAACATAGATCACCCATCGATTTCACTCCTTCTTGGTTCATTGATCTTCCAAGCTCCTAAGCTCTCTCTTTGATGGTGGTGATGAATTTTTAAGGGCTAGGATGAGAGATGAGAATGGTAAGAAGTAGGCCACACTTGCTCTCCTCTTGGAAAGCTTGGACGTACACCTTAGGGAGTTGCTTAAAAATGGAGTGTGAAATGAGAGAGAGAGAGAGAAGTGATGTGTATGACATGGGAGGTATGGTGCTTGTTGACTTGTTAGTAAGAAAGGAATGGGATGAGTAAGGGTGTTATTGACTTTAGGTGAGGGAGGGATGGGTTGGGTATGGGTCAGTGTACTTGACTTGTGATTGATGTGTACTTAATTGATTGTTGTGATGGGTTGTAGAAATTCTCTCAGAATTCACACGCGCGGTGTTTTCCTTGAATTGAATGCAGGCCCACATCTCCTGGCCCGGATATCGCCTCAGCGTGCGAGACGCGGTGACGGCGCGGTCGCAATGATAAAAGTCTCGTGCCGAGCCGACTCAGATCGACAGGATGCAACTCAAGGTCACCTGCAACTACCGATTACAGGTCGCAGGTCACCGAAATCCGACCGGGAGGACTGCGAAAGCCTACGGAACGGTACAGTCTGGGATACAGGCCTGACAGCTTGTCGGGGAGGAGACGCTGCACCATGTAATAAAGCTCTTCAGGAAGTCCGGGATTTATTTCAAGCCATTCTCGACACAAATACAAAGAATTTCTACTCCTATCCCCCTACAATTATAACCAATACAACCAGCCACATAATATATAGAAGTAGACCTATTATAAATAAAGAAGGGTTAAGCAAAGGAACTGCCTCCGGGCCCTCCACAGTTAGTAGAGAAGAAGAATAATAGAGAATTTTAAGGGAAAAAGAAGAATAAGATTATAAAGAGGCCGTAAAAGAAAGCTTGAAAATGGCATACAGGACCAAACAACAACATCCACCCCTTCTGACACAACATGATGTTGAAGCAAGCACGAGTAAATCATCAAATTTCTTACAAGTCTCGCAGCATTTTATAGGCAATTAGGAATTCCGTACAAATCGGATCATAAAAAGCAGCTGAAAAAACCTGTTCAATCTATGAATGAGGACGATGGGAAGATATTTCCACTATCCGATTCAGCAGAGGTGAACGACCATCTTTTGGATACCTCTTTTAACACCCCGCATCCTGATATGCGAGTGTTACCATTAAAAACTGTGATAGCATGACCATAAGCCTAATGCTAAACAAAACATGACTTGAACTAAGACAAAAAGAAAACTAAATGCTCACACATGACAACACACACTAACCAGGCCAAATAACTAAGCCTGAACATACTTATCACCCTAGATCCCTTTTTCAACCGTTGAAAATAAATCTTAGAGGAATTCGACCCTCAGAATTCCCAGGAAAACCCAAATGACGCTTCAACCACAACTCGGGGATCTTCCACGGCATTTGATCGTCCGGGTTGATGGCCAAACATCTAGTGTATGACCACCAAGAATGGACGGCTTGGATCGCAAATTCCTAGCACGATGGGGTCCACACAAAATGCATGTGCACTATGAGTGCGAGTGCAAGACGTGCACTGGACGTCCAGGGCTGTCAAAACACCGCTGACCCGACAAGTTAGAGAAAAAGAGAGATCTCCCATTCTTCGGCCACCAACGATCGGGACCGGGCAGCACCGTTCGAGCAAACTGTGGCCCACCTCTGGCCACCATCCATAAGATCCATACCGTCCATCGGTCTTGCACCCTCAGGACGACCGCAACCACAACAGCTAATCTGGCCCATGCAATCATGCATGTGCATAGGTAAAGGACGGCAGGGAAATATCCCCCTGTGAGCGTATTGTAGCCCACTTCAAGCCACCCTTCAGAAAATTCGAACCGTCCATTGGTTTAAATAGTTTCGGACGACCAGTTCTATATCGGTCATTCAACCCATGCATGTGTACATGCGTGCGAGCAATGGACGATCTCGAATGCACGGCTGCACACCTCAGAAAAGAGCCGTTATGAGGCCCTCCACATCAGTGATCCACTTCCACAGCCCTCCTTTGATCTAGCCGTCGAATAGGGTAGGAATTCGCATCTTCCATTCGTTGCCAAAAACAGCCAGGCAGTTGCTTATAGCAACGGTCGGCACTGGAAACACTTCCCAATTGGGAAATCATATCTGACTTGATCCAAGCCCTCTGTCAGGCTACATGGAATGATCTCCACCGTTTCCTTAGTGCAGCAGCAGGTAGCGAGCGTAGGGATTCTCTTCTCACGAGAAAACCACATGAGGCGAAAGATCTCATGCGGTGTGGTGAAGCCGCCAATGAAAAAACTCAAAAAATGGACCCCACTGTGATCAAGGGTCCCATCTGATCCGTTTAAATGGATCAGATCATGGGAATATACCGTAGACAAAAACTTGTCATTGCCACCCTCATCATCTTCCCCGTATACACATGGGACCCACCATCAGAGCATGGGCCCTACTACAAGTAAAAAACTGCTTTCTGGTGGGCCATGGCAATAGAAGCCCACCCCCAGGGTCAGATGGACCCCATGCACAACAGCTTTTCAAAGATAGCCGTTTCAAGGGCCGTTTCATCTCAACCGTTGGCAGGTTCGTGCGGGCTCTCCCTCTCGGCTATAAAAATCGTTGGGGTGCCTTGGGTTTCACACCAAAGAGAGAGAACAATAGAGAAAGAGAGAGAGAGAGAGAGGGAAAGAGAGTGAGAATTGTGGGTGTAAGCCTGGTGTCGCACTGCATCGAGTCGAGCCATTCGAATCGGATCGAATCAGGTCAGTGCAGCTCGTAGTCACCATTAAGAGAGAGTAAAGGAGAGAAACACAGAGAGTGGCAGTGAGGTTGTGAGAAAGAAGAAAACCAGGAAGAAGAGAGGAAGGATTGGTGCAAGCTTGGTGCTACACTATGTCACCCGGCTCTCCCAAACTGAATTTAACCAATGCGATCCAGCAGCATTTCTGAGCGTAAGAAGGAGCTAGGTAACATCAAACACCCCACCTCCATTATCCACTTCGATTTTCAGTTACAACAGGGTCGTAGGCACATTTAATCAGACCATGTAAGGGCTGAGTTTGGGCCGAAACCAGGCCAGGTAATGGCTGCAGTATGGGTTGTTACCTAGGCTGAATGAGATAGTCAGAAAGGCCGTGATTTGACTTGAAGTTGAATGAGGTCTATAGTTGGGCCTTGAATTGAAACAAAAACTAGCCTTCAACGGGGCCGAAAATGGCTTCCCGTCAAACGGTGGAAATCAGGCTGGGGACGACCACATTTTGGGTCATGTAGCTGGACCTTAATCATCCCTCAGCTGGGCCAACAATGACCACATTTTGGCCTGTAGGGTGGACTGAAAATAAGGGCTGGAAGAAGTGTTGAGGCCAAACAGTGTGCTGGGCTGAAACTAACCCATGTTTGGGTTAAAATCAGCCTCAAAAAAGGGGGCTGAAATCAGGCCTAGTTTTAGCTGGAAGGTGGGCCAAGATCAGGGCCAAGATCGGCCTTAGGTGTGGGCTGAAACTAGCCCACAGTTTGGGCTGGGGCTGGGGTCCATCCAAAAAGTGGGCTAGACCAGTCCTTCTATGGGACTGTGTGCTTGGTTGAAAACCGGCCAGTAAAGGGGACCGAGAGCTGGGCTCAAAGCAGCGTCCAAGATTGGGCCAGACTCTGGGTCATGGAGTGGGCCGAGTGCGGCCTTAGGTTGGGTCTAGAACCTGGGCCAAGTGAAGCCCACGACCTGGGTTGTGGTCTGGACCAAGCCCAACCACAAACAGGGGTCACGCCCAGTCCAAGTCTTCGTGGGCCTCACCATGTGTTGCAGTGGGCCGCACCTGGGATGCAATCCTGTGGGCCCCATCTCAATGGGCCGCACCAAAGATTAAAATCCTAGTGAGCCTCACTACATTGCTGGTCTAGCCCTATTCCATTTGGGCCACCTGAATGGGCCATATTCTCTCTAACCAGATGGTTTTAACAGTGGAAGTACTAGACTGGGGCTACAACTCCTATATGTTCTTAGTTTAACTCAAGCCAAGCTATTTTCTTATGATCGTTGATGGGATTCAAGCTGGATCCATTTTTAAGATGGTTCTTCATTTTGCATTCAGTGCTTGGTTATGCTAGCCGAAAGAATCAGTTTCTGTCGTAAGCTATTACCTTGTGTATATGATTCAAGAATTGAGCAAACAATCCTGTCATGGAACTCTTGCCAGATGAAGTTTTGACGCTGGATCAGATGGCTTAATATTGCATCATTATTAGAAAATTTTGATTCATCTCATTCTCCACCACATTAATGAGCAATCTTCATTTATCTTGCAAGCCCCTCTATGAATGGATCAGGGCTGATCAGCCAAATCTCATGGGGCCTAGGCCTTTGGGGGACCTCGATGTTGCAACTTAGCCTGGGCCAAACCAGGCCCGACTCAGACCTTGATTGGTGGGCCAAAACTCGCCTAGTTCACATGAGATAGGGGCTCTTACAAACCTTCCCATTAGTGGTCTTTGGAAACATAAGCTAACACAAACTCTTGGGTTGGAAATGACTTTAGGAAACCAATTTTACGGCATTGGACCGTTAGCTAGCTTTAGAAAACCGAATGAAGAAAGGAGCTATAACCCTTCAAGTGAGGATTCTACCCCTTGAGCTTTCCTCTTCCATGTTAACTCATGTATTAGTCCAACTCTAATTTTACCTAATAATTAATGACTCTGCTTTTATGGCTATTTGCGATAGTATTAAAATTAATTACATGCTTAATATCTATTTTGTGGAAACCTATATATGTAGTATGCCAAATTTTGCTTGAAGGATAATTATATAATACATGCTTATAAACCTTGGACTACGATACCTATTAAAAAGTCTTTCTAAATTGGCTGCTTGCAAATTCAGATAATAATGATTGGAATTAATCATGCATATATGACACTCCTATTTTTGAATGGACTAACTGTTGGAAAGGTCCATTTCTCTTATTCGGATGAGCTGACTGTTTGAAAGGCCCACTATCTTACTTGAGAGGGTCGACTGTTTGAAAGACCCATTCCTTCGCAAGTTGAATGAGTTGACTGTTTGAAAGACTTATTCTCTCGCATAAATGGACTGACTATTTGAAAGGTTCATTCCCTTGTATGGGATGAGCTGATTGTTTGAAAGGCTCATCCCCTAACATGAATGAGCCGATTGTTTGAAAAGCCCATTCTCCTGTTTAATGGGCCGACTATTTGAAAGGCCCATCCACTTGGCCAACTGGATGTGCATCCCCAGTTGGTGTGCACTCATGCATCCATGCATTTAAACAAGTTATCATGAAATGTTTTGTATGTTTTGCTATCTGGAACAATGCTTGGTTAATGCGGTGGTGTAAAATCTTGAGGGGAGTTTCCACTGAGATGGTCACTCATCCATTGAATATATAACCGTACAGATAATGCAAGCATAAATGAGGGTACGAATGGGGCGGAGTTAGATGCAGTTTCCCCGGGATTTGGAGAAGACTATTATGAAGAGGAGCCCCGTCAGGACGCAGCGGAGTTTTATAGGCTAAACTAATTGTTACTTTTATTTCCTTCCTAGTTAGTAACTCTTGAAACATTTTAAAATTTGAAGTTTTGTAATTGGGCCCCAGCTGAGTGGCACAGAATATTATAACCATCTTGGTTAAATTTATGCCATACTTGACTTCCGCTATTTGCACTTTGATCTTTATTAGTTGCCATTAATATTCTGTTAACTCCTGGGTTTTCAGGATATGAGTCGTGTACTATAGTTCTGAAAACTGGGGCGTTACACCTCTAACTCGGAGTCGGCCTAGAATTTGAGTGCAGTTGAAGTCGTAAAAAGAGAACCAAATGATGATTCTGTCAATGATGGTGGAGGTGGAGGAGGGGGTTACTATTACGGACAAGGTTCATCTAGTTACACACCACAAAGGCATTCATCATACAGAAGTTATTGAATGTACGAAAGTTTTATTTGTCCGTATGTGCATGTTAAGTTTATTTACTTTTGATTATGGACAGAGTTTATTTACTTTGTTCTTTTTATAGGCGTAATTTATTTACTTTGGAAGTTGGATCTGTGATATTTTAACAGTTGAATGACCTAGCTAAATGGGCCAACGTATTGATATCATGCGTCTCACCATGGATGATGCTTCATGAAATCTTCCAAATTGAAAGATTTTACCTTGGATCTCCCAAATAACAATTGAATGACCCATTGCGTGCCAAGTGTGCAGATGTGTGATTGTTTTAGTTAAAGCTCTGTATATTTGTACGTGTACCACTATCAATTTCCAAGTGCCCAATCCGACCTCAATAAGAGTACAGGACCCAACTATCCAGCCCAACATTTCGAACCCTAACCCCACCTAAATTCATTTTTATTCAACCCACTATAAGATTCAAGCACTTATTATTTCATTCATTGTTTAATTGATTTTATTTCTCTCAAATATATTTTAAATATGTAAAATTAGTTATTTATTAACTTAGAAAAGTTGCCCTTAATTTCTTCTTTTTAAAAAAAAATCATTTTTTTATTTTTTTATTTTTTTAAAAAAATAATTTAAAACAAAAGACTCCATCTGAATCGTACCCAACTCAATCCGACTTGTTTTCCCTGACCAAATCGGACTCGGTTCGGGTCAGGCCAGCCAAGAATCGGTTCGGATCGAGTCAACCCTGCTGGACTTGGTCCCGAGTTGGATCGAGTTCGGTCAGGTAGTTGGCAAACCGGATCGAGTCGAGTTGGACCTAACTCGATCCGACTCAACTCGATGTCCACCTCTAGTTTCCATAGAGAAGTTCAAGTTTTGTGTAACTTCTCTGGGCTTGGCGAAAGCATAAGAAGAGGACGAAGTGTACAAAAGAAACAATAATGGAGCTATGATACAAGGCAAAGACAAGAGAAGAGGTCAAGAAGCTACGTGATTGAAGATTAAAGACATAATGGAGATTATTGTTTCCGATTTTGATTGTGATTCCTCCTAAGGCTATATATAAGGGTGTAATGGGGATTGGGGAGTATTACAAAGCTTTTCCAATTCATTCTAGGGTTTTAACGGTGTAGCTTTTTTTTTTTTTTTTACACATGCACCAGCCACACACCAACGCACGCCATAGTGGGATTTCACCACCTATGGGTTAGCTTGAGGTTGATTTGAGGTTGTTCGGATCGAATATTCTCTAAGGGGGCGTTTGGCGCAGGGTATTAGACGGGATTAGGAGGGATAGAATTGCATTGGGTCCCGTGCAATTCCATCGAGCATTTGGAGAGGATGGGATTAGGTGGGACGGAATTGCATTTAGTCCCATGGAATTGCATTTGATCCCATGCTGGATTTCTGTGGAATTTGAAATCCACTACACATGTGGGCCCCACATTGATGCATGTGTTTATCCATGACGTTCATCCATGTACACAGTTTACACGCAACATTATGGTTATACATGTGTACAAGTGAGCGACATTTGTTGCGAATTTGGTCCGCTGATTACAATTCGATGGTCCACCAAACATGATTTTGCTTAATCCAGTGTTTTCCTATAGCAAAAAATTTATCCCAAACATGGGGTTGGATGGCTACAATACCATGGTATTTCCAGACATGCAATCATTGAGCAATAATGATGTTAATCCCATCTAATACCATTCGATTCCACGAAGCAAACACGCCCTAAAGTCTTGTAATTTCTACTTTTATAGTGATTATATGTCACCTTATGCCATGGGTTTTTCCCGCAAGGATTTTTTCACATTAAAATCGTTGTGTTCTATTTGTGCTTACTTGGTGCGATTGGATTACTTTACTTGATCCATTTCTATGTGCTTCTGCGGTCCCCCAACAATAATGCACGTGATGTACATAATGCAAAAGACATGCGGCACGCACATGTTATACAGAATATGCCCATACTTATACACATATGGAAGCCATGATGCGTTTGAGGTAAATGCTATGTGATGCTTGTGATGTGAATAATTTTTATCATATGGTTGTACTTAGTTACATTTATCTCCCAAAAAAAAAAAAAAATTTACCATGATTAAATTATTCTAATCATCTAACCAATGGCAAAAAAAAAAAAAAAAAAAAAAAAAAAAAAAAGAAGAAGAAAATTTTATATTAATTGTAGAGAAAAAGGTCTAATCATCAATCTCGACAGCCTCTAAACTCTCAAGACTTACTTTGATCCGATAAGACGAACTCTATCTATTCTTTGTCATTGATTTGTCCAATTGAAATGATATTTAAAAAAATCAATAGCGACATTGGACCAATCTGCAAATGGTCCAATCTGAATGATGCTAAAGATGAACGGTTATCGCACCCGTGCAGACAATAAATAGGTTTGCGTTTAAAATCTGGAGCATGAGCGGACTTGGGTTTAAGCATTCAACTGAATAACTAAATGGGTCAGGTCTAGAACCTCTCAAAGTTAACCTAATCTGGACCTATTTTTCAAATGGATCCGCTTAGGCCACGCTGGAATGGACACGACCCACACCCAAAAGTAGTAATTAATTACAATTAGTTAGGAAAGTCTAAAATTTTGATTAACTAATTAATACTAATTAGGGTAACTGGGAAATTAAGAACCTTTAAATGTGATCCATTTTTTTTTATACTAAATCTATTCTATAAACACTATGTTCATGGATTCTTTTTAACCATTGTGTGGGATATGTTTATTGAGCCAAAAGCGCAGCCGTGCAAACTTTTTCAGAACCCATCACACGTGATGCGTTTCCAAAATCTGAACGGTCCACGTGATGCAGCACTCCATGAAACCGCAAGATCCCAACTTTTACTTTGATCTAAACTAGGGTGGGCCATGAAGAAAGAAGACGGTTTCCTCCCTTGATTTGCGTCTCTCTTTTCTATGGCCCACCAGAGTTTTAGATCAGGGCGAAAATTGGTCGCCTATGGTTTCATGGGATGCCTCATCAAATGGACCGTTCGGATTATACGCCCATGACACATGTACAAAGGTGCACACGTGCGCAGGTGAGCATACCTCTGTTTATTGAAACGAATTTTAAGTATAGGTTCATCCCATGAGATCAATGAATCGGGTTTTGGTACAGGACCCAAACCCGACCCATTAAACAAATGGATCCGCTTTTTCAGTGCTTGAAGGCTCATGAAACGTTAGCATTCATGTCCTACTTAGGTAGGAAGATATCGTGGACAGGCCCTGCCATGTAATATGTAGAGCGTAGTGCATACCATCTTAACAGCAAGCATAGGGCGTGTAGAGAGCTGTTGAACAATCCAAAAAGCCTCTGCTTGGGGCCGCTGCACGGGTTGCGCAGAGCTAGAGCCTGTGGCACTGGGCCATTGCTCAAGAGCACACAATGCGGGGCTGCAGATTGCAATAGACAGTTGACATGAAGCCATTTCTAGAGCTCAGACAGTTGGCACAGAGCCACTGCTAGTGCCGGGGTTCATAGCTTAGTGCTAATTGGAAAATAAAAGAAGAAAATGAAGTAATCCTTAGAACCGCTCAGATGCAACTGTTGAAACTCAGACAAGAAGCACAGAGCCACTGCTGGAGACTATGGCTAAATGAAAGGCTTGATTAGCGAGAGAGGGAGTCCTTAAAACTCTCAATCGCATCCTCACCTTGACCGTACCTTGGCACAACACAAGGAAGAAAAGGCAGAGAGAGTTTCAGAGAGCTTTCATCAATCTCTAAAATGCCCAGAAGGTTATTTATGTCTACCATTGAGCTGTTAGGTAATTACGGTTGGCTGTCAAGCCAGTTAGCCATTACGGACATGCATCACAACACCATTGTACTACCTGAAAAAGTTCTGCTAGTTCCGGCGCTGACCATCTCAAGTAATCCCCTATATAAATCAATCCCTTCGCACAGAATTTCCAATCTTTCAACTAATTTTATACCATGCTCTACTTTTAAGATCACCTATAAAGAAAGGCTTTCTCAAATAAAATGAGCACTTCTTGACAAATGAAACAGGTTTAATTCAACTTGCTTAAACAAATGCTCTTTTGGGTGTACTTAGACTCAAAACCCAACCCAGACCCGAACCATATAGCAATGGATTGGGTCTGCACTGACAACAAGACCCTAGTACTAACAAGGGGTCAGGTCTGAAATTCCAACTCAACCAATTCACTCCCATGGTATTGGACCACATCCCCATCCATGCTGGCGCCCATCAGATCGGGGACCAAATATACTCTTTTGACGAAACATGGAAATTCATTTGAGGCATCATCAGTCATTCATTTGCACATTCAGAAGGTACTTGTCCTGAATTATTTACTTATGCCACCCAAAGTGACACAGGAAAGTGCATGCACACAAACACAGACTGGAAAAATCAATTCAACATATCCGGGCAGATTCATTACATGACAAATGCTAAAATTGTATTATATACATTTGTGGCGGAAAATGCACTGCTAAAACAAATTACATCATGCTATATTCTGAGATACATTAGAGAGAGAGAATCCCTCCATGAAGAACGAGAGAGAGAGAGAGAGAGAGAGAGAGAATACCTCATTGTAAAACGAACAAATGAACAACGCTTCTTGCTCTGCCATCGTCGAAGGTTCACTATCCAGTGCCGGCACAGGCCTACAGTCCAAAAAAGAAATAAAAACTGCAGAGGAAAAGCAGACATCCCAAAGGGATAAAATGTCAGAGCATTCTGACAGAGAGCCTGGAAGAAACAGCAGAATCACAGATCCATCACATAACTTACGGTTAATTACCTCTAGGGCTATAAATGGGCAGGCTGGACCATGCAAGTGCAAATTTTGAATAGACCAACCTGGGCAATTCAATCAATAAATGGGCTCAAGCCCAGCCCAGCCCAGCCCAATCTAACCCATTTGCAGCCCTAGAGAAAAAAAAAAGTATGCAGGGTATCATCACAACCAAAATAAAAATGAGTAAAAGAATAGCAAATGTGGGAAATAAGAAGCATCAAATGATAATGGGTGACGTTCGGATTGCCAAATTCATTGCCAGTCAATAGGGACCACTTGGTCGAAAGGACAACCCTTTGGTCCCCTATAATCCACTACTCACACACGTGGCTGGAAAAGACTCCCATTCATTAATGTGTCCCCCCACAATGGTTCAAGTCAGTGATGGAAGGCCCCCCTATATCACCGGAAGATAGAACTAAACCAAACAATCATCCATGGAGTTAATCATCTCAATTCAAAGGATAGGAAACCACTAGAAGATCGAAGTCCCTATCAGAGTGATCAGCAAGTTGATTTATCTAACCACATGAGACCTGACCTAGCCAAACCCCAATTAGCTGGAAGTCTGGGATAAGGCTATGATGATTATGATTATGGAACTTGCACAACTCTTGCAAAGTGCCTGCAAGCCCACATCTAGAAGTCATAAACAGAATCTTGATATGTTCGGAGAAATTATCTGCTGGGGGATTCTGTTTGCACATCAAGGGCATATCTTTAAGCAGGCACTGCAGCACCCTCCACACAATAAGACTGGGCAAGTTCATCAGGAGATAATCTAAGACTGCAGGATCTACATTTGATGAGGGTAATTTGATAATTTAGACAGTTAAGAAGCAACCTAATCTGTTGTTTATCTTGTTTTCCTTTGTTATTTATTTGAGAGATAGAAACAAATCTAGTGTTGCCAGATCAAAGCACAAAATAGAATTTCAGCATAACGCCTCATAATGCCTTATCAGCTATACCATATTTGAAGACACTGTTGACGTGATTGGGGATGTATCGCCTCCTAGATTCATCCACTGTAATTATCAAGTGACTACTACATGAGAGCAGCGTCCAGATAGAAGATCACAGCAAAAGAACTTGGTAAAAAGGCATGCATACAGGCTATAGAACCTGATTAGGGATTCAGACTCTAAAGCCAGTCACAAGACTGACTTCTTTTTTGAGAAACAATGTACCCGACCACCCCAACCCCAAAAAAATCACACTTCTATGTTATCCTTCCAGAAAAATCCTAAATAAATTACAGATCAAAAAAATACTGGACAAATAACGTTTCTTCTTCCTTTTGCTTCTTCTCTGTTTTCCCTTAACATTAGCACTAGCTCATCTTTCTCTGGATTACTCTCCTAATCTTCCTGCCTTATTTTTTTTCATAATCTTTTCATTGTTCTTTAGGAATTTTCCATTGACTAGCCTATACACCTCATTTTCACCAGCTTTGACAAGTCAAATTTGGAAAAGAAAAGATAAATTTCCAGCAAGGCTTGACGTTTTTCAAAAAAGGGTAAAAAAAAATACAGAGAAACTACAAGCAGATCAGCTGGCATGGATATTCAAGCAAGTTGGAGGTCCCATTCTTCTGTATGTAAAACAAAACAACCATGAGTATCATCATCATCATGATTATCATCATCATCATCCACTATATCAAAGAATCCTGTCCCACCATTCCACTCAATCAAAGACCAAAAGCGCGAGGTTGGAGGTAGTAATAAAAGAAATTGGTTCGGTTACATCAACCCTATTCCACCATTCCACTCTATCAAGGACAATATCCTCAATTAAAACATAGGTCATCAATTCTTTTCCTACTATCTCCAACCATGTCCTTTTGGGCCTTCTTCCCCTTGCCCTTTCAGAGCCTTCAACTTGAACCAACTCGCTCCTCCTAACTAGTGCAGTTCCTAGTCTCAGTTGCGCATAGCCAAACCATCTAATTTCTACTTTTCCTCATCTTACTACCTATTAGTGCTACTCCAAGTTCAAATGCATTCATTTCTAATTCTATCCTTCCCTTGCCATCTGAGCATCCTCATTTCAGCTACGCTTATCCTATGAACATGTTGTTCCTTAACCACCCAACATTATGTATCCAGATAGAAAAGGAACTCCCAAATGCACTATTTAAAGTGACACAACGTCATGTTGAATGATCAATCACCCAGAAATTATCCAAACATCAAATGAGCTCTCAGCAATAACGGAAAAGAAAATGGGAATATCAGAATCTACCTCTTTTGTTGTGGCATGGAATATTAGGAGGCAGATAACAATCTGTGGAACCGTTGGACTCTTATAGTCCAAACATCTAGTGAACTTCGTCTTTGCCTTTTGCTTCCCATGCGAAATAAGAAGTCTTCTGTGTCTAGAACGTAGGAAACCTGCAGCATATGCATTTCACAAACATTTAACAGACTGTGAGAAAGCAAGATAATCAAAATAAACATATTCTCATAATTGAGAAAATATTCCATAACAATGTTAAAATTTCGCATCTCAAAACAAGGAGCACAGTGAAGTACCTTGGATGAATTGCAAGATATTTTACACTCCAAACCATTAATTAATTGAATTCCCTCCATCGCTTTGCATGCTGCAGAATATTCATCATCACATGCATATTTGCGCTTGTTTCTGCAATTATACATTGTGTTCATAGCTTATCAACTATTGTGACCATTCAAACAACATGATCTACAATGTCAAATTGTCAATATACCTTCCAAGGAAGACACCATGCATTTCCTTCCTGTCAGGAACAACTGACAAGAACTCATTATGCAGATAAGCCGCAAAATTAGCGTCCATCGAAACGGCAGTCACTTCAGGTTTTTCATGCCCATATTCCATCAATTGGATAGACAGGCGGGTTGGACTGGATGACTGCAACAATTACAAAATCAATCACATTCTGCATAACAAGTAAGCATTTGTAGGTTTTGAATTTAGAGTGCAAATTATTTTCATATTAAGCAAAAGGCAACAAAAGCCACTAAAACCTACGCATTCAAATCTATATGTGTTCTCATCATGGAGAAGAACACGAGCATTTTCATGATAAACTAAATCAACAAATCTGCCAGGTCGCCGTGATTTTTCATATGCATACAGCTGAAGAAGCTTATTGTCCATCTCATCGGATACAACTGCTTGAAGCTGAAACAAAAATTCACAAAACATGTTATATCAATTCACAGATATGCACATTCTACCCAAAATAATAATAATAATAATAATAATAATAATAATAATAATAATAATAATAATAATAATAAAAGAAGATATTATTCATAAGGAAATTACCTGTTTGACAAGTTTATATATCAACTTATCCAATGTGAATAGCACATAGGATTGAGTTCCAATAATAGCACGGCAATCATCTTCATACTTTGTATTGTCAGCAGAACCATCAAGTAAACTGTACAGTGCGCTCAAAAATCTGTACCTCACAAAGGAAAAAAAAAAAAAAAAAGGCATCCTAAATTGAAGCAGATGAGCAGATCTAAATTTGAAAGGACCATATGTGTGAAGCAAATACCTGGCATACGGATCAGGAGGGCTTGTATCCTTCAGAGTTCTCCATTTTCTTTCAGTGGATGATGAATTCATCTTGGCTGAGAGCATCCTATCATACAAAGTCTACCACAAAAGATTCTAACTAATGAAACCACATGACATGTACAAAAAACTAATACACACACCCACCCACCCACACACACACATATAGAAACTTCAACACATGCATATTAACGAGCTTATCTTTAATCATCATCACCATCACAACCTAGACCCAGTTATTTGGGTTCAACTTTAATGATTTGCTAGCCAAAAGTTAGATGCCCAGCTACCCACATATCATCAACCCTCCATTACTCAGGCTTGGGAGCAGCTGGCACATTCGTAACAAGTTGATTACATCATTAAACAGGTGCAAGTAGAAAATTTGCACAGAATGTGAGTGCCATCAAACCAAGATAATATGGTATCCTCAGTATGAAAAAATTGTGAATACGCTCATGCATCCAAGTTGTCCAACAGATGAATAACACCCTGAACTCTAGTCATAGTGGGCCATGCAGTTTCTACAATTAGCAAATTCTCTCAATTATCCAGAACTACTCAATCAACAAGCCACCTCTTTCTAGGCCATAGACTTAAATTTGCATTGATTTGACTCTTTTTTTTGGAAGCCTAAAATTTGCACTGATTGAATGTTTCCAACCACCCATCCCATGTAGCCTGTCTAGACCAATCTCAACAATGATAATGGTCCAAATCAAATTGCATCGAATGGGTGGGTCAGAAAGATCCCATTAAAATGATTCCTAGTCTACGATCCAACCAAGAAAAGCCTCATCAATTGAGTGGTCCAGATTAATGAGAAAATGTGCAAATTGTAGATTGAGCGAATTGTCCACTTTCATGACCGAAGTGTATACGTGAAAATTTAAAAGCAGGAGATTAAAACCCGTAGGATATCCCATCATTCCAAATTTTGGGCTATGAGCAACCTAATTGACTTGGAGATGTTCACTGGTGGTGTTTGTATGTGCTGTGTTAAAGATAAGCCCGTTAACACACATGCTTAACATTATGCATGCATGAATATATGTACAGTAGCAGGAAACATATGCATTACCTGATGAAGCCGAAAAAGCACATAAAATGAATCATTGCCGTAAAAAATACGAGATTCTTTATTCTCCTTATCATGTAATGCCAATGGCACATGTTTCGCAAGGGGCTTCACTGTGAGTAGAAAGCGTTCTGAAAATGGCAATGATGTTCCATCCCCTTCGGCATCGTGTGCATCAGCCATCCCTTCAGCCTCACCTTCACTTTCAGCCTTGGCATCATTATCATCATGGTCAACATCTTCTTCCTCTTCCTCATGATCTTCACGGGAGCATTCACCATCACCTGACTCACTCCCTGAAACATCTTCACCAGGTTCAGATACATTATCACTGTCCTCCATCGACCTCTGAACACTTTCCTCACCCTCATCATCAGCATCGGCATCATTTTCTCCTGCCTCCACACAACACACTTCGCCATGTCTGACTTGATGCTGCCTGTTTGCAGCAGTATCCTTAGACTTGGGAACAGCATCCGTACCAGCATCACCATAGACTACAAAATTGTCCTCTTCAAAATCCCCATTGGGTGATAATTCACCCTCTTCCCTCTCAACCTTGAAGTTGTTATTGGCAACAATATCTTCCTGATATCTGTGACTTCTGGTACTTTCTGTCATGCATTGCCCGTTTGCTGATACAGCTGATCTCGTATTATCACCTCCCTATAGCCCAGAAGTGAAGAAAAATAACTGCTTTGAATAATCAAAGACAATATAATGCAAAGAAAACCAGGGAAACAGTTGTTCTGAGCAGAATATCCAAGAAAATGGACTTTTTCAAGATGTGTGACATTTTTTTATTATAATACACACATCTTTATGAGCATTGATAGATTTATGCAATGTTGAAGAAGCTGTTGTCTTCTGACCCCCTGAAGTTTCCCTCAAGGCGAATTCTTCTTCCACATTGGGAATTCCATTTTTTTTCTTTTTCTATGACTTTTAGGATTTGAGGGAGCCAGTTATTCCTTCGAAATCCACATAAGAAAATAAAAATATTTTTCTAGTATACTCCCTTCTCATGTTACCCCCAAAAAAAAAGGACAAGTATCAACATTAGAGACAGGTGAGAATCAGATGGATCACCTGGCATGTAAGTCAAGCAAGCCACTCTATATAAAACACCAGACATACAGATCAGACATATGACAGTCTTATTCGATATACATTTGTAGACCGCCTGAGGAGTGGACCAGTATTATCTGTGCCAGGTAATCATCATGGCGGGGCCACCTTATACATGGCTACAATGTCGTACACACATGACATCAATGGCACGTTGCTTGGGCCGATGATGACCCAGCATACACCCTCCTTTTGAAATGGTGCAATCTTCTATCTTCAAGAAGTCCAAATTATAGTTGCAAAAAACATGAAGCAAAGCAGTAATGGATTCAGGTGCGTGTCTGTTTCTAATATTTAGCACGTATAGCAGATAGGAAGCGGGAGTGCAAGTTTGAAGCACGATCCGGGAACCGCACCTAGTTGGAAAGATTGTGCAAGGTTCAAACGTAACCAATTGCAGGTTACCGTTAAACAGCTGTGTTTGTAACTTGATAATATGCAATTATGTCTATTACATAAATTATCCAACATGATGTGATCTATGATCCAAATAAAGTTTTCTACAAAGCAAAATTGTTCACAACAGAATGGGTTTGGGTTGATTAAGGCTTTGTTGGGAGCCAGATTGAGGCCTTCCAGGGTAGCCGTTCGGGGGGGTTCTCTTCTCTGCATTAGCCAGATGATTTCTCCACCCCTTCTGCTTCTGCTTCAATAGAAGTTTAGTTATCCTTGAAAAAAGGATTTGATCTATGATCTTCTTGAATGTCAATGAAGTTTTTTATTCCTCTATACTCCAACATTCTTGTCGGTGTGCTCTTCATCCACTATTGCTATTCAAGCAAAATCACATTGATCCAATAATAGGATTGCACCATTAGTTACCCGTCCCACTTAACAGTCTCACTCCAGCCTCCTGTTCTTGCTCTCACTTCCTAGCATTTTATACTTGCTCATATGTTGCCTCCTCACTTCATGCTTCGTGCAACAGCAACTACACAAAGCCCAACAACCAGAGTCCTAAATTTTAGAATGATGGTGATGACTAAGGAATTGCACCATTAGTTACCCCTCCCACTTAACAGTCTCACTCCAGCCTCCTGTTCTTGCTCTCACTTCCTAGCATTTTATACTTGTTCATATGTTGCCTCCTCACTTCATGCTTCGTGCAACAGCAACTACACAAAGCCCAACAACCAGATTCCTAAATTTTTGAATGATGGTGATGACTAAGGAATTGGACTTGACTAAATAGAGTCCAAGATGGGACTTCCACGATCTTTTTGAGGGGCTGGAAGCAAAGACGATTGTTAGCATTGGGGTCAAGGAGAAGAACAGAAGCGGCAAAACAAAGGAAGATGGTTATTGTTAGTGAATTACAAAACAGAAGCAACCCAATGTGATTGGGAAATCTAGCAGGTCGGCCCGGATGGAGAAACAAATTAGAGCCTAGTGAAGACAATTCCTAGAATGTAAAAGGCTTGGAGGTCGTAGGATAAGAGGATTATTCATGTTGTGATTAGCAAGCAGAACACAGACATACAGTTAATCAAGAATCTAAATGGGAGAATGTGGATGAAGCCAATTTAATGCAAATCTGGGGAATGAAGGACCATAGATTTTCCTTTTCTTTATTCTTTTTTTGGAGAGAGAGGAGGAGATAACAAAAAATTCATTAAGAAACCCGCAAAAGCAGGAAAAGAATACAAACCCACACAGCCCTAAGAAGCTCCTAAAATATTATCAGACAAATCGGCATTAACATAAACAGCCCAACTTGACACAAGCCCTTTAATATACCTAACAGCCTCATCCACCCCCATGCTTTCATTCCAAAAGCATCTACCATTTCTAGAACCCCATGAGAACCAAAAAAAAAACAGCCATAAGAATCAGCCTCTATTCCAGCTTTCCCCCCACCTCCCCCATGCCAAGCCCGCAAGAGATCTTCAATATATTCCGGCATAACCCAATCAACATGAATCAAACCCAAAACATGAACCCGAACTTTAGAAACAAAAGGACAATGCACAAACAGATGATCAATCGATTCCACCTTCTCCATGCACATCAAGCATATATTGGGAACAATAAGAGCTCTCCTTTAAAGGTTATCATCAGCAAGAACCCTCGTGTTCCACCAGCCAAACAAACACAGCCACCCTAGACCAACAGTGAAAAGGATGAGGAGGAGAAGAAAAGCTGGGAGAGTCATGTATACTACTCACATGAGAAGCCCCGCTAACTTCCCTAACTCTTCATCTAGCATATTCCTTCGGCAAGGTAATGCAGGGGCATTTTCAAACCGGGCTCGAGTGGGGTAGCCCGTGGGATGCAGGGACATACTCGGGGTGGGTGGCCCATGTGATTTAGGGCCCACGGGAGAGGTCTCGTGTTCGAGACTCCTCACCGGGGGTGATTAATGCACATTTCGCACCGGGCTCGAGTGGGGTAGCCTATGGGATGCGAGGACACACTTGGAGTGGGTGGTTCGTGTGAGGCGGTACCCATGTGATTTGGGGCCCACGAGGGGGGTTCAGCCGAGGCCCTAACCCATGAGATGTGGGAGCCTGAGCTATGAGATAAAGGGATTAATTCGCCATACTCTAACAGTTTGAGCTTTTAGAGCAAGTGGTTAATTGTCCTGCATCAAATTGGTATCAGAGCAGGAGGACTCGTATTCAAGACTCCTCACCGGGGATAATTAATGCAGGGGCATTTTCACACCGGGCTCAAGTGGGGTATCCCGTGGGACGCGAGGACACACTCGGGGTGGGTGACCCATGTGATTTGGAGCCCACAGGGGAGGTCTCGTGTTCGAGACTCCTCACCGAGGGTGATTAATGCGCATTTCACACCGGGCTTATAGATGAAATTTTCTACTATCTACAGCTCCTTTCCAAATGAAATCTCTTCTAGCTTGTCAAGCCTATCCAGAACCTCTTTAGGACATTTGAACAAAGATATAATATACATTATCATATTAGCCAGTTTCCCAACACACAGGGAAAGCCCTAGATATGTCCAAGGAAATGGCCCAAGTTTACATCCAAAGATGTTCGCAAGACGACGAATCTCTTCATTATTAACATGCACCCATCATTTCAAACTTGGCCACATTAGTCTTTGTCCCCAACACAGCTTCAAAAAAAAAAAAAAAAAAAAAAAAAAAAAAAAAAAAACAATTAATTTCATAAGATTATCGACCAAAGACTCCTTCACACAACAAAACAAAAACATATCATCGACGTACTGAAGGTGACTTATTTGACACCTATCCACTAACGTTTTGAACCCGCTGAATAACCCATTCAACTCCCATTTGCAAAGCATCATACTAAGCACCTCCCCAACAACAAATAAGGAGATAAATGGATCCCTTGCCTTAAGCCCCTTGACCATGGTGTAGCAAATCAGTTATATGTCGCCCGATACGTAATGGTAACAACCGAGTCCATTATACGATACGGGGGTCGAAACGATGACCCCCAATTTTTCACTCGAATCAACTGTTACGCCCCATAACGACCGTTACTGCCCCGTAACGGTCATAAACGGCTAGGTTTTTTTCTTTTTAAGTAACGGTTTTTCTCATTTTTTTAACATTTTTCTCTTCCAAATTCTTTCCCAAACTATTCTATTGCAAATTCCAATCACTCTTAGCTTAAATTTGAGGATCAAAACAAGTTATTTCAACAATTTTGTTGAATCGAAGCTCCGTGGGCCATTTTCCGAAAAAACTTCAAAAATAGGTATTTAAAACCTTTTTTTTAATCTCTATTATTATGGTTGAATATGATGTGCTATTCAAATTAGAACATATGAATGTGCATTTTACAAATTATACAATTGATTTTCTTTTTTCTTTTTTTTTGAATATTTTTATTTCCAGACTATTTTCGGTTAATTTTTAAAATTTAGGAAAAATCACTTTTTTACAATATTTTTCTATTTTAATGGTTAAATATTGTGTGTTAATGATAGTAGAACATATAAATGTCCTTTTTACATATTATGCAATTGATTTGGTATTTTTTTGTATTTATGGACTATTTTCGGCCTATTTTTAAAAATTAGGAAAAATCAAAAAATTTCCATTTTTTTTGTTTTAATGGTTGAATATGATGTGTTAATGATAGTAGAACATATAAATGTTATTTTTACAGATTATACAAATTCTTTGGTATTTCTTTGGTATTTCTTTGTATTTACGGACTATTTTCAGCCTATCTTTTAAAAATAGGTAAAATCATTTTTTTTTCAATCTTTTTCTGTTTTAATGGTTGAATACAATGTGTTAATGATAATAGAACATATAAATGTTCTTTTTACAGATTATGCAATGATTTGGTTTTTTTTGTATTTTTTTAGTTTTGGCCTATTTTTAAAATTTTGGAAAAATCAATTATTTTGTTTTCAATCTTTTTTATTTTAATGGTTGAATATGATGTGTTAATGATAGTAGAACATATAAATTTTCTTTTTATAGATTATGCAATTGATTTTCTTCTGTTTTTTTGCATTTTTTTTTTTTTCAGACTATTTTCAGCCTATTTTTAAAAATTAGGAAAAATCAATAGTTTTTTCAAACTTTCTATGGTGGATTTCCTTACTCAAGGTCGAACTCGTTGCCTAGTCAAGCTCAGTCACCCTCTGGTTTTGTTGACTTGATCTTTCCCTCTGGCATGGGATATTATGGATATGCAGTACCTACTCTACAACCGCAGTGTGATAATGACGAAGACGTGGAGGTCGAGCAACCACAACAAAACATATTTTCATTTTGGTGGTGACTCGAGAGTTTTATTAAGCTAAGTATATTTTTTTAGATATTATTTACATTTAAGGTAAGTATTTCTATACCCATTATATAGACATTCACCAAGCACATACTTGACACTGCCAAACTTGTGCTTAAAATAACTCCCCTGACAATCAAGTTGTAGGGGAGTAAATCAAACACTATATTTTTTTTTTCTTTTTATATCTTAAGGATGACAAGACAAGAATTACAAGAGATGAGAAATCCCCAGCATGCTCAAGACTTTAAATAGAGTAAAATAAAAATTATAATTTATGCAAGTCCTCACCTCACACTCCTCAAAGACAGGTATGTAATGTAGAATTGTAGAGTAAATTATGAAAAATAAAAGCAAACACCTCAAGGTGTTCGGTATTGGTGTCGGTGGGCGTAACGGTGCCCACCGTTACCGATACGAATACGGCCCGTATTGGCTGATACGGGGGCGTAACGGCCGATACAGGTCCCGTAACGATGCAAAATTATTATTATTTTGCCAAAAAAAACGGATTAAATTCGAAATATTCTAAATATTCCAAATATGCATTCTTTTATAATTTGGAACATGTTTATGGTGGTGTCACGGTCCACACTTTGGTGAAAAGTTGTATCGGACTGTCTGATGAATTTATTAACCAGACAACCTGGATTTGACTGCAAAACTCATATATTTAATTTTCTAACTAGCTACTACATGTGTAGGTGTTTGCAATTATTTTTCATAATTTATTCTATATTAAATTATTAAGTTATTAACATACCTAAGGAGGAGTGAGGTCTCTACTCTAGAGTCTAAAGTAGAATCCAAACTTGTATAAACTACAATGTTCATTATATTTTAAAGTCTTCAGTCTTCAACATGTCAGAGACTTCTCCTCTTATCTTGTTCCTGTGTATGTGATTACTGTCCTATGACTCCTGTCATCCTCAAGTCAAGAATATTAAAAAAATATAAATATAAATATAAAATAGTAGTGTCTGATATACTCCCCTGCAACTTGATTAAAGATTACTTGATTGGTTGTCAAGGGAGTTATTTTAAATAAAAGTTCGGCAGTGTCAAGTGTGTGCTTGCAATAGTACTGCTCTGCTGCATATACTTACCTTAATACAAATATATACTTACAATTACCATAATAAAATTCACAAGTCACCACTAAAATGAAAATCTGCTTTTTTATGGTTGCTCGACCTCCACATCATCGTCATCGTCATCCTCAGGCTGAGGCTGTCCAATAGGTGGAGGTGCTGTATATCCATAATATCTAGTGCCAGAAGGAAATACTAGGTCAACAAAACCAGAGGATGACTAATCCTGACTAAGCAACGACTCCGACCCCGAGTAAGGATATCCACTAGTGCCTGTCGAATAGCCATACTGGTGCCTAAACTCAGGCTGTTGAGAATCTTGAGATTGACAGTGTGTTTGTGATGAGTAACTTAGATTTGGATCTGGATATCTATAATCATATGGATATGGATCGGGAGGACTACTCCAACATGAATGTGATGGGACAAGCTCAACATAACCATAATCGTAATCCAATTGGCCATAAGAATATTCATCATAATGCCCAGGAACATGGGCCTGCTAATGTTCCGGACCTCCCGGACCCGGTGCACCACTAGACCTACCCTCCTTCTGTTGACTGTATCGTGACTCGGTACACTCATAAGTCCGACCTCGTGTACTACCACGTCGATGTTCATCGGCCTCGCAATCTGTAGACGGTTGTATGGTGTGCTGAGCAACACCAGAAGTGCCAGCACCAGGGGTAGGGGCGTCATCATCACCATCATCCGACACGGTCATGCTACCACTGCTCGTACTCTTCCGTTGATCTTGATCCATACTTAGCATAAAAGCTTCCTCTCTTTCTGAATCCAACACAGCTGCAAGACTCTCTTGTTGCGTTGTACGTATTAATGGGCCATCATCAATTTCCAATTCTTCACTATCCTCTTCAATTTGCTTTTCCCTTGTTTTCAACTAAGGTAGAAGCGGGCCATCATCATCATAAATATTGTCCAAGTTTATTGGACAGTAGTCTATGTCATCGATGCCTATAATACTCCTATGATGTAGTCGCATTCTTAGCTTCATATTGTAGTGCATGAAGACAAGTCTATCCAACGTCCTAGTCTGCAATCTATTCATATTCTTTGAATGAATAAGTGCAAAACAACTCCAATTCCTTTCACAACTAGAAGAAGATGTTGTCTAGCTCAAAACTTTTACTGCGATTTTTTGGAGAGCCTTCGTACTCTCTGAAATTTATCCACCATTCGGCCGGTTACAACCTAGATATTGCATGATATGCAAGAGCATCTCCAAAGCTACCCAAGTGATTTTCAAATGTATTTAATTCATTCAACGCCTTTATTTACATATTTAAGTCAGGCTCTAATCTCTTTATCATATTCTTTAGCCCGACACGAACTTCATTATCCGCAACAAATGATTGGGCATATTTGTACCTAAGATTTAGGTAGTAACCTGCTGCATAAAGATCGTGATGGAGTTGTCTTGTCCATCTCTTGTCGATCATCCTCCAATAAAACTCTCAGCTTCTACAATCACGTTGAATTTCTAACTTCGCCTTATCCATGGCATCGTATAAGAAACCCGTGGTAGGTGTTTCGTCGGTTTCAACAAGACGGAGTACCCTCATTAGTGGCTCCTAATCACCCCACTTACAGAAGCAGTCGCACTCCCAGTTGCGCTCCCACTACCCCCCTTTTATCACGTATTGACCCACTCAAGCCAAACATACGGCGACATTCTTCCTCTTCACGAGCAAAACACAAGCTCTCTCCGAGCTATAGTTAATTCTCAATCTGAATCTTCGTCAGAATCAATAATATCTTCATCACGAATGCCCATATATTCAGGACCAAACACCTCCTATCGGGCCGCATCCAAAATCTCATCTTTCTTCTTTCGTCCAGCAGCACGTTTACCCTTCAACTCATCCAGATTGGCTTGCATTAAAATCATAATCACTTTTGATACTCTAGTACATCCTGCAACTTCACCCTTTCGATGTGCCAAATGTTGTTTGAGATGTATAATTCTACCAATTATTAGTCCCTCACAATAGTTACACTTAGGGGTGTACACGAACCGGGCTAGCCCGGTTAGCTTGCTCAACTTGGCCCGACCCGGAACTAAGTTCGGGTCGGGACGGGCCATTTTTCTCAGCCCGAAACTGAGTTCAGGCCGAGTTCGGATAGGGCCCAGTTCGGCCCGACTCGGTCCGAAACCCGACTCGAACTCGGCCCGACACTACTTTGTTGATTTAGGACCATAGGTTATTTTTCATTTCAATACAGGTTTCAGTAATGCGGCAGTCGTATGAAAAAAGATGTTTTCTGGTTTTTTGTTTATATCAACTGGAACTTAATTCGAATTATTTGTGTGTCACATGTACGATTTCTTATACCTGCCTATCATCCGTTCCACTGCCAAAGTATCAAAGTATTTATTATTCCATATGTTAGTTATAAACAACTTAAAAAATGGGGAAGATTCTTTAATTGTACACATGTAGTTGTATAGCAACTCAAATTATATAAGTAGTTTAGCATAAACCAACAATCTGATTTTTCCTTTTGAATTTGGACCAAGTGCTACTTTACTCCCAACCGCCCATTTGTCAGCCATTAATTGAACGGTTACAATTGATTGATCAGTGCTATTTTAGAGATACAGTCCATCTGCAATGGAACTCACAATTTGGATGATCTGGATAGCTGAACATCAGTGCCACAATGAAGAGGATAAGTCACTATCATTTTTTAAAATGGTGGAAAACTAACATAGAAGTCATTTTCCCCTCATTCATTTATAGCAAGTTGATGGACAGAAAGTTAGAGAAAAGAATAAATAGTGTTTTTATTACTACAACAAGTAAGACGTTACTTTCACTATCTTCAAAATCGTAGCCCTAGGATTCCTTTGTGTCAGGATGCAAATAGAACCGATCACCTATTATAGGGTACCACACCTTTGTTGTATCCATTTTGGCACATGTTCCATTCAATCTTAGTTTGGATGCAAATGATTTTAATTTTTACTAGTGGGATACTATCATGGTGAATCGGCATATAGTATCAGAAACTGGCCCGAACTCAGGTTCGAAATTGGCCCGAACTCGAAGATTCGAAACTGACCCGAACTCGCCCGATTGCTGCGGGGCTGGGTTCGGGCTGGACATGTTGGCCCGGTGACCAGGCCGGGCGGGGTTCGGGCTGGGTGTGGCTGGTGACCGGGGCGGGCCAGGTTGAGCCCAGTTTGACTCGGATCGACCCATGTACACCCCTAGTTGCACTTCATTTGGTGCCTAGTACCACCTACCATCTGACAATGTTGTCACCCAATATCCTCACTTGTTGGCCAGACCCAGACATTTCCTTAGGTAGATTAGATATGACCTATGTCTATGTGAGATTGTGAGTCTAATCGATTCTCTAAATTTATATATGGCTTTTACTTTTTATAGGAGAATGAATTAATTAATTTAAATCTCGAAAACCTAATGTAAATAGATTAATAACAGAAAGTTCGAACTTCTGAATCTAATCAATAAAGATGATTTTATGTTCTAAACCCTAAGAAGCTCCAAAACCTATCCAAAATAAGAAAATATACACATAAAGTCACTAATTCGAAAATAGAAAAAAAATATATAAAAAAATAAAAAATCACAACGATAATCTGTTAAATGGACATTAATATGTTCTACTATAATTAACACATCATATTCTACCATTAAAATAGTAATACATTGAATAAAAAGTGATTTTTTGAATTTAAAAAAAAAAAATTTGTCGAAATAGTGCGTAAATAGAAATATATATATATATATAAATATATATATATATATAATCACAACAATAATCTGTTAAATGGACATTAATATGTTCTACTATGATTAACACATCATATTCTACCATTAAAACAGCCATACATCGAATAAAAAATGATTTTTCAATTTTTTTAAAAAATGGCTGAAAATAGTGCGTAAATAGAAATATATATATATATATATAAAAATCTAAAATCACGACAATAATCTGTCAAATGGACATTAATATGTTCTACTATGATCAACACCATATTCTACCATTAAAACAGCATTATATTGAATAAAAAATGATTTTTCATATTTTTAAAAAAAAAATAGCCGAAAATAGTGCGTAAATAGAAAAAAAATATAAAATCACAACAATAATCTGTTAAATGGACATTAAAATGTTCTATTATGATTAACACATCATATTCTACCATTAAAACAGCAATACATTGAATAAAAAGTATAAATACCTATTTTTGAAGAATTTCTGGAAAATGGCCATGGAGCTTCGAATTAAGAAAATTCTTAATATAACTTGTTTTGATCCTTAATTTCAAGCTAAGGGTGGTTGGAATTTGCAATAGAATGATTTAGGAAGAATTTGGAAGAGAGAAGTATCAAAAAAAGTGAAAAATCGGAGCTTTAAAAGAAAAAGAAAAAAACTAGCCGTTTTCTGATTGTTACGCCCTAACCGTTACTGGGCAGTAACGGCCGTCACGGGGCATAACGGCCATTACGGTTACAAAAACAGAGGGTTGGCCGTTACGACCTCGTAACGTGTAACGGTGTCGGCCGTTACCATTACGTATTGGCCGATACCGAACACCCCGAAACACCTACACATGTGAGATATTTTGATATTAAATTCATTCTAATATATCCATCATTGGAATTAGATAGTTAGAATATTAAATCTATGAGTTTTGCAATCAATTCCAAGCTTTCAGGTTCATAAATTCATCAAACCACCCGATACAACTTTCTCTCTAAAGAGTGAACCGTTAAACCACTATAAACACATTCAAAATTATAAATGAATGCATATTTGGAATATTTAAAATTTTCTAAATTTAATGGATATTTTTTTAATTTTTTTTAGAAAAAAAAAATTCTAAATGTTACAGGGGACGTATCGGTCGTAACCGTATCGATAACGGTAGGCACCGTTACCACAACGGTACACCTTGCTCTAAACACTAAAAAATAATAATAAATAATAATAATAATAATAATAAAAACTTTCAACAACCCATTAAAGAAAATAAAGAAAGAGGCAAACTAAACGCACGCCTTCATCCATCCTCTCCATTTTCGACCTAACCCAATCGACCAAGCATATAATCTAGGAAATCCCAGAAGAAGAAGAATGGGATTGTGTGTAAGTTAGATTTGGAAGAACCATGGATGGATGGGAAACTCATCAAAAGGCTAAAAGGGGTATGTCAGTAGTCTAGGGCAGTGGTTTCTATTACAAATCAATGCTTCACATATTCTTTGTTTTAGGCTTGTCTAAAGTGCTTAGAAGAGAAATTCTCTTGGGTTATCATCATCATCATCATCATCTAAGCCTTATCCCAGTAAATCGGGGTCGGCTACATGAATCCTATTCTGCCATTTCACACTATCAAGTGCCATAACTTTAATTAGACCATAGGTTCAAGTCTTTTCTTAATAACTCCACCCTTGTCCTTATAGGCCTTCGCTTGCCCCTTTCAAACCCTTTAACTTGTACCAACTCACTCCTAATCGGTGCCAATGATGAAGATAGTAGAGAAGTGTTATTGCTCTTAGGTGGATACTAAGATTTACGTGCCAGCGGTGATGACGATAGAGAAGTGCTATTGGTAGAGCTTGGAGCTATCATATCCGTCCAAGTCACCCGTGGTGTTTAGGGATTGACTTCAATGTCAGCTTCTCTCCCAAAAAATCTAGAGGGTTCTACGATTTGCAATCCTATGAATAGATTTATAGAATTCTTGAAGAAAAATGAGCCAATTGACCTCTCCTTTGAGGGTGGTCCCTTTCCCTTCATCTAAGCACCAAAACTCTCCAACTCTATGTAGATTGGACAAATTCCTAATCAATAAAGAATGGGAAAGCAAGTTCATCAATATCAAAACTAGCGGCTTGAGAAGCCAGATTTTGTCAATATGGTTGAAGACAAGTAGAACAACATAATGATAGGGGGTTGAATTGTGTTAGGCTATGGAAGAAACTAAAAATTATTAAATTGAAGCTCAAGGCATGGAGGAAGTTATGGTAGAGACAAATCAAGGGATGAAGAAATGGTGTAAAGTCAGGAAGTAAACAAAATACAACATTTTTCCATCAAATTTCTAATATAAGGGTTAGTGCAATTAAAATAATCAAGGTGGCAGACATAATGATCAATGACTGGAAAATTTTAAGGATATTCAACTTCTATGATCAGTTCTACACAAAGGAGATCATATCAAGACCAAAGTTAGACAGGCCATCTTTCAAATATCTTAGAAGAAGAGGCTCCTTAGAAAGGCCTTTGAAGGTAAGGAAGTCAATAGTTATCCCCTTTCCAAGGCGCTTCTGTGAACGAGCGTCAAATTCTATGATCTAGCATGGATTTTATTTTATTTTTCCCTCACTTTTGTCATTTATCTCTTTCTTTTTTAAATTGATTTCTTCTTCTTCCTCTTGTTCATTTCTTCTTGTGGGTATAGCGTCGTAATTCATTTGAATGCGGCTGTTTCCTTTTGTCTATTTCATTTACTTTTAATTTCTTTTGAAATGGGTTTCTTCCTCCACTTCATCCCATCGATTTGGAGCCTGAATGATTCATGCAACTCATCAATTCAAGTGTTCTCCCTTCGTGCAAAAAGCAACGGAAAGGGAGGGGGGTGGGGGGTGTTAACTAAAAAACTCAGTTTCAAGCTGTAAATGTAGTTTGCATCAGTGCCCATTGCCTATTCAAAAGAAAATTCATGCCGACCGTGAGCTTAGATAGTTTGAAACTTTAATTCCTTTAACCGAATCCACTCTAAGGTTTTCACCTTCTAAACTGTTATTGATCACTTTTTTCTGTTAAATAATCAGCAATAGCCATAGGGACAAATATTTTCCTCGGCAATTTCTTGATTCAGGAATTTCCAAGGAGATTTTCACATTTAGAGGTTTTTTTTTGGAAAATACTAAAATCTCACTGAAAATATATTTTATAATTTACATATATGTATGTGTATGTATATCATGAATTATTTAAAATTCTAAATAATTTTCATGTTAAATCACAATAATATTTCACAATTATTGCAAAAAATCAAAAACTGGCGAGGCTTTGAAATTAGCAAATTGACGTGGACGTGCGGGCAAATGGCATTATCAGTGATTCGGGCTGGCCACACCAGAGTAAACAGTTGGTAGGGGGGCACCCACCCTCGATTTTTTAAGGGGCCACCATGCATTGTATGGGACATTCAATTTGACCATTAAATGTGCCACCCAATGTTGGCCCAAGGCTCAAAAATGAGGTTGATCGGCGATTTAGGTGGGCCGCATCGAGGGAAACAGTTGGGAGGGAGAACACCCACTCCTGAATTTTATGGGCCCCACCATGATATCTATGTGAAATCCACTCCTACCATTAGGCGCATCACCACATGTTCAGCTCAGGGCCCAAAAATCGAGCCCATCCATGATTCAGCTGGTCCGCACTAAGGGATACAGTTTGGACATTGGGCATTCCCCAGCTTGGTGTTCCTAATCGTGTGGGCCACCTAAATCACAGATGGGCTAATTTTTTAGCCCTAGGCCTATCATGGGTGGCTCACCTGATGGTTGGAATGGATTTCAGATATAGATCATGGTGGGGCCCACCTGAGAAGCCAACCATTTTACTTGCGTGACGGTCTCCTGCAACTAAATGATAATATCATTTAGTTGATTTTTTATTTTTTATGTATAAATATCTGTTATTTTCAAAATATGGGCAATATTTGCCGCATGGGTAATGGATACATGAAAACAAGAATAAGAGATGGAAACTTGAAAATGACCACAATTTAAAAGGAAAATAACAAATGAACTAACCTTCTAACCGTTTGTTGAAGAGTTTTCTTAAAGAAAAATTAAACTTTTTTCTTTTTAAGAAAATGGTAATTTTATTGAAAGTGCCGAGAGGTTGCAAAGCTACAACCCCAAGGAAAGCAAAATTGCAATCTTTTAAAACCATTCAACATGCTGGAGACCTGCTCCACCACATTACTCTCATTCGGAAAGCACCTTCCTTTCCTTTTTCCCCTATATTGCCAAAAGGCCAGCCAACAGGCTCAACCTCCAAACTACCCTTGCTTGCTTCCCAAGCCCCACTCCATGCTGAGCCATAAAGAAATCCCCGACTGAGATCAGCATCGACGTAGGCATAAGGGAAAAATCAAACGATTGATAAACTATAATAGTAAAATGGTCAGATATAGGAAGTCACTGCATCTCAGAACTGATGTTAAAATCGCACTATAGACTTGGACTCACTCACCCAAGCTTACTTCAAATGCCATAAAAGTGATGGACTTACCTTTTTCCATGTTAGTTCAGATATGGCCTATTACTAGTGGCAGGGTATATGAATCTCCACAAAAGTAAACCATTGGATTAAATGGTACAACTCCACCCAAGCAACTATTCATTTGCTAGGGAAAGCATTATGTATTTCTCCTTGGGTAAAAGCAGATTTCTTCCAAGTAATATGCTGAATTTAAATCAGCTTATCATGAAATTGAAACAAGATAAGAGAACAAAGAAATGAAATCACAGCACTAACACAATCATGAACCAGAAGAGGGCCCATTTTCACCATCCCAAGAGTAAAATGCATACTTCTCTTAAAGTCATACGATCTAAACATGAACTCATACCTCTGACGAAGGTAGAACTTCATTATTAAATTTGGGCTCTGAGCCAGCCTCACTAGCAGTAGCATGACCAAGTCTGGAAGGTGTGGTGCTAACCCCTGCAATGAAAAATAAGTATCTCAGTGGCCAGCTGGAGTGCACCTAGTTAGAAGGATTGGAGAACCAAGATTCTAAAGCTGGGGGGGGGGGGGTGTTAGAGCTAGTAATGTCTCATTCTAACTGAAAGAAAAATCATAATTAAAACCAACAGATATATTTGTTTCCAACCAAAAAATGAACCTGCTGTAGCTTCGAGGCTGGGTCTACCATGACTTTGTTCTGCTCTAAGTGTAAGCGAGGAATTAGCATCCATCAATCGTTCATTAGAAGCAGCCTGAGTGTTGACTCCTGACCTCTCATCTGCTGTAGAAACGCTATTCTGCATGTTCTCATGCTGTGAGATGCTACAGAAAGTATCATTCCGGCGGGCAACTCGATCGACATCATGAAAACCATCTTGTTTAACCACAGCATCCCCATTTACCAACCTCACCCTGCAGGAACTAGCTTGTTCTGCTGGAATACTGTCAGTGCCATTGCAAACTGGGTTGAGATGCTTCGAATTAGACATGGTAGCATCAGCACCAGGACTGCCATCACTTTCCCTTGCGCTTGCTGCAATTCTTTTTACAGCATGATTCTTATCTTTTACCACATCTTCTGTGTCTCCTGACCCATGAGGTCGAGGAGGAATACCCAGCATGGGCTCCAAGAAGGAAGTCCAAATCCTCATAACTTTATCCACTTGATCCATAGTAGTGCAAACCTCTCCACATGAATATTTAATGACCCGATATATATCTTCATGAATGTCTGAATCAGCATTCAGAAATTCCATATTTGGAATTATAGGGCGCCTGTTCCCAGCAGCTATAGCAAGAAGCACATCATCCTCTTTACGCTTCTTCTCATTGATCTCTTTGATCTCAGCCAAAAGAGCTGTACTAATCATGAGAACAAATCATCAGCAAGAGACAGTAGAAGCTCCTAACAAAGATGCAACAGAATATTAACCCAAAAAAACTAAAACACTTGAAATGGAACTGTCACACTTGTAAGACAACTAAAAAAAGGCATTTCAATAAAATGGCAGTTTAAGTATGACGTACGAAAGGCTGGCATAGAGAAAAAGTATGGAGACTACATTTCACAAGGGAGGGAACTTTTGCAGTGACAGGGCATCCCACCCATATGAAAATACAACTATTTGGAAAATTTGAACCATGGCAGCCACTTTTTTAGGACCACATCTGATCTCAGTACAAGCTAAACCCTTCGAAAAATGTATCATTTTCAAGGGACTTTTGTAAAGCAGCAGACATTGTAGAAGCACATATTCCTTGTTAGCAGGTATTTCATTTAACTTTTTAAAAGGGCAATATAGGTTTGAGCCTTCAAGGTGCTACAGGCTGAATAAGAAAGATGTGCTCGGACTAAAATTTGGCACAAGGGAGAACTTTTGCAGCCATCAAGATTCCATTTTCATATAAATATAACTAAGGAGAAAATTGAACCATTTCTGAGGAGGCCATTTTTGCAGGCGCAATGTCCCATCTCAGTACATTTTGAACCCATGAAAAAGATGTAACATTTTCAAGAGATCTCCACAAACATGCGTGCGCACACACAGGAATTTTATAGGTGACTGTAACAGAAATTTTGTGCCACGCACACACACGAAAAGAAAAAAATAATCCACCACCACCAACAACCAAAAAAAAAATTCCTCTAGCCTCTGTTGCTGTAGAGGAATTTTACAGGTGACAATAACAGAAATTTTGTGCCTAGTCCATGGTACTCATTTATTACGGGAACCTATCCACACATTTCTCCTGTCCAAGGCTACTCATATTATATACAGTACAGATGGCTTCTCATTTTTGTTTTGGTGCTCTCTCAAAAAATTACATCCCAGAGACAACCAAACAAAGATGAGATTTCATCAACACTTACATTCTTAACCCCTGACACCCCTCATGCCCAACCTACTACATCTCTCTTGGATTGCCGCACTACTGCTTCCCACGATCCTTGCAAAAGCATCAATTGTTGCGCTCCCTCCAAGTATTCCGCAAAATCAATTTTACAATTCTAACAAACAAGTCCTCTTACAATTACAATTTTGAATTAAGTCTAGGGAATTGGTCAAACCTTAAAACTCAAGGGGACTGATAAAAGTGAAACCCTCATCACGTGCAGGGGCCAATTCAACCACATTCGTGGTCCCATGAGATCACATGTACCTGCCACATGTGAGGGAGTTGTGTTTGGTTTATCAGTTCATGCTTTAAGTCTGAAGTGCCCTTAAAAAGGCTAGGGTTAGTAACTGTTTATATTTCAAGTAGGGGGCATTTTAGTAAATTCTATTATCATTAGGTTTTTTGTCTTGACGCTATATAAACACTCCTTTTTGACGTGTACTGCTTTAGAATAAGTTTACAGAAGAGTCTCTTCTTCTCTTTGTGAGGAAGTTTTATCCTAGCATTTATAGCTTGTGGCATGTGTTGCCATTGATACTACCATGTGTTTTAATATTTATCTTGCTTCCTTTTCATCTTTCTTTGATACTTCATTATATCTTGGTATATTCTTTTTTGATGGATAATTGATCATTTTATTGCAAAAAAAAAAAAAAAAAAGGATCGAATACAAAACCCTTGGCACAAAGACCGAAAAAAGAACATAAATATCAACCCCAATGCAGGAAGCGCCCAAGAGCTAAATCTCTCTCGGTTCAATCAAAAGAAAGGATTCCCTAGCAGCTCCCTCTTTGGTAAGGCAATCTGCCTCAGAATTTGCTTCCCGATGCATATTTGAGAAAGAAACCTCAATAACTACACATTAATCCGGCTCACTCGATCAGATTGGCAATCTTCAATGACCAGCTGCCCAATCGAGCCCAGCTAAATGCATTATCATAGTCCCTTCGATGATAATTGGCGAGAGATTCATGGCCATTTTGATACCCTGAAGTTGTGGCTTCCCTGAAGTTGTGGCTTCTGCATAATCTGAATCATGCACTCCAATCAGACCAGAGAACTCGATCCATGACTCAGTCACTTCTCACAATTCTGCCAATACTGGCCTGACCAGGATTCCAAAATAAACACCCATCAAAGTTAAGCTTGAAAGACCTGACAGGGGGTGCACTCCATCTTTCACTGATCTTCGTATCTTCCCAGCCAATTAGAATAAAATCACCCCAATTGGACCAAAAGGATGGACATGGAACGCCTTTACCTAAAGGCTACTCTTAGTAATTGTTTATGTTTTATGTAGGAGCATTTTAGTAATCCTACTATCATTAGGGTTCTTTTATCTTTCCTTAGGCTATATAAAGACTCTCTTTGGACTTGTAATGCTTTAGAATGAGTTTATGAAAGTCTTCCTTCTTCTCTTAGTGAGAAAGTTTTATTCTAGCATTGATTGATAATGGCATGCATTGCCATTGCTACTAGCAAGTGTTGCTAGATTTATCTTCTTCCCTTCTTTGTTTTCATCTTTTTTTGGTACTTCTTTACATCAGTGTTCCAGCTGCACTAGGGACATAGGTAATTCATTCATTCACCAATAATGCCATTGTGCCAAACAGTTAGACTATATTGCTGTTCAGCTCTTATGTGTCCAGTGTCCCTATGTGGCATAGGCAACTCTAAAGAAACACAATATGCAATATTAAAAAAAAAAATTCTCAGCCCATGCTACTAAGCCAATGTTGGAGTACTCGATCTACTCAAAATTCCAGATGATAATGTTGATAGAGACTATGCATACTGCAGAGCAACAAAATGACATTTTCTTTAAATTTCAAAGACAAAAATATTCTTTTTTATACTTTAGGAATTGAGTTTCGAAGCATGCAGCATTTACTATTTGACCATGATCTTTAATATGCTGCAATAATGATAGTTAACTTGCCTTTCGTGCTCAAGCTCTTTGTATCCTGTTGCTTGAAATAGAAGCTACGGTGGTCAAGCGACTTGTGATAGTTCTTAGCATAAATTTCAGCCCAAACCTTATTAAAATCTGAACGACATTTTAACCATTCCTCTTGTTTCTGCTTCAAGCGAGTTAGTATAACAGGCAATGCAGCACTTGCATTCTTGCGTAGTACATCTAACACATCCAATCCATGATCACCATATAATCGCTCCATGCACCTTAGATTTAGAGCTGCAGGAAAGAAGCAAGAGATGGACAAAAGAAATCATAAACCATAGAAACAGATAAGCTCCAAAAAGAGAAGGGGGGGAAAAAGGGACTTCCAAGAAAGATCACAGCCTTCTATCCCCAAATCAATTTATATACCAACCAGTAAAGTGGTCCTCAATGCGGATTTGACTGTCAGGTTTGATTGTATTATCATTCATCTTGACTAACAATTCTTCCACACGCTTGGTAGTTACAGTAACTGACTCTAACAACATGTCCAGTTCAAACCTGACAGCAAGTCAGAAACAATAGAAGTCACGATGACTAATTGCACACAAAAAAAAAAAAAAAAATGAAATGAAAGAGCGTAATTTGTGTAAGTGGCACAGAATGGCATGGAATAAAAGCAAAAACTCTTTTTCATTCTTTCAGAGAAGAAAATAGAAAAGAGGACATGCTCTTTTTCCATTTTTTTTTCTAAGTATATTGTGGAATAAGAACTCAATTGGTAAACAAGCAGTTAATGAGTAGTAACACTATGCTGAAAAAGAGTAGTAACCATTTGAAAATTCACCATCCAGGAAAAACAGTAACACTATGCTGAAAACTTCAGTATCTCACCTATCATCTTCACATCTGAATAGGCTTTCTTCATATTGGTTTTTGCGCATGTGTTTGAAAGAGTAGTCCTCACTTCCAGATGTCACAGATACCCAATCATCATTCAGTACAGATGCTCCAAGTTCTGTCCGGTGGCTTGCTGGAGGCATTGGATACTGTAAAGCAAAGACAAAACATTAAAGATTGATTACGAAACTGCAAAATCATTGAAAGGTCATAATTTCTAGATAGGCAGAAAAGGCTTAAGCTAAGAATTGGCATTACATTCTTTGGAAGAAAACGATAACTAGGGGTACAGCTCTGACAGCTTGAGAGGTCAAGCTCCGAGATTGGTTTGGTCATATATTTTTCTTTGTTTGGGAGTACTGGAACCTTGGGAAGTGCAGAATCTTTAGCACCATTTTTGTCAAACCGCTCCCGCTCCTTATCTCTCTCCCTTTCACGATCTCTATCCTTCTCCCTATCATCTCTTTCACGTTCCCTTTCTTTATCCCTGTCCTCTACCTTCACTTGTCTAGTCAGATGTCCCTCGTTCCAAAGAGATTCTACACATGCCAAAAGGCTCAAATATATTTTACAAGAAAAGGGGGGAAAACTTCAAATCCAAAAATAAAATCAACTAAGTGACATAATAATATTCTGAACTGTTTTAAAACCTGGACCGGACCTCGGCCCATTTTGTGGGAGGTCCGGTGCCGCTAGTCAGACATGCTCTGGCCCATTTTTGCAGGAAATCTGCTTCATCGTAAAGCATAAAAGACAGAGAAACTAAACTAATCTGCAGTTAGACTAGTGGTTCCAATGAGATATCAAAGTAGACGTAATGGGTTCTTCTTCTTTTGGCAAAACAGTTATCCCTACAACTCATCAGGGGCTGGTTCTGGTCCAAACCGGTCCAACTGTCCAGTATAGATTAAACACTGATAATATCTTGTATAATAAGCTCAGGTCAAGATAGGAAAACTTAGTGGTCATCTTCACAAGTATCTTGACCAAGAATCATGACCTGAAATCTCTACTAGGGAGAGCCTCTATCATTGCAAAAAACAACAAGACAGAGATATTCAGTTACGTACTTTTATTGAAAACACCTGCAAGAAATCCATCTGCAGTAAAGGCCTCGATTAGAACCAGCATCAACAAGCATAAAATCCAAAGATGATAATCAAAACAGACTGCATAACGGATTTCTGCAACAACAAAACTAGGATACTTTTGATCATACCTATATTCTCGCAATGTGCCAAAAACTCATTAAATCCATCCATCAGATCAGGATATTTTCCGAGTATATCACCCATCTGAAAGGAATATGCACTAGTTTTACCACAGATATGAATATTATAATACATAAAATTTATGTTAAAAAAATAAAATAAAATAAAAATAAACCCGCACAGAGTAAGTTCGACAACTGCAACGTGTATTGAATGCATAAGGTTCGTGGGTTCCTTCTCATGCCTCAGTGGTAGACTTTGTGAGTTTCAACACTGAGGTCATGGGTTCAAGTGCCCGTGAGGTGAAGGTCATTTTCAAACAAACAGGAAATAAGAAACATCCATTTCCTACACAGAATAAACTCAACTGCATAATATGATCATTGTTTCGAGTTTCAACACTGAGGTCATGGGTTCAAGTGCCCGTGAGGTGAAGGTCATTTTCAAACAAACAGAAAATAAGAAACATCCATTTCCTACACAGAATAAACTCAACTGCATAATATGATCATTGTTTCGATAAGATGTAAAAGGAAAATCACTATATGCTACTGGATTGTACTGAGTCTACTGATTATGATGATAAAAAGCAACGAAAGCACATACCAGCAGCTGTAAAACTGAGCCACAAATTTTCGGATGGGTGATATATTTTCCGAGTATATCTAACCCATCTGAAAGGAATATATAGCAGTTTTAGCATGGAAATGAATACTATAATTTGTAAAACTTACGAAAAGATAAAACTCAACTGGTGAAGAATAAGTTCCAAAGCTGCTACTTGTATTGAATATAAGCGCATTTTCATACAAACAAGAAACATCCACATCCTACACATAACAAACTACACTGCACAGTCTCTTCGTTATTTCAGTAAGATGCAGAGGGATAGGCATTGAAAAGAATAATACCTACATGCCGACAGATTGTATTAAATATGACAATAAAAGGAACAATATGTGAGCCCAACATATAGGCTATAGCTTCCTAACAACAACTATAAATTTATAACCAATAACATTCACCAACAGATCCACAAGCAGGAAGCAAGGACAGCACATACCAACAGCTGTATCACAAACATTGCCAACCTATCAATACAGAGATAAGCATCCTTTCTGAACGCATGTGAAGTTCTAACACAAACACGCACTTTGGAATATTACAATTACAATTACAAATTGACTACAGGTACATGTGCTTGTCGAGTCATGTAAGTATGTTTGTGACCATGTGCATTTGTGATGTTTTTGGAGCATGGGCTGATATCAGAAACTGATATCATGGGGCATTACTAAAGAAGGCATGGGAGATAGTAGGAATGGGAACAGTAAAATATGCAATTTCTGGGTCCAAAGGAATAGGAAATGCAATTGTCCAAATAACCAGAGGACTTTAGGAACTATAGTGAAGCACCGAAGCTGGAAGACACAAAATAGAATAGAGAACCCCAACCCAACTTAAATAAACCTCAGAAATGATTGACTGAGGAAGAATTACATCGTCCTGCTCATCTGCAAATATATGGTCTGCTGACATTCAGGATTCCATGCGTGTGGTGGAGCCCATGTTTTAGCGATCCAAACCTTTGATCTGATGGAACCCCATCAAGGCTCGAGGATGCCCACGAAACGTTCCAGATTGCAAGATCCCAACATCTAAATATGGCAACCTACAACAGTTGGGAAAAAATGCAGCAACCATCCACATTCAATGAAAAAAAAAAACACATATCAGATGGTTATGATTTTCTATATCTGGGAGGTTTCTAGGGCATCCTTCATTCATGGTGGAGCCAAAGGGAACACTGTTTGAACCAATGATCCATGGGATCCACATGTACAGATCCTATGCTTCAGCTAAATACAGAGTAGGGCCCTACAGTTCCTTCAAACCGAGTTATTCCATTCTTTTCAACGTTGTTTGTTTAGGAGCAGCATGATAGAATTCTAGGTGTTTTGGTCTTATACCGCTCCGAAGTTTCAAGCGTTTGGATGGCTCGTAGGTAGGAAGAAAGTTCTTACGGTGGATAATCTTCGGAAGAGAAGTATGGTGATCCCGAATGTCCGCTCCTTGTGTTTGCAAAACGAGGAGTCTATCAACCACCTCTTCCTGCATTGCCCCTTGCTAAACGTGATTTGGGCTGATCTCTTCGAGCGCTTTCAAGTTAGGTGGAGCCATCCCGAGTCGGTCAATCAGTGCTTGCTTGCCTGGCATAGGGTCAATCTTAGCAGCCAGAAGACTCCTCTGTGGAGATTATCCTTTTTGGTGATGTGATAGGCAGTATGGGAAGAAAGGAACAGAAGGTGTTTTAATAACACCTGTAAGGCAGCAGCTTCTATCTCACAAAGAGAGAGATTTTAGTCATTGAGTGGGCCGCCATCGCTCCTAAGCTAATGGGATGTAATCTGGAGTTTCTGGGGCTGTAGCTGAGTCACCATCTTGGCGTCTCGCTTTGTCTTCGTTCTCTTGTTTTTGCTTTGTTTTCCTTCTTTTCTTTTAATAAATTTTCAGTTGCCTTTCAAAAAAAAAAAAAGCAGCCCAAAGTTATCTAAGGGAAGGCTCAGCCATGATTGCGAGAGAGTTAATGCCCAAAAATCAACACATTGATGTGATCATGCTGAGGCAGCCGCTAAACAGCAGGACTAAGGGAAAGGGTCCTAAAGGGATTCTAATGTGTAACAAAAGGCGCATCCACTGAGCACCTGTGCTTCTGTCACATTTTATCCAAGTAATAGAAGGGCCTTTCCTTACAAATAAAAGAACAAATTACGGATCCTCAACTAAGGCTTTGCATGGTATACTGGGGTTCTCAGTTCAGTTAAGCATGGCCCATGGTTCAGCAACCAAGACCATTAGTCACTTAGGCCTTACCATGGATGGGCAGCGCCCCAACAATATGACAATACAACATTCCACACTCATGCTAGTGAGTTGTTATGACCCTTGATACAGTGGAATGACCGAGCAAGATTCATGTAGCCGACCCCAATTAGTCAGGATAAGACTTGGATGATGATGATGATGATGATGATGATGATGACGATGACGACGAGGATGATGACGACGATGATGACTCAAAGCTGTGGATCTGCTCTTTGCTTGACATGGTGGAGGTGCTGGAAAGGATTTCTATGAGATTTGGTGCCTGGTTAACATGGCGATTCTTTGGGCCATCTAGAGAGAGAGAGGAACGGCCGCCGCTTCCAGAATTCGTCCTCAATTCCCCAGGTGCTAGCCTCGATTTTTAGGGGCATCTCGGAGTGGCCATTATGTATTTCGACCTCAGATCCTTGTACTCTTTCTTCTATGTTTGGGTTTTAGGTTGCTAGGCTTGTGTTGGCCTTGGCTCTTGTGTTGTGTTAGGTGTTAGCCGTTTTATTTTAGTTGTTTTGCTTCTTTGCTTTTGTTATCCTGATGTATTTTTCTTTTCTTCTTTTGCCTTTGGCATTTTTGCTTATTAAAATCTCGAGCTTCAAAAAAAAAGATGATGATGATGACGACGACGACGACGAGGCCTCAACAATCTCCTCAATCAAACAATAGAAACCTTTCAATTTGTGGCCTACAAATACACATTTAAGAAGATATACAGAAATTGTCAACATTCAAACTGAGAAAGGCCCAAAATTTGTAGATACAATCTTTCCAAATTTGAGAGAGATGTGGGTCATGGTCCACTGATGGCAGGATGCAATAGGCCAATGCTCTGGGTTACTGAACTTGGGCCAACTTGTAATTGCTGAGAATATAGACTAATGTATGACGAAATATTTTCAAGGCAATATGTTCTTATGTCACGGACCATAGGGTGGAGGTTACATCTAGTTGATACTAGTAAAGAAGAACTCAATCACTGCAACACATCCATGTCCCAGTCTGCATCATAAGGGTGTTTTTTTTTTCTTTGGAACATTATCATAAGAGTGGTGTACCACTTCAATCAATCTTATTTCATAGCCCAAATCCATCACCACTGGAGTTATGTCAAGTAGCCAGCACACCCGTCTCCATATGCATATCTGCCATCACATATTTGCTATATTTATCACTTGGAAATTGACTACTTTACAGGAAAAAGCTCATATTAGCCCAGGATGCACTGATGCTCTTTGCGCCCCTTGGTGCTTTCAGACATGATTGTCAAATAATTGACCTTGACTGTCATCAGGTTTGCCCCACTTCTCATGGGCCACCACGAAAAAAAGCTTGAATTGATCGGAGGATGCTAACCTTACAAGTCAACTCTAACGAATGGACTATTCATAGTGATTATTGCACCTTCTTCAATCCAAACCATCCATTTTGTTTTCTTTTTCTTTTCTTTTTTTTTTACAGCATTGATTGCATAGGAAAGTTCCTCTCATCACGCTTAGCTTCATTGATGCTACATGCATTAACTTTGTTGCTCTACAATCAAATGCATGATATGATAGAATACAAAAGTGATGGCTGATTATATCAAATTGTAGACTGAGACTCTCAATGAGCATAATTGTACACGAATTTAATAAACATAAAATGAATTTTAGAAGTTTGGGCAACTGCAGTTACCAAACATTGGAACTTCAGTTCCAAGAACGGGCATGGAACAAGCGCAGAAAACAACAGGCTACCATTAGGGACAAGAACTATTAGATACTCTTAAAAAGCCCATGAGAACCTAAGAAAATAAGAAACATGGACAAGGAGGGCATACCAAAGTCTGCAATTCTGATCTAGAAATTATTTCCTTGCTGTAAATATGAAGGCATTTCAAGAACTCCTGATAAGTGTCAGGATTGCGCAACCTCTCCTTGACTTTTTCACAGAAATGAAATTCTTGAGTGTATACGCCTGCCACAAAAATTGAACAGAAAAATATTGGATCAGATGCTTTTAGCAAACTGATAAATCATCAGCCTAACATGCATACGCATACAAATGAAATTCACATGTAGCATCTCCTTGACTTTTTCACAGAAATGAAATTTACATAAATATTTATCAATTCACAGCCACAGATATTGAAAAGAAAATTATTGATTCACATGTACATACATGTATTATATCATTGCACTATTTCTGTGTCTGAGAGCACGAGCATGTGTTGCAACAGTTCTTTTACAAGTAACTAAGAATTTACAAAGGAAAAAAAAAAAAAAAAAACTAACAGTAAATACAACAAGGGACCTCAGAACACTACAGGGCACACACTGAACCAACAAACAGAAACGGAACATGAACTACAAAATTATGCTTCAGCCAGAAAAGCCCACGCATTGAAGGGAGGCTATCTTCTATTCCTAATCAACACTGCATTTCTAGAAGCACCCTCAGTATGTGTTGCAACAGTTTAACAGAGGTAAAATTAATGCATAAGATTAAGCATTTACAAACGCATCTATAAAAATAAAAATAAAAATCCAACTACATTCAACAAAAGGTACATCCAAAATCAGACATCAGAAAGGATGGAGAAGAAAGTCTATCAGGCAATCGTAACAACCTATAATGCAATATTATTGATAATGTCACCGATACTCGGAACATTGGCCATTGGGAATAAGGTCACACACACAGGAGAGACCACACATGACAGTCCCTCCACTCCAAAGACACATGGAGAAAGCTTCACCTCGAGCCTAACACGGACTAACACTGCTAGCTCGAGACCACCCACCGAACCGGCACATTCTGCCCGAACGTCGACACCGAAGCAAGTTGCGCACCCAGCCTACAGTCTGGGCCTCACATGTCCCCACCCCTCTCCCACCTCAACTGTTGAGACGTCACAGGCTAACAATGCACGCCCCTCTCCCATCACATGTCCCCACTCATTTACTGGCAGACAACGCCCCAAAGCTGACAGAGAACAGACTACGTGTCGCCTTCTCAACAGCCTCCCCATCACCTTACAACTGACAAGGAAGAGATGAACTCCACGCGTCCTTCCTAACTCCCAATGCTCTGCTGGAGCACGGGAGGCATGCACCACCTTCTTCCCAAGCAGTTGTGTTATGCATTTCCATCACTCCGTTGTCACTAGCCATTGATACAACCCCCACCTTCCTTCCCCATTTAAGACTCAGGCCTTCCTTTACCACCCCTCACTGCCACTTTAATCTCACCCACCACAACGAATATCCTCTCTGGTGCCAGTAATTACTTCTTTCTTCTCACATAGATCCTCGCTAACATAATCTTCGCACATCCATCCATTGTTGGATCCACCACATCCACCTTCCCAATGCATGAACCCACCATCATAAAAGCCTCCATGAACCATAGCTCTAATGGCAACTCCCAAACCTGAAACCACGCCTCCTCCCATCCAAAGAACAACCTATCGGCCCACCTGCAGAGCAACTCCACTAGCCCATCCCTGACCAGCCACCCAGTGTGACGGACCCTATCCACCCCCACCTCCGAGCTTAAAGAAATCCATACCTCATTTTCAAAGAGGGGTTCGAGAATATTCTAATCAGCAGCCACTCCACCACTTCCAATCAGCCATTTCTTCACCTCATCTATGGCAGTTGCTCCCTTAACCTGCACCACCAGGTTCCATTTGGAGCGCCTCTCAACCATTCTCCACAACTTTAGGGTGGACTCTCACCATTGGCCCATCTTCTCCGTCGTCACTCCACAGCCATCTCCCCTCACCCATTCTCCCCTAATCCTCCACCTGCATCTCCCCTCCTACCACACTACCCGCCCCTAGCTCTCCCCTGAGAGGTTCCTTGGTGATTGCATCCCTATAGGAAGTTCTAACTCCCACCACCCTCTCCACCCATTTACCTTCCTTCCCAAACTTTCCATTGTCATCCTTCTCCAATTCTTCGTTATTTGATGATTCACGGACTCTAGCCAATATTTAGCCCATTGAACGCCTCAAAGCTTTTCCCGTTCAACGCCTTCACCACAGACGAGACCACCTCCACCTTCTCCAAATGCATAACCTCTCTAGACTCTTTCCGCCTCGGCACCACCACCTCCCTCACTGACACAACTGTACCAAACAACCCTCTGAAGTTCAACTCTATCAACCCCTCCAGGAAATTTTCCAAAAAGAGAGTGAGGATCTGAAGGAGAGGCCTAGACAATAGAACTCACTTGTTCCCCTCCAGCTTTTGTACCTGCACCCATCTTCCTTCCTTGGCCCCTTCCTTCAAGTCCTCGCCATCTATAGTCAATCGTTATCAATCCCCCGTAACAACAATATCCTCTCCTATATTTTCACCTATAGTCAATCGCTATTAATCCCCCGTAACAACAATATCCTCTCCTATATTTTCACCGACAGGCTTCTTCCCCTTCCCTCACACAATAACAAGCCTTCTTCCCATTTACACACCCCTCATCTAGTTTCTATCCCCATCTCCTTTCCTACCCCATACCAGGCCTTGATCCCCAGACCAATTCCATCCCCATGGTTGCTAAGATACCTCGACTTCCTCCCTCCACCCCAACAATGGCCTGCAGCTCTTGCCCTCCTTCCCCTACCTGCTATATTGATGTAGATTCTCTCTAACTTTCCTTCTTCGCAAGTGGCCTTTGAGCTCTACTGCTAATCTACCTCACATCCTACCACAATAATCAATCAACATCTTTCAAATCAATGGTGGATTCTCGAGTTTTGCACGAAAGAGGGAGAGAAAAACCCTAACTTTAATGCTAGGCTGTGGATGATAAGTGGATGTGTACGAGAGAATGCGAGCATGAAGGGAAGAGATTTGCTGACTTTGGGCTGCAATGGATCGGTTCAGCTCAACCCGACCCATTTACTAAACAGGCTAGCAATGCCATCTACACATGAGCACACGTGTGATTATGAGACTATGGCAAACATGTGCGAAGATCTCCATGTTGCTCAGTAATATCGGAATAGTGGTGTTGAATTTTTCAACCCTTGGCCTTAAGGTTAGTCTATATTATTTCCTCATTGGAGTGAGGAAGCGGGTATAACTCAACCGGTAGAGCGTCATTTTCATTTTTCATTTCTTTCATTCTTAATGAGCAATGAGAATAAGAGGTGTTATTTGTTAAGCTTGTTATCATTCGACGTCAAGCAATTTCCCACAGGACTAACCCTACAATGACAACTCAGTTGAATTTAACCAGCGAGTTCATGACAGACTGAAGAAATAATGATCTTATGATGCTTATAGTATAACTGTAGAAAGTACTTTCTAGCCTAGGACCTTTCTGAAGTGTTTGGTTGATTTTTTTATTTTGTGGATTGCACTTTTTGGTTGGTTTTTACATTCCCTAGGAATTCCATTCACCAGTTTTTCTTCAAAAAAAAATTGCCCCAACTAAAAAGCTGAGGAAAGAAAACCATTGTAGCTAGGGAACAAAAACCGAGGAACTAAAACAGAATATTAGACTTTTCTGAGGTTTACCCAGAAAACCTGGTGTACCAACCTAACAAAATTTTATGATTTCCCAAGAAATACTAGGCTAACTCTTAACATTTTCAGGAATATAAAAATCAGGGAATGAATTCCCCAACAAGTAACCAAACAAGCCATCTTGAAACATCATGGGTGTGCAGCAAAAGGATAAATAACAGATTTCATGGGCTAAGCCTCACAAGGAGTTCCAATATTCATAGTTACCTACGAAAGAACTTTCAGTATATTTGCAATTTCAAGCCTGCAACCCACTCCCACCTCCCCTTTAATTACACAAGCACTAACACCCATACCAAACAGTGGACTATAAAGAACTGATTTCATGGGCAAAGCGACACTAGGAGTTCCAATATTCATGGTTGCCTACAAAGGAACTTTCAGTATATTTGCACTTGCAAGCCTACAATCCACTCCCACCTCCCCTCTCATTACACGCACTAACACCCATATCGAGCAGTGGACTATAAACATGCCTAAATCCATACACAACAAATGCTCACTAGGGGCAGTTTGGATTGGTGGAATCCTCTGGAAAACTGAAATCAAATCAATTTCCCACATGTGATGTTTTCCCCTCTTTGCTAAAATAAATTATCTGTGGAGGTTGATTTCCATTTCCATGATCTTCCTCGAAAAACTGTGATTTTCATTTCCTCAAAAAAAAAATGTTAAATCTAGATTTCCACGATTATGAATGATGGCTCTAGCGACAATTGACCTTTTAACATTTCTATGAAAATCATGTGTGCTAAAACCAGTATTCTAAATAGCTATGCCATGTAGCAAGTAGCTTAGCCTTAATACTACATAGCTCATGAGAATAGCTTAAGTCGTGTGTAGCTTACGCTATATGATAACTTGCATAAGTTGCATGCTACATAGACTACACTACATGCTATGTAACGTAACTTAGCCTTAATGTTATGTAGCTCATGAGAATGGCTTAAGTCGCATGTAGCCTACGCTACATGATACCTTGCATACGTTACATGCTCCGTATCTCACATTACAAGTTATTTTTCATTACAACATTAAAATCAATTAATGTTTTCAGTGATTTGTTACATTTTTCTATTTTCGATATATAAAAAATAAATAAATAAATAATACTTAAATCTTTTCAATGCTTTTAGCAAAATAATATAGGTAACAGTATTAAATCAGTTGCTGCTCCTCAGACTTGCTCCTGAAAGAAATATTTATATTCAAAGTTGCTGCTCCTCCCTATCCGACCACCCTGTTTGGGATATCAGGTGCACCAGAAGTCTAAACCTCAGTGAAATAGATGAATATATGGAATTGCTTAAACGCCTTTCCCAACTAAACGCTCCCAGCTCTCAGCCAGACAAAATCATTTGGCCTCTTGAGAAATCAGGTTCCTTTTCAGTTAGATCTCTTTACACTGCTATATATCCTACTTCGTGCCCCCCAGCTGAATTCCCCTCTTTCATCTGGAAGTACAATATCCCGCCAAAATACATTTGTTTTGGATGGCTGGCTATTCGTAATAGGATCCTCACTATTGATAATCTATCCAAGAGAGGTCTGCAGCTTGTGAATGCGTGTCTTTGTTGTACGTGTAATGCTGAAACGGTGAATCATCTCCTGGTCCACTGTCCGTTCATCTCCTCTATCCTTCATCACTTTTGCCAGCAGTTTTCGGTCAGTTGGTGCGCGCCTCAGACTGCTAGGAACATGTTATCCGAATGGAATGGTCTCAAGCTTGGAAAAATCAGATCCTGCATATGGCGTATGGCTCTCCTGGCCATTTGGTGGGTGGTTTGGGAGGAAAGGAACAATAGGTGTTTTAATGATCAGATCTCTTCTAAAAGAACAATAGGTTCTAAGGCAAAAAAGTTAGTCATTGAATGGGCTGTTAATGTTAAGGGTTTAAAGAGGGATGATTTGTCTGTTTTGGGTGTTTAAGTGCTCTCTGCCATCTCATCAAATTGCTTCCTTCCTTTTCTTCTTTGTTTTTTCTGTTGTGTTTCTTCTTTGTTTCCTCTCTTTTTAATGAATTGCAGTTGCTTTTTAAAAAAAAAAAAAAAAAAAAAACAGTATTAAATCAGTTTTGTTGCTCTTTCTTTGCATTTATACACAATCATCACAATTTCTGGTTACTTTGGTTGCATTTGGTTGTACCAAATATCATGAAATTTTATTAAATTTCATTATCAAACAGTCTAATTTGGCGCAAAATATCATGAAATTGGTACAACCAAGCGCAACCCTGATCAAAAATCTAAAAATAACATGTAACCTATACCTCAAACTACATAGCTTATGCCTCACACTTCAAAGGGGTGAACGCCACGCTACACGCTATTCACTATTTAAAACATTGGGTAAAACAAATAGGTTAATTAATGTGGATTCTTTTCGACACATCCCTTTCCGAGACCTCGTCATTTTTTTCCTTGAATATCAGTAGTAGGTTAAAGTACCATTCTCGAAAAACGTTCAAGACATTATCCTAGCTCTGCAATAGAAGAGAATATTTTCCACTTAAACCCACACTTCTTTTATTCATCATATTCATAGATGTGGCCTTAGAGGTCTATAGGCCTAAATACTAAAGATGAAGATCTAAAGAGATCTTTCAAACATAGACTTCATTTTTTCAAGCTACCTATGACATAATAAATTCACTAAAAGATTATCGTTGAGACTTCTAATAAAACAGGAAACTGACCACCTTCTAGAAGATTCAAAATGTTATAAAAGATCTTCTCCAAAACACCTAAAATACCGTGCGTATGGGCTGTTTTTACAACCATCCCATGGAAGATGCATTGTAAGTAATTTTTACGAGCTGCCAATCACATGTATGATGGAAGTGAGTCCCTCTCTAGACGCATGTGTGGTCAGGGCCTGCATGCAGCACTATCAGACGTAGGGTCCATCAGTTGGCAAACAACCATCCGATCTAATCATGGCTCAATTGGGCTGCATCAAGTTTGCATCACAAACCCTAGTATAATCACAGTGTTCAGGTATAAAGAGGCAAAGAATATTGTGAATTGCATTTAAACAGGATCTGATTAACGTAAATACTTCTGCATATATCGTTATGAGTAATGATGGATATTCAACCATGAAATTATAGCTCAATAACAAACATATAATGCATACTATAACAGGCACATGTACATCTACAGCAGATATAAACCCCAAAAACAAGAAGCACTGCATGCTACCAACATACATATGCATAGTATCATATGGCATCATTGAGAACTCACTTCTCAAGGCATTTTTATCATCATAGGAAGAACCAGAAACAGGATGCACTCCAAAGTTTTCGGCTCCTTCCCCGCCTGGGTGTAACTGCTCGGCAGCAAAGTCATCACCCCTCCTACCAGGTTTCCGTTTGTTAGAGAACCGCTGCATATTATCTAACTCCCTATTGCTGTCATGCTCCAAATCTTTATCATCCCGATCACGTCTTTTCCGTTCCTTGTCAACTTTAGTCATTGCTTTATCATCTGGATCAGGACGGTCAACACTGAGATCGCGATCAGTGTGGTAATTCACAGCTCTCTCCTTCTAACAAGATGGCACATAACAGTCGGTTAGGCTGGTTTCGACAGGACATCCAACGAAATTCACAAGAGAGAGAGAGAGAGAGCAACTACCTTTTCTCCATGCACTTGCCGGGCCGTGGGCATAGCCAAGCTCCTTTCATCCCGACGCAAGAAATTTCCAGGTAAGGCTCTTCCGGAAGGAGCATGCTGCATAGAAGCTGTCCCAGAGGCATCAGGTAGGAAATGAGTGAATTCCTCGAGCAAATCATGATGTTCCTGGAAAAGCAAGGCTACCTGCAGATGAAACAGACCGATGCATCCCAAACTCAGCCTTCAACAACAAGAAAATAAAACAAGCAAAGTCCTTTCCTAATGCAAAAAACAGAAGTATACTGTCGCATGTATATACCTCTTGGTAGACCTCAGTAATAGATTTGTGCTCCTTTCGGTACATATTTAGAATTTCTAGGAAAGATTTGTAAACTTGTTCATCATTTTGGAACCGAGTCTACAAAATAGAGTATGAGTCAAATCATAAGGATCAATAGAAAGAAACTAGCGCCATTGAAACTATGAACCTCACATGATTAAGGATGTGTTTGGTTGAACAGCCAGATCGTTGTTGTTATGGCTTCCTTCCCAAGGATATTCACACTTGATGTTTTGTGCAGTGTGGAAACTGGAACACACATTGGGCAGGTTTCTATTTTCCAATATCAACAAGAAGGCCCTTTTTTTCTCTCAAACATCCTTTGCAGTGGCTGTTTTGGCTCATTGTGTCCACCATGGGAACTGGGGAACACGCAAACACACCCTGAGCAACACAGCTGAGATGGGATTCTCACCTTTATTTTGTTAACGAAATTGATCGCTTCCTCAAACTCGACGGGCTTTTTCGGTGGAGGATCATCGTCGAGGGTGATCTCATATCCTTTAGGCAAGAAGGTATTGAAACCCAAGATGAGATCTCGGTGCCCTTTGAATAACTCTTTTACCCTTGATATAACGCCAGTGGTATCGATCCTGAAATCAGGAAAACAAAAAATCAGTTGAATAAGCCAAAGATCGTGAGAAGAAAATGAAAGGGTGGAGGCAAGAAGGTTAAACAGTCAATCAAATTTCAAACCTTTGGGCCTTGAAATCTTTCATAACTTCGAGGAACTCATCATATTTCTCCCTTTTATCCTGAAAAATTTCCTTCACTGCCTTGAGATAGACCAGGGCATCGTTCGTTGTTAGCTTCTGTGCACTGGCGGGTTGCCCGGACCTTCACCCCAAACACCAAACAGGCACCAAAACTCAATCAATCCCAACAGATCAAACCCGTGTATCCTTAAAAAGGAAAGCAAGCAAGAGAACGAAAAGGGACCGTTCGGATGCCTGCAGAAGCAACAGTGGCGGTAATATTTCCAACGATATTTATCCGTTCCCCTCCCCGTCTAGGACAGGTCAAAGAACAAAATCCGCACTTTTACATTTCTGTCCCAGATCGAAATCAGACGAGCCTCAGACCAGAAACACATAAGATTTCTTATTTGGGGCAGAAACAAGGTATCAAACCAACCCCGACATCCAAACATACCCTAAAAGAATAGTGCAGAAACCTAAAACAGCAATTGAAACTTAAATAGGAATTTTTGAAAATCCTGATCTGCATATCATATTACAGAGATTCTTCTCCTTAGAAATTGAAGAATCAGCAGAGAAAGCTAAAGAAGAAAGCCTTTGCAGAAGAATTCATCAATCTGAGAGAACTGAAAAGAAAAGGAAGGAGAGATTTTATTTCTTACGAATCGCCTCGCGAAGAAGCAGTGTTCCGCTTGGGCTGAGAGCCCGCGTAACCACCACCGTCCTCTCGGGACCTTTTCATCTCGGCAGCGCCGATCCAGATGCAGAATCCAATTCGGGCTTTTGAATATGAACAGATCGGCACTTGCGTGAAAGGGGAAACTCCTAGTAGCCAGGAGAAAAGGGAAGGAGATAGCTTCGACAGAAGGAAACGATCCACACAAGAAGAAAGCGGGAGAAAGAGAGAGGGAGAGAAGGAGAGGGAGGAGAACAATAGATCCTTTGGAGATGGTTATCTATGCTTTGTCTTAGGGGTTATGTATGGTAAGTGCCCGTACGTGCGAGCTTCGTGGGGCCCATCTTAATGTGTGGGTGCATCCAGCCCGTCTATTATATGATCACCCTCAAATGTTAGGCCTAGATCCCGGAATTCAGGCTGATCCATGACTCAGGTGGGCTTGGGCCGTCTAAAATGAAAAATGGGAACACTAGGGAGGTGATGAGGAAAGTAGAAACGTCCACGTGGGGATATGGGTCCACCATATTGTGCAGGTGTCATCCAACCCATTCACGTGGGGAGCCGCACCGGATGAAGGGCCATTTAAAAACTCAGGTGAGCCACAAACGTGAATATATACAAGGCGTGATTGTGCATGCTACTTGTGGTGTGTCCCACCTGAGTTGTGGATCCGAATGATACCCGGTCTAGATTCACGGTTTGGATTTCATGCACATCTGTGGCGCCGTACGGCTCGAATGTACGTTAATTAGTTTTAGTTATTCCCCTCACACGTGTCTGAGGAACATCCAAACCGTGCATCAGATGCTGTCCTTCGATCTTAAGCAATGGGACCAAAAAATCAGCCGGACCCCATACAAAAACCTACTTGGGCCGTCCCCTCTTAGCCGTGGGAGCGGATTAGGTGCTCCCCACTCATCCAAGACGGTGGGTCCCTTATCAAGGGGGATCCATCTTCTAACTAAGCTTTAGTGTATGAGCCCGAAAATAAAGCAGACCCAAATCTTAGGTGATCCACGCTATAAAAAACAACGGTGATAAACCATTAAAAACTTCCTGTGAGCCACGCAAGTTTTGGATCAAGCCTATTTTCTTCATCCAGGTTTTGTGACTTTATCAACGACTTGGATGACATATAAGTATTATGGAAATATTGCAGTGAGCCCTAAGAAGTTTTTTTTACATCCCACTATTTCCTATAAGTATGATCCACCTTAAATTTGGATCTTCCAGACAAAACAGATGAAGAGCATGGATGTAGAAAACATGCATCAAGGTGGCCCATAGGAAGGACGAGGGTGGCTGCACCTAATCTGCTCCCTTTAACTGTTATCTCTAGCATTTGAGAAGGCAAGGTGAAAACGTTTTTAATTGTTATTTGTGTCACCTGAGAATGCATGTGGCAGGAAGATCCTGAGCTCCCAGAGGCACGCGTGACAAATCTACTCAGTCTATCAATTTCAACTGGCCTTAAGAAATTAAAAATTAGTTAGATCCAAAACTCATGTGAGCCATACCACATCATTCAAAGTTATAAACTTTTTCAGCCACAGAAGTTTTGTATCCGGGTGATATTTGTCTACAGCTTATTTGAATGGTAATAATATGTTTGGATGGCATACAAACATTATGATAGGCTCTTGTTCCATTTGTGTGGCCCACATGAGTTTTGGATCTAACTTATTTTAGATTTCTTTGTCACCGTGGCTTTGCAAAACGGACGGATAAAATAGATTTGTCAAGAACATTTCCATGGGCCCACATAGCTTCCGACCACGAGAACCTAACGAGGGGAAGGAAATCGGCGTCCGTTCTCTTTATGTTCGCGGTCAATTGGAGGCGGATTGCGTGGTTTACCGACCTAGGTAGTGCGTTCACCTGGCAAAGTTCTTTAGGCCCCACCATGGCTTCTATGTTATATCCTTGCTGTCTACTCATCTTGTGATGTCATTTTAAGTCATGAGCCCAGAAATAAGACAGACCCAAACCTTAAGTAGACCACACCAACTATTTGACATATGTAACATGTGCATAATATCCGTGCGGTACGTGCATCATTCACACCAACTAATTGGGAAGCGCAGATTGCATACTAAGAGAGGGGATTAGGTGAGACCCAGATCCACCAAGGTGGGTGGAACCCCTGAGTGTGGAGTCCATTGTGATGTATGTGACTACATCAATGCTATCTATCCATGTTAAAAGCTCATTTTGGAGGATGATCCAAATCCCAGATTGATGATAGACCATTAAAAACTTAATGTGAGCCACACAAGCTTTAGATGCAATATGATATTTGTGTTGTCTCTTTGTTTAAGTGTTTATGACCCTTATCAATCGGGTGGATGGCCAAAAAACATTTTGGTGGAATCTTTAAAGTTTTTAATGGTATAGTCCACCTAAAATCTGAGTCAGCATCATTTTTAGGATCATGCCCCAAAATGAGCTTTCAAAATGCTTGGACAAATTGGATTTAAGGTGCATACATCACAGTGTGCCCCACTGTCAGGGTCCCACTCAGCTCGGTGGACGAAGTGTCACCTAATCCACTCCAGCCAAGTAAACCCTATTAAGCCCACGGTGATAAACACGTCTTATCCACTTTACCATATCATTTTAAGGCATTATCTTAATGAGAATTGAATGTTTATTATTGAAAACTTCTTAGGCCATAAAAGCTTTGGATCAACATGTTTTGTTTTTTTTATTTTTTTACATTTTCTCTTCACTCATGTCTATATGACCTTCTGAATGGGTTGAATGACAAATAAGCAACTTTGTAGGCCCTAGGAACGTTTCAGTGGTGGGCCTCATTATCCCTATCCTTCCTCTGCTACGGTTCACCGCAACTTTGGATATTCTTTAATCTAGCCTCATGTTCTTATATGAATTAGTAAAGCAGACGGACAACTTGGATAAGACACTTACACCAAGGGAGCCACAAATTTTAACGGGATCACAGCCTGAGAAGGGTAGGGTTGTCAATGGTTAGGCCTAGGGTTGGTCTTGGCCAGGATTTTGAACTGTTTGGGTATGTTGTTAGGCCAACATATTCAATTTTCTGATTTTGCAGGGCTAAACCCAGCCCATTGACACCTCTAATAGGGGTGTGTGTGGACTCGGATTCCACCGTGGCCCTCTAGTGCTGAAATTGGATTTTATTTGGTCCCCTCTTACGTACCGAGTAAAGTCTGTTAGGCCCACTGTAAAAGCATGTGTTTTATCCACACTGTTCATCCATTTTTACAAGACATTTTAGGAGTTGAGCCTAAAATTGAAGCATAACTAAAGCTCAAGTGAAGTATACCATAGGAAACTGCATAAATATTGATTTCTTTGAAACCTTTCTAAGGCTCATAGTGATGTTTATTTATCATCAAACCTATTCATGAGATTACACGCACATGAATGAAGGGAAAACACAAATATCAGCTTGACCTGAAACTTTTGTGACCCCAAGAACTTTTCAATGGTAGATTGTTTTCGATGGTGTGGTCCACTTGAGCCTTGGAAAGGCTTCATTTTTGGGCTAAAGCCCTACAATTATCTAGTAAGTGAATGTATGGAGTGAATAAAATGCATGAATGATGGTGGGTCAACAGAGTTTACTCCATATGCTTACCCAATCCGCTTCCTCCCGTGCCAAGGTAGTGCTATTACATGCTCTATGGGCCCACCATGATCAGTGTATTTTATCCATGTTGTCCAGTGTCCATCAATTTTACCCCTCATTTTAGAGCAGGGACCTAAAAATGAGGCATTCTCATATATGAGGTGAACCACACTACGGAAATAACAACGAACATTGAGTATTCATCATTAAAAACTTCCAAAAACCCAATGTAGTGGTTGTTTGCCATCCAACCCATTGATTAGGTCACACAGAATTGGATGAAAGTAAAACATAAATATCAGCGTGGGATCCAAAACGCTATTTCCCCCGGTAAGTATTTAATAGTGGGTGCTCAATCACCATGTTATCCTACATTGTGGTCCACGTTACCTCCATATATGGCTCATTTTTTGACCTTATGCCATAAAATGAGCAGGCTAAATGGATGGACAGCCAAGATAAAAAACGTGGGACTGTGGAGCCTTTAAGGTGACCGATGTCTGTACTCGGAAGTGGATTGGCTGGTGTACCAGACACCATCAAACTGACTGGTGTGTTGAGGTCACCAAGTTCCTTGGGTTCCATCACGAGGCACATGTTATATCTGAAACATCCGTCCATTTGGTGAGATTTTTCCAAGGATTAACCCTAAAAATAAGACAGATCCAAGTATCAAATGGACCACACTGCAACAAATTTACCATTGAAACCCTTTCAGGGGTAGCAAAAGTTTAGGATATTTGTTTTTCCTCCTCATCCAGGTATGTTTGACCTCATGAACAGGTTGGATGGAAAATAAACGTTATGGTAGGCCCTACAACTATTTTAACGGCGAGAATTATTGTCCCCGCTGCTATATGTGATGTGGTCCACTTTAGCTTTGGATATGACTTATTTTTAGGCTCACCAAATGGATGAACGGTGTGGATATACTAGATACACCATTGTGTGGCAATGTAACTTTGATCTCCTTTAAACTATTAGTACATATCTAGGCTTGGCTCCCTTCCTCCGTACTCGAGGGGTAACAGGGGAATCACAGATCGCCATGGTGAACCAATGGAGGGTGCAAAAAATTCTGTCAATCGGATAGTGAGGTGCACCCACCGCGGTGAACCAATGGATAGGAAACCCAACGTAGAAAACTGATGGATTCCTTGTTTGGCCTGTAATCATGCAGTATCATAGGACCCATGCAGCATATGTGACCAACCAAAATGCTTTCGGTCACACATAAAAAAAATAATAATAATAAAAAATGTCCAATTTGACCATCAGGTGGGGTTCACCACTGGATTCCAATATCCATGGGCATTTTGCATTGTTTTCTATGGGTTAAGGCCAACCATAACGCTTGCATGACATCCAGCCCGTGCATGAGATACATGTCACAGTGACGATGGGGCCTCAAAAATCAGTCGGTCCACAGAGTCAGGTAGGCCCCACTACTTGAATTTGTTGGCTCTCGAGTATTTGCTATTGTCATCGGTGGTGTGAAACACATATTGGTTTGGACTAATTTTTACTGTCGCATTTTCATTGGGCGAGAGCCCATTTTTAATGGGTTAAATGTCCATCCACACCCCACACAACTATTTAGATCTGCTGCACGCAGCTATAGGTGCAGCGACTTCACCCAATCATTTTCTTATACATGTGCGTATGGGCAGGGCCAATTAGTTCCGGCCCTGGCCTCACCCAACATGGTGCGTCCCTGACCATGGCCCACCTTGATGTACGTGTACTATCCACACCGTCCATCTATTTTTCCAGGTCCTTTTAGGGCATGGGACTAAACACGAAGTAGATCCAAATCTAAGGTGGACCACACCATGGGAAGCTGCTCAACCATTTGACTCTTGGGACTCCTATTTATAATTGTGAAACTCTATCTTTCGCACCGCCTTGAAATTTTTGCAAACCAACCTTGAAACTGCCTCAAATTTACACAGCCACATTATGCATCGGTCGGACCTTAAGCCACATTTGGTCGGACTGAAGTCGAGTTCGAATCATGACAGGATTCTGTTTTAGCAGTTGCTCAATTTCGGTCACACCGAGCTTGAGTTCGGTCGAACCGAATTAATCCTCAGTCGAACCGAATTAACTCTGAATTTCATCGTTGGTTGTTGTACTGTTTTGTGTGATTTTGATCGAACCAAACGTGTCTGTTTTCTTCTACGGATTAAATAATCTTCTCCGGTCTTTTCTTCATCTTTTATACTTTGTTTTTTAGATCTTTGGCAAATGAATTCTTCATTATTGGTCTCCTAAGATCCATCTTTTGCCTTGGTGATTCTTGAGCATCAAATCCATGCTTTTAACATTCTTTTAAATCAAAGCTCCTAAATTAACTTTGCAATACAAACATGTATAAAATATACCTATTAATATCATGTTCATAAAACCAAAATATAAACGGGGGTAGATTTGCAATATTTTACACTCAACACACTCTCCAACCAGCATTTTGCTAGTCCCGAGTAAAACATGCGTGAAGAAATCCTCAATTAAAAAAGTTCAAACCTTTTTTAGAAATCAATCATTTGTACAATCAAGTATGAATGAGTAGAATTAAGACGAGAAAGTGTGATTTTGAAAACTTAGAGCCGAATCTTATAAGCAATCAATCAGATAGGTTCTTTATCAGTTACTTAAGAGCATAAATTCATATATCACATTTTTCAATATGTTTAGTGATATCAACTTACTTTCCATAAGAATACTATCATTTCATAATGTTATTCATGTTCACCATATCAAGATTAGTTGAAAACTCAAGTACTGATTCCAAACTTATCCACTTTTCCTTCTTTTCTCAGTTTTTGATTTTATATCGACGATCCCTTTTAATCATTCAATCTTTTCAATTTTTTAGTTTTCTCATTTTTTTCCAGTCTTTACATCATACATGACCTTTCATCAATCTTTTGTTTTTTAATTGGTTTTTTTCCATCTTTTTAAGGTGGAAAAAATTCTCTAGACTCAATTCTCAATACGTATCAATGATGCACATGCTAATCGTTAGAAAATCTAGCATTATTCACATAAAGCCATTTGAATGTGACTTGTGACTTTGATTAACGTGATATTCAAACTTCCTCTTAATCAGTTAAATGCAAGAACTTAGATGGTAGTAGTCTACTCGGTTGATCAAACCCCAATAATTCAAAACTCAATCTCTATTATACTCAAAGAAATCTTAATTACAAAAACTATCCTTTTCTGAGCAGATCTTAGCTTGAAAAATTGAATTTTTTCACAATTTTTGCTCAAAACAAAGAAAACACTGATTAATTTACCTAATCCACACTCCTAACCTAAAATCCACATTGTCCTTAATGTAAAAGATATAAGCATGAAATGCACATGAGAAAACGAAAAGAAATGAGTAGTGATGGAAATGTAATACCTGAAGAAGATTAGAAGCTTTTTCAAAGTTCTCAACATGTAAATGGGTTAGCACGAAGATTAAACAAACTGAAATCGAACTATCCTAATCATAAATCCTATGAAAGCAATAAACCTAACTACACCTCCATCAGACTAGGAGGTCAATCCTTGTACACAGGATCAGTCAGAGGCAAGGATATGTCCTTTCAATCAAACTTCTCAACAAATGGCTTGAGACGATGTCCATTCACTTTGAAAACATTATCATTCATCGAATTCTTTATCTTGACGACCTCATGGGGATAGACATTAGTAGTAATGAAGGGACCGGTGCAATGAGATCGAAGTTTACCTAGAAAAAGATGTAACCGTGAATTGTATAAAATGACTTTTTAATCGGTTATGAATAATTTTTGAAGGATATTCCTATCATGGAATGTAACACCCCATACTTTCCAGTACTCGGGTGTTACTATGAAAATCTAAATCAATTTATATGTGGGTGGAAACACACATAGCTTTCCTTACGCATCAACATCAAGTGATCCTTAGATCATCAATCTCAATCGTCTAGTACAACATTCATTGGTGGTACAAGCCATCCATCTTATTGATTTCCAAAATAATCCATCATAGCTTCTGAGACGTCTCAGTCACTTTGATAGATGGATCAAACCATCCATTTGGTTCCCAATTTCCCGTAGGGTGACCCGCCACTTAGTTTCAATATTCGGGACATTGAATTTTTAAATCTAACCGTTGACTTAAACCGTGACCCACTTACAAAATGATTTATTTATTTACTTTTATCCACGCTCTAGCTGAGTGGATGGATAGATAAACATGACCCACAATAACAATTTAGAGGAAAAGAAAATAAGATAATGATAATATATATAAATGATAGAAATAATCTTGTAATAATAATATTCAATGTTCTAAAGGCATATTAAGTCATCTATTCCCTAACTCAGCCACAGATTCTCAACTAAGTGGTCACTAAGACCATTTTAACCACTGATATTCAAATTCAGAATGATCCAACCATTTGATCGATGGAAATCCACCATTAGAACTAGAGTCAAAGAGTATGGCCCACCTAAGCATTGGATCTGTCACATCTCCAGTCAAGATGACCTAATAAAGCCATGAAGCATAATGGACAGAGTGGATTTCGCTAAAATCATCACGGAGGACCCTACGCACATGGCGCATGTGCATAGGGCATGTACTCCCGCTGTGCACTAAGCTAAGGGGCTCGGTTAAACGCCTCTGACCCGAAATTTCTTAAAAAAGAGAGATTTCTCTCTCTCTCTCTTTGGTTTTTGGCAGCGGATGGACAGACGTCTAAGATTTCTTGATCACGGCCCACCATTTGTTCCCACTTTCATGATTCGAACTGTCCATCGGATTCATACAATGGGCTCAACCAAAACGCAACTATTACAGCGATTTTTCCGGTACGTGTGGGCACACGATTCTCGACACAAGGAGAGCCTACAAACACACCATTTTCGAAAATGGAAACTGTCTCACTGCCAGGTTGGCAATCCGTGTGAGTCTCTCTCCCTCCATCTCAGCCGTCTGTGAGGTGCAATCCTAACCCTTTAAAGCTAGGTTTTTTATAAAGAAGGAGAAAGAGAGAGAGAATCAGATGTTTTCCTCCTACCAGCGAATCCACCGCCTAAACCTCCTTCAATCTTCAAAATCTTCATTCCACAAGCACCCTTGCATTTATCCTAGCCGTCCATAACCACCAGATTGAAGGAAAACCATGTAGGCGAGATTCCATCATTGATGGCCATGTCGTCTTCACCGAATCGCTGACTCGCTCGGGCTCAGTTGAACTGAGTCTTGAGCTTGCAAGACACGGTAGAAAGGAAGATAAAAGGTTGGAGAAGAGAGAAGGAGAATGAAAGAAAGAAGAAAGAAAAAGATGAAGTGGTGCAGTTGTTGCACCGCACCACCATGACCAACTCGTCCAAGCTATGAGTTGAGTCTGCTCGAGTCCAGACTTTGTGAAGGTCTATGAAGAAAGAAAAGAGAAGAGAGGAGGAAATAGAAGAAGAAATAGAAAGAGAGGAATGAGAGAGAGAGAGAGAGAGAGAGAGAGAGAGAGAGTGCGTGTGAGTGTGAGCATGGGTCACACTGCACTTTGTTGTCAGGTCCAGGAACTTGACTCACTGAGTTCAAGTTCAAGCCAAGCCAGTTAGGTTGAGCTTGGTGTGGGTACGCTCCAGTCCTTGTTGGAATTCCAGCAGAGAATCAAAGGGAGACGAGTGGATGCTACTGCTCGTTGTGTTGATCTGACTCGACCCACCCGAGTCATGGGTTGTGTCTATTGCATCTAGGTGCGTCGGGTTGAGTTGCTTGCTGCTGCAAAGAAAAACAAAGAAAGAGAAAGAAAGAAAATAGGGAAAGAAGAAAAGAAGAAAGATGAGAAATAAGAAACAGAGAGAGAGGTGCGACTACACCAAGCTAATGTCCGACTCGGTTGGGTCGTTATTGGGTGAGTCAGGGCCGAGTTGGCCAGGCGAGCTCTCTTGACCGAGTCGATCCTAGATGACTCGAGGTCCCCTACATCCATTTTAAATGAGCTTCGATTCGAAAGCTATATCCCAGCGTCTGGAGCGGCTTGAATCCAATTGCCGCTTGGGTCGACTTGACTCGCTCCCAGCAACAAAGGTCTAAGAAATGTTCAACGTCAGGTGGGGTTGGGAAGCTGAGTCCGACTCGTGGACAACCAGTGATAAGGGACTCAAGTCCTATTCGCTGATTTTGATGCATTTTGCCAAGAAGAGACCCCAACTAAGATGCATCAGCTGAGTCGACTCGACGGACTTTCATCAAGTTGTCAAGTTCTGGTGAACTCAGCTGAATTCAGTTATATCAGCTTGGTAGTGAAGTTTGACTCCACGCGTGGGCCTCATTGTTTCAGCTGAATTGCCCTTACCAAGACAAATCCAAGTTGAGTGACTCACTTGGGTAGGTAAGTTGACCTAACATATTATAATGCTAATTTGAGTTTAATTATAAATTATTTCTATTATAAGGACATGAGAAATCTTAAATTTCCCATGTGCAGGATCTTCCATATAAGAGATTGACTATGGTGGTTCAAATCGAATTGAAATCAGGATTGGTCGAGGGATTGGGATCCCCCAAATCACCCAAATAGTTACCACTCTTATTATTGGGATCGTTAATATTATACATGATTAGACATTAGTAGATCATCTATGCTAAAACTAGTTATTATAAACAAATTTCAATTATTAAATAGTAGTATTTTATTTATCGTTCTTAAATATTGATTATGGATAGTGGATTGTACTAATTGGTATCATTATAATGATTTTTATTGCTACATTAGCTAATATTAATTATAACACTAATGTTAATAAATACTTCATAACTATTAAATTAACATTAAAATTAATTACACACCAACTAGAGTTCAAACCCTAAAAACGTGCTTAGACCTAAACTCTAGGATGAAATAGACCTAAATAATCTAAACTCTAGGTCAATACCCTAAACATAGATAGTATGTTAGGTTTGAGCTAAATTGTAGAACTTCATAATTTATGATAGATCGTAGCATTTATTATCATGACTAGATTCATTAGGGATAGTTATGACTATTAGCATTAGAAAATATTTATCATTTTCCTTATGGGATTAGTATAATACTCGTTAGTATAATTATTAGTATTACTCCTTATTATATTATCATTAGTAAATATTTTATTATTATTACTGTATTATTTAAGAGATTATTAGTCATTATAAGAATATTAGATAATGTCGGTATATCTAAATATGAACTTATGAACCATCATTACTAATATTGATGGATTAATACTCCTATTATGAATATTATTCGATCCATTGTACTGATAATAATATTAATAATATCAATAATAATATAGGATTCAAATCCTAGATTCTAAGTTTACGACTAAACCCTAGGATGAAAATCCTAATTTTATATTAAAAACCCTAAAAACAAGTAATCCAAATCCCAAGTTATATTAATCTTTACCATAAATACTTTATAGAAACCTGATCTTACATACAACTTCACAATCTATGGTAGAATTCAACTCTAAGGGTGCACATGCTTCTTAGCAACCTCAGTTGGCGATTCAAAGTATAACGTGATGATTTCTTCCCCTTGAGCTTTCCATTTCCCATTAGCTTAAGTGATAGCTTTTTATTTATTTTAATTTCAATTGATAATTAATATCTTCACTTTATAATTACATGTGTAAATTGTTAGGATTGGATTGCTGGATTACATGCCTAATATTTATCTCGCATATCTTCCTATGTTTGTGGATTACTTGTGGATTGCTTATGGAACTTAGACTGGTTTATTAGTGGGAAACCCCTACTTATAAATGTATACCCATACTTGGGATGTAACTCGATTGAATGTGATTGTAATGGACCTGCAACTTAGTAGCTATTGAATGGTGGCTTTAATTCAATATTGATGTGGGCCTACCATCCAGGGGTTGCTGTGTTTAAGTAGTTTTTAAGGATGGTCTTTTATCGCATGTTTTGATATCAGCCCTATGTAGCTTAGTTTTGATAATTGCCCTATGTGGCTTAGTATTGAGATCCGCCCTAAGGGCTTTGTTCTGGTATTTACCATATATTGATTTAATGTTTTATATTATGCAATCATGCGATGGTAAGCCCCATATATTGAATAAGATTGGCCACTAGTCGATGGGTTTCCATTAAACATCCTAAGGTGGTAGCCTCATGGGCCCAAGATGGTGGTCATGGGATACTATGCCCAACCTGTCGGCGTACGCTGGTGACGAGCCCCGTAATGACCTTGAGCTTATTTAAATTGGTTAATTGTAACTGGACTAATAATGGTTTGGCTAATCATGCATACATGGCACAAACCAACATCTATCGTTAACGTACGTGATGTACGATTGACAGTCGTTATGCGGTATGTGATGTGCTTCACTTACGGCTAGCCTCTGTCCGACTGGATGAGCATTCCTGTAAGACCCGTATCATAGCCCGTACTATTTCGTCAACTCCCGCGATCCTTCTCGGTGAATTCCGGCAACCTGCGACCTATAATTGACGTTTACGTGTGATTGTAAGTGGTATCCCTTAGATTTGAGTCAGCTTAATCCGAGACTTGTATCATTGAGACCGCACCGTCGTCGCGGTTCCGACGCCGCGTCTTACGCACCAATCCGATACCCCGGCCGAGAGATGTGGGCCGATGTTTATTTCGAAAAAAATGCCGCGCGTTTACAATTCCAAGAGAATCTCTACAATATGTCTCATCAATCCATCAATCAATCACCTCATGTCAAGTACACACACCCATGCTTTCTTTCTCCACAAGTCAAGCAACCACCAAGTCAACTCTCTCTCATCCTCTCTCTTACACACCCGTACATGTCAAGTACACCATCACCTCATCCATCACTCACATCCATCACTCACTCTCTCTCTCTCTCTCTCTCTCTCTCTCTCTCTTTCCCTTCACATTTTCCAAGCAACAATTTCAAGCAAGAGCATCACACGTCCAAGCTCTTCCATGAGAAAAAAATGCATGTGTGACCCACTTTTCACCCCAAAAATCTATCATCCTAGCCCTTTATTTCTCATCCTCTCCATCAAAGTGAGACACAAGGAGACCAACGTTCCAATGGACCGAGAAGATCGAACGGTGGGTGCTCTATTAGGCTTAGATTTCCTTTTTTGATGAAGGGCCAAGTGGGGCCTACCGATTGATGGTATGGATCTCACTTTGGATCCTAGGTGTGGCCGATGACCCACCTTGATTCTCATGATCATTCCATGATGGGGCCCATGGAGAATGGGCCCCATCATGATGTTTATTTTCCTTACATGAAAAGAGGTCATTTAGACCGTTCATTTTGGGTGGAGAAGGAATCTCCACCGTTGATCTTTGATTTAGTAGGCCCACATGTATCGGGACCCACTTGATGTATGATTGCTTGCAAGGGAGGGCTCATAGTGGCGGAGCCCTCCATCTCATGTGTCCCACTCTCTTTCTCTCTCTTTCCCTCTCTTTTCATATATTTTTGTGTGTGATGATGTGTTCGTGTGGTCCACTCGGATGGACCCCACCTTGGTGTATGTCTTATCCTCACCATCCATGCATTTGGTGGCCCACCTGAGCAAGGCCCACCTTATGCATGCGTTATGCCCAGACCGTCCACGTCTAGGGATGTCCTTGGACGTGAAATGAAAACACAAATATGAGCTTGTTTCAAAGCTTATTGGGTGGGCCACTCCTACAGGCCCCACCTTGATGTATGGACTTAATCCACGCCGTCCATTCCTTTCCCCACTTCATTTTAGGCGTTGAACCAAAAAATGAGGTTGATCCGAGTATCTGGTGGGCCATAGCGTTGAAAACAGTGTGTTTACCTTTTAAATCCACCCCAATGTTTCGATACGCCAAAATATATTCAATATTGGGCTTGTTTGGCTTGTCTTGAGCTATGGGGACCAATGGCGGGGTCAGATTCCATTGACGCGTGCCCCACACACGAAAAACCACGAGAAAACGCCATTAAAAATAAATAAATACACTAGCAGCGTTAGAGGCGCAGGTAGCGCTTGCTGCTGGTGGGAGGACGGACAACAAACCCATGGCCCAGCCGTGGGCCCCACCATGATGTGTGTTTGGTATATCCACACCGTCCGTCTTGTTGGCCCTTAGGGTAGTGGGCCCCACCCTGAAAATCAGCCACATCCAAAGCTCAGGTGGCCCACATCAGAGGAAACAGTGGGATTAAATGTCTGCCCTTGAAACCCATTTTTGGGTTCACAGAAGTTTTGGATCAAGATGAAATTTGTTTTTCCTTTTCATCCAGGTCCGTGTGACTTTACCAGCGGGTTGAATTGCAAATAAATATTATGGTGGGCCCCACATGGGACCCACAGTGAAGTATGTGTCTTATTCACACCGTCCAGGTGGACGGTGGAACCCACCTAAATGTATGTGTTTTGCCATGCCATCCAAATTTTGCTTTGGGCTCTTTGGGACTGACTAGTGGCCCCATGATGTATGTGTTCTATCCACACCGTCCACGCCTGTACGGTGGGACCCACCATGATGCATGTGTTGCATCCAAACCATCAATCCATTTTGTAAGCTCATTTTTGGGCATGAGCTAAAGAATGAATCAGATCCATGGTTCATGTGAACCCCCCACCATGATGCATGTGTTGCATCTAAGTCATCCAACCACTTGAAAGCTCATTTTAAAGCTTGAGTTCAAAAATGAGACAGATCTAGGAATAGGTGGACCACATTATAGAAAGTAGTGGGTTTGAAGGTCCACCATTAAGACCTGGGGCTACTAAGTTTGGGACCAAATATGATATTGGTCTTTCCTTTTAATTCAGGTCTATGAGGCCTTATAATCAGATTGGATGGGAAATAAATATTATGGTGGGCCTTAGGAATTTAATGGTGGAAATCATTACCACCACTTGTATTTGGGTGTCGCCCATTTGATATGCATATGGCCCATGTGATTAGGCCCATTGGTGCAGCCCATTTGGTGAGGCCCACCCTTGATATAATTATGACCCATCTATGAGGCCCATTGTTGAGGTCCACCTTGAGGTGTATGGGGCCCGTTGTTGAGGCCCACCTTGATGTGATAAGGCCCATTGTTGAGGCCCACCTTGATGTATTTTGTGGCCCATCTGTGAGGCCACCATGATGTAATGTATTTGGGGGCCCACAAGTTAAGGCCCATGGTGATGTATTAGGGCTCATGGCTTGAGGCCCATTGTGATGTATTAAAGGCCCATGGGCTATGGCTCATTGCAATGTACATAAGGCCCATTGATGTGGCCCATTTGATGTATTTGAGGCCCATGGGTCGGGGCCCAATGAGATGAATATAGGACCATTGCAATGTGTAATCTTACCAATTTGTGTTTGTAGGGCCGATTTGCAGTGAAGATAGTGCGTCCACACGTGCCGAAAAATTTGCCATGACAGTTGGGTTTTGGTCAGCCACATGCTATGGACACGATGAACGGCTCCGATTATGCGTCTGCATGATGAAGATGGGCCACTGATCAGAACTGACGAAGACAGTCCATTTGAAACGGATGCTGGAAGAAGAAAGGAAGAAGGAATACTTCTGTCTTTAGCAAATGTCGGGTCAAACTCAGTTTGACCCATGTTTAGGTTCGGTGCCCGTTAGGTGCACATGCGTTGGTGCACACACGCAATTAGTTTGGGGCCCATGGCGATGTTGGTGGGAAATCCATCCCGTCCATTCGATCTCAAGGTCCCAAATCGGGGCCCTGGGTTGAAAGTCAGGCAAAACTAAGGCCTAGTTGGGGCCCATAGCTTGATTTGGGTCAATTTTTGTGGATTCCCGACAATCTAACGGTCGGATTATCTCGAAATTGAACGTCGACGGTTAGAAGATCCTAATGAGCCATTTGTAAGGCTTTTGTCATATATCACTAACCGATACTAATATTAATATAATTTATTATTATTTTTTCTGTGTATTACTTGTAGTTACAATGTTTAAAATCTCATATACATATGTAAATAAAATTTTAAATATTAACATACTACTATATTCATGTTATTGATCGTATATTTATATAATTTATAATATACAATATCATATTATACATACATATGAATTGAAAATTGTGCAATATCATATTTAGATTCACATTGTTAAATTATATACAAATTTTAAAATGTCTTATGATTTTTGTGTACATATTTATGAAAGATTTTAATACTACATTAGTATTTATAATTCAATTATATACAGTAAAATTATTATCCATCATGTTTAGTTAATGTAATTTTATTTTCATAATATTTTATTTACATTATATATATATATATATATATATATATATATATATATTCATACACTTCTATATGATAAGTAATTTATTAAGATACATCTATAATTTTTCTGATCTATGTTTGTGTAAAATATAATAAATAAAATAAATATACTTATTAAATATTATATGGCTACTGGATGGTTCGTCTCGAAGATTAACGGATGGAATCTCTGATACACAGGTGCGGACTGTTTTCAACTGTCAGATTTAAACTAGGATGAACGTGAATATTAACTTAGGTTGGAATTGTATTTATTCTAAGTTTAGTTATATGGTAACACCTGAGTACTGGAAAGTACGGGGTGTTATAATCTACCCTCCTTAAAGAGAATTTCGTCCTTGAAATTCAGTGCTTCTAGTATGATTAGGGGTGATGATAATATTCATTATTTTCTTATATGTACAAACGTATGCCACTAGGTGCTCAAAACTGAGGTCGTTAAAATCTACCCCTCTTAAAGAAGAATCTCGTCGCGGAGATTTGGTAACAAGGTGTACCTTATTTCATGTATGCCTAAGTTGTGAAATTTCAATGCTATATTCCAATCCACCACAACCCTTAACTCTTCATCCTAGCAAATCAACTGATGTGTTTAGGTTCTACTAAATTTTAGAAATCATTTCAGTATTAACTAGAACTAGGGGATCTTACTAACGCTTGTCAACATCAGGATTTCTCATAGCACTTACTAAAATTTTAAGTTCATTTAGGTGGCGAATACTAATCTCCTAGCTTTGCCTTTATTTTCCTTTACCTTTTAAGGATAACTCTCAACATCTAGAATACAATACAATTTTCTAGTTCCTGTGTTCTAGATAGCACGAATAGATGGTTGTAGTGGGTTCGAGCTCGATACATCGATCATCTGCCTACAGAACAGAGGATCTACTGGTATCAATTCATAATCTTGTTAAATCTCGATCTTCTACCTGATCAGGGCATTGAGATCATTAAGATTTGCTAGGACTTAGAATCTGAGTCAAACAGCGGAACATCGCCTAAGTATGATTCCATCCACTCGTGACCCCGATTATTCTAGACTCCTGGGAAATATCAAGTACTCTTCTACCTCCATAACGAATAAGGCCATGAGGCCCAATACGCTTCTAATGCGCACTCTGATCATCTAAGCTTAATGCAAAAATTTTTGGGACCAGGGTCCCTACATGAAACCTAAGTTTTTACTAAATCTATTCTAGGATTTCAATTATAGTTCCAGTATGCTTACGCTAAGATTGAAAATTTAACCAAAAATTTATAGCTTTGCCTCTAGTTAATTCTAAGTATGGAAAATTATGAGAGATACCGTCTCTAGTTGAAGAGGTGTATTAATGAGTTCGATTTATCATTCCTACATATGATTCTTAAGCTTATGGGGTTTTAAGTTCGTCCTAAGGTTCAATATGGTGGGTAAGGAATATCCTACAATGCCAAGTCTGTTTCATTTACTAAATGTTGTGACAATGTTGATTCTATCTAAGGAAAATTTTGGAGAGGTACAAACTTCTAGGTTCCTAAGGATCATTCTTTAGGAGTCAAGTCCAAGGAAGGTTCTTATCAGGTCCTATTTATATTATAGTGTGTATTTGTTCTCCCAAGATACCTAGGTTTAGTTTCTGATTTCAATCAACTAATTTGAAAATTTTAAGGGAATCTATGTTCATTTCTAAGTCTTACAATCATTCAGACAATCCTACAGGGAACTTAGAATCTCAAGTTTCTATGTTTGCAATTTCTCCTATCCACCAGGGAAATTCACATAGGTTCAAATGGTTATTCTAATAATTTCTAAGGGACTTCTACATAAGTTTAAAGCCCAACGGTCTAATCTTAAAAATCTCAAGGGAGTCTAGAGTTTGAAATTTTTATGGTTCAAATTTTCTCTTATTCTAAGGGAATCCTGCATACATTCAAATGACTAATCTAATAATTCTCAAGGGAACCTAAGTTTGGGTTTCTACATTTTCATTCCTTCTCCTAAGTCTAAGGGAGATTCACCTAAGTTTGAATTTCTAATTTCAAATGTCCTAACTGAGACATTTAAGGCTTGTATAAGATCATTTTCCAAGGCCGAGTTTGTCTAAACTATGCTCTGATACCAACTTGTAACACCCCGAATCTTCGGGACCCGAGTATATGATTTGTCTCCCAAAAACCCGAGTGTTAACTTTAAAAGATGGTCAAATTCAAGTGTATTAATTTTTTTTTTTCATTTATCAGAGTAAGCAGATGAGTGTAGAATAGATAAATCAATATAAAGGAAAATTTTCATTTTCTTTAGAATATACAAGTGGTTGCCCATAATGACTTATACAAACCAATGTCTCCATTCTTACAATTACAAAATGAAATAATATTACATGTGAAATAAAGTAAATTACAACAAATTTGAGATATGAAACCCTGTAGGAATTCTTAGCAAATATAATCATGCACCCTTGTCAACCATAGCTTGCTCCTCACCAATATGAGTGTGAACATCATCGGGGCCACCTGTACTACCTGTACGGTTATATATTTGATGGATGAGTGACCAACTCAGTATAAATTCTCCTCGAGATTACACACCGCCGCATTAGGTAAGAAATAGTATAAAACATCCAGACAAACAAAATAGAGTAAATGCAGTCTTATTAGATGCATGGATGCATGGATGTAATCATGGATGAGGAAAAAATATCCAGACGGTCTATGCCCTGAAAAAAACATCCAGACGGGCTGTGCCTCGGGAAAAACATCCAGACAGGCAATAGGGTCGTCACCCAAGGATGTGAATGGTCATCAGCGCAACACTCGGCATAATCGCATGGGCATGAAGATCCAAGTCATCATCATAAATAGAATGACTGGTCGTAAGCGCAAAATTTAGCGTAATCGCAGGGCAGAGTGATCGAAGTCATCGAAAATATGCCATTTATGCATGATTTACTAGCACATTATTAGTCCAATTGCAACTAACCGATTTAAGTAAGCTCACGTTCAGTACGGGGAGCACATGGCCTAGCGTAGGCCGACGGTTCGGGCATAATATCCCATAACTACCATCCTCGGCCCATGAAGCTACCATCTTGAGATGTTTAATGGAAACCTGTCTACTAGTGGCCAATCATATTACAGTATATGGGGCTTACCATCGCATGGTTGTACAGTATAAAACATCAAACCCATATAGGGAGAATATTAAAATAGAACCATATAGGGCGAGTATCAAAATATGCCACATAGGGCGAATATCAAAACCATACGATGAAAACCATCCTTAAAAATCATTGGGCACAACAACCCTGGATGGTAGGCCCACATCAATGATCCATCTAGACCATCACCTAATAATCACCAAGTCGAAAATCCATTACGATCACAACTAGTCAAGTTACATCCCAAGTATGGGTGTACATTCATATGTAGGAATTTCCCACTAATGTACCAGTTTAAGTTCCACAAGCAATCCACAAAAAAGAACACAAGCATGAATAATTATATAGGATAATCATAAAGTGGGTAAAACAACAATTCAATTTTCACCAGCTAACACATGTGAATATAAAGGGACATATCAATTATATGTTACAATAAGAACTATGACTTAAGCTAATGAGAAGATGGAAAGCTCAAGGGGAAGAATCATTACCTTATAGTTTGCATTGCCTACCAGCATCATTAGGAAATGCGAGTTCCCTTAAAATCAAATTCTACCATAAATCAGGATGTACAATTAGATCTAAGTTCTACATACCACCTAGGGTTATCTTTTAGAGTTTTAGTATAGAATTAGGGTTTTATCTTAAGGTCTAGCCCCATACTTAGATTTTAGGATTTGAATCCTAACTTATTATTATTAATGTTATTATCATTATTATTATTATTGTACAATGGGTCAAATAATATTCATAGTAGGAGTATCAATCCATCAATATTAGTAACGATAGTTCATAAGTTTATATTTAAACGTACTGTTATTATCTAAAATACTCATAATGACTAATCTCTTAGATAATACAAGTAATAATAATAAGATATTTTCTAATGGTAATAACTATATTAACAAGTATTTAACTAGTCCCACAAGGGAAATGATAATATTTTCTAATGATTCTAAATCATAACTATAAATATTGAATTTAATCATGATAATAACTACTAAGACTTGTCATGAATTATGAAGTCCTACAATTAGATCCAAACCTAATACATTGCCTATGTTTAGGGTATTAACCTAGAGTCTAAGCCACTTAGGTCTAGGATTTTATCTTAGAGTTTATACCTAGGTTCAAATTTCTGGATTAAATTTCTAATTGATGTAATAACCATATTAATAATGTTACTAATTAAAATAGCAATCCAACAATAGTCAATGATGTCAAAATAACAACAAATATAATTGGGTGAAATGACTTACTTGACTTGAGCTAGATCTGAGCAAGTCAACTCGACTAGACTCGGTGAGTTTTCAACCGAGTCGACTCACTCCCAAACCCACTCTCACTTCCTTTCCGTCTGTTTCTTCTTTCTTTTTCCTCCTTCTTCCTATTTGAACGGGTCAGCAATACCTGGACACAGCCTCATGCATCAGGCTCAACTCGCAATCCAGCGAGTCAAGTTGAGGTGGTGCAACGACTCTCTCTATTTCTTTCCTCCTTCCCTCTCTCTGATTTTCTCTTTTTTCCTTCCTTCTCTCTTTTCTTTCTCTTTTCTTACTTCCTCACCTACTGCTGGAAGATTCCAGCAAGGTGACTGACCGGCTCGAGCTGTGACCCAAACTAAGTCGAGTCTGGTTGACTCGACAGCCACCAACCCGACTCAACTCCCATACTCCTTCCTTTTCCTTTCTTCCTCATTTCTTCCTTCCCTTCTTATTTTCCTTTCCTATTGCTGGAACACCCAACCATACCATACCAGACTCAGGACCTCAAAACAAGTCGGCAACTCGACTTGAGTTAGCGATTTAACTCAATAGCAACTTACGACCCATCTCTCTCTCTCTCTCGCTCGTTTTTCTTTCTTTCTTTCTTCTCTTCCTTTCCATTAGAGAGGTCCAGCAACCCCTAGACTCGACCTAGTCCAACTCGGGCTGAAACAGGCCCGATCACACTCAACCCGACTAGCTGACTTGGCTCGGTCCAAGTTGGTCAGTGCAGCAAACTCTCCCTCTCTGTCTCCATTTCTTCCCTTCTTACTTCACTTTCTTCTCTGCTGGAAACGCCCAGCGCTGGACGCCCAGCCTGACGAAATCGCATTGCTCGATCGATTCAAACTCGGTTAGAGCGGTGGAGGAGATGAACGCCATTAATGGTGAATCTCCAATGAAGGCTTCTTTCTTCTTTCTACCAGTTGTGGACTGATCCAATGGGCCCCAGGGAGCTTGCAGATAGGCTTTATCGAAGCTTCGAGGAGGTTAGGTTGGTGGGTTCGAGCAAAGGAGGCTGCGGTCGATTTCTCCCTCGAACTGCAGTAAGAGGTGGAGAGCGGCTGTAGCTACTCGATCCTCCTTTCCTTATAGAGAACCCTAGTTCTCTAGAGCCATTGGATGAAAAATGAGTGGCCCAGATCGTTCTGGCTTGAAAAAGCCATCAAGTACGGCCAGTAGGATGAAATCGGTAGCGATTTCGTTGCTGGTTTTTTATGAAGACCGGAATTTGCCTGAAGGGTCGTGATTTGCTTCAAATGAACGGCTAGGATGGGAAATGGTGGGAGCACATGGATCGCCCTCGTGGCATAGGGATTGGAGAAACGACAGGTTTCTGTTTTTAGCAAATTTGTGTTTGTAGGGCCGATTTGCAGTAAAGATAGTGTGTCCACACGTGCTGGAAAATCTGCCATGACAGTTGGGTTTTGGTCAGCCACATGCTGTGGACACGATGAATGGCTCAGATCACCCGTCTACATGATGGAGATGAGCCACTGATCGGAACTGACGAAGACAGTCCGTTTGAAACGGACGTTGGAAGAAGAAAGGAAGAAGGAATACTTCCTTCTTTAGCAAATGTCAGGTTAAACTCAGTTTGACCCATGTTTAGGTTCGGTGCGCATCAGGTGCACACGCGTTGGTGCACACACGCAATTGGTGTGGGGCCCATGGCGATGTTGGTGGGAAATCCACCTCGTCCATTCGATCCCGGGGTCCCAAATCAGGGCCCTGGATTGAAAGTCAGGCAAAACTAAGGCCTAGGTGGGGCCCACAGCTTGATTTGGGTAAATTTTTGTGGATTCCCGACAATCTAACGGTCGGATCATCCCGAAATTGAACGTCGACGGTTAGAAGATCTTAATGGGCCATTTGTAAGGCTTTTGTCATATATCACTAAACGATACTAATATTAATATAATTTAATATTATTTTTTATGTATTACTTGTAGTTACAGTGTTTAAAATCTCATATACATATGTAAATAAAATTTTAAATATTAACATACTACTATATTCATGCTATTGATCGTATATTTATATAATTTATAATATATAATATCATATTATACATACATATGAATTGAAAATTGTGCAATATCATATTTAGATTCACATTGTTAAATAATATAAAATTTTAAAATGTCTTATGATTTTTGTGTACCTATTTATGGAAGATATTTAATACTACATTAGTATTTATAATTCAATTATATACAGTAAAATTATTATCCATCATGTTTAGTTAATGTAATTTTATTTTCATAATATTTTATTTACATTAAATATATATATTTTTCATACACTAATATATGAAAGTAATTTATCAAGATACATCTATAATTTTTCTGATCTATGTTTGTGTAAAATATAATAAATAAAATAAATATACTTATTAAATATTATGTGGATACTGGATGGTTTGTCTCGAAGATTAATGGATGGAATCTCTGATACACAGGTGCGGACTGTTTTCAATGGTCAGATTTAAATTAGGATGAATGTGATTATTCACTTAGGTTAGAATTTTATTTATTCTGAGTTTGGTTATATGGTAACACCCGAGTACTGGAAAGTACAGGGTGTTACAATTCATCCATTTATAGAGATCATTTTAGAGTACTATCTAAAAAAATGAAGCATATCAAAAGATCATCTGGACCATACCACACATAACAGTGGTGATAATGATTTCCATTGTTAAAATTAAGACGGCCGACCATAGCGTTTATCTTCCATCCAGTTTGTTCATAAGGTCACAAAGACCTGAATTGAGTGGAAAAACAAATATCATATTGGTCCAAAACTTCTATAACCCAAAGGGGTTTCAATGGTGGATATTCAATCCCACTATTTCTACAGTGTGGTCCACCTGATAGATCTGCCTCATTTGGGATGGACAGTGCGGATGAAAGGTGGGTCCACGTTGGGCGGATTGGATGTGAACATATACATCACAGTGTGGCCCACATACATCAGGGCCCTTTGTCCCATACACATGGATGGTGTGGATCAGATCCATACATCAAGGTGGAGTCCACATGAGTGGACGGTCTAGATTATAACACATACCTCACGATTAGACCCTTAGGGCTACTGACGTCCATGCAGCAGGTTGGGTGCCACCATCTAGATAGTGGACAGTGAGGATCAAGGTACCTACGTTAAGGTGGAGCCACGTCCACCTGCTAGACGATGTGGGTGCAACACCTACATCAGTGGGTCCTACATCCAGTAGATGTTTGTGTTTCCACCTTCATCCAGGGACTGCTAAAAATCAAACAGCAAGGTGGGCCACGTTCTAACACCAAAATAGAAGAGAGAGAGAGAGAGAGAGAGAGAGAGAGAGAGAGGAAAAGAGAAAGAGATCGGTGGAAATGAGAGGGACCCCGCCACTATGGGCCCCTCATTGATACAACACATACATCACTTGGGTCCCACTACCACTGGACCCTCAAAATCAAAGAACAAGATGATGAACACCCACCGTTAGATCTCATCTTCCTTCTTCTGCCTATAGGTTTTGGAGCTCTAAGGGAACAATTCTAACGATTGAGATGAAGCTTTGATGGTGGAGATGGGAGGTAGGAAGGCGGGCCACACCAAGTTCTCTCACATGGAGCTTGGACGTTGGACTCTTATGGGGCTGCTTGGGAGTAATGAGAGAGAGAGATGAGAGAGAGGTGTAAGAGAGAGAGGGATGGGTGAGTGATGGGGTGTGATGGGTATACTTGGTTGTAAGAGAGAGTTGACTTTGGGGAGGGTGGTTGTACTTGACTTGATTGATTGATGGATTGATGTGATGGGTTGTAGAGATTCTCTCGGAATTTGCAACACGCGACATTTTTTTGAAATATACGCGGGCCCATAACTCCTGGCTTGGGTATCCCTCAGTGCACGAGATGCGGCGTCGGAACCGTGTCGACGGCGCAGTCGTAAGGATATAAGTTTTGAGTCGAGCCGATTCTAATATACGGGACACGACTTAAGATCGCGCCCGAACGCCGGTTACAGATCACGAATCGCCAGAATTCGATCGGAAGGACCGCGGAAGCCTACAGAACGGTACAGTCTAGGATACAGGCTTTACAAGTAGTAACTCTAGTTGGCACGGTTTCATTATTGGTATTGGCTAGATGATGATTCCGGACTTCTTAAGAACCACCTGAGTTGGACTTACCCATTGACTATCGGATATCGGGTATATGATACCCACATCCATTAGCTTAAGAACCTCGGTCTTAACCACTTCTTTTATATTTGGATTTAATTTACATTGTGGTTGCTGGGAGGTCTTTGCATTATCCTCTAGATAAGTGCGGTGAGTACAAATCAAAGGATCAATTCCCTTGAGATCCACAATCGACCATCCAAGGGCTCCTTTGTGCTCAATGAGAGAAGACATAAGCATACTCTCCTGTTCATGCTCAAGGTGGGAAGAAATCACCACCGGGTATGTCTCATCTTGACCAAAATAGACATATTTTAATTCAGAGGGGAAAGGTTTTAGGTCAAGCTTCGGTGCCTTGAGGTTAGATGGTAGAGGCAATACAACAGTTTGGGGCAATTTTTCGAATTGTGACCTCTACTGGTTAACTTCAAGTACTAGCGCAGTATCAAGTATAGTTCCTATCTCCTTAATCATATCATCATCTAAATCATGAGAGTGGGTCAGGCACATCTCTAGAGAGTCATAGGATAAGGTCAGAAGTGTTCTATCTTCCACGAAAGAATCAATCAAATTAACATCATGGGCATCATCATCATCATCCCCTGCCTGTTTGCTTATGTCGAAAAAGATATTGAGCTCTAATGTCATATTCCCAAAAGATAAATTCATTACTCCATTCCTACAGTTGATGATTGCATTTGATGTGACAAGGAATGGACGACTAAGGATGACGGGAATTTGAGTGCTCATATCCACAATGGGTTAAGTATCCAGGATGATAAAATCTACTAGGTAGTAGAATTTGTCAACTTGGACCAATACATCCTCAATTACCCCTCTCGGTACACAAATTGAGTGATCAACAAGTTGTAATGTGGTTCGGGTGGGTTTTAATTCACCTAGACCCAGTTGTTCATAGACTAAGTAGGGGATCAGATTTACACTCGCTCCTAAGTCAAGAAGTGAGTGCTCAATTCAGTAATTTCCAATTACACTAGCGATGGTTGGGCTATCGGGATCCTTGTATTTTTGTAGCACATCTTGCTTTAGGATGACACTCACTTTTTCTGTTAAGAAGATTTTCTTTTGAATATTTTGCTGTCTTTTGGTCATAGATAAGTCTTTCTAAAATTTAGCATATGAAGGTATTTGTTTAAAGGCATCCAGTAGAAGAATATTAACTTTCACTTGTTTAAGCACCTCTAGAATGTCTTAAGAGTTAGAAAGAGGTTTTGATGCAACCAACCGTTAGGAAAATGGAGCAATCAACTTGCCTTAAGGTTCTAAATCTTGTGGAGTGTTGCTATGTCTATCGGTTTCCTCTATTTCCTGGTCCTTAGACTTTTCAGCCCTTACCAGAATAAATTTGTCAATTATTTTCCCACTCCTAAGAGTGGTGATAGACTTAGCTTGCTCCATTTGATTTGAAGAGCTCGAGTTGCTGACTTCATATTGTTGTTTTGGATTGAGAAAAGGTTGAGCTGGAAGGCTTCCTTTTTCCCCATTCGTATTTTTCGTCTCAAGCCCTTATATGGCCTTTGTCAGGTCTTGAAAGGTTTGTAGCATACCCTAATTGAAATGCTCTTGATTTGGAAGATTCTTTAAAAAAGGATCCTCTTTAGCTTTCCCTTGATTTAGAATTTGATTAGGGAATCCTTGAGGAGTAGCAGTTTGTCCATTCCTCCAACTGAAATTTGGATGATTTCTCCAACTAGGATTGTATGTATTTGAAGTGGATCCACTAAAAGGTCTTTAGTAATTATTCACAGCATTAGATTACTCATTCAGTACCTCTTGAAAAGCATGTATTGTTAGACAAGTTTCAGTTGTTTGAATGCTGTAAGCACAAATACCACAAACATTTTCCGTAGCCTTATCCTTCTTTAGTTTTATGGCCTCGAGTTTTCTTGTGAGATTAGCCACTTTAGCATTTATATCATAATCTTCTTTCAGAATATATATTCCCCCCTCTCCTTTGATTGAGTAGGCCTAGAAGTGGTCCTAGATTTTGGGGAGATATCCTATGATTATGTGTTTTCAGCAAGCTTGTCAAAATAATCCCACACATCATCGACCTCTTCGTTCATGACTTTTCCATTGCACAGTCTCGACCATTTGGCGAATGGAAGAAGTCAGCATTGGAAGAATGTTTTATCTTCCTTCTGAGCGAAGTTCATGATCGACTTTTTAAGGGTGTTCGTTTTATGATATGAGAAAATTTTCTTAATGAACTCTGTTGTTATATCTTTCCATTTGCCAATAGATCGTGGATGTAGTGAATGCAACCACGTCTTAGCTTTCTCTTTTAAGGAGGAGAGAGTTTCAGCCTGACCGTGTCCTCAAACATGTTCGGAAAATATAAGGTGGATATGATCTCATCAAACTCTTTCATATGTAAATATGAATTTTCATATTCAAGTCCATGGAATTTTGGAAAGAGTTGGATCACCCCTAGCTTGATATCTATATGTCCTGTATTTTCTGAAAAAATCATGCATAAAGGTGTGCTCATCCCTGCCAGTTGTAAATAGTCTCGTAAAGTATGAGGCGGGGGTGTTCGATGCACTTCGTTTTTGTCCTGGATTTCATCAATCCTAGGTTGAGGTGGATTTGGTGATTGATTGGCCGATTGATTGGCAGTCATAACTTCAGTTAACTTTATGGATCTCGAGTGGTGTCTAATACTATGGTGGATAGATAACCCCTCAACCAATCCTCCTTGACTCAAGAGACGTCGAGTGTTATCACAGACCCACTTGGGCATGAAACACTCTTAGCCCTCAATTTCAGAATCTAACCTAAACCTAAAAAGAAAGAGGAAAATAGAAATCTAGAAATAGAAAGAGAGAGAGAGAGAATTAGAAATAAGTTACCAAATTATAAGTTTTTATATTGGGATCCTGCAGAAGAAAAAGGAAAGTGAATTAATTTTTTAAAAAAGAATTAAGAAAGAAACCTAGTTTCTAAAAAAGAAAAAGGAAAGTTTCTCAAAAAATAGAAAGTAAGTTAGTTTCTAAAAACAGAAAAAGGGAGAGAAATTAGTTTCTAAAAATAGATTAGGAAAGTTTCTATAAAAAAAAATTAGTTTTTAAAAACAAATTAAGAAAGTTTCTATCTTAGAATTAGGAACTCAATTAGTTTCTAAAAAGAGAATAGGAAAGTTTATAAACTTAGAAATAGAAAGCTAAGTTAGTTTCTAAAATAATTCAGAAAAAAAAACCTAACCTAAAAATAGAAAGTAGAAAAATCCAAATCTTAAACTAATTCTAAAACTAGTTAATCTCAGAAAAACACAACCGTTAATATCTGGCAACAGCGCCAAAAACTTGTTCACAACCCCAAGTGTAGGGTCGCGATATAGTAATAATCTCGGTGAGACTGAGGTTGAATCCACAAGGACTAATCTTGTGTGAATTCTGAAAGCAACTAGAAGTAGAACTAGAAGAAGACGTAAATCTAAATTTGAAAGTATAAAGAGAGTAATTATAAATTGTTTAACTAAAACTTGTAGATTTAAAGGTGGGAACTAGGGTTTCTAAGGATCCACTTGTAGCAATCAGGGTGATACTATGCTTGATTCAAGGACACAATTGGAATTAAAGTCCTATCTTGTCCAGTTGGAAGATATAACAATTAAGATCAAATCTGAATTTCCTTTGACCTAATTTTCAACAAATGAGAGTTGTGAGTATTGGAAGTGATTCCATCACCTAGCCATGCCTATTAGACTATGATAAATAACGGGATGTACCAATCCCACAACCAAACATAAGAGGTTTATGAAGGTTAGAAGAGATTCCATCACCCAACCATGCCCAATAGACAATGGTGAACAACAAGATTTACTAACTTCATAATCTCAATACATGAAAAGAAGATACTCAAAGATATTGCAGATCTACCGTAATTTGAGTCACAATAAACCATTAAAAACTTAAAGTATTTCTTAAATATCAAACTAGAATCAAAGTAAGTTCAACATAAACATGAATCAAAGCAATAGATGAAAGTACCCTGGTTTGTCAAGTTACGTGAGTGTTGAGTCAGATTGTCTACAGAGCCTGATAGGAAGATCAATTCAAGCGTCTGCCTCAACCGGGTGTGTGCAAGCTCGCCACAGGTAAACCTAAAGCCTCACATCCCATGACCCAAAACACCAGGTGAAGGAAACCCTTAAAAATAAGTTAGAAATCATAGGGTTTTAAGGTAAGAAAACTTTTTTCAAAATAGGAAAATCTCTAAGTTTTTCTTGCCTTGTCGATTTTATCGAAACACCCTCAATATGATCGACCTACTCTGTCGATGTCCTCGATACCTTAACGATATTATCGATATAAAGTGTCCAGCAACTAAAATTTCAACTAGACGGATTTATCGATCTATCGATGCACCTATTGATATCATTGATAAACAAATCTCGAGCCCCTCGAAAGTGGCTCGATAAGATCGACAGGCAGATTTCCGACACCCCTATTTTTTTAATGAAAATCTCAAATTCCTTCGATATATCGATGATCTTCCGATATGATCTGAAATCAAATATCGATGAGATCAGAGGTCCATCAATGATATCAATCGTGGGCACGCATATCTTACAGCAGATATTTCAGGATGTTTTAAACTATGATCAGGGGCCCTTCGATAGAATTAATATTCAAATATCGATGTTATCGGTTCCAGGTCAATTGCATCGAACAAGGTCATAAATTGTCCAGTAAGCTTAACAAAAAATTCGCTGGATTTATCGATGCCTCGACTTTGATATCGATATCATCGACATTCAAATTCCGAGGATCTTGACGGTTCTCCAATCATTCATGAAATCCTGAAATATTTTAAAGTCAAGTCTCTCTCATTTTTCAAGTGTCGATGGATCGAACCTGTCATCGATGGAATTGGAGTTCGAAATCCGCTGACATCGACAATAGTTTCGATTCATCGACCAACTGACAAAAGTTTCAAAAGCGTATGACATTGAGTTCGAGTCATCGAGAAGACCATCGATGCTATCGAGAATATACGCTCGATGATATCGAACATGCACGATGATATTGAACTCTGTCATAAATGTGACTGTTTTATATCCGTTGGAACCTTTTGCCTATATATAGAGGACTTGTCTTTTGTTGCTGTGAGAGAAAGTAGAGAGAGCTTTTGTGTGTTTAACCTTAGATCATATATCCAACACCCTTTCTCTCAAGGGAGTTCATCTTCTAATCCACCCTCATCATTGATATTCAATAGAGTGGATTGGGGAATGAACTTCCGCATTCAAGGATCCTCCAACTACTCCTTAATGGCAAATCATTATGCTAGGATACCTTGAATGTATAAGATTGGAATCGCTCTATCTTCCTAATAGAAAAATATTTTGAGAGTAAGATTCCATCTTGACCTTGACCCAACCCAAAGCTGAGTACTGGTATACTATCTTGTGTTGCGGATTAAGGGAGCAGAAGACTCTATGTCAATAAGGAGGAGGAGATCTTCGACATTATGCTTATCGGGGCTCATCAACTTATTTGTAAGTATCTAGAGTCTAAGAGGACACTTGTGATCATTCCTTTGTAGGATTGGGTCTTAAGTGGTTCTCACCCTTTGAAATCCTCAAGGAGACCTCCGGTGGGAGGGTATGTGGGGGTGCGTTGTGTGGACCCTTACTATGTGGAGAGCATAAACATCTGGTTAGGAGTGAACCAGTAAAACTCTGGGTTTGAGGTAAACCGTATAAAACATTGGGTTTAAGGTGAACCATGTGAAACCTCGGGTTTGAGGTCAACCATGTAGAAACCTCCAGTAGGGTCTTGTGGAAGATCCTTGGCCAGTGTGCCTAAAAATAGGTGCGTTGTGTTGACCCTTACTCGTGAGAGCATAAACAGTCAGCCTTAGTATAGGTTGTAAAGGTTGAAGGTGAACCTGATTTAAAACCTTAGGTTTGAGGTGAACCGCTGAGAAACCTCCTTAGTGAAATCCGGTACACTCAAGAGTTGAGTGCGGTTACTGGGAGTGGAGTAGACTTATCGTCGAACCACTATAAAAATGACTGTGTTTGAGATTGTTATTTTGATTGTGTGATTTACTTTAATACTTTCATATCTGAATATCTGATCACTCTTCACACACTTACACAGTCATATCTATCATGAACTAGGTTGCATATTGTTTACTTCTTAAGCAGTTTGTGATTGGATCATCTACCAGGCTTGGAAGCCAGTAGAGTTACATTTGAGTAATTCTGAGAATTGCATGATCATAGGATTAGTGAATTAGGATTTTTAAATAAATCATAAAAACTTTAAAAAGTCCCATTCACCACCCTCTAGGACATATTGGCATATTCCTTCTTCAACTAGTGCGGTCTTCACCGCCTTTTCAATAGAAACATCCCATCATGCTACAAGCTTCACCTTTTAGCCCTAGCTGAGAGGTTTAACCAACCATAGATATGATTGGATCTAAAACCTTAGATGAAAGCATGAAAAACTAAGGAAGAAAGAAGAAATATGCTAGGTGACAGCTCTCTGCCCTTGTGCTTCGCTCCTCCAAAACCCTAGATAGATGCCCCAGGATGCCTTAAGGACTCTTATTTATAGTTGTGCAACACCTCCTTTAATACATCTTTGGAAAAAAATCCAGAAACTGCCTCAAATTTACGCATTACGCATAATTCTGCGCAACTCTGTGTAAGTCGTTCGAAGACATCGAACTGACTTCGATGTCATCTGTAACGCCCTGAAAATTGAGGGTCGAGTAAAGACTTAACTCCCGAGTTTCAATGCATCACTTATGTAACGTAGATAATGGTGATTAAATGTTGTCTATGTTAATGCATTAAACATGAGTGAGATTAAGCCAAACAACAACCCATAATCTAGGGACAGTTGTAATACACAAGCGGAAGACTGAAACGAATTATATAATAGTATAAACTAGTATAGGTCCCCAAAGTATGTAAGCGTTGCCAGGTCAATAAATACAAGTATTATGTCAAAATACAAAATGTTCAAAATGGCAATCCTCTACAAAGTATGAACCCGGAAGCCCCGTCAATTCAGAACGGCTCACATGAACCCGCCTGAATACTGCATGTATGAGAATGCCTCCTCGTCATCACAAAAGTCAGGCTCTGCCTCAGGAGTCGCGTCACCATCTGCAATCAAGACAGAGTCTGGTTGGTGTTTAAAACACTGTCCCGTAACGTGGGAGTGAGTGATAAACTCAGTGGAATAATAAAGCAAAGGTTAACATATTATCAATTCAATCAAGCAGTAATGATAAAGTAGTACAGCAATCATGTCCTACATACTCTTGTTAATGCAAGAATGATACGAAATAATGATGCATGCCCTCGCCTACGCTCCCTCAGCGACTTCATCTCATGATCGCGCATGCAACCCTTCCTCAGTGCTTGACCTGTTACGCCAAATGCACACGTAATGCGGGGCATGCACATGATTACCAAGTTCTTATTAGACCTTTTCATATAGCAGGATTGGGAAACTAAGGTACCTCCCTTATGTCATTTCTCAAACAATGATCCATCCTAGGGTCGTCAATCCTAATAACTCTCATACGATGTTGTGGTTCTAGGTCGCTGCAAAGGTGTAACAACCCAGATTTTTCCTAACCTGGAATTAGACATCCTTAGGCAATGGGTTGATCCTAACACCTTATTAAATTGTCAGAACTCAATCCCAAAGTCTAAAACCACTTATGGAGTCATTTCCTTCACAAATCCCACCCTTCACCACCTTGATCTTTCAATTTTTCTTAGCACTTTCACCCTAGACACTATCTTAAACTAGCTAAGTAGTACAACTTGGATCACTCTATATACAAACTATAAAGGACTAAGTACCACCTCAGACGGAAATCACTTAGGATTAAATCCTTTAGAAATGAGACAAAGTAACTTAGTGCTAAACTAGATTAGCTACGAAATCCATTTGAATCACTTTAAATATGATCTGCAAGACCCAAAACTTGTAGAATCATTGACGTTAGGTTACCCTAAAATCTAGGATCATACTTATTACCCGACTGCTCTCGTGAGTACGTTGAAACTCCGTATCAGATCTGGACAGCATATCGGGCGTCCGAATAATACGAGGTTAAGGAATTAGGACCGCCTCGCTAGGCTTGACAACCATCTCGGAAATCAAATTCAGCTAGTATCCCACGGCTGTTCGCTTGAGTCCGGAGCGAGAAAGTGTGAAAACACTTGTTTCTTTACAAAATAAATATCTTGAATAATAATCTGAGACTCGTCGTTTGCGGATCAGTATTAAGCAACCAAACCGTCAGAATCTGACCAAATTACACCCTCGGATCAGGAAAAATTTCATAAACATTTACATGTACTCGGAATTTCGAATCTAGATCCGTTGACCGTTGAACTGAAACTGGTCCGCCACGCGTGATCTGGAAATCCGACTGAAATGAAAACTTAACTAAACGTAGATCCAGTGTTAGTGAGCTTAAGTCCGACTTTTGGCTCAAAGAGGCCCGCCAGAAGTCCTCCGTTGAGCTGAAACAGCTCCGCTTTGGCTATAACCCAAGTATACCTTGACCTTAGGTCTATTTCGGTGAAGTTTTAGGCTATATAAGGACCTTAAACCCTCTCCCATTTCAGCCATACGAATTTGGATTTGAGAGAGAGAAAAGAGAGAGAAAGTGTGGGAGATGTGGGAGAGTCTCCCTGCCCTTCTTCCCTACTGCTATCCATGCTCCACCACTCCGTTCTAATCGCTTTCCCGTCGATTCCAGCTCCGTTTCTAGGTAAGAAATCCTAACCCTAAATCTGTTTTGGGATGTGATAGTTGTAGGTTATGAAATAGCTAACTTATTTCATTCTATAGGTTGTCAAACTCCCGTATACGGAAGTTTAGCAAACCTATCGACTCCGTTACGATTCTACGACACAAGGTGCAGACTTTAAGTGTATAGGTTATGGTTTTCAACGCTTTCAATGTCAGATAATGATAGATTCATGATCTGCATGCAATTGCACATATACAAAGTGCTTTCTATTTTCTGTTTTGATTAAAGATGTAGAATATGGAATTTTACATATTCTAGGTATTCATAGAAAATACCGTATACGTATATTTTTTGGAAATGTATTTGACATGATTATTTGTTGTATGGATATACGATATATAGATAAAATACTTATTTGGCGAAGGGATTCGCCTAAATACATGTTTTACTAATATACACTATGTATGTAGAAATACTGTATTGTGAGAAATACCGTATACATGTATAATTTAGAGATGTGTTTACCACGATTAATTGTTATATAAATATATTATGTGTGCATAAAATATTTGCTTGGCGAAAAGATTCACCCTACTATATGTTTGCTAACATACACTAAGTATGTTGAAATAGTGTATGCTATGTGTTTGTGAAAATGCTTGTGTGAGCAAGTGTTTGGATGTTGATGCCTTAGGAGGGTGTTGAGATGAGATTCTCAACTACCCTAAAGACATATATGATTACCTCCATGAGGTTGTCTACTTAAACCGCTTATTTGCAATATATGTGTTTGTATTCCTACTGATGTAGTGCTTTGCAACATGCTTTATATCATACTTTATAACAAGCCTTATAACATGCCTACTAGCATGCTTGAATTACTTTGTTTACCATGCGTTACTCCACATGCTATGGATGAGAATTGATTGAGTTTGGGACTATGTATATAGTCCAGACAGTCGGTACCAGATTTGAGATCGTGGCTGAGGTTCATGTCGTCACGTGGGATGTGTTTGACGAACCCGAGTCGTATGTCAGTTGGCGACAGTGGTTAAGCCACGTGAAGTGCTTATGCACTTCATGTCGTCTAATTGATTGTGCGCTCGAGCTAGTCAGGCTCGTCAAGTAACCCGATGTGTCTAATGTATGTTCACCATGTTTGGTCGCTACTGCTTGAACCTAGGGTACCAAACTTACCAGTGAAATCTCCTTTAACCATGGTACCTCGATTCGCTAAGACTCATGAGCCGGACATGGTGGTATGGGACACCGTGGTCGAGTTGTCGGCCTGCCGGGCCACGTGCCTCCCCGTAGTGACCAAAGGAGCAACCACACTCATGAGCCAATTATGGTGGTATGGGACACTATATTCGAGCTGTCGGCCTACACTACTTAATGGGTGATGGGGGAGTGGTGCAACGATTCCATGTAACAGCCCTGACAGCCCTGACCGTATCCGGTATAGTGACCTCAAGCATACTCTAAATCTACGGTGAGGCAACGAGTCTTTCCGTAGTAACAGAGTATAAGCTAGGCCTGTTTTGATAAGGTAATGGGGGAGTGGTGCTACGATTCCGCGTAACAGTCCTGGCAGCCCTTGCAGTGACCTAGAAAACACACCGTCGTCTGAGATTAACTAGGACTGACGACCCTAGAATGGATCATGTTTGGGAATGATACAAGGGAGGTACCTTAGTTTCTCAATCCTGCTGTTTGAAATGGAATAATAACTCGGTAATCATGCTCATCATGCATTGCATGTGCCTGGAAGACGTGGAGCACTGAGGGATAAAAGCATGCCGCGAACGAAGAGGGTGTCGCATGAGGGAGTATGTCGGTGAGGGCATACATCATGTTATTCATACTTGCATTAATAAGAGTAGTTAGGAGTATTTGATTGTACTGCTTTATCATTACTGCTTGACTGAGTCGATAACATGTTAACCTATGCTTTATTGTTCCACTGAGTTAGCTACTCACTCCCATGTTACGGGACGGTGTTATACACACCAACCAGATTTATTGAGTTTCAGGTGATGGGGATGCTTATGAAGCAGAGCCGAACTACTTCTATGATGATAAGGAGGAGATCTCCTATCTGTATCTCTCTGGTAGGTCAATGAAAACCTGGTATTGTATTGACGGGGCTATGGTACTTGGGATAAGAGACATTATACTTCCTCACATTTTGGTATATTTTAGAACTGTACTTGTAATTATTTAACCTGGTAACATTATCACACTCTGGAGACTCACCACTGTTTTTATATTATATATATCTCTCACAGTCTTCCGCTTGCAATTTAACTGTCTCTGGAGTATGATAGGTTGTTTTGGCTCAATCTCACTCATGTTCACTACTCTAATACAGACAACATTCAATCATCATTCATTTTGTTGCATAAGTGATGTTCTGGAACTCGGGAGTTGAGTTACTACTCGACCCCCGATTTTCAGGGTGTTACAAAAGGGCTCGTCACCTAATCAGTGCAAGCCTAGTTTATACTCTGATTACTATAGAAAGGCTCGTCGCCTCAACGCAGGTTCAGAGTATGCTCGAGGTTACTACAAAGGGCTCATCACCTTATCAGTGTAGGCCGACAGCTCAAATACAGTGTCCCATACCACCGTATTCGGCTCACGAGCTTTGCTTGCTCACTGGTCACTATGGGTGGACTCGTAGCCCCGGCGTAGGCCGACAGCTCGACCACGGTGTCCCATACCCCCATGTCCGGCTCATGAGTCTTAGCTGATCGAGGTACCATGGTTTAACGGGGTTTCACTGGTGAGTTTGGTACCTTAGGTTCAAACATTAGCGTCCATACATGGTGAACATACAATAGGAAAATCGGGTTACTTGACGAGCTTGACTAGTATGAGTGCACATCGAATCGATCGACATGAAGCGCGTGAGCACTTCATGTGGCCTAACCACTGCCGACGACTAATGTACGACTCGGGTTCACCGAACACGTCTAAGGCGGTGGCAAAAATAACCTCAGCCACCAAATCAGGGCCTATTACCGATTGCCTAGACTATATCATAGTCCCAACCTCATTCAATTTCAACAGGTAATCATATGAGATAGTCAAAGCAGTAATGAGCAAATAATTCAATTCTTACAATCATATGAGCATGTTGTAAAGTGCAACACAAACATGATTTCACACACATTCATTCCATAAATAAAACAGACATCATAATGTAACGTACATGGAGGAAATCATACACATAATTAAGGTAACCGAGATTCATATCTCAACCCTTATATAAAGTACTTCTTAGTAATAACTATCTCATTCAGACATTTCTACAAACACTTAGGCTACATACATCATCATATATGATGAATGTTGATTACACATGTATTCGGCCAAATCCTTTTACTAGGGAGTTACCCTATATACCACACGCATATACCCACAACGGATAATCATGACATGCATGAATCCGGGTTCCATATTCATTTAACTATTTCCACAAACACTTGGGCTACACACTTTAACATATATAACGTATATTGGCCGTGACGTGATTTAGGGCAAATCCTTTAGCTAAGGAATTGTCGCATATATAACAAGCATATATCCATGACAAATAATCATGTTAGGCACAAATTCAAATTCCATAAGTATTCAAATATCTCAACATATACATAGAATACACTATATTCTACATAGTTCATATATAATTGTAAGGTGAAACAGACGACCCATTTTGCATGTGAAATAGCACCCACGTCAGTTATAAATCATTAATCGACATTGAAAGCCTTGAAAACCATAACCTATATGTTTATAGTCCGCACCTTACGCCGGTAAACGCGTAACGGATTCGTTTTAAACACGTAGTCTTTGTCACTGGCAGAATGACAACCTATAGCATGAACTAGGTTAGCTATTTCATCATTTCAACTATTTGAAACCCTAAAACGGATTAGGGTTAGGTTTCCTTACCTAAGAATGGGATCGGTATTGCCGGTAGAGCGATACGGAAGTGGTGGTAAGGCACGTGGAGTAGCAGGGATCGAATCCTAAGAGTGACTCCAACTCTCTCTCACTCCTCTGTCTTTCCTTCTCTTTCTTTTCTTCTCTCTCTTAAGGTTTAGAGAATTCGTATGGAGTGAGAGAGTGAGGGTTTTAAGCCCTTATATAGGCCCAGAACTGATGGGAATGGCCCTAGGGCCATGGTATACTTAGGTTATAACTAAAGGGTGCTTGTTCCGATCTAACGGAGCACTTCCGGAGGCCTCTTTTCTACGTGCGGTCGGACTTAAGATCCCTGACATTGGATTTAGGTGAGGTTAAGTTTTCGATCCGATCAGATTTACAGATCGATCGAGGAGGACCAGTTTCAGTTCGACGGTCACCGGTACTCGATTGGGGCCACAAGTGCACTGGCATATGTGGAAAATTTTCCCCGATCCGAGGGTGTAATTGGGTCAGATTCTGATGGTCTGAATCCTTATAACTTGCCCGCATACAGAACGACTTAGATTACTTAAGTTTGAGTTTAATTTTAAAGATATTCGCGTTTCTCACACACTTTGCTCTGGGCTCAAGCGAATAGCTTCGAGATACTATCTGGACCTGATTTCTGAGGTGGTGGTAAAGTCCAGCAAAGCGGTCTTAATTATATAATTTCGTACTAATCGGAGCGGTCCAGGTCCGATACAAAATTTCAATGTGCTCCCGAGAGCAACTGGGAATAAAGTTTGATCCTAGATTTTAGGGTAACCTAGCATCAATGATTCTACAAGTTTTGGGTCTTGCAGATCGTATTTAAAGTGATTAGTGCTAATTTCGCATGAAATCTAGTTTAACACTAGTTAACTCTCGCCCAATTTCTAAAGGATTTGGTCCTTAGTAATTTCTACCTGAGGTGGTACTCGGGTCTTTGTATGGATTTTTCCGAGACATTACATCATCGAAGGTGCTTTTTATACGTACTTTCTCACGTTATTATAACTTCATTCAGATGCGTAACCTTCTATGTCATCGAACATTTCTTCAATGTCATCAAAGGTGTCTTCGATATTTTCAAGCTTTGTTCAAGGAATCGATAATGCGTCCAAAACAGTCCAACGAGTTTCGGTAAAAATTCATAGAAAATTCAATGTCAACGAACTGGCTTCGATGTCATCGAGCAATGCTTCGAGTCATCGAACAAGTCCTCGAGTCATCAAAAAACGTCTTCAATTTTTCCAGCAAGTAACTCAATTTTTTCTCACAAATTAGATGTCATCGACCTATGTTCGATTTCATCGAATATGTCCTCGATGTCATCGAACGGTGATCGATGACACAGTCAATATGAATTACGCACTTGTTCTTTCGACTTCGTTTCCTCTCCACTTGGTTTTCTTGAATCTTAGGACCTTGAAATCTTCAATCTTTGTCTCTTAAAATCCATTCTTTGCCTAGATGATATTTGAGCGACAAATCTATGCTTTTAGCACCTTTTCCAATCCAAGCTCTCAAATTCACCTTGCAACACAAACATGAGTAAAATAGGACATTAAGCAGTATCATGTTCATAAAACCAAGATATAAATGGGGGTTAATATGCAATATTTGACCCTCAACACCTGTCGAGTGGTTTGGTCAGTATGTCTGCAGGCTGCTTCTCAATTTGAATGTATTCTAGCACAATACTCTTGTCTTCAACTAATTCTTAAATATAATGGTATCGAATATTAATATATTTAATACGAGAATGTTGGATTAGATTTTTTGAAATATTAATTGTGCTCGAATTATCATAGTATAATGTCATTGTATCTTGCGCAATACCATAATCAACTAACATTCTTTTCATCCAAATAAGCTGAGTGCAGGTATTACCAACTACTATATATTCAGCCTCGGCTATTGAGAGAGATACAAAATTTTATTTCTTGCTGAGCCAGGATAGTATACATTTCCCAACGTAGAAACATCCACCATTAATAGATTTTTTATCATCAATATTTCCTGCCTAGTCTGCATTAATATATCCGACAATTTGTACGGATGTATCATGCGAATACCAAAGTCCCAAGTTAGCAAAACTTATGACATATCTGATTTTTTATTTAACAACAATTAGATGTGATTCCTTAGGATTAAATTGATATCTTGCACATATTCTAACACTAAAAGCAATATCAGGTCTATTCGCAGTTAAGTATAAGAGACTACCTGTCATGCCCCAGACTTGGTGACCGGACCCATGAGGAATTCAATGGCCGGTTTCGACTGCAACAGCCTCCGTAGTACCCCATTATCGGCTCTTGAGACAGGTTCCAATCCTAGGATCCCACAAGGAGGATTTCTATAACATCATCCCAATTCAAATGAGCATACCCAAGATCATAGCAAGTAAATCTCAGAAAAATAACCAAGGAACACACTGTAAAATCCACTATAAATTAAAACTTTACAGGTAGAAGGCTCAAAGGGAAATACAAAATGAGGAAGGGAAGGATAAGATCTACAACAAGGGGTCCTTAGCTCATGCTCCAATTTACAGCTCCTCCGCTACGACGCCGACCTAGGAACTCCTGCATGCATCAATCGTTCTTAAGCTTATAGAAAGCTCAAAAGGCGGTGAAGGTGTGTGGCAATGGTGCACAGAAGAATGAGAAGGGAAACATGATCAATACCAATGCCACTAGCCTTACCGAGGTTAAGCTATGAATGCAGAAAGCCATAGCAAGGCTATACAATGCAATGACAACTGGACGCCATGCCAAGGGGATGCAATATAAGGCTTATGCAGTCGATGCCAATGCAATGTGAAGTATGCTAAACCACATATCCAGTCCATATATCCAATACAGTTCCATCACAAGGAATATCACCAGGGTCTAATGCACTACTGGATGACTGCCGGTCTCCAAGAACCACATAATCAAACGAGCGTATGAGACCTCATTACCCGCACGTGGACAGCTAATCACCAGCGAGGCTTGACGGTAGCGGACCCATTCAAGAGCTAGTCAGACTCAGCATGCTATGCCCCCTCACTCAGGTGGATAAGGCCACATCCCATCTCAACCAACTTCACGACAGTGGGAGACGCGGCTTGACGGTGTAAGGCACTCGGGCGCTCATATTTTTCACTCGGTCATGGTGTTGAGGCGTCTTCTTGGTACCTTGAAAGTTTAAGAACTTTCACCCAGGGACATCCTATGCACCCCAAATGCTCGAATAATATTTCCGGTGTCCACACATGGCCATCCACGATTATACCTGATAAAGCAAGGGCAAAGTCTATATGTTATGCAATGCCAGATGCATGAGTCATGCGGTCATCCATGCATCAATCCCAAGCATCCATCATGTTAAGAGGGGAGTACTCCGTCCCTCACGGGATACCAACATGTCCTACACAGTGGCACAAACATGGCCAATCACACTTCAACCAAGCATGCATATGATGCATATGGGAGTGGGCCATGAATATGAATAAGGGTGCCGATGAGGTGAATAAGAAGGTGCACTCGCTACCTAACCAACAGGGTTTAGGTACTTAACCATAACCTCAAGTGGGGGCCCAATTATCTGGGGTAGCCCACGAGACTAAACATACAAAGCTAGGGTCTAGATAATATGGAAACGAGCCTAGCAAGAGACTAAGGTGGGCATTCAACCACACTTAGCAACTAATGGGCCTAGAGGGGTCCAAATGAGGACTTTCAACTACCATTGCCCCAAGGCATCTAGTCCACAAACCACATAAGCATAAGGCCCAAGGCCTATATCCAAACCATATACACATAGGTCCCATAAAAGGTATAAAGAAGTAGGCCCAATACTATCTCTAACAATCATGGCCCAAGGAGGGGAACCAAGGCTTAAAGCCCAAGTCCTAAGGGCCATAGAGTCTAAGCATTTAGATAGACTTAGTGGGTAGCCCATGTATGCATATACATGGCCCAAAACAAGTTTTTAGTTGGGTGGAATGGGCCCCATTACATCAGCTAAATAACTAGTCTTTTAAGTGGGCATTCAAGGGCCCAAATTCACCTTTTCCTCAGCCCATAAGTCCAGCAAATGGTGGAAGGTCAGCCCATCATTTGGCTGGCCAAGGTGGGACATTCCAACCCAACTTGGGCCCACTAGAAAGCCTCAAAATCTCGTATGCATTGGGTCCCATAAATGGTTATTAAATGTGGCCCAAAACATGCATTAATTAAGCCCAAAAATTATACTAAGGTATAGGTGAGGAACAAGTACCCAATTTCTCAATGTGGTGGACCCCAATTCTAAAAAAAATTCAGCCATATATTATGTATTTGAATGGCCATGGCTGGACTTTTAGTCCACCAAATCTTCTGGGCTTATTGATGCCCAGAAACATGTCAAAATAATTGGGAGTTACTCCCATAGTATCCATCAATACATCATAGGGGCCCCACCAATTTAGAGATAGGGATTTGACACTCAAAAAGGCGGGCCTGCTGCTGGACTGCAGGCCCAGCAGCAGCCCTAAAAGGGCAAGGGCGTCTCAGGCCAGAGCGGTCCAAGGTGTGGACGGCCTGGGCCCCATACACATGCAACAAGGTGGGTTCCCACATCCCAAGTGGGCCCCACATGGGACATCCACCTAGGGTGGACCTAACACACATGGGACCCACAAATATGGAGGGACAGCGTGGATGAAAGACATACATCATGGTGGGCCTAGCCAAAGACAGCCAACCCATCGTGGACATCCACCAGCTAGATGTCCATCATGGATGACTGGTTTAGTTGGTTGGCCTCATAAAAATGGCCCCTTGTGGCATCTAGATCATAATAAGGTGGGCCCCACAGACATACACAAAATACTAAATGGGCTGGGCCCAAATATCTCCACAAACACAAAAATACAGCAATGTAGAAAAATTCCAGCAATGTTCATGTTGCTGTACCAATTTGGGCACCCCAATGGAGTGGGTCCAGGGTCTCTAAAGATTCTGAAATTGGGGGCCAAGGTCCCTTATCAAGTCTAGAATAAGGTGGGACCCAGAAAGGTGGCCCACCATTAGAGAAAATATTTTTAAATTATGGGCTACAATGGCTTATATTGCTGGAAATTACAGCAGAAATCTGGTTGAACGCCCATGTTGGCCCACTCTCTTGGAGGCTCAAATGGGGTCAGTTGGGGCTAAAATTTGGTAGGCTTAGAGGTGAGACATACATCTTCAAGAATCACATATTGGATGGTATCAATATTCCCACCAAACGACCAAAAATCAGCCTTAAGATGGCCCAAAATTTGTCCAGACAGTCTGGACTGCAACATATGTCTAATAAAAATAAATTGTAAACATTATTTAAATGGGGATTTAACCCCAGAAAATCATGGGATGGTCCACCCAAGTGGGCCCCACAAATGTCCAAACCATTCCATCATCCAAATCATCCTTGCATGCACCCCATTTTGATGATTTTAGGGGCCACATGTCCAAGAGATGGACTGTGAAAAACATCCTTCCTCTATGGACGGTTTGGATCTTGTCGGTCCACAAGGTGGGCCACACACTCATGATCAGAAACTTCTAATAAGAAAAGGAGAAGAAAACTGCCACAAGAGAACGGTCTCTGCCTCTATGAGTCCCTTCTCTTCATCACACACATACATAGACATTTCATTACCATAAGATGTATAATCTACACGATCAAGGCATCTATTGAGATCTATGGTGGAGATTAATCTCCACCAAGGATCAATGGTCAGATGACCAAAAGATCCTTAATCTAAGGAAGAAAGGAGCATGAAGGGATACATGGAGAATGGTCTCTTGTATGCACATGCATGCAATGTAGGATAGGCTTCAAGACATATCCATGGATTCTTGGGGCCACCATCATCACTTGATGAGTCTCACAAGCTCCATCAATGGAAGGAGAATGAAGAATCAAGAAGAAGAAGAAGAAATCTGAAATTTAAACAATGCAACACACCCACCTATCAAAATAACTCCAAAGCTACACCACTAGCTTCAAGAAGCTTCAAGGATTATGGTTCAATGGTTGAGATTGGTTGATGATGGGTGGATAAGGAGGTGTTAGGAGGTGAGAGGGCTAGAATTTTTTGGGGAAGGTGGGATGTCCTAACAAGGGAGAGGAGAGGGAGAGGTAGAGAGAATGAGAAGAAAGAGAGAGAGAGAGAGAGAGAGAGAGAGAGAGAGAGAGAGAGAGAGAGAGAGAGAGGGAGTTGTAGGGAGGCAATCATTGCCTCTCTCACCTTGGTCAGAGAAACCATGATGGCCTATGGTGACAATAACAAAGTGCTAGGCTTTAGTAGGTCTTAGGGTGGTAGGCTAGTAGGCTTTCTTACAAATCTACTATACGGTGACATCATCCTTACACAAGCACCTAGGAAAACGTGTGGGATGGGGTCCACCATTACACATCAAAGGCCCAAATCGAACGTTGCCCATAACTCATGATGTACACATCAGATTCACGCACGAGACGCCGTGTTGGAACCGTGGTGCCTATACGGACAAGATGGCATAGGTTTCAGGTCGATCCGAGTTGGGTCAACGTGACTGAACTTAGGGATGACTGCAAATACTAATCGTAGGTCGCGTGTCGCCAGAATTCGACCGGTAGGACCGTATGACCCTAAGGAATGTCGTGTACACTTGGGTTAGGGTCTTACACTACCAATCATGCTTCGATATAGACGGGAGTCTACACTTTTACCTAATTCATCCTTTAAGAGTTTAAGAGTTGTACTCATTGCAGTTTCAAACTTTTTTTGATTCTTAAACCCAAATCTTTTTACAAGATTCAAGGCATATTTAGTTTGTGAGATGAATATACCATCTTTAAGTTGCTTAACTTATAATCCAAGAAAGTAGTTTAGTTCACCAACCATACTCATTTCAAACTTAGATTTCATCATATTTGCAAACTTAATTGATAAGTTAGTACATGTAGATTCATAAATGATATTGTCAACATAGATTTGAACTATCAGTATATGACCGTTATATTTTTGATGAATAAAGTTTTATCAACACTGCCCATAATAGAGTTATGACTAAGTGAAAATTTAGTCAATTTTTCGTACATTCTCTGAGAGCTTGTTTCAAACCATAAAGTGTCTTTTTAAGACGGTATACGTGATTTGGAGATTTGGGGTCCTCAAAACTCTTATGTTGTTCAACATATACTTCCTCATGTAAGTCACCATTTAGGAACGCACTTTTGACATCTATTTGGTATATTTTGAATTTCTTATGACATGCAATCGAAATAAATAATCTTATGGATTTAAGGCGTGCAACTGGTGCAAATGTTTCGTCGTAATCAATACTTTTTATTTAAGTGTATCCTTGTACAACCAGTTGAGCCTTATTTCTGATAATATTACCTAATTTATTAGTTTTGTTCTTAAAAATCCATTTGGTTCCAATTATATGTTTATCAGAAGGTCTAGGAACTAAGTACCATACATCATTTCTAACAAATTGATTTAATTCTTCTTACATGTCCATTATCCAACTTTCATCAGTAAGTGCTTCATTTACATTTGCCGGTTCAATTTGAGAAGTGAAGCAAACATAATTACTGATATTTTCTAATTGTCTTCTTCTCTGAACACTAGTACTAGGGTTACCAAGTATTTGATCAGTCGGATGGTCTTTGACTGATCTTAATTCAGTATCAACTATCGACTGATTTGGATGAAGAGTCAAGTATATCAATTATATTGACTTCATCATCATCTTGACTTGGAGTGGGTGTGATTTGTTGATCATCAATTACTACATTTATTAATTCCTGAATTACCCCAATTCTTTTATTAAGAATACAGCAAGCACAACTGTTTAGAGCATAGCTTAGAAATATTCCTTCATCACTCTTAGCTCCAAACTTTCCTAAATTTTTCCAATCGCGTAAAATAAAACATTTACTTCTAAAAGTCTAAAAATATTTAACAGTGAGCTTTTTATTAATCAATAGTTCATAAGCTATTTTACTTTAAACTTGTCGAACATAAACACAATTTATAATATGGCAAGCAGTATTAATAGCCTCAGCCCATATATTTTTTGGTAGTTTCATGTTATTTAACATTACACTAGCCATATCATGTAAAACTCTAATTTTCCTTTCAACAATTCCATTTTGTTAAGGTGTTTTAGGAGCAGAGAATTCTTGCAATATACCATGATCATTGTTGTACTTCTCAAAATTGTTATTCTCTAATTCTGTGCCATGATCACTTCTAATTTTGACCACAAACATCTTTTTTCAGTCTGAATATGTTTTAAAAATTTTCAAACTTCATCGAGAGTATCTGATTTTTCTCTTAGAAAGGTTACCCATGTATATCTGGTGTAATCATTAACAATGACCAGAAAATACTTCTTTCCACCTCTACTCTCCATTCTAGTTAGTCCTACTAGATCCATGTGGAGTAGTTCTAGAGGTTTGGCCGCGGCTAAGGAGTTCACTTTCTTGTGACTACTCCTGATCTGTTTGTCAATTTGACATGTGCCACAAAAATTTTCTATCTTTTTGAGCTTGGGTAAGCCACGTAAGTCATCTCTTTTACTCAACTTATATAGTTCTCTATAATTCACATGTCCAAGACGTTTATGCCATAGCTCAGTTTCGTCTGTTTGGACCGTGTAACATGAATGGTTTGATAAGTAAGAGTTATTAATTATATAGCAATTTTCAGCGGTCCTGCGACCATTTAATATTACAGTACCCTTCTCATTCATTATCTCACATCCGTGATCAGAAAATTTAATACTATGTTTATTATCACAAATTTGAGATATGCTTAAGAGGTTATGTTTTAATCATTCAACATAAAACACATTTTAAAAGAGAGGTGAGTTAGGAAGTTTTATAGTACCTTGGCCTATTATTTTGCAATTGCTTCCATCACCGAAAGTAACTAAGTTGTCATTTACTTCTTTGATGTTCGTGAATATTCCTTTGCCGTCTGTCATATGTCTCGAACACCTACTATCCATGTACCATCTTGAGTGGCTAATGGCTTTAAAAGTTGTGTGGGTAACAAGACACATAACTTTTAGAACCCATTTCATTACGGTTATAGGTTTAGGAGTGTCTCTTCAATTTTGTTGCATTTGGAAGTTAAGATTTCTCCTTCTTCTATGAACTCCATTTTCATTTGAGTTGTATTTTAGTATCTCTTTAAGTAGGTCAACAATTTTTTCAGCTAAGGGAGATTTATTATGCTTTTGATGTTTATAGCTGATGGCATTATTATTTTTAAGAACTTGAAAGAGTTTTGAGTTTTTAAAATCATTATGATTAAAATCTCTTAAAGTCTCACCTTTACGGTTAGAGGATTCTCCTCTTAAAAAAAATAGGAGCAGAATCCTTGGATTTCGAAGAATTACCTTTAATATAACTTAGACCAGATTTGTCACCACATTTTCCAGATGAGGTTAATAATTTTTCCAATTTTTGGTTACCTTGGGCATATTTCCAAGTGTCCTTAGAACTCAGAAGGGAAGAAACATCAAGTTTTTGTTTCTCATTTTCTGTTTAAATTTTTTCTAGTTCAGAAGATTTAAAACTTAAATTTAATTTTATTTTTTCGAGACAATCTGAAAATTGAGATTTTTTAAAAACTGTACTTTCAAGTTCTTCTTTTAGTTTAGCGTATTTCTATTTTGAATTTTCAATTTGACAGCAATTTTACAACTTTCTCTGTATAGGGCATTGTAGGTATCTTGAAGATCATCTTCATTTTCATTTTCAGGGTCACTCCTGAAATTTTCATAATTAAATATATTACAACTATCTGAAGAAGTGACTTTGGCTATAATTATAAGGACTTTCACATCATTTGCATTTGCATTCTTTTGTTCTGATTCATCAGACTCAGAAGAACTTTCGGAGTCAGATAATTCAGCCTAAGTTGCAATCATGCCCTTTCTTTTTTATTTATCCTTTTTAAGACATTTATTTGCTAGGTGCCCATACTCATGATAGTGGAAACATTGAATGTCCTTACTTTTAAATTTTTAAAAATTAGATTTCTCTTTTACTTTATCAGTTGATTTTTTAAAATCTGATCTTTTCTTGTTTTGAAAAATTTTATAAAATTTCTTAGCTAACATTGACATATCATCTTCATTTTCTTCAAAATCAAAATTAGAGCTATTTAAAAAAAATAGATTTAGAAGATTTAAAAGCAATAGACTTCGCATTAGGAGTCTAAAATTCAATTCATATGTTTGAAGAGAACTAACTAACTCCTCAACCTCTATAAGATCAATATCCTTCAATCCTAAATGTCAGTAACTTTAGAATTGAATCTCTCAGGAAGAGATCGCAGTATTTTTGCGTAAACCTTGCTTTCTGGGATTCCATCTCCTAGACCTCACATAAAATTTACTATGTCATTTAGTTTCGTATAGAAGTCCATGAAAGTTTCATTTTATTCCATACGAATTTTCTCAAATATTGTAGTGAGGATTTGTACTTTTGATTTCTTGACTATATAAGTTCCTTCTTGTGTCATTTCGAGAATATCTCGTGCTTGCATAGTTGTATCGCATGAAATAATTCTTTTAAATTCATCAGGTGATAGAGCGCAAGTTATGACATTTAAGGCTTTAACATTAGCATTGATTTCACTTTTCTGAGCTATAGTCCATAAATAGAATGCAGTTTCTCTCATAGATTTAGTTTCATCACTTCCTAATACTTCAGTCATAGGAGGTTTCTATTTGGTCACAGTGGCTTGCCATACACTTTTATCTAAGGATTTTAGAAAAATCCTCATTCTGGCCTTCCAATATGAATAGTTAAAGCCATTAAAAGGTGGTGACTTGGTAATAGATAAACTATCGAAATTTGACATAATAAAGCTCTAGATCTTTAACTCAAGAAAATTAATATAAAAAAAAGAGCAACCCGCTCTGATAGCATGTGAAAAGAAGAGATTAAGTAGTCCTAGAGGAGGGTGAATAGGACTATGCCAAATAATCAAACAAAGTGCTAAATAAGTAAACAAATCAGAAATCTCAATTGCACAAGTATTGAAACATTGATTCAAACTGATTCGCAGAACAACCTTCACCTAAACAAGTTTAGGTAGGACAACCTTATTTCACGAATGTGATAAGAATCAAAATTCCAAACTAAGTAAGAGTAAATAAAAACTAACTATTATGAACATTCACTACTTTAGCATAAAAGGAATTACAACTATTCACCACAAAAATAATAAAGGCATTCACCACAACACCAAGAATTATAGTGGTTTAGTGTATCAACAACTGTTCGCAAACAGCCACACCTACTTCAATCCCAAAATTGCTAACCACGTAATCTTTGCTTTCACTATATATAAAGTTTTCACAGGGTCGCCTTAAAACTTAATATAGTTGTGATTTTACCGACCTAACAAACAAAGAAACCCCTTACTAAGATTTTTTGGCTTATCTCAGAAAAACCAACATTGATATTTTCTGGCCATCTCAGAAAAACTAAATACAAAATATAAATGTATACTTATCTTCATTGTAGAAGAAGTTGTAGCTAAAGAACCGCTTTTCTTGAATGTCGAATGTTTAATGTTCAGTCCGATAGAAATGGTCCAGGGTTCTATTAATTTTAATTAGATTTAAACCAATGCTACTTATATTAATTCCTTTAAATCTAAAAAAAAAAAAGAGTATTCCCTCTCTTTTTTGAATCAGAATGATAGAATTAGAGATTAAGGAATTAAACAAAAAGTTATAAAATGATTTATAAATACCGCTTGATAGCTTAACAATAACTGAGGCTTCTCTCTCTTGTAGAAGGATTTTGATAGACTTGAATTGTATTTTTGAATTGAGAAAGAATCTCAATTTATAAGCAAAAAATTTGTTGCTTCGACTCGTCTAAGACAGTCTTTGACTGGGCTAAGCATCGGATTCAGTTCCAACAGTTTTTCAGATTTGAGCGGGATAAGATCTAACGAATCTTCGATTAGTTGAAGGTCCTATTCGTCTAGTCGAAGGTGATCTTCAATTGGTCGAACATGGTCTTTGACTGGTTAAAGGATATAAAATTCAAACTGAATTAGTTGTTGGACTTCGAGCTAAGAAATGCTCGATTGGTCAAAGAGTGTCCTTCGACTGGTCGAGGAGACCACTTAATTGGTCGAAGGAGCAACAAAATTTTTGTTTTACTTCGGCTAGAACTAGGACTAGTCGAGAAATTCTTAGACTGGTTAAGCTAAAACTTAGGCTGGTCGAAACTCAACCAATTACAAGTATAAAAATCAAATTTTAAATATATTTTGAAAGCACCTAAACCTAAGGCCTTTCTAGGATTTATAATACCTATATGGACTAAAATTCATTGTCTTGAAGTAGATTAGAGACTTAAACTTCTCTAAGGAGCTTGATCTTCTACTAGAACTTCAGTAGATCGAGCTTGATCTTCAACTTGAGCTTGAGCATGATCTTCAACTTAAGCTTGAGCTTGGTTTCATCTTGAGCTAGGCTTGAACCTTGATCTTGAACCAACTTGAAGATCACTTACTAAAATATTTTGACTAAACAAAATTTAACAAACAAGGTGTGAAGCGTGCTTTAAACATTATAACACTTACAGATTACATCGATTATGAACCAGACTTGTCCAGAGTGTTTTATAGAAAATGAACTGAACTCCTTGATTTCATTGAGATGCCTACGATATCATCGAAATTCAAATTTCGATGACATCGAAGCATGTTCAATAACATTAAACAATTGAATGAGATTGTTTAGCAAGCTCCAAGCAATTTTAGTGAAAATCCAAATGTCATCGAACTGTTACTCGATGATGTTGAAGGTGACCTTCGATGACATCGAACATACTTCGATGACACTGAACACGAATAAAATCTGCCCATTTTTTTACCGTTGGGATTTTTGCCTTTATATTCAGAAGCTTGGTTTCTTGGTTTGCATTAAGAAAAATAGTGAGATTTAATAGAGTTATTGCTATAGGAAAACAGCTACCATCTTAAATCCCTTTTCTCCTAGGAGTTCATCCTTTAACCCTATCTTAAATACAATAATTGAAATATCAATAGATTGGATTGAAGAATGAACTCCATCATTCGAGGATCTTCCAACTGCTCATTTATTGCCAAATCATTGAGCCAGAATCCTATGAATGTTTGATATTTGAGAATCTCATCCACACTTAAAGACCTACATTTAATAGAGAAGATTCACCAAAATACATTGACTCAACAACCAACAACTTGGATAGGGAGTATCTACAGCTGTTGCAAATCAAGGGAGCTGAAGACTCTTCATCAATAAGGGAGAACATCTTCAAAATGTGATAGAAATGGGGCTCACCTACTTACAAATAAGTTATTAGAGTCCATAAGATCTGAAAACCTTTCCTTGTGTAGGGTTTTGATACAGAGTTTGATTCTTAAACTCGTTAAGACCTTTCATAAGCCTCCAACGAGAGAATACGCATAGAGTCCTTGTGTAGGATCTATTTGCCTTGTGTAGGTATATGTTGATTGCCTTGGGTAGGCAATACCTTATGTAGGTTGTGAAGGTTTATGGTTAACCTGATTTAAAATAATTGGATAGTGAAATCCGGCATGTTCTAGGGTGGAGTGAGTTAGTCGGGAGTGGAATAGGCACATTGCCGAACCACTATGTATTGTTGTGTTTGTGATGATTATTTGTGTTCATATGTATTGATTGTTTGAATGTTTACATTATGCACAATACATGTTTGATATAATGCAGTACTTAGATTTTTACTATCTTAGAAGTTGAATATAAATGACTTCTTGATAATCCTACTTAACTCATGATAAAATTGGTAGAATTTTCAGTTAAGAAGGATTAAAGTTTTAAAAGTTTTATTCACCCCCCTCTAGGATACTTGAACATATATCCATACTTCAATAAGAACGATCCTATCACAATTTCAATTGGTATTAGAGCAAGGTTCCTTTTGAAGGGTTTAACAACCCATAGGGAGATCCTAACTGAAGTTGGAATTATGGACAAATGAGAGGGAACATCGGTCTCTCGACCACCTATTTTTGATGGTTCAAATAATGCATATTGGAAAGCAAGAATGAACTATTTTTTACAGTCTTTAGACCATGACATTTGAGAAATTGTTGTAAATGGATATGTGCTACCAACTGAACAAGTGATACTCGATAATGGCACCACCATCTCTAGGCCCAAACCAAAAGTCATGTGGAATGACTATGAAAAACAGATGAAAACATGTGAAGCCAAAGCAATGAATGTCATTTATTGTGCAATTTTACAAGAGGTATGTAATCAAATTAGTATGTGTGGAACTTCAAAAGAAGCATGAGATTTATTAAAAACAACTCATGAAAGAACAAGCACAGTAAAGAGGTCAAGGCTGTAACTCTTAACAACCTTACATGCTCGGCCACTTGCACAAGGGTATACAAGATCATGGAAGAAATTTTTGTAGAAGGGCTCACTCCTTCTCTCGCTCTTCTCTTTTGCATGACTCTTATCCTTTTCTCAGGGATGTTGCTGAGTTACTCGAAGAACGTAGGCCTCTACAAGAGGTTATGGAGATCCTTTCAGAACTTCCACAGCTTGGAGAAGAATACTCCAGGGCTAACTGGGAGTTCGAACGTTGCATTGCTTCACTGTCACGTTTGTCAACTCTTGGTGCTGAATCTAGAGCTCTCTCAACTCGTCATGAAGCGGCTTAGAAGAATCAACTGTGTTGGACTCGAAAACATTGCCTTAATAAGGAGATGTTACGGTCAATGCAGGTTGTATTCAATAACCTATTTTCCGACCTCATTGAGGCCCATTAGCTCTACCCAGACTATGATCAACCCGAGAATGAGGAGCTAGTCATGTTCATTGAGTCCCAGATAGTGCTCTATCGAGGCTGTGTGGAGTCCAGCAGAGCTGAAAAGAAGTCAACATATTTGGAGTGTGTAGCCCTCGACCGACGTCACGTGTTGATCGTTCACTCCTCCAAAGAGCTCGTGAGCCTACATGCCTCGTGGATCAAGAGACGAAAGATGGCGGTGAAGGAGAGGTATCGGCCGCTGAGAGATTCGAAAAGCTCAAATTAACCCACTTGTAGTTCAACTGCCCGACATGTCAAATCTTTTCTTTCTCTTTTTGAATTTACTTCCCTATAATCAGCTAACCTTTATTATAGGGCTTTTATTCAAATGAACTATGTATTTTGCTAATTCTCCTTAATATGACTTTGACGACTTTCCACACTGAAGGGAAGCAAAGTTTTAAGAATCGACCATTTATAGGAGCCTTTGCAACCTTTCCATCCATGTCCCTCAAGACATAGGCTCCTCCCTTGAGGACTTGCTCGATGACATATGACCCTTCACATGTGGACGACCACTTCTTGCTTACGGATCGGTCCTTCTGATAGATCGATAGTACCATTTTCCATACCATATCGCCTACACCGATAGACTTTCCTTTCACCCTTTTGTTATATGAGTGTACCACAACTGCTTTGTTGTCAACGATCAAATCCAAAGCCCTCATATGGACCTCGTTTAACTCCTCGAGCTCAGCCAACATTACCTTTGTAAACTCTAGAGGAGTTAACTTGGCCTGATATGTGGTTCACAATGATGGTACCATGATTTTCAGGGGCATGACCACATCATGTCCATAAGTCAATGTAAATGGGCTCACCCCAGTACTGGTGCGAGGCAACGTTCTGTAGGCCCAGAGAGCCTCAGACAACTTGGCATACCATTCTCAGGAATTTTCTCAGATTATTTTCCTCAGAATGTTCTTGATAACCTTGTTACTAGCCTTAGCCTGGCCATTAGCCTAAGCATAATATGGGGTCAAATGTAATTTTTTATACTATATCTATCAACCATCGCCCGCACTTCCTTAGTCGAGAAAGTTGCACCTCGGTCCATGGTAATGGACTCTAGTATACCGAAATGGTGGATAATGTTAATTTCAATAAACCCAATAATCTCTCGATGGACTTTGCTTATACCCACTTAGTAAAGTAATTAGTCGCTACGATGATGAATGAGTCCACGTGAGTTGAAATCTGACCGATCAAATCGATCGCCCATCCTCAGAACAACCATGACTTTATTATGGGATGTATTTTGGTCACAGGCACATATTGGACCGGTCCATTCCTTTGGCAAGCTTCACAACCCTTTACATACTGGATGCAATCGACCATCATCGTCACCTAGAAATATCCATAACATCTGAGTGTAAGTTTCATCTTTCTCCCAGTCTGGTGGGACCCACAAATCCTTTCGTGAACCTCTTTCATGGCTAGCATAACTTCTTTCTTTAAAAAGGATCGAAATAAAACTCCATCGGCTTCCTTTTGATACAGCTTGCTGCCAACTATTATGTAATTTATGGCCGATCTTCGTATGTTTCTATCAATCGTGGTACGCGGACTTTACAAATAACTGATGAGAGGGGCCCTCCAATCGTCCTCCTCTATTGCTACATGGCAGATTTCCATTGTCGAGGGCAAGGATCTCATTTGGACCGTGATCGAACGCTTGGCCGAACCTCCCAGGGCGTCAAGACCTGCAGCTAACGGTGTCATTTCGTTGACTTCTGCATTATGTTCCCTAATAACATGTATCAAGGTTGAGTAATTGGACTGTTAAGGCATAGTACGGCAGTAAAGATGGGCTAGTGCATTTAAACAGTCTCACCATTTAATTTATCACCAATTGTGAATCTCCTATGACGGTCACAATTTTTGTGCCCAATTCCAATAATAGCTCTAGGCCAATTATCATATCTTCATATTTGGCCTTATTATTAGTACAATCAAGCTCTAATTGAAAGGAAAATTCTTGTCAATTCCCATTGGGAGCAGCCAAGATCACCCCACCCCCAGATGTATCATGTGTCATTGATCCATCGAAGATAAACTTCTATAGTGTGAGTTGTAAACAACATAAATCAAACATGCTTGGGGGAATTTATTCCTCTAGGTCTGAAGGGTGATCGGTAAAAAAGCAGCTATGATATGACCCTTTACTGCTTTCAGCGAGATGTAATCGAGATCAAATTCTCATAAAGCCAACACCCATTTACCAATTTGGCCACTCAAAATCTATCAGTTTAGCATATATTTTACTAAATCGGTCACTGTTATTACATTTACTCTCTTACCTAACAAGTAATGACTCAACTTGGTGGCTACAAAATACAATGACAAGCACAATTTTTCCATGGACGAATTCCATCTCTCAGCATCGATCAAAGTTATGCTCATGTAGTAGATCGCACACTCATTTCTATTGTCGTCATCTTATGCTAGAAGGGCTCTGATCGACTCTACTAAAGCTGCAACATATAGCTTGAGTAGTCAATCTTTGATCAACGGCATCAACACAGGTGACTTCATTAAATATCCCTTAATCTTGTTAAAAGCCAGTTGGTGTTCCAACTCCCAAAAAAATTCAGACCCTTGCTTCAATTTTATCAACGGAAAAAATGTTAGTCTTACCTACATAGTTAGATATAAATCTCATCAAGAAATTAATGTGGCCCAATAATCTTTGTAGCTCAACCTTATTTCTCGACAGCCGAGCATTAATTATGCCCTACGCCTTGTTCTAATCGACTTTGATCCCTCTTTAGTGTACGAGGAATCCTAAGAAGTTACCGGCCGAGACCCCAAAAGCACATTTTAAGAGGTTCATCTTCAACTCATGGAGCCTCATTCGCTCAAAGGATTTGCACAAGTAGGCCAGATGCTCCATTACATCGGTCGATTTGACTACTATGTCATCCACATAGACTTCCATAAAGCGGCCAATCACATAATGAAATATAGCATTCATTGCCCTCTAGTATATGGACCTTACATTCTTTAATCCGAATGACATCACTACCTAATAATAAGTTCTCAATGGTCCTGGACACCGGAATGTCGTCTTTGGCATATATTCTAGTGCAATATAGATTTGGTTATATACAGAATGCCTATCCATAAAGGACACAATCCTATGCCAGCAGCCCGATCGATAAGCTGATCGGCCACCGACATTAGATATTTGTCCTTGGTGTAGCCAAGTTTTGATTTCTCAAGTCGACACATACCCTCAACTAACCATTCTTTTTCATCATTGGGACCAGATTTGACATCCATTCCACATATTTGATCAGTTTGATAAAACCGGCCTTCAACAGTCTCTCGATTCTTCTTTGATCTTAAGGATAACATCGACTGTCATCAGCCTAGGCAGCTGTTTGTACGGCTGATAACCTTCTTTCATGGGTAATTTGTGCTCAAACAGGGATCAATTAAGCCTTGACATTTTATGGTAATCCCATGCGAAGCAATCGATAAACTCGAAGAGTAATTTCACTATTTTCTCCTTCTCAGAAGGTTGTAACAAATCGTTTATGAATGTTGGTTTTGGATCTTGTTCTGTACCTAGATTTATCTCGACCAACAGATCCTGGACTTATGGTCAAGAATCTTCATTTCCTTCTAACAGTTCTTCATGTTCAATATTGTCTCCCTTGGCCAATTCTTCCAACTCGGCTAGATTCACGAAATAGCCTTCATCAACTTACCGTAGGCTTTGTTCGAGCCTTCTTAATCTGGCTATGAAGTTGGTCCAATTTGCTTCATTCCTTTGTATCTTGATCATGGGATATCTTCAATGGTGTAGTGGGAGGTTGACCAATATAGGACAATGCCCTTCGGTTGGGCATCATTGGTTAGAGTGATCTTCGGAATAACCTGCACAATGTTGTCTGGGTTCTTTTTTTACTATAATCCCAGTAGAGAGGCCAAACTTATTTCTCTCAGTGAATCTTGAAAATGAGAGCTTAAGAAGTCCTCAAGGGGAGGAGAATAGGACTATGCCAAATAAAATCTTAAAGGGCTAAAATAATAAATAAATCAGAAATCTCAATCGCACTAGTATTGAAAAATTGATTCAAACTAATTCGTAGGACAACCTATACCCAAACCAAGTTTAAGTAGGACAACCTTATTTCACGAACGTTTATAAGAATCAAGATCTCAAACCAAGCAAGAAAAAATCAAGCTATCTATTACAAACATTTATCACTTTTGCATAAATAAAATTATAAACATTTTCCACAAATGCGAAAAGTAAACATTCATGACAATACCAAGAGTTATAGTGGTTCAGTGTGTACAACAATTATTCTTAAATAACCACACCTACTCCACTCTCAATAATCACTATCCACGTGATATTGGCTTTCACTATAAATAAGGTTTTCTCAGGGTCACCTTAAAACTTAATACATTTGTAATTTTCAAGGGCTATCATAAACGAAAACCCCTCATTGAGATTTTCTGGCTATCTCAGGTAAACCAATAAATGAGATTTTCTAGCTATCTCAATAAAACCAAAATACAAAAGAAAAATATACTTATCTTCACCTTTGAAGATGTATCTATTGATGTAGCAGTAGAACCGCTTCTCTTGTAGTAGATTGTTCAATGTTCAGTCATATAAACAAGGGTTTTAGGTTTTAAATTGATTTTAAATACATTCAAACTAAAGGCTACTTGTTTAAATTCCTTATGATCTTAAAAAAGAGTATTTACTCTCTTTATAGAATAAGATTCAGAAAATAAGAGATCAAGGAATTAAAACAAAAAAGTTATTAAAAAATATTATAAATATCGTGCAATAGCTTGACAATAATAGGGGCTTCTCTCTCTTAATAAAAGCTTTTATGAACTTGAATTGGTAATTTCGGGATGAGAGAAGGCCTATATTTATAGGTAAAGAAGTTGTTGCTTCAACTCGTCTAAAACAGTCTTCGACTAGTTGAATTACCAGATTTCGTTCCAACAAAGTTTTAAATTTGAGCGTGATAATATAAAACATATCTTCGACTGGTCGATGGCCCTGCTCGACTAGCTGAGGGTGCCTAAAATCCAAACTGATTTAGTCGTTAGACTTTGAGTCCAACAACCCTCGACTGGTCGAGCAGTCTGCTCGACTGGTTGAGGAAGTAATAGAAAATTTCATTTTCCTGAGTTTTAGCTTGGACTAATTGAAAAATGCTTAGACTAGTCGAACCTCGGTGTTTAGAGTCAAATATTGCATATTATACCCCATTTATTTCTTGATTTTACAAACATAATATGGCTTAATGGTATATTTTACATGTGTTTATGTTACAAGGTGAATTTAAGGGCTTAGATTGAAAAGAATGCTAAAAGCATGGATTTAGTGCTCAAAAGTCACCAAAGCAAAGAAGGGATCTTTGGAGACTAAGATTGAAAAATTCAAGACTCCAAGATCTAAGAAAACTAAGTGGAAAAGGAAGTCGAAAGAACAAGCGCAGAAATCACAAAGATTGTGTCATCGAGAACCGTTCGATGACATCGAAGATCTGTTTGATTCCATCAAACACTGGTCGATGACATCGAAATTATGAGGGAAAATCAAGTTGGTTGCTGGACATATTGGGTGTTTTTCTCGATCAATTGAAGACATGTTCGATGACTCAAAGGAAGGTGCTCGATGATATCGAATTTATTGAAGAAATTGAAGCAACTCGCTAGACTATTTTGACACATTCTCGATGACTCAAAGACTTGTTCGATGGATCGAAGCTTTTCTTGATGACATCAAAGGATGGTTCGATGACACAAAGACTTATGCAGTGCGAAAGAAGAAAAGGCGCGACTTCTAGATTCAAATCCCTTCGATGACATCGAAGGTGTTACGCAGAGTTATGCAGAGTGCATAAATTTAATCCGATTTTGCGGATCTGCGGAACTTGGCTTATAAATAGGGTTTCTTAAGTCTTTTTAGGATATCTAGGGTTAGGAGAAGTAAAGCAAAAGGGCAGAGCCGCTTCCCAAGAGTTCTTCTTCCATTTTTCTTAGTTTTTAATACTTTCTTCTAGAGTTTTTAATCTAATCATGTCTATGGTTGGCTAGATCCCTTAGCTAGGGCTAAGGGGTGAAGCTTGTAGCATGATTGAGAAGTTTTTCTTATTTGATTCTTGTTATTGTTAAACTCCTTTGATTCTAGTTTGATATTTAAGGAATACTTTTAGTTTTTAATGATTAGTTGTGACTTAAATTTCAATGGATCTATAATAGCTTGAAGTATCTTCTTTTTCTGTTTGTAATTTGTGAAAATAGGAAATCCTGTTGTTCTCCATTTTCCCTTGGGCATGGCTGAGTGATAGAATCCCTTCTATTCTTCACAATTATCCCATGTTGGTTGTTGAATTGGTATATCCTATTGTCTACCTGTCTCCTGGGCCTGGTTAGGTGATGGAATCACTTCCAATCCTCATGACTTTCATCTATTGAGAATTAGGTCAATGGAAGTTTAGATCTGAGTTTATTGAATATCTTCCAATTGGATAGGATAAGACTCCAATCCAATTAGTACCTTGAATCAAATAAGGAAACATCTTAATAGTTGCAAGTGGATCCTAGGAAACCCTAGTTCCCACCTTTTAATTCTTAAGTTTCTAAATCATCACTCACAATTACTCTCTACTTTTCTGATTTAGGTTAGATCTTCTCTTAATTTTGATTCTAATTACTTTCAGAATAAACACACAAGATTAGTCCCTGTAGATTCGACCTTGGTCTCACCGAGATTATTACTACATCACAACCCTACACTTGGGGTTGTGTACACACAACTTAGACTAGTCGAACCTTAGCCTAGACTAGTCGAACTTTAACCTAACATAAGCATAAAAATTTATTTTAAGTTATGTTTTGAAAGAACCTAAGCCTAAGGTCTTTCTAGGGTTTGTTATACCTGATATGACTAAACTTTGAAGTAGCTTGAACTTCACGGAACTTGTTCTTCTACTTGAATCTTTAATAGAGCTTAAAGTTGAAGATGGAGCTTGATCTTCTATTAGAACTTTAGTAGAACTTGAATTCAATCATCTTGAACTTAGTAGAACTTGAACTTTCCATCTTGATCCACTACTTGACTTAAACTTCAGTAGAGTCTTGAACTTTCTATCTTGATATTGAACTTTAGTAAAGTCTTGAACTTTCCATCTTAATCTTGAACTTTAGTAAATTCTTGAACTTTCCATCTCGATCCATATTAGAAGGCTTACTTCATAAGCTGTTTTGTCTAAACGAAATTTGACAAACAAAGGTGCGCTTTAAACAATATAGCACTTACAAATTTGATAGATCTCACTTCTTCACTGTAGTAATAAGCCTCATTGGCTTTCGATGTGGCCAAGAAAGGTTTGTTGTCGGCCAGAACTAGCTCGACCTTATTTTGGTTCCAAAAAATCACAAACTAGTGAAGAGAGGATGGAATAGATACAAAATAAGGGATCCAATCTCTCCCCAATAGCGTGTTATAGCTTGACGAAGTATTCACAACATAAAAAATGATCCCAAGACTATTTTTGGTGTCCGTAGTTAAATCTACCAGCAAGACACTGTGCATATTCTTGACATGACCAACAAAATTACTAACAGTCACTTCTGATGGGATCAGATTAGTCGTTGTCTTTCCTAACTTGGCTATCATTCTCCATGGCAATAAGTTCACTTCACCCCTATCCGCAATAGTAACTGTGTCGACATATGGTGCCTTGTAAACTTTGAATTCACTTTCCTTGCTCTTTTTGAACGGGAAAGAAGCATGTTGTATGATCACTGGAGGAGCATATTTTTCTACATCATCGACAATTCTATTTGGTTGAGTGGGCTTCACTTGAAAGCTGGACAGTAATGTGAAGACCATATTGTAATGAAATGTTACCAGCGGCAACAAACTAAACACAATTTCACCACTCGAACTTTGCCCCCTAGTGTTTTAGACCCAATCTTCTTGATCTGATTAGAGTATCCATCAGTCGTGAGTCTAGCTGACAGATCTACGGGCGAGATCGTTAGGGTGTCGGTGGTTGATGAGAGTTCATTGGCTAGCCATTCCTCTGTTGGGAAGCAGTCTTCGCTAAGGTAATCTAACAGATTATCGCAACTATCTTCCTCTTTAAGATCCCCTGACTGACCTGTGTTGTCAAGGGCATCTGGACCCTTTTGTACTATAATTGGTGAAATAGCGGTGAAGACTACTTGAGTTGAAGTTGGAATATGCCAACATCTCCTAGAGGGGGGTTGTAAGGGTTATGGTCTCATACTCCTTTGGTTGTCAAATTTTGATGTGTCAAAACATCTATCTGTGTCTTGTGCTGGTATGATGATTTTATACTTCAAGATGCTACAAGTTGAAGCACAAGATGTTAAAGTTCAAAAAGCTACAAGATGAAGCTCAAGATGTAAAACTTCAAGCCTGATATTGTTCAAGATGTAAGACTTCAAGCCTGATATTGTTCAAGACTTCAAGACTGATATTGGTTCAAACAATCTACATTTGTTGAATGGTTGAAGTTCAATATCCATACGTCATATTTCAGGTTTGAATGACCTTAGGTTGACCCTTTAAGTAGGTCATTTTGGATACATAAAACAAATGTTTATTCTACATGAGCTTGGTCTGCTCTAAGACCAGTCCTAGCTTTTGTTCGACCAGTCCTAGCATTGGTTCGACTAGTCCAAGAAATTCCACGACCAGTCCTAATTTGTTGAAGATTTTTCGGATTTTTTGGAACGCCCACGACCAGTCCTGGAGGTCCTTCGACCGGTCGTAGGTTGGCTTCGACTCGTCCACGATCAGTCGTGGAGCTACGACTGAAATTCCAGCAACCTATTTCATGGACCTACGACCAGTCGTAGGTGTCCCACGACCAGTCGTAGGTGTCCCACGACCAGTCGTAGGGTACACACGACCCGTCGTAGAACGGTTTTCAAAGATCGCGCTCAAATTTTCAAAAATTGTTGAGAGCTACGACCAGTCCTAGGTTTCTAAGACCAGTTAGGAACGATTTTTCTTCTATAAATTGAACACGAAATTCAGAGTTTTTACATTCAGAACTCCATTCCTTTCAAGAATTTTCAAGTAATCACTCTGAGATAAGTCTGTGTTTATTTTAAGCTAAATTGTGCTTATTTAATATTCCTTTTTGCTAGCTTATTTAATTTGATTTTGTTTCTCTATTCCAATCTTATTTGAAAAGAGGAATTATATTATTCCTTCTTCTTGGAATCAAAATCAAATATAGCTACGCCCAACAAGTTAAAATCTAAAATCTATTAGAATTTAGAACCTTGAATGTGAATATTGGAAATTGAACTTTGATATTCAATCATCTACTCCGATTGCTTCTACCGGGCTGCTAAAGGAGAAATCCAGGTATTTTACAATTCTGTAAAATTCTTTTATTTTTGGTTTTGTTTGAGGTTAAGCCAGAAAAATCTCATTGTATTGGTTTTGTTTGAGATTGAGCCAGAAAAATCTCATTGTATTGGTTGTCTGAGGAAAACCAGAAAACTCAGAAAAAGGGGTTTTTGAATTGTGTAAGCCCAAGTGAAAAAGACACAATTGTAAAGGTTTTTGGTGAACTGAGAAAACCTATTTGATAGTGACTAATATCCCCCGTGTGAGGATATTAGGAGTGGAGTAGCATTTTGTGTGGCTGTTGTAAAACAGTTGGTGTACACACAGCGAACCACTATAACTCTTTGTCTTGTGGATTGAATGCTTGCTTAATTTTTATATCTTTTATCATTCGATTGTGTGGAATGTACAAGTGGATGTGAATGTTGTAACTATTTACATTTTCAAGCAAGTGTGGGGATTGTTGTAATAATTTAGATCTTTACTTCGCATTTATTTTCAATTCCTTGCTATTTCATTTACTTATATTAACATTGAGTTCTTGATTCAAAAGAGGTTCTAGAAATAAGGTTGTCCTACCATAAGCCCTTGTTTATTATGGTGTAAGGTTGTCCTTAGAACTCAATTTGTATCAATCTCTCAATAATTATTTATCAAGGTGATTTATATTTAGCATTGTGAATTGATTCATTATTGTAAGGGTATTGATTTACTTTAGTTCCGTGATTTATTTTTAAATTTGGCATAGTCCTATTCACCCCCCCCCCCTCTAGGACATATAGCTTGGCCTTTTCAAGTGGTATCGAGCCAAATAGCTCATTTCTTGTTACTTTTTATTTGGATTTATTTCTGAGCTAACGATCTAAGCTATTTAAAAAGATGTCAAATTTTGATAGCCTTTCGCCATTACTAGGCCTCCACCTTTTGATGGCTCCAACTATGCCTATTGGAAAGCCGAATGAGAATCTTCCTCGATCAATGGATGAAAGTGTGTGGCTAGCCACAGATCGAATGGAATCCTCCTACCATGGAAGTAACTGGTGTTGATGGTTCAAAATCTATGAAAATTACACCATTTTTCCAATGGACCACACTTCGAGAAAAATGAGAGTAGTGCTAATGCTAAAGCACTAAATGCAATCACTTGCACTATCACCAAGGATGAGTTCAAAAGAATCATATCTGTGATACTTGCAAAACAAGCCTGGGATATTTTAGAAATGACACACGAAGGTACAACAAATTGTCAAGAAATCTAAAGTCCAACTCCTCACAACTAAATTTGAAGAAATTCATATGGAGGAAAATGAAATGTTCATGGACTTTTACACTAGATTGAATGACATTGTAAACTCTATGTGGGGTCTTGGTGAAAAGATCTCAGAAAGTAAAGTGTGTGCAAAAATACTACGCTCTCTTCCTGAACGGTTCAATTCAAAGGTAACCGCAATCCAGGAACTTCGTGATACGGACAATATGAAGGTAGAAGAATTAGTTGGTTCTTTGCAAACCTATGAATTAAGTTTTAAAGCTCCTAAAGGTAAGTCTATTGCTTTGAAGTCATCTAAAAGTATTACTCAAGAAAATTCAGATTCGAAAAGTCGAAGATGATATGGCCCTTTTGGCGAAAAAGTTTTATAAGATTTTCAAAAGTAAGAAAAGAGTCGACTTTCAAAAGGCAAATGAAAAGAAACGTTCTAAACCTAAGTCTAAAACTTGGAAATCATTGAAAGATAGTCAATGTTACAACTGTCAAGAATATGGGCATTTAGCAAACAAATGTCCTAAAAAGGACAGATCCAAAAGGAAGGGTATGTTGGCTACTTGGGATGAATCGTCTGATTCTGAAGCCTCTTCTGAATCAGAAAATTCAGAAACCGAGTCGGGCAATGAACTTAAGGCCCTTATGACTCTAGCCAAGTTTACCTTTTCAGATCACGATGATTCAACAAGTGAAGAAAATTTGGATAGTGATCATGAAAATGATGAAGATCTTCAAGATGCTTACAATGCCTTATATAAGGAAAGTTGTAAAATTGCTGTCAAACTTAAACTTCAAAAAGAAAAGTTCTTTAAACTAAAAGAATGTTTTGAAACCCTTGTTTTAGAAAAATCTCAAATTTCAGATTGTTTTGAAAAATCAAAGTGTGATTTAGAATACAAAACCTCCCTAATTGAAAATTTAAAATCTGAAAATGAGAAACTTAAAAATGAAGTATCCTCTCTTCTGAGTTTGAAGGACACATGGAGATATGCCCAAGGTGATCCAAAATTAGAAAAATTATTATCCGGATCAAGAAAATGTGGTGATCGATCCGGGTTGGGCTTTGACAAAAACACATCTCCTAAACAAGAATGCTCCTTCCATTTTTGTGAAAGGAGAGACTTCTAACTCAAAAGGAAAAGGTACTAATCAAGTTGTTTCTAAAAATACAAAACCTTTCAAAAACACAAAAGTCGCTATATAAATTTCAAAAATCGATTCGAAACCCGCTAGTTTGAAAAAATTATTGATTTACTTAAGGAGCTATTAAAATCTAACTCAAGAGGTCACTCTTATAACTATAAACAAAAGAAGACCAATTATTCTCCTAAACCCAAAACAAGATCTTGAAATGGGTTCCCAAGGTTACTTGTTTGGTTGCTCACACCGCTTTCAAAGCTACAAGCCATTCAAAATGGTATCTTGACAAAGGGATGCTCCGGACATATGACAGGCGACAAAGCTCTATTCACCGATCTTAAAGATATGACTGATGGGTCAGTCACATTTGGTGATGGTAGCAACCGCAAGATAATTGGCAAAGGTACGGTCCAACTCTATAACCTTCCCTTATTTAAAAATGTGTTATATGTTGAGGGTTTAAAACACAACTTGTTGAGCATGTCTCAAATATGCGATAACAACCATAATGTTAAATTTTCTAATCAAGGTTGTGAAATTACAAATGAAAAGGGTTCTCAGTAATATTAACTGTCGCAGAACTTCGAAACTGCTATATAGTAAGCAATGGTAGTTCATCTAATCAAACGTGCTACATGGTCCATACCGATGAGACAGATTTATGGCATAAACGCCTTGGACATGTACACTACCAAATTTATACAGATTGAGCAAAAGTGAACTAATAAAAGGTCTACCTAAAATGCAAAAAGTAGACAAGATCTGTGGTGAATGCCAATATGGTAAACAAACTAGGAGCTCTCACAAAAAGGTGAACTCCAATATCACCACAAGACCACTCGAGCTTCTCCATATGGATCTTATAGGACCAACAAGAACGGAAAGTCGAGGTGGCAAAAAGTACATCTTAGTTATTGTAGATGATTATACAAGATACACTTGGGTTTCATTCTTGAAAGATAAATCGAAACCCTTGATGAAGTGAAAAAGATTATAAAACGGATTCAAACCGAAAAATGTTCTCAAGTCAAGAAGATCCGTAGTGATCATGGATCTGAATTTGAAAATAGCGGTTTTGAGAAATTTTGTAGCGATCGAATATCACATGAATTCTCTCAGCACCTAAAACTCCTCAACAAAATGGAATTGTCGAGAGGAAGAATAGAGTGCTTCAAGAAATGGGAAGTGTTATGTTAAATAGCATGAAGCTACCTAGGAATCTCTCAAAATTTGAGCGTTGAATACACTGTTACATTATTAACCGTGTTTATATTTGTAAATCTAATAATAAAACGGCTTATGAAATGTGGTTTGAGAAAAAGCCTTCTTCATTGAAATATTTATTCGAATTTTTGGCAAGAAGTGCTATATTTTGCGTGACAAGTGAAAATTTGGGAAAATTCGACACTAAAAGTGATGAAGGGATCTTTTAGGTTATTCTTTAAACAAAGTGCTTATCGTGTTCTCAACAACGACCGGTGTGATTCAAGAGTCAATAAATGTTGTGATTGACGATCTTTTGAAGACACTGTCCCTAGTTTAGATAATGATGAAGTTCTTATACTTGAAAAACAAGAAACTTCATTAAGTGAAACTAATCCCGAATTAAAGACCGTTAAAGATCATCCAACCTCTCAAATACTTGGAAACCCTCTCACTTGTGTATGCGCACTCGTAGACAATTAGAGGACATATGTAACTACGTATGCTTTACATCCCAGATTGAACCGGTAACGTAAAGAAGCACTTTCTCGATGAAAATTGATTCTTGCGATGCAAGAAGAACTTAATCGCTTTGTCGAAATGATGTCCGGCAACTTGTTCCTAGACCTAAAGATAAACATATATTGGAATAAAATGGATTTTCAAAAACAAATCGATGAGCTTGGAAATATTATTCGAAATAAAGCAAGACTAGTTGTACAGGATATACACAAATCGAAGGTATTGACTATAATGAAACATTTGCTCCAGTGCTTCGTCTTGAATCAATCGACTTTTTATCTCCATTGCATGTTTTAAGAAAATTAAAATTTATCAAATGGATGTTAAGAGTGCCTTTCTGAATGGTGATTTACATTAAGAGGTATATGTTGAACAACCTACAGGTTTGAAGATCCTAAATTTACCGATCATGTGTATCGTCTTAAGAAAGCTCTCTATGGTCCACTCAAACAAGCTCCCGAGCATGGTACAAAAAACTCGACTAAGTTTTTACTTGAGTCATAATTTTCGGATGGGATGTGTTGATAAGACACTTTTGTTAAGAAACATAACGATGATATTCTAATGTTTCAAATATATGTTGATATTATTTATGGATCTACCCGTACTAACATGACCGTTGAGTTTACTGATTTGATGAAGTCTAAATTCAAATGAGCATGGTTGGAGAATTAAACTATTTCCTAGATTGCAAGTAAAACAACAACTTTGATGGAATATTTATTTCACAAACCAAATATGCTCGAGTTTAATTAAAAATTTTGGATTTGAGAAAGGTAAAAATTTTGATACTCCAATGAGTACAACGTAAGACTCTCAAAAGACTCTTCGTAATGATGTGGATCCTAAATTGTATCGTAGTTTAATTGGTAGTTTACTTTATCTAACTCTAGTAGACCGATATTGCTTTGAGTGTTGGTATTTGTGCTCGTTATCAATCAAATCCTAAAGAATCTCACTTAACCGCTTTTAAGCGGATTATGCGTTATGTCGCAAGTTCTACTAAATTGGGTCTCTGGTATCCACATGAGACTAATGTTCAATTAGCCTGCACGCAGATGTCTTGGCCAAAAACATTGATGATAGGAAATCAACCAAAGGGTGGTTGTTTCTACATTGGAAATTGTCTTGTTTCTTGGTTTAGCAAGAAGCAAAGTTCTATATCGCTATCAATCTGAAATTGAATACATTGTCTTTGAAATGCATGTACTCAACTTGTATGGATGAAACGAATGTTAAGCGATTATGGAATTACTCAAGATTCTATGATTTTATTTTGTGATAATTCCAAAGGTCTGATAAATATCTCTAAAAATCCAGTTCAGCATTCACGTATCTAAGCATATTGACATTAGATTTCATTACATTCGTGAATTAGTAGAAGAAAAATTAATAAATTTGGATTACATTCCAACCGAGATTCAACTTGCGGACATTTTCACTAAACCGCTCGACAAAAGCCGGTTTAATAAATTAAAATTTGATCTCGGTATGTGCAATTTAAATTGAGTTTGCATGATTTTGTGTAGCATAAGTTTTATGTTTCTTGAAATTATTTAAAAAAAAAAAAAAAAAAATTGCAAATTTTTTGTCATACTCGACCTGTCGTGAGAATACACGACTGTTCGTGCCACGACCGGTCGAACACGTACACGACCTGTCGTAAAGCACGGGATTTCACTTAAAATTGGGGATTTTAGTCTTCTTCTTCATTGCTTCATTTCTTTCCAACCATCCTAGCTACGGCTGCCCCAACCCATCTTCATTGTTCTTCAAGGTTAGTGATTCTTTTACATTTTCCTTGTAGATTCTTACTATTAGTGCTTCAAAACTCATGTTTGTGGAATCTATTTGATCATTGATTGCAGGATTTGGGGTTTTTCTCTTAAAAAATCTGTTCTATCTAAATCTCATTCCTTCTATCTTGCATCTTATTGTTTTCTTGAAATCTTTCTTTGAAAATGGATGCTAGAGGTAAAAAGAAAACTACTCGAGGTCCATCTTCGTCTAGATCAACTTCTATTGTTCAACGTCATCTTCGTTCTCCTGAAAATGATCCTACTGATGCTCGAGATTTGCGTATGCGTAATGTAATTGTTGAACGTCATGTTAATGTCAATCACATTGCTTCTTTTGGTATTCCTTCTTTGTTGGAATCTGTGGGATGGGATAACATCTTACATTGGGGTGGAGCCGCATACTAATCCATTGCCCAATCCATGTTTGCATGTATCTGCGATTTTTCTCTTGAGAATTTAACTTTTAAAGTTGACACTCAAGAAGGTTTGTTTGTTGTAGATCGACATTTGATTGCAGATATTATGGAAATACCTATCAATGATGAAAGCATTCCAATTAATATTTTACATGATAGTCTCTCAGAATCTGAACGACGAATGCTTACTAGAGATTTATGTAATATGGATGTTCATTGGACTCATAAAGGTCATGTACTTCCCTCAAGGTATTTGTTACCCAGACACAGAGTACTTCATAAGATATTCATTTCAAATCTTTATCCACGTTCTGGTAACAAAACCGAACTCACTTCTTTTATGGTTCGTGTTTTGCATTCTGTTGTCTCTGGTGCTAATATATGCCTCCCTTCTTTAATCTGTCATTCCATTATTCTGTCACGTCACCATCCTGGACATAGTGATATACCCTTTGGTTATTTACTGACTAGGTTAGCAAATCATATGCTCATAGCCATGCCTACTAGAGAAAAACCCATCCACCATCTCCCTTTTAATAACTCCAATCTTAATAAGATGACTTTAGATTTGGCTAGAGGCCAAGTGGATGCTGGTAGCAGTGGTGGTGAAGCAGGTAATGCTGAAGCTAGTGATCTTCCTGAGGACGTGAATATGGATGACTTATTTGAAGAACTTGAGTCGGACTCGGCTGATGATCCTGATTTTCAGCCTTCTGATTTTGATGAAAGGTTGAATTCTCTTCAAGAGCAGTGGCTCAAATTGTTACTCAAGACACACAATTTTCCTATATGCGTAAATATATGAGGCGAATTGCTAAGGGTTTACACAAAATTGATCCATCTAATCCTGCACCCTCTTCTGGTTCTGACTGAATTTTTTTTTGGTCTGTAATATTTACTGATATTAGCTTGCATCTCGAACCTTTTTGTTGGTTATGGACTATTTTTTTTTGCTTCAACTCCAACTTGGTTATGCACATTAACTGCTTTTCTTCCTTTGTCATTTTGTGTCAAAAAGGGGGAGAAGTTTGGTGAATGTTATAAATTTTGTTGTGCTATTACTCAGGGGGAGTTAAAACTTCTCATGAGTTATGGGAAAATGATTATTGCTTATCATGTTTATACATGTCTATACATTGCTTATCATCTGTACACATGTCTATACATTGCTTATCATCTGTGCTTGCTTTGTACTTCTCTTATGTCTATTGGAAGAATTATTACTTGGTGTGGTGTTTTGTCACAAATTTGACAAAGGGGGAGATTGTAAGGGTTATGGTCTCATACTCCTTTGGTTGTCAAATTTTGATGTGTCAAAACATCTATCTGTGTCTTGTGCTGGTATGATGATTTTATACTTCAGGATGCTACAAGTTGAAGCACAAGATGTTAAAGTTCAAAAAGCTACAAGATGAAGCTCAAGATGTAAAACTTCAAGCCTGATATTGTTCAAGATGTAAGACTTCAAGCCTGATATTGTTCAAGACTTCAAGACTGATATTGGTTCAAACAATCTACATTTGTTGAATGGTTGAAGTTCAATATCCATACGTCATATTTCAGGTTTGAATGACCTTAGGTTGACCCTTTAAGTAGGTCATTTTGGATACATAAAACAAATGTTTATTCTACATGAGCTTGGTCTGCTCTAAGACCAGTCCTAGCTTTTGTTCGACCAGTCCTAGCATTGGTTCGACTAGTCCAAGAAATTCCACGACCACCCTAATTTGTTGAAGATTTTTCGGATTTTTGGAACGCCCACGACCAGCCCCGGAGGTCCTTCGACCGGTCGTAGGTTGGCTTCGACTCGTCCACGATCGGTCCGTGGAGCTACGACAAATTCCAAAGAACCTATTTCATGGACCTACGACCGGTCGTAGGTGTCCCACGACTGGGCCGTAGGTGTCCCACGACCAACAGAGGGTACACACACGACCACGTAGAACGGTTTTTAAAGATCGCGCTCAAATTTTCAAAAATTGTTAGAGAGCTACGACCATCCTAGGTTTCTAAGACCAAATCGTAGAAACGATTTTTTTCTTCTATAAATTGAACACGAAATTCGAGTTTTTACATTCGAACTCCATTCCTTTCAAGAATTTTCAAGTAATCACTCGAGATAAGTCTCGTGTTTATTTTAAGCTAAATTGTGCTTATTTAATATTCCTTTTTGCTAGCTTATTTAATTTGATTTTGTTTCTCTATTCCAATCTTATTTGAAAAGAGGAATTATATTATTCCTTCTTCTTGGAATCAAAATCAAATATAGCTACGCCCAACAAGTTAAAATCTAAAATCTATTAGAATTTAGAACCTTGAATGTGAGTATTGGAAATTGAACTTTGATATTCAATCATCTACTCCGATTGGTTCTACCGGCAATGCTAAAGGAGAAATCCGGTATTTTACAATTCTGTAAAATTCTTTTATTTTTGGTTTTGTTTGAGGTTAAGCGAAAAATCTCATTGTATTGGTTTTGTTTGAGATTGAGCCGAAAAATCTCATTGTATTGGTTGTCCGAGGAAAACCGAAAACTTCGAAAAAGGGGTTTTTGAATTGTGTAAGCCCAAGTGAAAAAGACACAATTGTAAAGGTTTTTGGTGAACCCGAGAAAACCTATTTGATAGTGAACGCTAATATCCCCCGTGTGAGGATATTAGAGTGGAGTAGCATTTTGTGTGGCTGTTGTAAAACAGTTGGTGTACACACAGCGAACCACTATAACTCTTTGTCTTGTGGATTGAATGCTTGCTTAATTTTTATATCTTTTATCATTCGATTGTGTGGAATGTACAAGTGGATGTGAATGTTGTAACTATTTACATTTTCAAGCAAGTGTGGGGATTGTTGTAATAATTTAGATCTTTACTTCGCATTTATTTTCAATTCCTTGCTATTTCATTTACTTATATTAACATTGAGTTCTTGATTCAAAAGAGGTTCTAGAAATAAGGTTGTCCTACCATAAGCCCTTGTTTATTATGGTGTAAGGTTGTCCTTAGAACTGAATTTGTATCAATCTCTCAATAATTATTTATCAAGGTGATTTATATTTAGCATTGTGAATTGATTCATTATCGTAAGGGTATTGATTTACTTTAGTTCCGCTGATTTATTTTTTAAATTTGGCATAGTCCTATTCACCCCCCCCCCCCTCTAGGACATATAGCTTGGCCTTTTCAGGGGTGAATAGGACTTTTTAAAGATTTATGAGTTATATTAAAAATCCTATCACTCTAATCCTATCATGTATGCAATTTTTAGGATTACTCAAATGTAACTCTACTAGCTTCCAAGCCAGGTAGAGGATCCAAACTAATCGAGATATAGCAATATGCAACTTAGTCTATGTTGGATGTGACTGTGTATGTGTGTGAGATGTGATCAGATATAGGAATATGAATGCATTGTCAAGAATCACACATATAGAAAAGCAATCACAAACACAGTCATTTATAGTGGTTCGACGATAAGTCTACTCCACTCCCGGCTGCCGCACTCAACCCTTGAGTGTACCGGATTTCACTAAGGAGGTTTCTCAGGGTTCACCTCAAACCTAAGGTTTTAAATCAGGTTCACCTTCAACCTTTACACGAAGGTTTCTACTCGGTTACCTCTAACCCTAGAGTTTTACTGGTTCACTCCAACCAGATGTTTATACTCTTCATAGAGCAAGGGTCCACACAACGCACCCAGAGGTTTCTACTCAGTTCACCTCTAACCCTGGAGTTTCACTGGTTTACTCATAACCAGATGTTTATGCTCTCCACAGAGCAAGGGTCTACACAACACACCCACCACGTACACTCCCGCTGGAGGCCTCCTTGAGGACTTTAAAGGGTGAGAACCACTTAAGACCCAATCCTAGAAAGGAATGATCGCAAGTGTTCTCTTGGACTCTAGATACTTATAGATAAGTTGATGAGTCCCGATAAGCACAATGCCAAAGATCTCCTCCTCCTTGTTGACGAAGAGTCTTCTGCTCCCTTGATCTGCAACACAAAAGATATACCAAGACTAGGCTTAAGGTTGGGTCAAGGTTAAGATGAAATCCTACTCTCTAAAGGTTTACCTATAAGGAAGGTAGAGTAGTTCCAATCTTATGCATTCAAGGCATCCCAGCATAATGATTTGCCAATCAGGTAGTAGCTGAAGGATCCTTGAATGTGGAAGTTCATTCCCCAATCCACTCTATTGAATATCAATGGTGAGGGTGGATTGGAGGATGAACTCCCTCAAGAGAAAGGGCTTAGGGTAAAAGATGTAAGTTGAAACACACAAAAGCTCTCTCTTTTCTCTCTTACAGCAACAAAAGACAAGTCCTCTATATATAGGCAAAAAGTTCCAACGGATATAAACAGTCACATTTATGACAGAGTTCGATATCATCGAGCAGGTTCGATATCATCCAGCGTATACTCTCGATAGCATCGATGGTCTGCTCGATGACTCAGACTCGATGTCATACGCTTTTGAAACTTCTTGCCAATAGGTCGATGAATCGAAGCTATTGTCGATGTCATCGACTTTCGAACTCCGATTCCATCAATGACAGGATCGATTAATCAACACGTGAAAAATGAGAGAGACTTGACTTTGAGATATTTCAGATTTTCATGAATGATCGGGGGAACCATCGAGATCATCGGAATTTGAATGTCGAAGATATCGAGATCAGAGTCGATGCATCGATAAATCTAGTAGATTTATCTTTAAGCTTGCTGGACGATTTGTGTCCTTGTTTGATGTAATTAGCCTGGTGCCATATCATCGATATTTGCATATCAATTCTATCGATGGTCCCCCGATCATAGTTAAAAACAACCTAAGATATCTGTTGTAAGAAATGTACGCCCACGATCGATATCATCGATGGACTTTCGATGTTATCGACATTTGAATTCAGATCATATCGGAAGAGCATCGATGTAATCGAAGACTTTTGAGATTTTCTTTTAAAAAATAACTAAAAAAGCGTCATTCAATCTTATCGAGCCACTCTCGATGGACTCGAGATTTGAATATCAATGATATCGATAGGTGTATCGATACATCGATACTTCGTCCAGATATGTTATGAAGTTGCTGGACATATTTGTACTTATATCGATGATATCGATATGTGTATCGATACATCAATAAATCCGTCCAGATGAATATTTAGTTGCTGGACACTTTTGGTCCTCTCATCGATAAGATCGTTAAGGTATCAAGGATATCGACGGAATAGGTCGATCATATCGAGGGTGTTTCGATAAGATCGACAAGGCGAGAAAAACATAGAGATTTTCCTATTTTGAAAAAGTTTTCTCACCTCAAAAACCCTAAGATGTCTATCTTGTTTTAAGGATTTTAATCACCTGTTGTTTTGGGACATGAGATGTGAGGCTATGATTTACCTATTGCGAGCTTCCACACATCTGGTTGAGGTAGACGCTTGAAATAGTCTTCATATCAAGTTCTGTAGCCAGTCTGACTTACCATTCACGTAACTTGACAAACCAGGGCTATAGCAGGTGCACTTTCAATTGGTAGCACTACTTCAACCGTGTTTAGTGCTAGTTGTTCATCAGGAACGGAGATCTTCTAAAAAGGACAAGGCATTTTAGCTTCTAATTGAGGAAGTATCATTTCCCCTTCCATTTCCCTTCTAGCAGTAACTTGTTACCTTTGCCATCGGTGCTTCTTGGTCCTTGTCAAAGCTTTCGATATTGTTGAAAACTTTGGGTGAGTGACTCGTTTCCATGCCCCTTCACGTATAGTAGGGGTTTGACCATCCTTGGCAAGGGTGGACCCATCGCGAACGGTGATTGGAGGTTGAGTGTGGCGGCTAATGGCGGTCGGGATCGTGATTGCTATCCTCCCTTTTTTCCCTAGGAGAGTCTCTTATCCAGGATGCAATCTCCCGAGCACATTGATCTCATATTTGAGGACCTTGGTCTCTTATTCTGATGGCAATCAACCAATCATCTTGATGGCGAGGAACCGACTGGCACCCTTGCACAGGTCGGACAAACATTCTTTATTGACCATCCAAGCCGAGGTTTATCTTCGGTCGCGACTGGTTCCTAAGATTGGCAGTGACCATGTTCACCTCAATATTGGCCGGGAATGGGTTAGTGTTGATCAACATCACATCTTCACCTTTTTCAAGGAATTTCAATAGCCCACTATTGATGTGGTCTTGAATGACATTCTTGAACATAACACACTTTTTAGTTGAATGGCACAGATTTCCATGCCACTTGCAGTACTCGATCTTTTGTAATTCATCAGCCGAAGGTATCTTATGATTAATAGTAATTTTAATAAATTTTATGGCTAAAAAATTATCAAATATCTCTTCGGCTTGAGTGATATCAAAGGTGTACACCTTCTAAGCCTTTTGTGTGGTTGGGGCAGTCAACTCCTCTTTGACCAATGTTGAATATACCAATGACTTCTTAGCCACTACTTAGGCAATTGCAATATCTTAATTAGGGTCGTTGTAATACGTCCCTAATGACGAGTTCTTCTGCCTAGCCCCTTCTTGCAAGAGCTCCTCGTAATGAGAGACCTTTTTTTTAGTCAAGTCATATAAATCAACAAACTCCATACCTATGAATTTCTTACATAGCTTATACTCCAGTCCGTCTTGTACCGGTTACACAAACTCGACCTCGGTCATGACCACTTTACAACGGCATTTTGCTCGATTGAACCGAGTAATATAGCTCTCGCATGATTCCCCTGTCAATTGTCGAAACCACATGAGATCGACCATGGTGAACTCTCTGTTTCTGGAAAAGAACTAAGCATGGAATTTCTCTTCCAACTCCTGCCAAGTATGTACTAAATTTAGCAGCAAGTTTGAGAACCAAGTGAAGGCCATTGCAATCAATGAGTGACCGAATAACTATAACTTGTAGTAATTATTGTTGGCCAGCTCACCACACTACATTATGAACCGCCTGACATGCTCAATAGTCAACTGACCAAGCTTTTCCGAGAACAGGGCAAAGTCTGGTCAATAATTTCTCAGTAATGGATGTTGCTGATCTCCCCACTCGGGGTATGGTTTGTGATACACGAGGATAGCATTGTGGCAGAGCACTTGGTCATCAACTTCTTGAACAATTTGTATTATCTGGTCATGGTCCACCCGTTGAGGCTCTAAGGCCGGTGGGTGACCAAGACAAAACCGGTTAAGATTATCTTGGAATCTAAGGCCCTGTTGTGGATTAAACCCGCCTAGCGGTCCATGATTCTTATTTTCGGGTACAAAATTCCTAACTTCTTGCTCGGGTCACCTAACTTCCATAGGAGGTGGCTCATTCCTTACCTTCGGGGTAGGAACCGAGGGTGGGTTACGTTGTAGTGGTGGCATAGGCGGCAATAGAACCACGTTGCCTACCAAAATTTCATCGACATTATATTGTGTTGTCGGTGGTGTTCGTTCTATTATCAAAGCCACCAGTCGTTGCATGACTTCAGTCTGGCTGGCCATGTAGTGATTAATGTTCTTAGCTTGAATACGGAATTATTCCCCTTGTGCCCTTTCGTATTCTTGCACCATCCAAATGTTCATCTGAACATCCTAGAGTATAACAGACACCTCATCTGAGAGCACAGTTTAGAATGTAGATGGCCCTATTGGGTCTTTGGTCAGTTTATTATTCAGATTTAATGCTTCAGGGCGAGTAGGAACTAGCATGTCCTTGTCTGGAGTGGCGTGATCGGTGTTGAGGGCTCAACGTCAGCAATATGGGCACTCCTATGCATTTTTTGGCAATATCACATTGGTAATCTTGAAACAACGTCTCCTAGAAAATTGTTCATTGTTGTTTTCTACACTGGGTATGTGGGCATGCCAAAATTGGAATTGTGGCTCCAATTCGAACCAACAAAAATGACCCTAAGTGCCGAAGTAGGCAAACGCATAATGTATTATAAATGCTATTGTGTAAATCTAGCACTTGTTATGTTGTCAAATTTTGTTGTGTCAAACGATTTAGTATTTGTATCATACTTTGAGTTGAAGTGATCAGGTTCGTACATTTCAAAGTTCTCTGGATCTTCATCGAGTTCGTACATTTCAAAGTTCTTTGGATCTTCATCGAACATGCCTACATCTTCAAGTTGAAGTGAAGAGTTTTAAAGTTCATGGGTTCAAGCTCAAACTCAAGAACTCAAGTTCAAGTTTGAAATTTAACTCCTATACGCTAAAGATTCAAGAACTCAAGCGTAACTCAAGCTCAAGTTCAAGAGATCGAATTCAAGCTTAAAGAATCACAAGATATTAAGATTTGGAAGCGAATGATGTTTTATTTGTTCCTACTCACAAACAAGTTTGGATGATCCTAGATTGATCTTAGATTGTGTCATATTCATTGCATATTTTATGTGGGTTATTTCATATGTTTATAAGTCATCTTCTCGACTAGTCTTGGACCTTGTTCGACTAGTCCAAGTATTGGCTTGACCATAAGAGTTTTCTCGACTAGTCCAAGGTTTGTTGTGAATTTTTAAAATTTTCTGTTAGACTCTTGACCAGTCCAGGAGACTGCTCGACTAGTCGAGTGAACAGTGCTTGACCAGTCGTGCAGGCTCAACTCAAAGTCCAGTAAGCTTTTCTGGTCCCACTCGACCAATCGAGCAAGCCACTCGACCAGTCATTGTGTGGTTGTTTTCTAATAGTTGGTGTACACACAAGTGAACCACTATAATTTCTAGTGTTGTGGTGGATGGTTGAATGTGCCTATGTGTGAATGTTGTAATTTCTTTAAGCATTTGTGGTGAATGATGTAATTTATTTTATGCACTTGTGGGAATGTTGTAATAACTTGGTTTATTTTATTTGCTATTTCCTTTGCCTCTTTATTGATTTGGGTTTTTGATACTTGCAAACGTTCTAGTAAGGTTGTCTTACCATAAGCCTGTAGTTTTTGGTGTTAGGTTGTCCTTAGAACTAAGTTTGTATTAACCTCTCAAGACTAGTACATTTGATGTTGTAATTTACGTGTGCTTCTATATTACTTGATTGTACTATCATTCTTTAAATTCCACATTTATTTTTTAATTTGGCATTGTCCTATTCACCCCCCCTCTAGGACGTATTGCTCGGCCTTTTCAAGTAGTATCAGAGCCTAATAGTTTTTTTATTTTGGATTTATTTCCTAAGCTAATCGATCTGAGCTTATAAGATGTCAAATTTTGATAGCCTCTCAATCATTAGGCCTCCACCTTTTGATGGCTCTAATTATTCCTATTGGAAAGCCAAAATGAGGATCTTTCTAAGGTCCATAGATAAGAGCGTGTGGCAAGCCACAGTGACTAGATGGACTCCTCCTACCACTGAAGTGACTGACACTGATGGAACCAAAACTATGAAAGTTACACCTTATTTTTCTTGGACCACACTTCAGAAAAATGAGAGTAGTGCCAATGCAAAGGCTTTAAATGCAATTACTTATGCACTATCACATGATGAATTCAAAAGAATTATATCTTGTGATTCTGTAAAGCAAGCTTAGGACATTCTAGAAATGACACACGAGGGTATGACTATTGTCAAGAAATTTAAACTTCAAATCCTCACCACTCGGTTTGTGGAAATACATATGAAAGAAGTGAGACTTTCATGAACTTCTATACTAAGTTAAATGACATAGTCAACTCTATGTGGGGTCTTGGTGATTGTATCCTAGAAAGTAAAGTCTGGGCAAAGATACTACGCTCGTTACCTGAAAGATTCAATTCAAAGGTCACTACCATTCAGGAATTTCGTGATACGGATAATATGAGGGTTGAAGAACTGGTTGGTTCTTTACAAACCTACAAGTTAAACTTTAAAGCTCCTAAAGGTAAGTTCATCGCCCTTAAGTCTTCTAAAAATACTTCTCATGAAAATGTTAGTAATTCTGATTTTGAAAACTCTAAAGATGATATAGCATTATTAGCGAATAAGTTTTATAAGATTTTCAAAAGTAAAAAGAGGGTAAATTTTCAAAAACCTTTAGAAAAGAAAAAGACTAGATCTAAAAATTGAAAATCTATTAAAGACAGTTAATGTTTCAACTGGCATGAATACGGGCATCTGGCAAACAAATGTCCAAAGAGGGATAAATCTAAAAAGAAAGGTATGTTGGTTACATGGGATGAATCGTCTTGCTCTGAAGCCTCTTCTAAGTCAGATGATTCTGAACCCGAGTCTGCTAATGAAGTCAAATCCTTAATGACTCTAGCCAAATTCACTTTCTCAGACAGTTGTGATTCAACTAGTAAAGAAAATCTGAGAAGTGATCCTGAAAATGATGAGGATTTACAAGATGCCTATGATGCCCTATATAGGGAAAGTTGCAAGATAGCTGTAAAATTAAAACTTTAAAAAGAAAAGTTTTTGAATCTAAAAGAAAATTTTGATAATCTAGTTTTAGAAAAATCGTACCTTTTAGATTATTTTGAAAAAGCTAAGTGTGATTTAGATTTCAAAACATCCCTAGTTGAAAACCTCAAATCTGAAAATGAAAAATTGAAACTAAAAGTCTCTTCTCTCTTGAGTATGAAGGATACTTGGAGGTATGCCCAGGGTAATCCTAAACTAGAAAGACTACTAACCGGATTAAGGAATTGTGGCGATCGATCTAGTCTGGGCTACGATAAAAATACCCCTCCTAAATATAAGACTACTCCTCCTAAATTTGTTAAAGGGGAGTCCTCTAACTCAAAAGGGAAAAGTCTGAATCAACATACTTTTAAAAATCTTAAAACTTTTCAGGCTATGAAACCTAAAAACAACCATATCAATTATAGAAATCAAAATCATAACCCCTTAGCTGAGAAAATTGTGGATCTACTTAAGGAGCTTCTAAAATCTAACTCGAATGGTAGAATATACAACAATTACAAGCATAGAAAGAGCAATTATACTCCAAAACCCAAAATGGTAATGAAATAGGTTCCTAAGGTTGCTTGTCTGGTTGCCCACACTGTTTTCAAGGCTTCGAGTCAATTAAAGTGGTACCTAGATAGTGGTTGTTCCAGACACATGACAGGTGATAAAGACTTATTCACCAATCTTAAAGATATGACTGATGGCTCAGTCACATTTGGTGATGGTAACAACTACAGGATTATTGGCCAAGGTATGGTTCAACTCTTTAATCTTCCTCCATTTAAGAATATGTCAAATTTGTGATAATAATTTGTCAAATTTGTGATAATAAACATAGTGTAAAATTCACCAACCTAGGGTGTAAAATTTCTAATGAGAATGATTTTGTGATATTAACTGGTCGCAGAACATCTGAGAACTGCTATATAGTTAGTGATTCAAGCTCATCTAAGTTATCGTGTTACATGATCCAAATCGATGAGACCGAACTATGGCATAAATGCCTAGGACATATACACTACTGTAATCGTTATAGACTGAGCAAAAGTGAAGTAATAAGAGGTCTACCCAAGATTAAGAAATTGGATAAAGTTTGTAGTAAATGCCAGATTGGAAAACAAACTAGGAGTACTCACAAGAAAGTGAACTCCAGTGTCACATCCAAACCCCTTGAAGTCCTCCACATGGATCTTGTTGGACCGACTAAAATGGAGAGTTGAGGCAATAAAAAATATATATTGGTCATAGTATATGATTTTACCAGGTATACATGGTAGTTTTCATGAGAGAGAATCTGAGACTCTTGATGAAGTGAAAAGGGTACTTAAGCGTATCCAAACTGAGAAGGAATCACATGTCACCAAAATCTATAGTGATCATGGTTCCGAATTTGATAATAGCAGTTTTGAGAAGTTCTATAGTGATCACGGAATATTGCATGAGTATTCTGCACCCAAGACACCTTAACAGAATGGTGTAGTTGAAAGAAAAAATCAGATACTTCAAGAAATGGCCAATGTAATACTAAATAGTATGAAACTTCCTAAAAATCTTTGAGCTGAAGCTGTGAACACATCGTGTTATATCACTAACCGCGTTTATACTAGAAAATTTAATAATAAGACTGCTTATGAACTATGGTTCAATAAGAAGCTTACTGTTAAATACTTTTGATTTTTTAGCAGCAAGTGTTACATTTTGCGTGACCGAAAAAATCTGGAAAAATTCGACACTAAAAGTGACGAGGTATTTTTCTAGGATATGCGTTAAATAATTGAGCGTATCGTGTTCTCAACAAGAGGACTGGTGTTATTCAAGAATCCATTAATGTGGTTATAGATGATCACTTGAATACACCTGTCTCAAGTTCAGAATATAATGAAGTCTCTTTATTTGATAAACTAGACTCTTCATCTAATCAAAATGACACTGAACTATGGTCAGTTAAAGACCATCTAACTAATCAAATTCTTAGGAATCCTCTCACTGGTGTGCGCACCTATAGAAAATTAGAAAATATTTATAATTATGTATGCTTCACATCTCAGATTGAGCCGGCTAATGTAAAAGAAGCTCTTGCTGATGAAAACTGGATTGTGGCTATGCAAGATGAACTTAATCAATTTGTACAGAATGATGTATGGTACTTAGTTCCTAGACCTAATGATAAACACATTATTGGAACTAAATGGATCTTTAAAAATAAGTCTGATGAATTTGGTAACATTATAAGAAATAAGGCTAGATTGGTTGTACAAGGGTACACTCAGATAAAAGGCATCGATTATGATGAAACCTTTGCCCCAGTAGCTCGTCTTGAATCTATCAAACTGTTTATATCCATTGCTTGTTACAAAAAGTTCAAAATTTACCAAATGGATGTTAAGAGTGCTTTCTTGAATGGTGATGTACATGAAGAAGTATATGTAGAATAGCCTACTAGGTTTAAAGACCCTAAACATTCTGATCATGTTTATCGCCTGAAAAAGGCACTTTATGGATTGAAACAAGCTCCCAGGGTATGGTATGAGAAATTGACTAAGTTTTCACTAAGTCATAACTTTATAATGGGGAGTGTTGATAAGACACTTTTTGTAAAGAAACACATACTGATAGTACAAATATATGTTGATGACGTTATTTATGGATCTACCTGTTCTAACATGACTGTTGAGTTTGTAGATTTAATAAAGTCGAAATTTGAAATGAGTATGGTTGAAAAACTGAACTATTTCTTAAGTTTGCAAGTAAAACAGCTTCCTAATGGGTTCTTTATGTCTCAAACCAAATAGCTCTAAACTTGGTTTAAAAGTTTGGATTTAAGAGTGGTAAAAATTTCGATACTCCTATGAGTATGACACTTAAACTCTCTAAGGATTCAACAGGTAAAAGTGTAGATCCTATGTTGTATCGCAACATGATAGGTAGTTTATTATATTTAATTGCGAGCTGACCTGATATTGCATTCAATGTAGGAATCTGTGCTAGATATCAATCGGACCCTAAAGAGTCCCACCTGATTGCTGTAAAGCGCATTTTGAGATATGTCGCAAGTTCGGCTAAACTTGGCCTTTGGTATCCTCATGATACTAATGTTTAATTAGCTGGTTATTCGGATGCTTATTGGGCTGGTAATATTGATGACTGCAAGTCTACCAGTTGTTGATCTTTTTATGTTGGGAACTGTCTAGTTTCATGGTATAGTAAGAAACAGAGTTCTGTATCACTTTCCATAGTTGAGGCTGAGTATATTACAACTAGAAATGCAAGCACCTAGCTTGTGTGGATGAAAAGGATGTTAAGTGATTATGGATTTACGCAAGATTCTATGGTATTGTATTGTGACATTTCTAGCATAATTAACATTTCTAAAAATCCAATTCAGCATTCACTGACTAAGCATATTGACATTAGATATCATTATATTCATGAATTAGTAGAAGATAACATTATTTCTGTGGATTATATTCAGACTGAAAATCAACTTGCAAACATATTTACAAAACCGCTTGACAGAAACAAGTTTGCTAAGTTAAAATTGGATATAGGTATGTGCAATATGAACTGAAATGTTTGTGTTTATTTGTAATATATTGCATGTTTTTATTTTATTTATTTATACAAATTTTTAAATTTCAAAAATAATGAAAATTGAAGAATTTTCGTGGTGCACAACCAGTCGAGTATATACTGGACTAGTCGTGGCACGACCGGTCGAGTATGTACTCGACTAGTCGAGCCATTCGGGTTTGGGGATTTTTATTGTACAAAAAGCACTTTTTCTTCATTTGTTTCGTCTTCCCCAACCAGCCCTACCACGACCAGTTGAACCCACCTTCCATTCCTTCATGGTTAGTGTATCATTTTTTATTTCCTTATGGATTTAAGTTCTTTGCAGTTCCATTTCCTTGTTTTTGTAGTTTGTTTCAAGGTTTATGTGGTTTGTTGGGTTTTCTAGCTAAAAATCTGATTTCCTTGAAAACCTTTCTTCCTTTCTTGCATTACTTATATTCCTTGTCTTTCTTATTGCTATGGAAGGTGAAAATAAGAAGAAAGGTTCTCGTGGTCCTTCATCTTCTCGTTCCGCTCCAATTATGGTGGGCCATTTTCGGTCACCCGAAGAAGACCCGGTGTATGTGCGGGATATATGTCTTCACAACGTGATTGTTGAATGGGCGATCAACTCCAATCACTTGGAACCATTTGACATTGTTTCCTCCTTCAAACTGTAGGATGGGATAACATTTTAATTGGGGCGGTTCGGCATACCGTTCCATTGCGCAGGCCATGTTTGCTTGCATAACTAACTTCTTTTTTGATAATCTAACTTTTACAATTACAATCAGAGGTCCTATTGATGTGGACCATCACTTAATATCTGGATTGATGGATCTTCCAGTTAATGATGACAGTATTCCCATTTCTACTCTTGTAGCAAAACTTTCTGAGTCTGAGAAAAGAATGCTCACTAGAGTGTTATGCAACATGAATGTCGAATGGAGTTTCAAGAATGCGCTTAGTTCCAAATTTATCTTACCCAGATACATGATTCTTCATCGAATTCTCATCTCTAATGTCTATCCTAGGTCTGGTAATAAGACTGAGCTCACTAGTTTCATGGCTCGTATCCTTCACTCTATTGTTACTAGTGTCTTTGTATGTCTTCCATCTCTTATCTGTCACATCATGATTCAGTTTCGTCTACATCCAGGTCATAGTGATATTCCATTTGCCTATGTTATGACTATCTTAGCCACCCATAGTTTTGTGGCTATGCCTGTTGGAGAAGCTCTCATTAACCATCTTCCTTTCAACAACTCGAACATAAATAAGATGAATCTGAGGTTGGCTCCTGGCCAACTTGATGTGGGTACTGGTGGAGCTGCTGAAGCAACTGAAAAGGAGGATGCTTTGCCTCCAAATGATGTCAATATGGATGACTTATTTGATGAGATTGAGTCAGACTCTGCAGTTGATCCTGACTTTCAGCCTTCTAACTTTGATGAGCGTTTGTGATCCCTTAAGGAGAAGGTAAAGGGTATACATGTGTCCAAAGAAAATTAATTCAAATACATGCACAAATATCTTAGGCGCATTAACAAGGGACTGCATCAGATAGATCCTTCTATTCTTGCTCCATCATCTGGATCTGATTAGCTGTTTATTTCTTTTTGGACATGTATTAATACTTTCTACTCTTTATGTGTTAAGATATTTCTTGGACATACTTTTACTTTTTAAGTATCTGGATATCTTATTGTGCCTTTCGTTTATATCTTGATTATCATGGTGATACTATTTCCTATCTTATTTCCTTTACTTCTCTTATCTTTTATTATCTTTCCTTTGTCATATTGTGACAAAAAGGGGGAGAATTGTGGAGATGTTGTGATTATGGAATATGAAGTATATTGTGTATGAATTTTTTTTTTAATATATAGGTTCTGGAAATCACCTCTCCTGGATTGAGGGGGAGTAATGGAATAAGGGGGAGTTGTGTCTGTTAATCATTTATTACTCATATGGTGTATGATTCTTTATTGTGCTTATATAATTGGTGCATGATTCTTTATTGTGCTTATATAACTGGTGTATGATTCTTTATTGTGCTTATATAACTTATGCATGATTCTATTGGTTTTGTCACAAATTTAATAAAGGGGGAGATTGTAAATGCTATTGTATAAATCTAACACCCGTTGTGTTGTTAAATTTTGTTGTGCCAAACCATTTAGTATTTGTATCATGCTTTAAGTTAAAGTGATCAAGTTCATATATTTCAAAGTTCTTTGGATCTTCATCGAGTTCGTATATTTCAAAGTTTTCTGGATCTTCATCGAACTTGCCTACATCTTCAAGTTGAAGTGATCAGGTTCGTACATTTCAAAGTTCTCTGGATCTTCATCAAACTTGCCCACATCTTCAAGTTGAAGTGAAGAGTTTTGAAGTTCATGGGTTCAAGCTCAAACTCAAGAACTCAAGTTCAAGTTTGAAGTTCAACTCCTATACGCTAAAGATTCAAGAACTCAAGCGCAACTCAAGCTCAAGTTCAAGAGATCGAATTCAAGCTTAAAGAATCACAAGATATCAAGATTTGGAAGCGAATGATGTTTCATTTGTTCCTACTCACAAACAGGTTTGGATGACCCTAAATTGACCTTAGATTGTGTCATATTCCTTGCATATTTTATGTGGGTCATTTCATATGTTTGTAGGTCATTTTCTCGACTACTCTTGGACCTTGTTTGACTAGTCCAAGTACTGGCTCGACCATTCTAAAAGTTTTCTGGACCAGTCCAAAGTTTATTGTGAATTTTCAGAATTTTCTGTTGGACTCTCAACTAGTCTAGGAGACTCTCAACCAGTCAAGTGAACAGTACTTGACCAGTCGTGCAGGCTCGACTCAAAGTCCAGCAAGCTTTTCTGGTCCCACTTGACCAGTCGAGCAGGCCACTCGACCAGTCGAGTAACAGTATGGCCTTATCTTATCGCACTAGAAAATTTGAAATTTGGTTAGTCCTTCGACCAGTCGAACTAACCCTTAGACTAGTCGAGTGACAGTATTTTCATCTATAAATAGAGCACGAATTTTAGAATTTATTCATTCATTAAAGCAAAATCAAGACACCACTCTGAGAGATAAGTTTATGATATTTTTAAGCTATATTGTGCTCATTTAATATTCTCTTTAATTAGTTTTTGTTATTTGATTTTGAGATCTTTATTCCAATCTTACTTTAAGGAGGGATTTGTGTTTTCTTCTTTCTTGAGATCAAAATCAAATCAAGCTAGCCCAGGTTGATTTAATTTAAAAATCATTTAGAACTTGAAACTTTTCATCTGTGAGACTAGACATTGAACATCTTTGTCTACATCGGATCGGTTCTACTGGGCTTCTTCAAAGGAGAATTTCCAGATAAGTATATTTACATTTTATATATCTCTTTTCAGTTTTGAAGTTGTGTCAGAAAAATCTCTATTTGGTTTTGTCTGAGGTGATCCAGAAAATCTCAAAGTGTGGGGTTTTTGGAATTGTGTAAGCCCAATCAAAGACACAATTGTGAAGGTTTTAAAGTGAACCTTAGAAAATCTTTTTAATAGTGAACACTAATATCCCAAGGGAGTGGAGTAGTTGTGTGGCTGTTTTCTAACAGTTGGTGTACACACAAGCGAACCACTGTAACTTCTGGTGTTGTGGTGGATGGTTGAATGTGCCTATGTGTGAATGTTGTAATTTTCTTTAAGCATTTGTGGTGAATGGTGTAATTTATTTTATGCACTTGTGGGAATGTTGTAATAACTTAGTTTATTTTATTTGCTATTTCCTTTGCCTCTTTATTGGTTTGGGTTTTTGATAATTACAAACATTCTAATAAGGTTGTTCTGCTATAAGCCTTTGGTTTTTGGTGGTAGGTTGTCCTTAGAACTAAGTTTGTATCAACCTCTCAAGACTAGTTCATTTGAGGTTGTTATTTACTTGTGCTTCTATCTTACTTGATTGTGATATCATTCTTTAAATTTCAAATTTATTTTTTAATTTGGCATCGTCCTATTCACCCCCCTATAGGACGTATTGCTCAGCATTTTCATGTATGACCAAGAACTGGACAAATCGGTCGCCTATTCAGCCCTTGCTCAATGTGTAAATTGGAGCAAGTGATATTTAGAGGGTGAGGTTCATCCTTTGATGATGAGTTACATCTTTGCCTTCTGTACGAAAAGACTTTTCAATACAGATGAAATGAAAATGAGAAAGGGATCATTACAGTCAATCATGAAGAACAACTGAAGGATGTCTCTTCGATGGATGAGTTGAGTCCAGCGTACGAGCGTAGACTCGAATTAAAGCTAAAATTACCGTATACTTTGATTACCACTACGGATTACACTAATGAATGTAAATAGGCAAGTTTGAAAGTAAAGATTATGTTAAGGAATGTAATTTGCTTAACAAGGAAAGTAAATGATTATACTAAGGAATGTAAATGACATGATAATTTGAAAGATAGATTTAGTTTGTTTGGGTTGGTGTGAGACCATTTTATTTGTTGCATTTCTCTTCTATTTATAGCCTTGATCCAACTGTTTTGGATCCTTCTCACATTCTGATGATTACTATAACTGCTCTCACTACTTGGCTTCTAGACACATCCCACGTTCTGCTTCCTCTTTCGCCACCTATCATGCGATCACTTGAGCTCTACTGCCTCCCTCTCGGCCGATCTAGTAACGCATAACACCAAATGATACGTCCTGTCTCGACTTATCGAGAAATTTCCTCCGTACATATCCATGGATCTCTGGGCACACCATGCACATCCATACAAATCACACATAATCCCCTTTGAATGGTTACGGTAGGGTACGACCGTAGTGGGGATGAACAAATAGAAGTTCGAAATATATTTGATTTTACTTAAAGGCTTTAAGTTGTTTATTTCTAGATTTGTTGTTCACTGTGGGTACAATGAATGCTTTAATTTAACAGTTGTTTAGCTTGAATTAGAGAATAATACAATTTGTATAATTAATTGATTTATTATCGGCTAAGGGTGCTTTAGGCGCTTTTGATTCCCTACAATTGAGATTCGAGTGCTTCTGAGAAAATTGTTCAATTAAAATCATATCTTATTGTTGTTAATGATTGGCTTAACAAAATTATCTTCTGATTGGATATGATAGGACTTCGATTCTAATTGAGTTATGAGAATTGAATCAGTGAATGAGATATTGTGATTGTTATTAGTGGATTTTTGGATCCTTAATCTTTTATTTATTTATTTTAAAACACTTTCCTTAATCACTGGATTAAAAACCCAAACAAACCTTTATTGTTAGACAAGTTCTAAGCCATGTTCCCCATTCCCTGAAGATCTGACCTTGGTCTCATAGAGTTATTACTGCATCGCAACCCTGCACTTGGGTTGTCAATGGATTTGATCATGATGAATGAAGTGGATTTTACATAAAAATTGTGGGGCCCATAGAGATTGAAAAATAAGTGTGGTAAAGGATTCCGCTCCTTGGGCCTTGAAATAAACGTAACACCATTTCCAGCCCCTCTATTATTGAGACACACGACACAAACCCAATCCATCATAGCCTTAGCTCGGGCTAGGTCGGCCAGCCTAGGTCATTAACATTCTGCATAGGGAATTTGTTCTACACTGCTATGCAAAGTACGAAAGCTCTGTGAGATCACTGTTTTATATGTAAATCTACCCATTCCATCAATTGAGTTATTTGAACCATAAGTACAAGAGGTTCAATAAGATAAAAACTCTAATGGGCCACATTAATGAAAATTGCTCCTGAAACCTGGAGTTTACATGGTGTGGCCTACCTGATGATTTTTGGTAGTTTCACTTTGAGTTACACCCGATTAACAAGTATGATAAAAGCTACACATCATGTTGCCCTTGCATACAAATCTATGGTTGATATCCCATCCTCATGTTCCCTGTGGTGTAGCCCACATGAGTTGTGGATCTCGTTGATTTTCCCAAGGCCAAGAATATAGATAGAATAGAGTGTGGATTTTGCGTATACCTGCCTGCCCTACCCCTTAGAATGTCTCACATGTTGTAGAGTATTTGGGTTTATCATTCTTGTTTGGCACCTTTGTAATTGTAATGTATTAGAATCCAAATCACAATTACGATGGAGTACATATGAGTTGGAATCCGCAAGGGTCGTTTAACAACCTAATTTTGGAATTAAATGGGTGTATGTCAAATCCAAGTAGCTATCTTTTGTGTTTGACAACCTCAAATATGAGGTAAACATAACTAGATGTATTTTAAATATACCCTCTTGTGTGTTTTGAAATATCAACAAAATGTTATGATTTAAGTGTTGTTGGGGTGAAATGCTTTTTTGGCTCATTTTTAAAGGTAAGAAAGTCACATAGTAATGAAGGTGTCACTAGGCTACTAATCCACGGTAAACATGGCAATGATATCCCAAATCAATCCAATTACTAGCTCTAACACCAAAATCACATACATGGAATGATCTAAATTATCCAATGTTGGCAATCTAAATGGACTGTTAAAAAACATCGGTGAGTTGCTTGCTTGTGATTCTTACATTTGTGGCCAAACCAAGGCTCGAAATTTCCTCATTTTTGGTTAAATGATGTATTTCAATGGGCTTATTACAATCATTATGTCAAATATCACGCATATATATTAATCTGGGATATTAAGCTAATTCAGCTAATCCAAGTCCCGTGAATATATTAATGGGTTGTTTGATACCTTGGATTTAGAGGTAAATGGGTTCATTTCAAATCCAAGTAGCTACTTCTTGTGTTTGACAACCTTGAATTTGAAGGTAAATGGAATTGTAAGTATTTTAGATACACCCTTTTAGTGTGTTTTGAAATATCAGGAAATGTTGTGATTCCAGTGTAATCTAAATGAGAGTTGTTGTAAGGCCCGTATCATAGTTTGTACTGTTCTTAGGCTTTCGCAGTCCTCCCAGTCGAATTCAGCAACTCACAACCTATAATCGGCATTTGTGCGTGACCCTAAGTCACATCCTATATATCTAAGTCGACTCGACCTGAAACGTATATCCTAGTGATCGTGCCATTGCTGCGGTTCCAACGTCGCATCTCACGCGCCGATGCGATACCCAGGCCAGAAGTTGTGGGCCTGCATATTTTTTGAAGAAATGTCGCACGTTGCGAATACCGAGGGAATCTCTACAACACATCACATCAATCCATCAATCAATGTCAAGTACACAACCTTACCTAGCCCATCCCTCTCCCATACCCAAAGTCAACTCTCTCTCTCTCTCTCTCTCTCTCTCTCTCCACCCATCTCTCTCACTTAAAATTCAGCTAAGGCCATACCCTTTCTTATAACTAGAGCTGTACATGAGTCGAGTATCGCCCTACTCGTACTCGGCTCTTAACGCCCGAGTTCTACTCGTACTCAACTCAACTCGGCCAACGAGCAGGGACCCCCTACTTGTACTCTACTCGCCCAAGTACGAGCCGAGTACGATTAGTAAATGAGTAGAGTCGAGTCTGAGTTTTTGAGTCGAGTCCGAGTACGAGCACACGAGTTGAGTACCGAGTGTGAGTTTTCGAGGCGAGTTCGAGCCCGAGTCTGAATTTGAGCCCAATTCGAGTAGGGTTTTCGAGTAACGAGTTCGAGCTTTGAGCCAAGTTCGAGTTATAAATTGAGATTAATTTAAATTTCAATTCGATTGTCAATTGGAATTCGAAGTTAAACGAAACAATAAAATATATAAAATGCACATAATTACATTACATTGTTACATAATTACATTAGCGTATTTACATAATTATATTACATTGTTCAAAATGACAATTTATAACTAATAACCTCCATAAGATGAGTGCCTTCCTGTTCCTGTATTGTCATCTGATCCATTGGAACTGCTATATATTTTTTCATATACAAATTGATTCACTTCCTCTGAGTCAGAAGGCGAAGAGATTTTTCCTTCATGCTCTTCTACACTTTCAACTAGATTTTTCAAACTTGCTTTATGTGAAGAATTGTATGTAGTACCCAATGCCCTATAAAATTCACCGAGACGAGTCAGGAATTTCAATTTGTTACTCTTTTTCTTCTTCTTATTTGTCGTACTCGACGAGTAACTCGACCCTGCTTCAACATCGTGTTGTCTTTGACTCGAATATCGCTGAAGTCTAGAAACATCTTCCAAACTGTGTTTTAAGGCGAGTTGGAATTGTTCTTCCTCCAAAGCTTTTAATCTGGCTCCCTCCTCTGCATCTTTTGTGGATGTCATTTGTGTACCAGATCCAGAAGCAGAAGGTTTGGATGGAGTGGAAGGCTTTCTATTCGAATCTAATAGGGCTTGAAAAAGAATTTGGACATCCTTAGGGGCATTGGGGCATGGTTTTGCATCACCACCTCGACATGACAAGTGTAGGCGAAAGCGATTAGTCTTGTGCACAAACTTTGCACCACACAAACCACACTTAATCTTTATTTTTCTAGACCGTGGCGGTGATTCAACTAGGGAAGCATAGTCTCAAATATTTGTCGATGGCTCAAATGAAGACATATCTACATTCAATTTTTAATAAAAAAAATCAAAATATTGATAAATAAATTGAACTTGATATAGCAACAAAAGAAAACAATATAAATGTATCAAAATTCAAAAATAAAAGCAAATGAACAGGCATATATAAATAAATATCAAAGATTCAAAGTCTTCCAAACCACATTCCAAAAGGACCAACACTTTCATGTTTGCAGTTGCAGTGAAATAATATTACAGATCATTTAACATTAAGCTAAAAAAATTGAAAAACTGAAAATAATTACTGATCTATAGGTAGAGACTCGTCACGAATCTCAATCTCCTCTTCTTCATCAGCATCATTCATATCTCCTCCCCATATCAGGCACAACCAATCTTACGTACAAATCAACACTTCAACTGTGTTTGGCAAACGTGAGCTTCGATACTTGCTCACAACCCTGCTCCCTGTGCTGAATACGGATTCTGATGCCATTGTTGAAATTTGTATTGATAATATGTCCAGTGCCATCACAGATAATGTAGGGTATTTTGATTCACTAACCCCCATCTTCCACCATTCCAACACATCAAATTCAACTCGCACTACGATTGGCTCCTTGAGGTACATTTCTAACTCTGATTCCTTAGTATCAACTCCCATTCGTGCTTGTGCTAAATATGATATGTATTCATTTAACACATCCGGATTACCAGGTACAGAAATATCCACATCTCTACTTTCTTCACCACCCGCTGCAGGTAAAGTATTAACATACGATTTATATAGATCTTCAAGGGCTTCACGAACCTTAGACGTCTCTGCTACCGCTCTTTTAGTAGGATAAAGCTTCATGAAAATAAAGCTAACCAATCTCATATTACAACAGGGATCAAGAACAACTGCAAAGGACATCAACCGATGACAATCGTCCGAGTATTTATCGAACTTCATCTTCATACCAACTGTCATCTGGTGTATGAAATCTGGACCTGCACTAGCATTTTCCTGCAGAATATCCTTACTCTTCCAAAGAGACAGAAGAAATGGATTCGCGGTTGGATACTGATTCCCATAAAAAAATCTTCGTGTAATCGTAGAAAACTTGGAGAAATGAGTGAACTTGTTGTGCTTTGGCCCAATCATCTGTGCTCAGCAACCAAGAATACGTTCTGTCACGCGCCGCGTATTCAAGAAATGCAAGCTGTAATTCCATTGCCACATATAACATTTCATAGGTCGAGTTCCAATGTGTGCAGACATCCAACTTCAACATTTTTTTAGATGACACATTTAAACGTTGGATGATGTCATTCCATACACTCAGTCTCGATGGCGACCCCCTTATATATTTCACATTTTCTCTTATGTTCTCTATAGTGTCGTCGATTGCTCTCAGCCCTTCTTGTACAATCAAATTTACAATATGGGCACAACATATAACCTGGAATATTTTTCCTTTAAAAAATAAATTTCCTGTAACCCTGAACTGGTTACGTAAGCATGAAATGACACTGTCATTCGCTGAAGCATTATCTAAAGTTATTGCTGCAATTTTCTTCTCAATGCCCCAGTCTTCTAGACAACTGTAGATGCAATTTGAAATAAGTAAACCAGTATGTGAAAGAGGAAGGTGTTTGAAGTTCAAAATTCTCTTGCATAGTTTCCAATCCTTATCGACATAGTGAGTAGTTAATGAAATGTATCCTTTTCTTTGATTGGTCGCCATCCATAAATCAGAAGTCAAAGCTATTCTGGTCATTGAAGCTAAAACTTCTTTCAGTTTAATCTTCTCCTTTACGTACATCTTTATGCTTTCTCTCTGCACTGTGACGCGAGAGACATTCTCGGCCCGAGGGTTAAGGAATTGACAGAAAGCACTAAACCCTTTACTTTCAATCATTCTGAAAGGTTTTTCTTCTAAAATCACTAATCTAGCAAACCACTCATTCAGCTTCTCCTTGTCAAACTTATGAGTGGACACTACGCCTTGGGAGTCGTCCCCCTCGACTTCAGTAAATGACGTCTGGCTCGGGGGAGGAGGAGTCTTGCTTTCTTAGGACACGTCTTCAAATGTCTAATTAAATGTGTCGTAGATCCTCCTAGAATCTTGCTGAATAACCCTTTGTAGTGATTATATTTTATCTTCTGTACACCGTTAACTGTCACATCTTCAAAATCATCTTACACTGTTGATCTCTTCTTCTTCCCTTTACATGCGGTTGACGTGTCTGTGTCTCCCTCTACAATTAGAAGAGATGTGGCCGATGCACCCATTTCAGGGGTATTTGGGCTTTCATCTTGACTAGTTATCTATAAAATAAAGTTTTTGACATGTTATACGGCTATACCTAAGGTCCTAGACCGCTAGACGGGCATAATTACTTAACTGTCTAAATCAATCACCCATTCAAAGTTACATAGATTGTAATGCTTCATTTTCCAATTTAAATACTACGCCGAAATTTCGACAGCATCTCCCCTTATCTCTCCAAATATATTAATATTGTATTTGATTCCCATGTCAATCATCAACACAAAGTGTAGACATTTGACGATGGAAATAAATACATGAAATATATTTAAAGAGAAAAAAGAGAGACGAAACCAGAACAGGCATATGCATTTAAATTGGAATAAATGAAGACATTACAATCTATCTAACCCTGAACTGTCCAAAAAGGGACAATTTGAGCAATTTCTATGCATCCAAGAACACACTGAATCTATGTCTGGCAACATAAAAATCCTCAAATGGGCAACTGATTATCCTATACTACAAGTCTACAACTAGAACAATACAAATAATTCATATCTATGCAAACAAAAGAGCATGCTGAAATTGACATTCATTATCTAGCTAACTAATAACAAAATGTCAAATGAATAACCAAAGGCATCTTAAAGTGGCAGCATTTAACACTAATAAAGTAACAAGTAAACTGTTATTTATAAAGTAAATTAAGAAACATGGAAAATATAACTATTAGGGCATGAGACTTGAATAGTAGAGGACAATAATTAACATATTTTTATAGTAACATTAACATATTAATATAGAAATTGTTCGTCGCTTGGGGCCTCACTTTGTAGGTGAGATTGTTGTAATTCAACTATTTGTTCGTTGCTCGACTGAGCTTCGTAGACAAGATGACCATGGTTTAAACGATAATTTGTTCGTTATAGAGTTGAACTTTGTTGGCAAGATAGTCGGATAGAGATGTACAATATATATATATATATATATATTAATTTAAGGGCTTGATCCCAAAAATGAGAGATATAAATCTCAGGTGGACCACACCATAGGAAAACAGCAGTGATTGGATATCCACCATTAAAATCATCCCAAGGCCCACTGTACTGTTTATTTGACATCCAATATGTTGATTAGGCCATACAGGCCTAGATGGAGGGAAAAAACAAATATCAGCTTGATCCAAAACTTCTTGTACCTACCATGGGATCCAAAAAATGAGGCAGATCCGAATCTCAGGTGGACCACCCCAAAGGAATCACAACCATTTCCTGTGGTACAGTCCACTGTGTTAGTAAAATGGATGGACGGCGTGCATAAAATACATGCATCATGGTTGGGGCACAGGGCAGAAACGGATCGGCTAGTGACCCTGCGGTCGGTGATCTGTGGGCCCCACCGTGATGTATGTGTTTCATTCCTACCGTCCACCCATTTTCCTGATCATTTTATTAGGTTAATCCCAAATATTACGTTAATCCCAAAACTATATTAAACAATTTCTATATTAACATATATTAAACAATTTCTAAAAATAAAAAAATAAAAATCAAACCCACACATTACCAGGTGAGCTAGGCAGGAACGACCGGTAGCTGCGTGCAGGGCAGGGCGATGACGGACGAGTGGCAACCTGGCAGGGACGAGCTGCGACACTGGACAAGTGGCAGGGACGAGCTCCGTCACCGGACAAGGGCACCGGACAGGCCGCAGGGATGAGCGACAGGGTCTAGCACCACCGAACAGGGGACAGGGGCGAGTGAGAGAGAGAGAGAGAGAGAGAGAGAGAGAGGGAAGAAGAGGGACGGCCGGAGTCCGGAAGGGCGCTGGGAGAGGGAGGGGAGAGAGAGAGGGGGTTTTTTTTTCAAACGGGTTTGGGCACTCGCTGGTTGAAAATGACAGGTGGGTGGGGTAGGGTTTTTTTTGGGCGAGCTTATATATACGGGTACGAGTCGAGTATGAGTCGAGTACCGAGTCGAGCACACGAGTCGAGTACCGAGTCGAGTACCTCTGGACTCGTACTCTACTCGTAATCTAAAAGAGCAGTGAAAACCCGCTCGTACTCGGCTCTAACTCAGGCGAGTCGAGTAAGAGTCGAGTCAAGCGAGTACTCGAGCCTTAGTCTGCTCGTGTACAGCTCTACTTACAACATCTATTTCACCCATCCCATCTTTCTTACAACACCCTCTCCTCTCTCATGCTCACCACCATTTCCTAGCTTTCATGAGAGAAAATCCTAAGGAGAGAAAATAGCCCAGAGAGGACCCATCTTCCTACCCCCCCTTATCTCACCATCCAAACCTTCAATTCTCATCTTCTACCATTAAAGAAGAAGCCAAGGAGCTAAGGAAGCCAATGGACTAAGAAGAAGGCTAATAGGTGGGTGATCCACCGTTGATTTTCATTTGAGGGCGCACTTGTGATGGGACCCATTTTGATGTATGTGTTGAAATCAAAGGGAGGGCCCATAGTAGCGGGGTCCCTCCCCTCCATCACATTTCTCTCTCTCTCTCTCTCTCTCTCTCTCTCTCTCTCTCTCTTTTCCCTATTTTATGGCCCACCTATAAAGGATGTATCATATCCATGTCGTCTATGCGTTGGGCCCACCTTACTGGACTGTCCAGCGGACGAGATTGCTGTCATCCATCCGGACAAGTCCGGATGAAGGAAAACACAAATATCAGATTCGTTTAAAGCTGGTGGGCCACACGTGTGGACCCACCAGATGTATGCGGTTCATCCAGACCATCCACTGTCCAACATGGACGGTGGAGCCCCCTATGATGTATATATCTACATCGTTCATCCAAGTGGGCTGGACATGGGACATGCGTGGTGTCCAGTGCCGTCTAGTCCCTGGATGGTGGGACCCACCTCTCTAACTGTTGTAATGATATCAGCAAGTTCTATGGGTCGATCATGAGGTATGTGTTGTATCTAAACTATTCACCTGTATGGACGTAGTAAGATCTGTGGGTCCCTTACCTCCAAGCCGTTCATCTGCTAGGACCAGTAGCCTCAGCTGCTGTGTGACATCAGTAGGCCCTGTGGGGCCCAACAGCAGTTGATGCTACATCGGTAAGTTCTGTGGGTCCCACTAGATGTATGCATCTTATCTCTGTCATCCAACTGTTCATCTGCTGTGGGACGCCACCGCGATGTAGTGTTTTATCCTTGCTACTCAGCAACACGTGTGGCCCACACCCACATGGGACCACCTGATATAGGTGATTTACCAGTCGTCCATCATGTGGGATCCACCTCTATGGATGTATTTCAGCCACGCCATCCATCTCTTTGGGACCCACCTGCTATGAGTGGATTGGTTAGAGTACTGTACACCAGCTATTTAGCTGTTGTCATGACGTCAGCAAGATCTGATGGTCCGACCATCAAATGTGTTTCATCCCAACCGTTCATTTGATGGGGACCACCTCCTACCCATTTAACTGGACAAACGTCAACAGGTGTTGTGGTCCAGCACGAGGTGTGTGTTATATCTATGCTGTCATCCATTTGGCTGGTGTGTGGGGCCCACCCCACACGTGCTGCACGTGTGGGATGGAACCCACCTTGATGTACGTATCTATATCCTCACATCCAGATGGACGTGAGGCAGATTCAAAACTCTGGTGGGCCACATGTGTGGGACCCGCCGTGATACATGTATTGTATCATCCATTTCGTCCATGTGGGGCCAACTTGATATTGTGGTCCATCCACACCGATGTCCGTGGCCCCCACAATGATGTATGTATTTCAGCCATGTCGCCCATCTATATGGGACCCACCTATGATGTAGGTGTTTCGTTCGTACAGTCCTGTACAGGGACGTGGGTCCCACATGATATATGTGTTACATCTATACAGTCCATCCATGGGACCCACCGTAATGTATGCATTGTATATCCGGTTGGCGGGGCCCATTCTATGATTCATAAGGCCCACCTGCCGTGTACACAGGGCCCAGCTGTTGTGCCGAGCCCACATGCTAGCTGTACATGGCCCATTTAATGTATTTGAGGCCCACATGATGCTGCCCGATTTGATGTATTTGAAGCCCACATGATGTGGCCCAATTTGATGTATTCGGGGCCCATGTATTGTGACCCATTTGATGTATATGAGGCCCATTGGTACGGCCCGTTGATGCAGCCCACTTGATGTATGTGAGACCTATTGTTATGGCCCAATGTATTGTATATGAAGCCCATATGATGAGGCCCATTGTGATATATTTGAGGCCCAAAGAGATGTACGTGAGGCCTTTGTGTGAGGCCTAATATGATGTTTATAATGGTGCATGCCTTGGGTGCAATAATGGTTTGACATCCACATTGTAAGGGTAATGATGGTTAAATGTTCACATTGTAACTCTCCCTAGGGCCCATTGTTAGGCCCATACTTGTTGTGTATAGGTCGTCTAAACCCATCTTCGTTATAAAGATAATTCATCACCATATAATATGTTGAGTAAAACTTCATGATTCATGCCCCTACGCATCATATGTATGCTTGATATGATGAGTGACTGATCATAATAATGTCATTGGGCAAATTGTTTATGGGACTCCCTGATAAGAGTTATATACATGAGCGCGCGGTACGCGCAGGATTTGCTGCATAACTGATAGTGTGATTCATGCATCTTGCATCTGTGTGAAATGATTACTGTACACCTTAGCAACATCAAGGCTGTGGCCTTCATAAGCATATTGTTGATGGAGGATCGGACACTGGAAATACTGTTATTAGCATCAGGGCGCCATAGATGTCCTTAGGTAAAAATTTCTAAATCTGATGGTACCAAAGGATGACTCCAACGTCGAAACTGAGTGGATATATGAGCGCACGAGGGCCGAATACTAGGAGGCTGCGTCTCCCACTGTGTCATGGTTAGTTGGAAGGAGTGTGACCTTACCCGCCTGAGGGTAGGGGGCATTGCTAGGCTAAGTATGACCAGCTCGTGAATGGGTCTGCTGTCGACGTGCCAGATAGGTATTGATAGATTATTGGCTAGGCGGATAGTGAGGTTTCTTATGCTCACTTGGACTGCGCGCTTGGGAAAGGGGCAGTGTCATTCGGAGTGTGCTAAACCCCAGTGATCGTCCAGAGTGAGAACTGTACTGATATTTGATGCTCTAGTGATGAGTTACATTGATATGTGGATTTGGATGAGGATTGACATGCTTGAGTTGCATCTCGCATCGCATGGTCTTGATATGACTGATAGCATTCATGTCTTACATCGCATAGCCTTAGTACTGCTTATTGTATTAGCATGATTCCACATTATTCTGATATTGCATTCTGAGCACGCTCATATTGCACACACTTACTCCACCCTCTAAGCTTTCTATAAGCTTATGTATGATTGATGCGTGCAGGTGACGTTAGGACGCCGAAACAGTATTGAGATTGGGGCGTACAACAGACTTCTAGAGCTTCCGATTCTGTTATTGTATTTCTCTTTATGTGCATTGTACTCAAAGTTTTTTATCATAGTAGATTTGTGATGATGTTGTTGGTTGTTGTTTGTGAGTTATGCTTATGGTTATGCTTATTGCGAATCAAATTCATGTTGAAAATCCTCCTTGTAGGATCCTAGGATCGGAACCTAATGTATGGCAGCCGGGAGCCGAGAATGGGGTACTACGGAGGCTGTTGGTACCAGATTCGGTGATCGGGAATTTTGTGAGCTCGGTTTTGGAGTTTGGGGCGTGACAGTTGGAATGAAAGTGTTGTGAAACTGCTAATCCACTGTTCATGTGGCATGCTAATGATACCCAAAATAATCCAATTATTGGTTGCAACACTAAAATCATGTCAATAGAATAATCTGAACCATCTAAACATTGGACATCTAAATAGACGGTTAAAAAATAAGTGAGTCGCTTGTTTGTAATCCTTATGTTTATAGCCGACCAAAGGCTCAAAATTTCCTCATTTTTTTGTCAAAGTATATATTTTAATAGGCTTCTTACAATTATCTTAGAAGTGAGTTTAGATTGTAATAGTTAGAAATTGTATTGGATGAATGTTTGTTTGTTGTAATGATTTTTATTTAAATGTGGTTGTGAATGTTTATATTTATATCATGACTTGGAATTCAGAGTTGGGTCTGGCCAACTCGGGTACCGAATTTTGGGGCGTGACATATATGGAAGATAATTTAGTTAATTAAATCCAAGACATGTGAATATACTGAAGAATTTTAATACATTGCAAATACGAGCTCCGAAATGGAAGTTTTGGATTCTAGTGCATTTCAACCAAGCATAATTGAGAATTTGGAATCACCTTGATTCCTATGTTATTGTGATTTAGATTCCAATACAAATTCAAGCTCCCAAATGGGCCATAAAGAATTCCAATGCATTCTAAATACAAGGTCTGAATTGGAGTGCTTGGATTCTAGTGTATTCCAACTGAACACAATTATAGATTCATAATCTCATTGATTCCAGTGTAATTCCAATACAAACTCCTAAACGGGTCATTAGCTGCATTTAGTATTGGATTACACTAGAATTTAAAAAAAAAAAAAAATTTGTGTTTGAATGCTTGTAATAGAGATGCACACTAGAATTCTTTAATATATTCACATGAACTCGAATTTGATTAACTAAATCGGCTTTAATCTGTCAAATTACTAAACATATGTAATATTTGAAAAAAAATTATAATAAGCTTAATGAAATATTTAATTTCATAAAAAAGAGGAAATTTTAAGTCTTGTTAATGTAGAAATCTAGTCGATCATGCCTCACCTCTTGCGAGCCGCTGAGTACCCGCAATTAATGGAGGACAAGAGAGTGTACTAGGGGCGCCACTTAAGGTCGTGGACCCTCCGATGCCTAAGTTAGGCTTATTGACTCACAGTAGGCATAGTACAATTAGGATATTTCTTGCGTACCTTATTACATGGCGATGGTCTTTATTTATAATTCCTTAATTATCACTTACATACATGGCAATGAATCTTTTAGATAGCTACGTATCACAAAGTGGATGTCTTTGAATATATCGCGCATTTCTCGGCGTGATCCTCGGTGAAGATCTCGAAGAGTAATCCCATCTTTATATATTGTAAGGATATTTCTATTCCGAGGTGGTGGTCGATATTCGAAGTCAAAGTTAGTACCCAAGGTCGAGGTCAGTATCCGAGGTCGAGGTTGGTTCCTGAGGCCAAGTCCGTATCCGAGGCCGACTTACTAGGTCGAGGTGTATGGTCGAGGCCGACCTCTAAGGTAGAGGTCATCCCTTGAGACCGAAGTCGGTAACTGAGGTTGGTACTCAAGGGCCAAAGTGACAACTGAGGCTGATGTAGAAAGTAGCTGACACCAAAGGTCAAGGTGATTTTCCGACCCTCAAGCAATCTATAGTCATCGAGTCAGGTTGCTCGGCTCATCTGTCTCATACATTTGTTTAGCTCCATTTTACCCATAATAAGTGTAAGGCCTGTATCCTAGTCCGTACCATTCCTTAGACTCCCGTGATCCTCCTCGTCGAATTTCGATAACCCACGACTTGTAATCGGTGTTTGCGCACGACCCCTAAGTCGCATCCCATAAATCTAAGTCGACTCAACCCGAGATTTATACCCTAGCGACCACACCATCGCCGCGGTTCCAACGGCTCGACTTGCGCACCGATGCGTTACCCAGGCCAGGAGTTGTGAGCAGCATATATCTCAAGGAAACGCCGCATTGTAAATTCTGAGAGATTCCAAAGAATCTCTACCCACCTTTCACATCAATCAATCAAGTACACATCCCATCAATAGCTCATGTTTTCTTTTTCTCCAAGAAAAGCAACCTACCCCTTAAGTCAACTCTCATGTCACTCACACCCATCACCTCTCTCTTACAACTACCTTCTCTCTCTCATTCCCTACCCATTTTCCAAGCAACCTAAGGAGTGGACGTCCAAGCTCTTCCAAGAGAGCCAAGGGTAGCCCCACTTCCTACCCCCCTCATCTCTCATCCTAGCCCTTTAATCTTCATCATCCTCCATCAAAATCGAAGCCGAGGAGCTTAGCATTCCAAGGAGCCTAGAAGATTAGCAATCGGTGGGTGATTTGTAGGATTTGATTGTGTTTTTGATGTTTTTCCAAGTGGGGCCTACTGATTAATGATATTGATCTCACTTTAGACCCTAGGTGTGGCCGATTGCCCATCATGAATCATATGATCATCCCATAATGGGGCCATTCTCCATGGACCCCATTATGATGTTTATTTCCCATTGAGAAAAGTCATCTAGACCTTGCATTTTTTTTGTGGAAAGGGATCTCCACCGTTGATTTTTATGATTTAGGGCCCACATGATTTGGGACCCATTTTGATGTATGCGTTATATTTTCATGGCCCACCTAGGGAGGGCTCATAATGGCGGAGCTCCTCCCCCCATCTCTCTCTCTCTCTCTCTCTCTCTCTCTCTCTCTCTCTCTCTCTCTCTCTCCCCTGATTGTATGGCCCACCTATGATGCAAGTATTTTATCCACTACTATCTAAGCGGGGCCCACCTCACTGCCATGTTCGGGGCCCACCATTGTTGTCCATTTTGGACTGGCCTGGACTGTAATGACAACACAAATATCAGTTTGGTCCAATAGGTCGGCCACCCTGATGTGGACCCCACCTTGACGGATGATGCATCCACACCGTCCATCTGTGGGACCCATCGTGATATATGTATTTTATCCCACCGTTCAGGGACCTCCACCTATATAGCCGTTGTACTGACGTTAGCAAACTCTGTGGGTCTCACCAGATATATAGCTGATGTATTGACATCAGCAAGTTCTATGCGTCCGATCATGAGGTATGTGTTATATCCTCACTGTCCACTGTCTGGGATGATGGGGCCCTGACACACACATGTGACATCCACATCATTCATCTGAGGATGTGGGATCCACCGTGATGTATGGGTTTTACCCTCACCGTCCATCTGAGGACATGGGGCCCACTGATGTGTGTGTTTCATCCCACCGTCCAGCACGTGGACGGTGGGGACCACCATGTTATATGTGTTTTATCACACTGTCCAGATGGGACGGTGGGCCCTCACATGATGAAAGTTTTTGATCCACACCGTCCAGTTCATGGGACCTTGATGTGTGTGTTTTATCCTGCACAGGGCCCACTAGCTGCTAGTGTGAGGCCCACTAGTTGCTGATATGAGGCCCATGTGATGCAGCCCACTTGATGTATATGAGGCCCATATGATGCGACCCATAGTGATGTATATGAGGCCTATGAGTGAGGCCCATTGTGATATATATATATATATATGCGGCCCGTGTAGGGGGCCCATTGTGTTGAATGTTCGGCCCGTGTATAGGGCCCATTGTGATATGTATGTGGCCCAGATATGAGGCCCATTGTGATGTATATGCAGCCCAGATATAAGGCCCATTGTGATGTATATGCGGCCCATGTATAAGGCCTATAGTGAAGTATATGTGGCCCTTATGTCAGGGCCGATGCAATGTATATGAGGCCCTTATATGAGGCCAAATTGTGATGAGTGATTCCACCATGATGTATGTGTTATATTCACACCGTTCATCCATTTCTCTAAGGTTGTGGGCACCATTACCTTGAGAGGCCCACCCTGATTTCTGGGTTATATGCCCACCATGGGGCTGCCTTATGAGGCCCATCATGATGTATGTGTTACATACATGATGTCCATCTATTTCCCCAATGTGTATAAGGGTCATGGGCCCCATAGAGAGATTCAAATCCTAAGTAGACCACACACAAGGAGACAATAGTGGTTAAATGTCCACTGTTGAAATCATCCCTAGGGCTCGTTGTTAAGCCCATTACCTTGGGAGCAATGATGGTTAAATGCCCACGTTGTAATCTCTCTAAAGCCCATTGTTAGGCCCATTCCCATCTCCTCTTATTGGGCTTACCCCAAATCGTTAGGCCCCCACTGATGATTATATTACCCACCTTCCCTTATTAGGCTATCCCAATCCATTGGGCCCCCATTGATGATACCCATCTCACCCTATCGGGCTAACCTAAACCCTTAGGCCCTCATCGATGCTAGTGATACCCATCTTTCCCTTGATTAGGCTATCCTAATCCGTTAGACCCCTATTTGATGATGGTGCTTTCCACCATACCTTGTAGGATTATCCAAACCTTGGTGCCCACCTTATATTCATATCGGGCCTTCCATAGGAGATGTGGCCCACCTAAATACATGTGACTACCCAAAGTTTAGTGTCTATACCCAAGGCTCACTTAGATGTTGAGCGGACTGCCCGACCTGTTTGGAAGGACACATAGTCCTAGATGTATGAACCCCACCAAAGCCCACCTTGCGTACGTATTAGACCCCATCGGAAAGCTCAGTTTATTACATAATAGAGAGGGTGAGGAAGCCCACTTGTTGTACTTAGACTCATCCTCTTAACTCGCCTTGTTGTATATCCACTTGACTCCCCTATGAGGCATATCTTATCCTTAGATCCAGTTGCTAGGACTGCGGTATCACATATGTATCACCCACACCATCCATTTACTTTTTGGGACAAGTGTAAGGCCCATCCTTGACATTAGTACATCATCATCACCTCCTTGTTGTAGATGGAAGAATATGTGGTATTAGGTGTATAAAACCTATCTCAACGTATGGGCCAGGCCCACCGTCCCCGTCTTGGATTATACAGAGCCTTAGAAGGCTAATGTTAGATATGCCTCATGAACTCCTATAGTTATAAAGGGAGTATGTAAAGGGAGTATGTCGCTTGGTTTATACTTTTCATATGTAACATGCCAGAGAAGGTCGATTGTGGATTATTATTGTATGTCTTATATCATGCTTATGTACTTTATTACATCATAATACATGCCCATATGCATCATATGTATGCTCGTTGTGAGTGATTGACCATAGCATATGTCATTGGGCTGATTGATTATGAGACTCCCAGTGAGACGGAGTTGCCCTACATGATCGCACATTATGCGTAGGTTTGATGCATGATTGGCTAGTATGACTCATCATCTCATTTTATGTGGTATAATCACTATTTGCCCTGGCGACATCAGAGTTGTGGCCTCCACAGGCATGTCGTGGAGGGCCAGATGGGATACCGAAAATGTTTGGTTCGAGTATCTGGGCACGTTAATTGTCTGTGGGTGAAAATCTTTAAACCTCTGTGGCCAAGAGATGCTCCAACGTCTATACCAAGTGGATACATGAGCGCACGAGTGCTAAATACTAGTAAGCCACGTCTCCTACTGTGTCGTAGTCGATTGGAAGGGGGTGTGGCCTTATCCGCCCAAGTGAGGGGGTTGTAGGCTAGGCTGAGTTTGACCAGCTCGCAAATGGGTCCGCTATCGACGAGCTAGGTAAGTATTGACAGACTACTGGCCAGGCGGGTAGTGAGGTCTTTTCCTCTTGTTGGGTTGTGCGGCTAAGGTGGCGGCAGCCAACGTGGAGTGTACTAGACCCTAGTGATATCCTAGAGATGTACGATTCTGATATTGTGAAGCCCCATCACTATTGCACACGTGGGCGGGTACACGTGGAGGGACGCTGATGTGGAGGGGGGCCTAAGGGCCTAGACTAGCTACCAGTGATTGACAGGCTATTGTGCTAGTAGGCTACCATGCATACAATGGGGTGGAACCTTATTTCGCATCAGAAGCATTGTGGTGGTTATATGTGGACTTACTGAGTAGGAGTTGTGTACTCGGCATCTCATTTAATCATCTATTCACTATCCACTCGGGCTGGTGGTGTGTAACTAGATCATTATGTGTACCCTTGCAATGGTCATGATTTCGGTTGGGTACGTGACTAACCTGAGATCAGGAGTTTACCACATTGAGTCTGGCTATCCAAATTTAGGTATGAGACTGGTTTGGATAGAAGTCTCTTGTGATAGACCCCACAACCGGCGATACTACGTACTATCATCACGACTCACTCCAGCTTGGTCATTTCTTTCACACCACATATTGCATTGCTCCTCAGCACATCGCATTTGATTTACTATGCTTTTTTATTAGCTAGCCTGAATAAGGTTGATGGTATTATGGACTCACCAAGATCTGTATATTGCAATACACCCGCGACATATGACATTTTGGATTGGTATGTTTCTGCATTTATATGACCTATATGAGGTTAATGGTATTCGTGGCTCGTTAAGAATTGCATATTGTATTGCATCCTTGACATTTGATATTCGGCTCACTATGACTCTGCATTGCATAGTCGATATACATTGCATACTCTGATATTGAATGACTTATAAACTTGTCGGTATTCCACTTACGTTGATATTTGTGTACTTAGCACTTATCTTGCGCACACACTTACACCACGCTCTAAGCTTTTCGTAAGCTTATGCACGATTGTTGCGTGCAGGTGACGTTAGGTCGCAGCAGCATTGAGGAAGGAGCTTGTGGCAAATCACTTGGAGTTTTTATTATTTATGTATTTTCCTTTCAGCATTGTACTCGAATGTTTATATTAGTGGATATGTGGTGTTGATGTTGTTCTTGTGATTTGGGTACACTTGTGATTATGCTTCTTTACAAAAAAACCTCATATTGAAAATCCTCCTTGTAGGATCCCAGGATCGGAATCTGGCGTATAGGCGCTGGGAGTAGAGAATGAGATACTACGGAGGCTGTCGGCACTGATTCGGCAATAGGAAATTCTGTGAGCCTGGTTTCTAAGTTTGGGGCGTGACAACAAGTCTCAAGGGGGTCGCAAACGTAAGGATAATAAATGAATGACTTACCAACATTTTTTTAACTGTTCACTTAGATGATCAACATTTGGACAATTTAGATCACTATAGTGGTGTGATTTTATTGATGTAACCAATAATTGGACCACTTTGGGATATCATCCACACGAAGCGTGTAATAGATCAATAGTTTAATGACACCTTCATTACTCATGTGAGTGTCTTACCTTTAAAAATGTGGCAAAAAAGCCATTTCACACCAATTACCTTCAATTCACAACAAAATGAAGAGATTTCAAAATATGCTAAAAGTGTGTTTTTCATTTGCTTCAAATGCCATTTACCTCTTATTTATGTTGTTTTTTAAGTCTTAAATCATTCAGAAATAGGGCGGGATTTGTTTCCTATTGTGATTGTGATTCTTCCAAAAGTTATATATTTTGGTGTAATTGGGATTGGGAGGTAATTCCAAGGGTTTTTAATTCATCTAGAGGATTTCAAGTGTGTAGTAAGGGTTAATTTGAGGTTGTTCGAATCAGGTAAGCTCTTTCTTTTGTAATTTATGTTTTCATAGTGATATCTGTCGCTTTATGTTGTGGTTTTTTCCCAAAAGAGTTTGTTCACATTAATTTTGGAGTGTTTACTTTGTGCTCTCTTGGTGCGATTGGATTACCCTACTTGATTCATCTCTGTGTGCTTCCGCGGTCCCCCAATAAGTGGTATTAGAGCATTCATTAGGGCGCATGTTTAAATCTGAAAGTGATTATTAATGCCTGTCAATCCTAAGTTTAATGTTGAGAAATATCCAGGAAAAATAATTTTAAATTATGGAAGGTCAAGATGACTAGCCTGTTGATTCAACAATGATTAGATGAGGTCTTTGAGAAGCGACCTGAATCTATGTATGATGATAAATGGAAGAAACTAGATAAGAAACCGAAATCTTCAATCTAATCGTGCTTAACGGATGAGGTTCTCTATAATGTCTTGAGGGAGAAAACCGTAGCAAGTTTGTAGGCGAAGTTAGAGGACATTTATGGTAAGAAGTCTCTTGAAAATCATTTATACTTGAAAATGCAGTTGTTTAACTTCAAGATGGTAGAAGGAGGAGATGTTGAAGTCTACATTAGAAATTTTAACAAGATGATCTGCAAATTGCTGGATGTGGAGGTAACGACGATGAAGAAGATCAAACATGTATCTTGTTGAATTCTCTCCCTACTTCGTATGAGTATTTTAAAAACACCTTGTGAATCGGTAATACGACCCTTAGTGTTGATACCGTTATCTCAGACCTTCAGTGAAATGTAATGAAAAAGAAAAATGGTAGCATAGGGGCCTCGACCGATGCTTTGTTAACGAGAGATAGAAATTTTGAGAGGAAAACAGGATCCTTTAGATTAAGATCCAAATCCAAGGGCACGGGCAAGAGAAAGTTAAAGTGTTGGAATTATGGGATGTTAGGACACATGAAGAAGGATTGTACAAATCCTAAAGCAAATAAAGAGAATACACAATCTTCTTGTAGGGAGGCCGAACTGCCATATTTAATGTGGAGATGATGTGTTGTCAGTGTCTATGATCGGACACTTATACCACGATCGCAGAGACGAGTGAATTCTTGACACAAGGGCTTTATATCACATGACTCCTCATCGGAGTTGGTCCGCCAATTACAAGGAGTTCGATGGTGGACAGGTATTCATGGGAATTGACAATGCCTGTAACGTTGTGGCTATTGGTACTGTCTGTATCAAGATGTTTGATGGAATGGAGCGTACCTTGATTGAGGTGAGGCACGTTCCTTACATGAAGAAGAATTTAATTTCTCTCGATGCACTCGAAGTAATATGGTACAAATTCACCAGTTTTAATGGGGTCCTTAAGGTTTCAAAAGGGGCCCTTATAGTCATGAGAGCACAGAGGCATGAAAATCTTTACAAGTTGATCAGGAGCACTTCAACAGGTAGAGCTGCAATGGCTGTAGCGGATTCCACATTTGCACGTATGTGGCATGCACGTCTAGGTGACATGAGCGAGCGGGGCATGAAGGTACTTTCCGATTGTTGTTTAATCCATAGTTTTAAAAGTATTGATTTAAATATATGCAAGCAATGTATATATGGTAAACAATCTAGGTTATCTTTTAAATATGAAAAATATGTAAATGTGTACTTAACTATGTACATTCTAATGTATGGGGGCCGTCATCCGTCGTTTCCACTGGAGAGTTATCATAGTTTGTTACATTCATTGACGACTACTCCCAGAAAGTTTGGATTTATTTCATGAAACATAAATCTGAAGCTTTTACCAATTTCAAATAATGGAAGGCCATGGTAGAAAAGCAGTCAGGGTGAAAGGTAAATGTATTAAGGATAAATAATGATGGTGAGTTTACTTCAGGTAAATTTAATCAATTTTGCAAGAACGAAGGGATCATTAGACACAACACAGTGTGCCACACACCCGAGCAAAATGGTGCGGTTGAGCGGATGAATCGAACTCTCTTAGAAAGAGTCCGATGCATGATTAATAAGTCGGGTTGGGTAATGACCTATAGACTGAGGTCGTTAACATGACCTACTATTTGGTGAGCTGATCTCCTTTTATAGTTATTAAATGTAAAATTCCAAAGGAAGTATGGAGTGACCATAAAGTGGACTACTCAATTTGTGTATTTTTTATTGTGAAGTTTACTCACATGTACCGTCAATTGAGAGAAATAAGCTAGACCATAGAGCCAAAAAGTACATCTTTATTGGTTATGGTAATGGTGTGAAGGGATATAAGTTATAAGACTGAGTCACACGGAAAATCGTTATTAGTAGGGACATCAAATTCGACGAAGGCTCCCTATTTCGCAAGAATGATCAAGAGAAGCAACAAGAACTGGAAAGGTTGATTGTGGACGTTCAGATTGACACATGCGATACTCAGGTTGAGACAAATGCACAGACAAAGGTACATAAAGAGGTGGAGCAGCCACCTAGGAGAAATTCACCGTGAGATTGCAGGCTACCAGTAAGATATAGAGATGACTCTAATATCGCATATGCCCTCATTACAGACGAGAGAGACCCGTCTATTATTTAGGAGGCTCTTGATGAGCCTGTTGTAAAAAAGTGAAAGGCGGCAATGGATAATGAGATGGACTCTTTGTACAAGAACAACAAATGAGAGCTGGTGAAGCTTCCAATGGACTGAAAAGCGATTGGATGCAAGTGAATTTTTAAGAAGAAACATGATAGATATATAGTAAGGTTGGTAGTGAAGGGTTATACTCAGATAGAAGGCATTGACTTCATAGAGATATTCGCGCAGGTTGTAAAATAAATATCTATCAGATTAATATGATCTCAAGTTGGAACAGATGGACGTGAAGACTGCATTCCTGCACAAGGAATTGGAAGAGCAAATCTACACGAAGTAACCAGAAGGCTACGAAGTTAAAGGGGTAGAGAACACGGTTTGTAGGTTAGTGAGGTCGTTGTACAGCCTAAAATAGTTGCCTAGGCAGTGGTATAAAAAATTTGATTAATTCATTATGAGTCATAAATTTACTATGAATGAATATGATCACTATGTCTACCACAAGACACTGAGTGACGACAAGTTCATCATCTAGTGTTGTATGTTGATAACATGTTGATCGTCAGTCATAACATGTCTGAAATCGATGTACTAAAGACTCAGTTATCAGGGATATTCGAGATAAAAGATCTGGGGGCTATAAAGAGGATTCTCAGCATAGATATTCAAGGAGATTGGAAGAGGAGCAAGCTTTGGTTATCATAGGCAGAATATCTTGAGAAGGTATTGATTAAGTATAGGATGGATAAGGCAAAGCTGGCGAGCGTTTCCCACGCAGCTCACTTCAAGCTTTCCTTAAAACAATGTCGTAAATCAAATGAGGAAAAACATAATATGTCTTGTGTGACTTATTCGAATGTTGCAGGCAGTTTAATGTATATAATGGTTCATACGAGACTAGATATTTCACAAGTAGTTGGTGTTGTGAGCAGATACATGTAAAACCCTGGCAAGCAACATTGAAAAGCGGTGAAATGACTATATTAATACATTTAAGGTACTAAAGACTACGTCTTATCTTTTGAGAAGACAGGGTCAAAGTTGGTAGGGTATGTGGATTCAGATTACGCAGGCAATATGGATTCAAAAAAGTCGACTTCAGATTACACATTTGTATTATTGAATGGAGTGATCAGTTGAATGTTGAAGCTTCAGTTCGTAGTGAATCTTTCCACAACCGAAACAGAGTATATGATAGTGATGGAAGCACTTAAATAAGATATTTGGTTGATAGGCATGATAAATCAATCGAGGCTTCAGCAGGAGACCGTGCCAATTAATTGTGATAGCGAAAGCGCTATCAATCTGGCTAAAAACTCTATTTATCATTTACGTATTAAACACATTGATATTCCTCACCATTTTATCCGACATGTGTTTGAAGAATGAGGTATGATTCTGGAGAAGATTCACACCAGCATGAATCCAACGAACATGCTCACCAAGGTGGACCCTACAGAGAAGTTCAAATTATGTACAACTTCTTTAGGCTTGGTAATGGTGTAAAAGAAATACAATGTGAAAATGAGAAGCATTGATGGAGCTATAATGTAAGACAAAAATAAGAGAAAAGGACAAAAAGCTACCTTTTGATGATTGAAGGCATGGTGAAGATTGTTGTTTTGAAGTTTTAAATCATTTAAAAAAAGTATAGGATTTGTTTCCTATTTTAATTATGATTCTTTCGAAGGTTATATATTTGGGTGTAATCGGGATTGAGAGGTAATTCAAAGGGTTTCTAATTCGTCCATATGATTTCAAGGGTGTAGTAAGAGTTGATTCGAGGTTGTTTGAATCGGGTAAACTCTTTTCTTTGTAATTTCTGTTTTCATAGTGATATCTATCACTTTGTACCATAGTTTTCCCCCGAAGGGGATTTTTCACATTAAATTTATAGTGTTTGCATTGTGCTTTCTTGGTGTGATTGCATTACCCTACCTAATTTATCTCTATGTGCTTCCGCAATCCCCCAACAATTTCATGGTGCTAAACGCTAGATTTTGGTGTGTTTGCCTTTAATTACCTTCACCCAATTCCAGGTGCTAAGCCAAGTATTAAAAATGGTACACGTGTGGCATATATTAGCTCAAATTAAACTAATTAAGTTGTCAAACCATAGTTGTTAGATTACATTGAATCAAGATCCTAACCTCTCGTCTTGAGCATGATGCATCTAAGCCCTTACACACAACTTGGATGGTTAAATTTAAATTATTTATCTAAAACATGTACAACATTTTAAGTAATTACTAAGTGTTTGTGTATGATCTATTACACACTGCCATAGTATCCAAGTTTTTCTCCACACATCCTAAGTTACAGCGACACAATCGTTCTTCCATTTTCTTAACAGAGGCAACAAAAGGGTGTTCTCAAAATTAGGGTGAACACACATGCGGTGTCATGGGGCCACCAATCTTTTGTAGTAGGCTAATATTTTTATTTATTTATTTTTTTTGCGTTCAGTTCATCTTAAGTAAGAATGATATTATGAATGATATGCATGTCATATAAACATCACTTTAACAGCAGGCATTTTCCTACCTACTTTTTACATGCCATGTGGCTTACTTGAGCTTTAGATCTAGCTGATTTTTGGGCCCATATACTGACATGATATGTAAAAACAGATAACATGATGGATTTCTCAAAAACATCACAATGGACCCCACCTAGCTCCACGTTGCAGTAAGTTGCTGGGAAATGAGATGCCGAGGAGTTATATGTTGCTCAGGTTTCAACTGATACATATGAGTAACTTGTATATGTATCATGTGTGAATTCAAGTTAAACTGGCCAAATTGTACACGTACCTGATTTATTATCCAAAGATCAAATTTGTGGAACAATTATAACCTCTGATTTATGGACATCCACAAACCGCTGTATGTTTTTTATTTCAATTATCCAGTATATATCCACCAATCTAATAGCGAGATGGGTAAATGAGTGTAATTTTTGGTTCATGAAGTAGGTAATATGGGAATCATAATTTGGACAATTTAATTTGAATTTATTGTATTCTAAGTATTTGATTTATAGGTAATTATTAACTGCATGTCTATCATCCACCATACTATGCTAGAGTATGGTACTTCCTCTCTTATGTATTTTTCCAAGTAGTTTATTTTTATTTTATTTATTTATTTATAGCGTTACAGAAATCAGGACTGATTTTGAGAGGAGGCCTCGCCATATACATGTTAATTTGAGATATATGTCGTATCTGCACTGTTCATCTGGTACTTCCCAATCTAATTATTCTCCAACGTTATAATTATTAGGTGGTTTTGTTTTCATTTGTGTTGAACTTATGAGTTGAATGAGAACCACTGCTCATTTTAAAAGTACCTTTGTTATCTATATGATGATTCGAATGACCAGATTCACTGGATATTGAATTTTAGAGTTGGTCCATGACTGATGAACGGATATGATCTAAAATATCTGTACCTCATTAGCACGCGTGTGGCGATGCCCCCTTTGCTCGTTTGCACAAGAGAAGATGGGAGAGTACGAGAATGCGGTGAAGACAGTGGGAAGCGGGGGCATACAAGCAAACCTAACAGGTTGGGCTGGCCCAACGCAGGCTTTTGTAGAAGGTCCAAGCCCAACCGTATTTTAAATGGGCTGGAGTTTTGAGCTTGTACCTGACCAAAGGTCCTGCACTCGGCCGGCTAGGCCCAACAGCCGGCGGGTCAGCCCGGGCCATTGACAGCATCAAATCTTTTATCGGAAGATGAAAAGACTTTGATACTTTTGGCACATAAGAATTACTTAGAAATTACACAAGCACATAAGAATTACTTAGAAATTACATACGCTGTATACAACAGTCTAAATTATAGTTTTCAGTTTAGATGTATCATGAACCGAAAATTAAATCTTATATGATAATCTCACCATTGAATTCGTGGACATTTATCGGACGGTTAAAGATGAGAAATATCCAACTGTCCTTTTTCCAAAAAAAATGTGTCTACGTATCAGACGTTAGGATAATTTTAAAAATATGGTTTTTGGAACGTGAATTTAAGTCAGTGGGTTACATAGTTTTATCGGTTTAATTTGATATAATGTTTGCACGTGTATAATTTTAGATGCCTGCGTATCAAGCGTCCTATGCTGCTGACTACCGTATAATTCTAAAAAAATCTCGACACGTGAACGGTGGGATATGTTAGTAAAATAATAAAAATATAGGGGTAATTTTGTAACTTTATTTATATATATAGGGAGGAAGAGGCTTTGACATAGGCGTCCTACAAACAGGAAGGGGAAAGGAGAAATAATACGCATCGTTCCGTAGAAGCTCGTTATCCGTTTTCTCACTCCCTTTTATCGTTTCTCTCTCGATCGAAGATTCTAGGGTTTTTATTTTTTCTTCTCTCTATCCAGGTGTTTTTTTTTTCCTGACCATTCTTCCTTCGAAGACATGGGTTTCGATTCGGCTGCGAACGCTTCCTCGGTTCCTTCTTTCTCTAGGAATATCGTCAAAAAGAAGAAGGTAAGCCTAATTTTTATTTTTATTTTTATTTTCTTTTCTTTTCGAATCTCTCTCTGTTTCTGATTTTTTTTATCAATTGTATTTTTTGGCTGTTCAGAACAACAGGTCTGCCAAATTGAAGCAGTGCAAGCTTGATGCCAGGCGTGAACAATGGCTATCTCAAGGTATACATTCATGCATGCATGCATGCATGCATGTATGGATGCATGTGTGAATTACAGATCTAAATTTCTGTCATTTCTTTTGTCAATTGGAGTTCTGTCTCTGTGGGAGGGGATTGTATGGATGACAAGAAGAATGGAGGAAAAAAAGCTCTGTTTGATTGAGCGATGATCCAGAACGGATTCTTTGAACCCTATTAAGGTGTGGATTTATATATGGGCGCTCAAGTGGGCCCATCGATGAATGCGGTGGATGACTGGATTGGAGGCATAGTTTTAAAAAAAACTGTTATGATACGGCCACATCGGCCATTACGTAAAGGAAGATGGTCACCTCCGTCACCCGATGCGGGGTTGAATCTGTCTGTTATGGGTCAATGGGCCGTATTGGGCCATATGGGCCAGTATGCCCTGTATTGGCACCGTTATGGGGCTCATACAGCTGTTACAGGCCAATATTATCATAGAGAGCCTATTTTGGAAGTTTTTGTTTTCAATTTCCTCTCATTTTTTTTGACTTCTTTATTCATTTAAATAATGAAGGAAGCTTAGAAACTAATTTAACTAGATCTAGGCCTATTTTGAGGATGAAAACACAATATTTGAGTGGGATTCAATGAACCGAAAAAGTGGGGTGGGCTGGTACGTGCCCAATGCAGGGTGATGGGACCTCATACCGTTGGCAAACGTTACAATATGCGAAACTGTTTTTTGATCTGTGATCTCTATTGACACCACCCTTTTTCGATACCCTCAATTGTATGGCTTTGAATATCTGGTTGCTGTTTTTTTTTGGATCATGTGCGATCCACAGTGGTCCCCTCCTATCTGATGGTCACTGTTGATTATAGGTGGGTTCAATTGGACCCCAGCTAAGAATTCACACCTTGATAAGGTACTTTCTGGATCACTGCTCTTATTTGATTATCATTAATTGAATATCTAACCGATATGTATGGAAATTGCCTTCCCTTAAAATCTGGACTTTATAAAATTGTCTGCTTTCAAGTCTCAATATCTTATGGACCACACACCTTAGGCTTATTTGGTTGCCACTCAACTCATTCTAACAGTGATTTATAATAATAAATAAATAAATAAAAAGATTTTAACAATGATTATGCATTGGAGGATTTGGTAAGGATTAAAAATAATCTTGATACTTATAATTTATATAAGCAACGATCACTAATACATAATTACTGCTAACTAGAATGAGTTGAAATCATTTTTAAGTGGCAGCCAAACAGGGCCTTAGATTTTCAAACAGATTTAGACATAGACTCTAAAGATTTTACCGACTCTAAATTACTAGCAACAAAGCTTAGATACACTAATTTTGGGGTGTGATTGGATTCTATATGTTTCTTTAGCTGTTACATAGAGTAGAATTTGCAGATGTTATAATTAATGGTTCATCAACATCGAAGCCTTATCCCAACTAATTGGCTCAGCTACAAGCCTACATGAATCCTTTTTTGCCATTCCACTCTATCAAGGGCCATAAATCCAGTTAGACTATAGGTTACCAAGTCTTTTCTTACTACTTCCACCCACATCCATTTGGGCCTTCCCCTTGCCCATTTGGAGCCTTCCTACATGAATCCTTTTTTGCCATTCCACTCTATCAAGGGCCATAAACTCCAGTTAGACTATAGGTTACGAAGTCTTTTCTTACTACTTCCACCCACATCCTTTTGGGCCTTCCCCTTGCCCATTTGGAGCCTTCAACTTGTACCAACTCTCTCATTCTAACCAGCATGGTTCTCTGCTGCACATGACCAAACCATGTCTACTTTCCCTCATTGTATTACCTATTGGTGCTAATCCTAAGCTCCCTTGAATGCATTCATTTCTAATTCTATCTTTCCTCATCTTGCCACCCATCCATCTCAACATCCTCATTTTAGGTACACTTATCTTCTAAAGATGTTGTTCTTTAACTGCCCAACATTTTGTCCCATAAAGCATGGCTGCATATAGCTATTTTATGAAATTTCCTATCTAGTTTGGGAGCAACTGCTACACAATGAACACAAAAAACTCTAGAGGCACATCTTCATTTATTCCGCCCCGCTTGAATTTTATGGGCAATATCCTTCTCAATCTTTCTACTCTCATGAGCTATGACCCAAGGTATCAAAAGTGGTCATTTTGGGAAAATTGGTCAACAGTCTTTTCTAATTCCTTGTTCCTACTATTGTTACTAAAATTGCACTCCACATACTTTGTTTTAGTCCAACTGATTTTAAATCCTTTAGATTCTAAAGCATCTCTTCATAAATCTAGCTTTATGTTTACGCCCTCCCTCGTCTTGCCAATCAAAACAATGTCATCTACAAACATCATATTCATACACCATGGGATCTCTTCCTGCAATTCCCTTGTTAACTCTCAATGTTGACCCCTGGTGCAAGACTACAGTAATTGGGAACTCACTTGACTCTCCACTAGTGGTCCTCACATTTGTTACAGATCCCTTATACATATCCTCAATCATGTCAATATATCCTCTTAAAACCTTTTCTCTCTCAATACCCACCAGATTAGCTTTCTAAGGGCCCTCTCATAGTTGTCTCTAAGTCAATGAAGACCGTGTGGAGATGTTTCCTCCTCCCCCTATATTTCTTCATCAATTGTGTGAGTAAGTATATAGCTTAGTGATAGATCTCCCTAAGATGAAACCAAACTGTTTTTTTTTTTTTCGATACATTCGTCTCATGCCTTAGTCTTTGCTCAATCACTTTTTCATAAAGTTTCATAGTATGACTCCTAAGTTTAATCCCATGATAGTTAGTGCAACTCTATATGCGTCCTTTATTCTTATGAATAGGTACAACGGTACTTTTCCTCCATTCGTCTAGCTTATTTTTTATTTTATTTAAATCTTACAATTTTGTTGAGTGACTTTATTAACAAAAAAATTCAGTAGCTCCCATGCACTTTCAGACCTTTGTTGTTATACCATTTGGTCCTAGGGCCTTTCCTGTTTTCATCTTTCTCAAAGCTATTTTCACTTCAGATATTTTAATCCTATGAAATTATACATGGACTCCAATGTTATTTGAGTTTATGGTTTTATCTATATTCTCTTAAAGTGATTGATCTTTAACAAAATTTGAAAATAGTTTCTCCACCTTTCATTGATCACATTGTCCTTTACTAGTAGCCTCTGGTCATTGCTCTTAATACATCTAACATGATTAAGGTCCCTACTCTCTCTTTCTCTCATTTTTTTATGTAGGACGGCCTAATCCAACCTTAAATGAGCATGGTATTTGAAAGGGCAGATTTATGCAATCTTAGAAAACAAATAAAATATCAGCCTTATACATCATAAACACAAGAAAGAAATGAGGTTATTATAGCATTGATTATGGCCATCCATCACAAACACGAAGTATTGAATTTTAAAATCTGAATTTAGTTAGATCCGGTGAAAGATATAACTTTCGTCTTGCAGTAGGTCCGTCTAACGATCCAAGTGGATTTTCTAATCCAAAAAAGAGGAATTTTCTGGATTGGGAAATTTGGAAAGTTCAGAGAAAAAAATGGTGGTTCTTCAAATTTAGGCTTTGGGTGATGGGTTTTATGTGGGGATGAAAATCTGTTGAGATCTAATGATTTAGATATAAGGAAATAAGATCGGCTTCTAGATGTAAAGATTTTAAGAGAAAAGGAAAAGAATAGGGTTAAAGAAAAAGAGTACCTTGAGAAAAGAAAGAAGAAGAAAGAAGTAGAGAATGAGAAATCACTTCCCTGGGCCTCACGCCCTCTTCCAATCATTGGAAGTCGAAGACGAAATCGTCAGAAGCAAAAAGCTCTTTTTTCTTTCATAAACATAACGTAACATGCTTTAGGCTTAGGACAACCTTTATAAATTCATAATTACATAAAATTGCCAAAATACCCTTACTCAAAAAAGTTTTTTAAAAAAGAAATTCGCACAAAAATTGTGCGCAAACTGTCTCAAAACTTAAATAAACCAAATGTTCATAAACTAAATTCAAATTTAAGATGTCCGATGGGCCCCGATGATAGCGCCGTGAAGGTGGCATAATGAAGGTGGGTCGTGACGATCCAACGGTCCGATCACACCATCCTTGCGATCCAATGGTTCAAATGTCTCCTTTAAGCAACTTACACATGTCATGAACACATGTGTAAGGTCTTTAACCTCTAGAGACCTGGCTCGTATCCGTTATCTAACCACATTGACACGGGTAACGCACGCCTCCTGCGTTGATATACTTTGAATGACCTGATGTTCGCATCAACTCCCCTCGGCTGAGAAGATTTTGACTTCGGCGAGATAAAACTCTTGTGCTTTTCTAACAAGTCTGGATCTAGTCGCTGCAACTCTGCTTCCGTTAATCATGTACAGTCGGATGATGGTCTGTTCTTCCACTTCACTAAGTACCTCTGAAATCCACTGTCTCGAGTGGAAACAATTTGCTCATCCATAATTCCTTCAATTTCTTCTTTTTTCTCAGGTATAGTAGGCATAGGTGGTGTGGGTTGAGAAGAAAATTCAGAAATTGGCCAATGGTGTGGAACAAAATTAGGGTTTATGAGATGGCTTGATCAAGGCATTAGATCCTTCACATTGAATGTTGAACTAATCCCCATGCGAGGTGGAAGATCTATCACATATGCATTGGACTCAATCTTTTTTCAGAATCTTAAATAGTCCAGCACTGCGTGCTTGTAACTTCTTAACGGTACCTTGTGGGAACCGTTCTGGCCTCATCCTAACCATTACATAATCACCCTCATTAAATTCTTGAATTCTACGATGTAAGTCAACTGAAATTTTGTATTGTTCATTACTAGCAATTATCCGCCTCCTAATTTCTGCATGCAACTCATGAATGTGATGGGAAAATGCATCGGCTGACTCTGAGGTCCTTTGGGTGACTGATATAGGTAACAAATCTATGGGTAGTCTAGGTTTATAACCACTAACAATCTCGAATGGACTCGTACCCGTAGACTTATTAACTGAACTGTTATATGCAAACTCGGCGACTGGCAGGACTAAGTCCCAAGTTTTAATCTGTTCGCCCACCAAACATCGTAGTAGATTTCCGAGACTTCGATTCACAACCTCAGTTTGGCCATCAGTTTGAGGATGGTAGGCAGACGAGAACTGGAGTCTCGCACCCATCATATGCCATAATGTTTTTCAAAAATAACTAGTAAACCGGATATCTCTGTCAGACACTATGGTCTTAGGAAAACCATGTAATCGAACCACCCCCTCAAAGAAAATCTTAGCTATGTTGGACGTATCTGAAGTTTTAGAACAAGGGAGAAAGTGGGCCATTTTTAAGAAACGGTCTACGACCACAAAAATGGAATCGTGCTTTTTAATTGTCTTGGGAAGTCCAAGCACGAAATCCATACTGATGTCTTGCCACAGTGCGTGTGGCACTGGCAAGGGCTTGTTCAATCCAGTATTCTGTTTCTTCTATTTTGCCAGTTGACATGTTCGACATTGCTTTAAAAATTTGGCTACGTCTCGCTTGAGACTTGGCCAATAAAATCGATCCTCCACTATGCTGGGCACCTAAGAGGGATGTGTGGGGAAAAGAGACTATCTTTCAGCACGAACTCACCTGAACTATGCTGGGCACCTAAGAGTGACACGTATGTTCCTCCAAAATCTGGACACATGGGATACTCATCTTTCAATTGCTCAAACTCCACAACTTCTACACTCAAGGCCTACTAAGGGCATCGGCTGGTTTGTTCTTGATCCCGGCTTTATGTTTCAGGACAAATGAATATTCCTGAAGAAACGCTGCCTACTTGGCATGCCTTGGGTTAAGCTTCTTTTGGGAATTCAAATACCTCAAAGCCTCATGATCAGAAAACAAAACAAATTCTTGCGGTAGAAGATAATGTCGCCAATGACATAGCGATTGCACTACTGCATAAAATTCTATCATAGGTGAAATACTTTTATTTTGCCTTATTCAGTTTCTCACTGAAATAGGCAACTGGATGACCCTCTTGGCTCAGTACTCCTATATTTACCCTTGAAGCATCACACGCTACTTCAAAGACTTTAGAAAAATCTGGAAGACACATGACGGGAGCCTCTATCATCTTGCCCTTAATATCATTGAATGCCTTAGCTGCGGCCTTAGACCATATGAACACTCCCTTTTTAATGCAATCAGTAATTGGAGCCATAATAGTGTTAAACCCTCGAATGAACTGACGGTAAAATATGACTAAGCCATGAAAGCTTCTCACTTCATGTATGTTCCACGGTTCAGGCTAGTCAACTATGGCCTTGACTTTTCATGGATCTGCTCGCATCGCTACAGACGACGCTATGAACCATAAGAAGACAACCCTATTAGAAAAGAACGAACATTTCTTAAGGTTCGCACATAACCTCTCCGCCCTCAGGACACTACAGACTTGCCTTAAGTGGTCGAGATGCAGCTCTTTAGTGGTACTATATATGAGTATGTCATCAAAATAAACCACTAAGAACTTCCCCATAAAGGGTCTCAAAACCTGGGTCATCACATGCATAAAAGTACTGGGTGCATTAGTCAAGCCAAAGGGCATGACTAACCACTCGTACAACCCATCCTTCGTCTTGAAGGCTGTCTTTCACTCATCTCCTCGGCGTATGCATATCTGGTGATACCTAGTCTTGAGGTCTATCTTGGAAAAAATGGTGGTTCTGCCATCATGTCTAACATATCATCAAGCCTCGGTATTGGAAACCGATACTTGATCGTGCTCTTATTAATGACCCTACTATCCACACACATCCACCACGTACCATCTTTCTTAGGCTTCAATAGCGCTGGTACGGCACACGAACTCATGCTCTTACGGATGAAACCCTTTCGCAGGAGATCATTTACCTGCCCATGCAACTCTGCATGCTCTGCAGGGTTCATCTTGTAATGAAGAAGGTTCGATAAAGAAGACCCCGGGACGAGATCAATGGCATGCTGGATGTCCCGCATAGGTGGAAGCTCATCCGGTAAATCCTCAGGGAATACATCACTGTACTCCTCAAGAACCGAAGTCACCTCAGGGGGTAACTCTACATGAACCTCGAGTGTAACTTCCCTAGCCATTAGGGCGTACACCGTTGAATCATCCTCTGTCTCTTTCTCAAACTCTTTTGCATTTATGATATGTAGAGACTTTGGAATAAATTTCCTCACATCCTTCCTTGACTCACTCATTTTCACATCCCTAGCCTTGTCTGTGTAGCTCTTGGGTGGTAACGGATTAATCTTGATTTTCTTGACCTCATGCGTGAATGTATATACGTTCGAGCGCCCAAAAATCGTGACATCTCTATCGTATAACCATGGCCTCCCTAGAATGATGTGATATACATCCATATGTAAAACATCACACCACAACATGTCTTTATATGAACCGATTTAGATGGGGACTAAACACTGTTGGGACATAGGCATAGAAGACGTGTCAACCCAAGTAACCTTGTAGGGTTGAGGGTGAGGGATGGAAACCCAAACGAGTGACCGTGCTAGATGAGACCACATTGGTGCAACTATTACTATCCACGATGACTTTGCAATTTTTGTCACTGCTCTTGATAAATGTGTAGAAAATTGTGCTTCTGCGCCAATCATCACTCTCTTTGGCCTGCGCCAAAGCACATCTAACTACAACTAGTGGTGCAGTCTCTGGTTATTCTTCTTCATAATTACTAGCACCTATCTCTGGGTGATATTACTCAACTTCATAATCATCCATGTCATTTGCATTTTCATTTGACTCGTCTATGACTAAGGCTTTTTCGCCAGTCTTTGCCATGCACTGGTATGCGAAATGACCTGTACCTCCGCACTCATAACATCTCAGGTGACTACCACTGCCACGATTGACACCAATGGCACCTTTGCCCTTATCATTCTTAGTCTTAGGCGGCGCACTAACCTGCACTTTAGGCTGACTTCCAATATTAGGTTTGGTTCCCTGAAAACCAGATCTAATAGTAGTCTCGGGACTTTAAGCGCCTCGTGACAGGAGACTTTAGGTAAAGCTCTAACTCCTGTACAACTTGGTAAGCCTGATCCAAGTCACCCACTGCATGGGTCATAAGCTCACACTGCAGATCCATGCGAAGACCCACCTTGAAACGCGCCAATGTCACTGTAGGATCCTCCTGAATATCACACCGCATCATATACTCCTCGAATTTTGCAATGTAATCTGCAACCGACATAGATCCTTGGCGTAATGCTTGCTATTGATCTAGGAGCTTTTGACGATAAGAGAAGAATATATTTTTTCTTTAATAACTCCCATCTCTACCCAATTCGCGACTGAGACACCTCCTGATTTCTCGATCCTACGCTCCGTATTTGTCCAAAATTATTTAGCTTGACCCACAAGTTTCATCTGTGCAAACCGCACTTGTTGGTTCTCAGACATCTCATACCATTCGAAATAATGGTCTATGTTTACTAACCAATCAAGGAATGCTTTTGGGTCAAGACACCCATCAAAACTAGGAGCATCTACTTTAACACTCTTTAAGACCCTCTTATCAACATCATAACGGTCTTGATAGTCGACAGCGGGCTGCGGATATTGCGCCCTTCCACGTCTTACCCCTTGGCCATGTGCTCCACGACCTCTACCACGATTTTCTACCCGTTCCTCAACTACTCCCCCTACGTGAGACTGTTCATCCCCTCCAATGTCGGAGATATCTCTTTTGAACGCTTCCATCTGATCCATACGGGTATTCGTGTTCCTAGATTGCGCCTCAATGGCGGCCAAACGTTGGTTGATCGTGTTCATCATCTCAGTCAACTGTTCCATATTGAAAATCGGGTGTAGACCAAATCCTCTACCAGTCCGAGTGGGCATACACAATAAGACTCAACTTAGGATTCCTAAAATACGACTCTAGGAGATTGTTTTGACATAAGACTATGGACACCGACGATCCTAACTTTTAGAATGATGCAAATGTGGAAAAATTTAGATCTAGACTTCTTTGTTTTTTTTTAAATGCAAATCTGAAAATTTCAGATCTAGACTCTATATGCGATGCATGAAACCCTAGAAATAAAATAAAATAAAAATGTAGACTCTTGATAACTCTATCTAAGACGGCCCAATGCAAGAACCTAAGCTTTGATACCAATAATGGATGTAGGACGGCCTAATCCAACCTTAAATGAGCATAGTTTTTGAAAGGGGAAGATTTATGCAATCTTAAAAAACAAATAAAATATCAGCCTTATACATCATAAACATAAGAAAGAAATAAGGTTAATATAGCATTGATTATGGCCATCCATCACAAAAACGAAGTATTGAATTTTAAAATCTGAATTTAGTTAGATTCGGTGAAAGATAGAACTTTCGTCTTGTAATAGGTCCGTCTAATGATCCAAGTGGATTTTCTAATCCAAAAAAATATGAATTTTCTGGATTGAGAAATCTGGAAAGTTCAGAAAATTAAAAATAAAAATGGCGGTTTTTCAAATTTAAGCTTTGGGTGATGGGTTTTATGTGGGGATGAAAATCTGTTGAGATCTAATGATTTAGATGAAAGGAAACAAGATCGGCTTCTAGATCTAAAGATTTTAGGAGAAAAGGAAAAGAATAGGATTAAAGAAAAAGAGTACCTTGAGAAAAGAAAGAAGGAGAAAGAAGTAGAGGATGAGAAATCACTTCCCCGGGCCTCACGTCCTCTTCCAATCACTGGAAGTCGAAGATGAAATCATTAAAAGCAAAACAACTTTCTTTTTTTTCTTTCATAAACATAACATGCTTTAGGCTTAGGGCAGTCTTTATAAATTCGTAATTACATGAAATTACCAAAATACCCCTACTAAAAAAAGTTTTTTAAAAAAGAAATTCGCACAAATTGTGCGCAAACTGCCTCAAAACTTAAATAAATGAAATGTTCATAAACTAAATTCAAATTTAAGATGCCTGATGGGCCTCGATGATAGTGCCGTAAAGGTGGCATAATGAAGGTGGGCCGTGACGATCCAACGGTTCGATCATACCATCCTCGCGATCCAACGGTCCAAATGTCTCCTTTAAGCAACTTACACATGTCACGAACACATGTGTAAGGTCTTCAACCTCTATAGACCCGGCTCGTATCCGTCATCTAACCACATTGATACGGGTAACACACGCCTCCTACGTTGTTATACTTTGAATGGCTTGATGTCCGCATCATTTTTGCTAGTTTGAAAAGACATTTTTCTCACCTTCTCTTATCCCTAATCAATTGTAAAGATCATCATAAGCCTTAAGATTAGCCTCATGACTTTCTTAGGAATCTTTTGGGCATTTCTATATTGTTAAAATTTTCTTTGTTTCTAGTCCCTTGTTTGGCTTTGAAACACGCATGTTTCTTGTTAATAGCTTTTTCTATCTCATCATTCTTCCACCAAGTTTCCTCGTATAATTGGCTTTTCCCTCTAGATACTCTTAAAACATCTTTTACTGCTTGCCTAATGCAGTCAACCATCTCATTCCACATAATGTTTATTTCCTCGACATCCACTTTTCTTCCACCTCTTAATGTAAATGTCCATAACCATTTACCTCAAGGAATTAAAAAACGGTTATGTGTAACGGTAATGATGGGAACCATTAAGCGTTATGGGGCCAATACAACTTTGTTTTGAAGACCATAACAACCATTATGAGGGCCGTAATGACTGTTATAGTAAATGCGGTTGCTGTTACAGGGCCATTACGAGTACCATAATAGCCATTATGAGGGCCAACCCATACCGTAATGGTAAATGTTGTGGCTGTTATGTCCGCCATTACTGCTATTGAATACCTTGATCAACATCCTGGTATCACCTCGCAGTCCTTACATATTGCTTGTTTTACTCGTTCTATCTTGTAAGTAGAAAGAAATCTTTTTGGCTTGTATATGATCCACTTTTAAAAGTTATTAAATGTTTCTCTCTTCTTAACGTACGTTTTGTTAGAGCTAAATTGTATGTCATGGTGAAATCAAGGATAGTTTTCCGCATCTCATTTCTTCTGCCAGTGCCATATCCTCTGTATGCCCTTTCATATCCTCTACCTCCTTTTCTTACATGACCATTTAAATCTCCTTTTACAAATAGTCTCTTTCCATTTGGAATTTATTGCATTAGTCCGTCCATATCCTTCTAGAATTGTTTCTTAATTCAATCTTCTAACCATACCTGTGGCGCATATACACTAATAACATTGATTATCTCCTTCCCTAACACAAGTTTAATTTATAAAATCCTATCACTTTCATTCTTAACATTTACAACTTTATCCATTAAATCATTATACCACCATCCTTACAGACCTTACCCCATTTCTAATATTCTTTCCTATATGCCCAAGCCTATATTCATCAATTTCTCCAGTTTTGGCCCATTTCCACTTGATCTTCTGAACACAAACTTAACTCTCCTTTGTTTCATCGCATCTACTAACTCCATACTCTTACCTGTCAATGTTCCTATATTCCATGTGGCAAGACTAATCCGATTCACCTGGACTAGCTTCTTTACCCGCACGCGTCTAGAATGACATAGGAATCCATGCCTACTTCTCACAACAATTCATGGCTATTTCTTCTAAAATTGGGATCTCAACTATTATAACTAAGGGTAATTTGTCTGAGAAATTGAAGGTGTCATGCATTGTGTACAGGATTGGTACTAGTGAGCAAATAATTTTGGAAACAACATGCTTTAAGAAAATATCTGATTTTGGGGCTTCTTTTGTTAAGGGATCCCATATTAACATTTTGTTGTTATTGTTATTTCTAGTTTGGGTAAAAGATAGTCCATGGGGGACCATAAATTTCAGCTAGTAGAATTTGTGGAGATTATAACTTTTTTTTTTTTGTTGAGAAATTGAAGGTGTTGTCCATAGCATTGGATTGTTATTAGTGAGCAAATAATTTCCAAAAAAAATATGCTTTAAGGAAATACTTGATTTTGGGGCATCTTTTGCCCCCAAGCCTTGGCCAGAACTGTTGTTACTGTGGGCCCCACCAATGATTTTCCATAGTCAATACTCACTAATTGGTAGGGGTGCAATGGGATGCATTGACCCCGCGGGTCATCGGACTTGACCCCAACAAGTAGTGGGTAGGGGTCCAAATTTTAGACGCATCGGTGTGTTTACGTCCAAGTTTGAACCAAGTTTCTAAATGGGCTGGTTCCGGTTTTGGGCTTGGGTCCTCTCAAAATTAACCCAACCTGCCTGAACCAACCATTTTTTTTAATGGGTCCAATTTGGGCCAGACTAAAATGGATCCAGCCCTAGGCCTAAGAAAGTTAATTGAGCATGTGAGTTTTCTGTTTTGGGATAGACTACAACAATGTTTCACCACCTTTGAAAATGTGGTTACCCATCCATTGCTTGTGACAATATGGACCATGCCAATCATGGGCCATTGTTGTTGGGTAAGATACCAAAAATTACAGTAATAAGACTACCATAACCATACTTGTTGAATTTGGAATGCTGGCCATTTTTTTCTTTATCATCAAAATCGATACCGACGACCAATTGGATGGTTTGAATAGTATTTGTGGGAAAACTCAATTGTAAATTCAATGCCTGACCTAGACCTGCACCAGATCCAAACCCAACTTGTGTAATCAATGTTGTCATGTGTGACTACATAAGCAATTACGCGATCGCACAATCACATACATTGGCTTAGATTGCATACGCCATGGCTGCATATGCCATGGCATACTAAAGTATGCGATGGTTATGCGATGGCATAATCGCATAACCATAGCATACTCTAGCATGCAATGGTATAATGGCCAACGGTCAAATTTCTTGTAGATTGTAATAAGTTGTAACTCGTAACACGTATTGTATGCATCCACTCATTAAGATTCAAGCTATCAATGCAATTTTTATGTTTGTAGTTTTCAATAATTAATTTTTTCTTAATGTAAGTTGTTGATTGTTTAAATTTGTTTTGTTGTATATAATATAATATAACTCAACGTATAGATGGTCTAATAGTCAATCTACAATGAAATAGGTAAATAAACCCAATCCAATCACTTGTAGTGATTAGACAGTTTTTCTTTTTTCTTTCTTTTAAAAAAAAAAAATGAATTTTCCCATTTTTCCCTTCTTTTATTTTTTTTATATTTTTTTTTTATAAAAAAGCCATCAACCTAAGTGATTGCTTATGCTATTATGTGATGGCATAGGCTGATGGCTTATGCAATTATATGCAATTTTACAACATTGTGTGTGATAAATGGGTTGGGTTTGGTTCCTCAACCGAACCAAACTCAACCATTAAATAAATCCGTTGGCAATTTTTGACTTGTACCCAACCCAAACCCGCCCCAATTTTAATGGGTCGGGTCTGGGCCCAGAATCCTGACCATCTTGAGTGGGTTGGGTTTGGGTCCAAATTCTTGACCATCTTAAAAGGGGCGGGTCTGGGCCTCCCCTCGACCTGAACTGTCCCATTTGCAACCCCACTGAATGGACAGTTTGTTGGGTTGCACTTTGGCCTGTAAATGACCGGTTGAACTCAAATGCCACTGGTTCACATTCTTCAAGCAGGAATCTTTTAACTGGACAGATAGGACCATCTTATTGGTTTGATTTTTGTACCAGATGATGCTTCTGATCACTTAGGGTGGCCATGCATATGATAGGGCCTAGGGGCTACAATTTCAAGCATTTCACTTGATTACTAAATAGTTTTTCATTTATGTCTACTTATATTCTTTCTGCTGGTGGTGGATGGTGTCCTGCAGTCAAGAACAAGGTCAACCAGGAATCACATAAGGGGGGTTCTCCTCCTCCTCCATTACCTTTGTCTTTGGCTGATGAGCAAAATGAATCATTCGGAAACATTGAGACAAGGTCAAGGGGTGGAGAGAATGGGAGATCGAGCCTCCATGAAAGTGATTCGGAGACCCTGACAAGCAGCCCGGGAAGCAACAGCTTTTCGAGTAATAACATCTTGAGGAAGGAACGTCCCCGCACTAGCAGCAGCAGCCACAGCAGCAGTAGTGGGTTCTGTTCTGGAAGTATCAGCCAGGATGAAGAAGAAGATGGGAGCCTGGATGACTGGGAGGCCGTTGCTGACGCCCTGACAGCCAATGATGATCGCCACCGCCTGGATCCGCAATCCGGAGCTGAAACTGAAACCACCATAGAGTCCACTGCACCCCCAGAATTTCCAAAGAAGGATTTCATGAAACCTGAGGGCAAGGGTATAATCATTTCGAGGTCAGCTACGATGAATTGTCGCGCTTGGAGGCCTGATGATGCTTTCCGTCCGCAGAGCCTGCCCAATCTGTCAAAGCAGCATAGCTTTCCCATGAATAGCGAGCGGCATTGTGGCCGTGGAACGGTGAACTGGGCCCGCTATGGTATGAATTCTCAGCCCACTACATGCCCCATCTGCTGTGAAGATCTGGATCTCACGGACTCGAGCTTCCTCCCTTGTTCTTGTGGTTTCCGGCTCTGCCTCTTTTGTCACAAGAGGATTCTTGAGGCAGATGGGCGTTGTCCTGGTTGCAGGAAGCAGTACGCTCCTGTCAATGGGGAGATGGGTGTAAATGGAGGATCCCCATCATTGTGTTTGCCGCATTTTTGTAGCATGAGTTCAAGATCTTAGGAAGAGTTTTGATATATCTAAAGAAAGATGTGAATATGGGATTAGGACCTGAAAAGATGAAGAAACAGTAGCCGGGAACTGGATCTCTTATGAGTTTGGTTTTTACCCATGCATTTGCCAATGTAGAAGATGTTTGTGGGTATGTGAATAGATGATATGGTATAGAGATACTAAATACATCAAAATAGTAGTAACTTTATATCTGTTGGTGTTTCTGCTGTGATTTGTTATTTATTTTGGGACCTAAGCCATTCAAATTTCAAATGGAACTGCTGTTGCAATATATGCTCCTAGCTATCTGAAATTATTGTACTGATGCATGACCCTTTACATGAAGATGCTAAAGGAGTAGCATGAAAATCCAATCCAACATTCATGCCCCATTTGGATGTTTGCCAAATTGAATTGGTTTTGTCTGGAGTAGCCAGCTTGGCTTGCATTTTGGGCCTTAGGGTGGAGTAGGACATTGGAATCACATAAAGTGGGCCCATGTTTGTTGGCCTTTTCTGCCCCAAATCACAAATTGGATGATGATGGCCCCTTGCCATTTGAGCAGAGCACATCCAGGTGGCGATTAACTGAACTTCAAAACAGCATGTAGGGGTGTGTTCTTTCTCCTATTTCCATTTAGAGACACGCTCTCATTTATTTATGTGACATAAACCTCATCTTCCCATGTTGTGGTTTGGCAGTCTAGGACTTTTGGCATTTGTTTTGTATCCTTTGCTGTGTAAGTTTGCGCTGTGGAGTTGTCAAGAAGTTCCCACTTTGCACCACACTTTGCTGGACTCATTTTTGGATTGCTATCAACTGTGTCATAGCATCTTTCCTGTTTGGAAGTCGCAACAGAAGCACATTTTAAGCAGTCAGATTTGTGAACATTCCATGGTGTCTTCTAATTGTTGATGCTGCTGGTTGGATAAATTCTTTGATTTTTCCCCAGAATTCTGCAGATAGTTCATTTGAGAGAAGAACATGAAAATCATTTTTTAGATCGTTTTCACCTATTCTGCTGCTTCAAGAAATAGTGCTGCTGCTTGCTTTATTTTGTTTGTTACTCGACTCATCATTTTGATGGGTGGAGGTATTTAGTTTTGATGGCCATGTTGTTCCTTGGAACGTATTTGCTGTCCAGGTTGCTCCTCGAGGTAAAAGTATTTTCTTGTGCGACAGTCATAGAATGTGGTAGTCTATACACTTCCTGCTTTACCATCTCTCTTTTCTATTTTGAGAACAAGTGGAGATTAAGAAGGCCGTTGTAAATGTTGCTTTTCAAGCTAAGGCCTAAAGCACTTCCTTGTCTTCCATTTGTTGGTAGTCGTGTATCTACTTTTAATGGAAATAATTATAGTCATTTAAGGCTATAAGTTAGTAGCATTAATCTATGTTCGTTTCACACTCTTTGTATTGCTTGTAGCCCGCATAATGAGACTGTTAGAGCTGACGTGGCACGGCCATGATTGCAACCTTCCTTCTAGGATAAATTGGAGATTAATGTCATAGGCTGCACTGATGTGTAATGTGCATTTATTCTTGAGTGTTAGTTATGATTTCATTGTAATTCATGACATAAAAACAGACCTAAAGTACTTGTGTTCCGATTGTTAGTTGTAGCATGTACTTAAAAATAATTATGGTTGTCTAAGGCTGTGACATACCTCCGTTAATCTCGTAGTGTCATATTCTTCGCCTCTTTTTATTGCTTGTAGCCTGCTTAAGGAGCCTGTTAGAACTGACATGACATGTTCACGATTTTACCTTATTTCTATGATAAACTGGAGATTCATACTATAAGGGTGCATTGATGTGTGATCCTTTAAGCCCAGGTACTCTGTTATGGTTTCATAATAGTTCAAGACATGAAAATAAACTCAATGCATTGCTTGTTTCCCAATCTTTGTTCTGCATTGCATTTGGAGAGTTGAAAGAAATTGATGCAGCAAGGCATGAAACCTTATGCTTCATGCATGTTGCATGATTCCCACATGCATGTTGTGTGTTGAATGATTAAAAGGCATTGATTGAAATCGGTGGCTGATTTGTATAATAATAAATTGCCAAAAAAAGAAAAAAAATGCAAGATACACAAATTTGAGCAATGTAGGCCTTTTCTTCTGATGAGGTGATTTGAGAAGTCAACACTGATGGTATTTATTTTGTATCCTTTTTGTATAACATTGCACTGTTGGTGAAGTCCTCAAGAAGTTGCAACTATGCTTTGCTGGACTATTATAAAGCCGTGTCATAATATCTCAAGTCTGGCTTCCTGTTTGAAATCAGCAAAGTGAGCACATTTTAAGTGATCTGGTATGTTAACATGCCATGGTTTCTTGTATTGTCGTCCCACTTGTTAGATTTATTCTTTCAGACTGTTTCCTCTTTAGGACCTGATGTAGACTGTGCATATGAGAGGTGCATTGATATCATTGGTTAGACCGTTTTCACCTATTCTGCTTTTGAGAAATAGTGCTGCTTGCTTTATTTTGTTTTTTCTTATATCTATCATTTTGATAGCAGGGGGTATTTACTTTCTGCCATTGCTATATTACTCCTCTAGGTAAAGTATTTTCATGTTTGTCAAAGCCAATCATAGAATGTGGTATAATTACTTCTTCCTTTTCTTTTTTCTTTTCTTCTTGCTTTACTATATTACATCTCTTTTTCCTTGAAAAGAGATTATGAATGTTGATGCCAGTGTTGCTCTTTCAAGCAAAGACCTTAAAGTACTTCTTGTCCGAATTGTTGGTTATAATTGTATGTCCTTATTCTTAGAATAAGTATAGCTATAATTATCTAAGGCCATTAGATGTTGGCATTCACCTTTTGACCATTTATCTCTCTGTATTGTTGTTCCTTGCTTAATAAGATTGTTAGAACTTTCACTGCAGAGTTATGATTGTAACCTTATTTGTCTGATAAACTAGAGATTAAAGTATTATAATTTATAGGCTTTATTGATGTGTGATGTACATTTTAGCTTGAGTACTTTGTTTCGGTTCCTTTTTTATGCCACTTTCACAGCGCATATGAGAAATGATATAAAAAAGATGGATTGTCAATAATTTCACCTTTGAGAGAGTAATTTTGCCCCCAAAGGATGACTTGATTTCTGGTACTTTATCATGGTTTCAGAGTTTCTCAAGACATGAAACCTACTTAATGCATTTCTCGTTTCCCACATCGATGTTTTTTGTTGTCTTTGGAGAGCTAAAAGAAATTGATGCATTGAGGGATGAAACTTCATGCATTCTGCATGTTCGCACATCCATATCATATATAGGGCCTATTGTTTTTTCCCCCTGATTGATACCAGAGATTCTCTGGATAAGTACGGACTGCATGCATGAGAAGCCTCTGATTGGCTGGATACATTCCATCAAGCTAAGGAGAATGTGCGGTTAACTTGAGTCGACTATGTTGTGGAGTGCCCAGTATGCAGAAATCAAGGCTGTGGTTATACGGCGATGCAGCTCCATACAGGAAAAGACATGTTTAGAGAGACTAATTAAAAGGAATTGATGCAAATAAGGCTTTGTTCTGAAGCAAACTTTCGATATCCAAAGACTCAAACAAGAAGAGAGAAGGAAAATCAACAAGAACCAGAGATATCAACTCTTGATTGAAAGTAAGGAGTTTCAATAACCCATAGAACATCACCCACAGAAAATTCCAGCAAATTTCTATGAAAAAATGTCCATGCATCTCTTGTATATACCAAAAATAAGAGAACCTCAAGTTATTAGAAAAATCCAAGCTTAATCCTAGCCGTTATTTCTAGTTAGTTTGAGCCCTTAAACATTCCTTAAAACAGTCATAAATCCTTCCACTATCCTATTCAAATAGAATGAAGAGAATAACTTGGCACATTTTCTTGTAGGAACTCACCAAAAGTATAGGGATTCGAGTATATGTAGTGTTCCAGATTGAAATGTTTCCAACGCATTAGTGGGGAATCTTGGAGCGGGTGATAAACTAAGGTTCTGGGAGGACCCATGGTGTACTGATGTTGCTACCTGTCATGCCTAGCCTAGCCCATATGAGGTTGCTTACGGAAAGAAGGTGATGATTGCTCAGATATACACCAATTCGGGAGAGCAGGTATTGTGGTCGCGAACACTTGTTCAGGGCCTTCAGGCATTGTAAGTTCACTTGGGATTTGGAGTAACGATCTGGGGGGCACCTATTCGGGGTTAATTTGCTGATGCCCAGGCAAATTCAAGAAATTTTCTAGTGTGGAATGTTGCTTTACAGGGGATGGATGGACTGACACGTTTGGATCTGGTCATCACTCAACTAGATCGTAGGCGGAATCACTTAACACCAATTGGAGGGTGTCACTCAACCCCACTAGCTTTAAGAGAAAACTGTTGTAATTGGAAATTTCTGCAACAAAGCTGTCATAATTGGAAATTTCTGCAACCACAAAGTGGTGCCCGATGAACTGGGAATCAGTCGACCGGTATGCATTGGATTCAATCACAACAAAACAGAAATAACTCAACTTTCTTTTGCTAGGAAATAATATATATTTTTAGAACTCAAACATAGATTCTTTTCTCATTGCAAAATAGGTCCCTGTATAAACCAATTACACCAATCCCTTTCATAACTCCTATCTTAAGTTCCCAACATTACCTTTCCCATGTGCTATAATAATTTTCCCTACAATTATCTTTCATTTCCTATGCAACATCATTTTCCCATGCAACAATGTAATGACTCTTCATGCAATTATTGTGGATTGGTTAAATGTGCTAACTAGTCATACCATGCAAGCATGACACTAGGCCATCAGGATATGCCATGTGGCTGCTAGTTGGCCATTAGTTTGTGATCGCATCATTCTTCCCTTCTTTGAAAGAACTCGTCCTCGAGTTCGAAATGTGATGACTTTTAGAATCGGCTTCTTCTTTTCTAGTTGATGATGACTTTTAGAATTGGATTCTTCTTTTCTAGTTGATGATGCAATTCGACAATTTGCCATGGTTCTTCTTTCCTTGAATGTCCAAATCAAGGTAGACCATTTTCTACTACATTGTTGAACTAAATATGCAACTTTATCATTTTAGAAAGAAAAAAATCTACTTTTTTAGTCGCAATGTATAAACTCCCTCTTTAGACACTTGGTGGTTACCAAGCTTGTGATGTCTTTTTAACTATTCACTAAAAAGTCTCTGTCACGCCAAACCTTCTTATCTTCTAACATCATTGGCATTGCCATCATATGTCTTCTCAACCTTATATTCTTCATCATAAATTCCGTTTTAAAATATTCCTTCAACTTCCTTTCCATACCCGATATCACAATTAAGATCTTCATCAAGGTTAGGTGGCTTACTCCAATCATTAAAACTTTCCACCACGATTATAGAGAGGGAAAGCTGAGTTTACTATAGACCAATTAAACTCAAAAATAGATTCTTTTCTCATTGCAAAATAGGTCCTTACATAGACCAATTACACCAACCCCTTTCATAACTCCTATCCCAAGTTCCCAACATTACATTTACCATTTCATTTCTTATATGCTACAACAATTTTCGGTATAACTATCTTTCATTTCATATGCAACATTTTTCCACGCAACAATGCAATAACTCTTCATGCAACTATTGTGGACTGATTAAATGTGCTAACTAGGCATACCATGCAAGCATGACATTCGGCCATCTGGATATGCCATGTGGCTGCTAGTTGGCCGGTAGTTTGTTACTGCATCAAGGGAAGAGGGAAATGGAAGTTGGAATGTGTATTCAGAAAGACGAAGGGAAGGGTCATTGGTCAGGTGTTGGAAAGCATCTAAATCACCTCTAGGGAACATGCACAAGAAACAGGGGTTTTGAATGCATCACAATTATAAAAGGGAGATATGGGCTATATGGTGCAAAGAAATGGAGCTCTCGAGTGTTCTAAAGGGAGATCCTACTTGTGTTTTAAGGGAAGATCCAACTCGAGACGTGGAAGATTTCCGGTCCGCTTTAAGAACTGTGAGATTAGCAAGACTTCCTCTCGGTGTGATTAGGAGGGAGATTGATCTCCTTGTCGTTTTAACAGAACATACTCGATATTTAGGAGAAGGATTTACGTTATTCTCTCCAAGAACAGATTAGGAGGTGCCGTTAGAGGTCCCTCAAAAGGAAAGTGGGTAATCTAGGCTTTGCTTGAAGGTCTTTGATCAATCTGACCCGGAGTCTAATGGAGGGGTTTGGATTCTAACTGGGAAAGGTAGAAAAAGGATTTATATAGAAAATCACTTAGCGCTTTCTGATTTAAGTGTTAACAAACAACTCTTAATACGAGACATTTTTTCAGAATTGGGGGCTGTATTAGTCGTAATTTTTTTTTGAATTCCGTGTTAAGTGTTAATTTTTGGTGTAAGAGTTAACAAACAGGCCCTTGTTGAAGGTCAACTAAATGGGCCCTACTTGAACAAGCGTCCAACATGCGGCACTTTTCAACGCCAGGACACCTATTTTCACTAGGTCCCACGAGTTGCAAGCCTGTGAGCCTGTTTTTGTGGTGTTGCAAAACTGATGGATGGAGTGGATTTGTTACTGGCATCTCTGTGAGCCTGACAAAGGCAAGGATCACCCCATTCTTCTTTTACAAGTGTTGCACATGGGCCTATGATAGTGTCCGTTCGACCTAGCCGGGCAAGGTTGCTCCACCAGGAACATTGTGTTGGTCAACAGTCATGCCGCGCACGTGACAAATATAAAACTCTTAACTAAACCGTCCAAAGCTGTGACAAATGTAGACAATCACATCCGTTGATCAAGACTGGTTGAACAATTCAAACCGCCAACTATGGACATTTGTTCCTTAAACTAGACTCGTTGTCTATTTTCATCTCGACAGAGTTTTCCCATTCCACGGTTTAAAAGGACAACGGGTCAAAAACCAATCAAATCTCCCCTTTTGACCCAGAGAGGATTCACCTAAGCCTAAGCGTAACATGACACATGACAAGGAGATGCCTTCAGTACGTTCTATCCATATACGTACGAACTGGTTCTGCAGGTGATAAAGTTTTCCTATATATATATATATATATATATATATATATATATATATATATATATATATATATATATGTTTTAAAAAAAAACGGAATCAAATGAAGGTGGTTGACAATCTCAACTCCCGACCATGGTTCTGAATGACTATATCGGCCACTGTATTGGGCCCGCGGAAAAATGATACAATGCGGCCTTGTGTATCAGAATTGGGGGGCTGTATTAGTCGTAATTTTTTTTTGAAGTAAAAAAAATATCAGAAAATAAGAAAAATTGAGATGTTCACGAATCTATCATTTTTTGGTGTATTTTGACCATGTATTCAATGGTGTATCAGACCATTTTTTAATGAGAATGTTGTCTATGAATTTGACTTGTTGAAGGTCAACTAAATGGGCCCTACTTGAACACAAATTAAACATGATTTTGTGAACAATGGCCCATTACATTGGAAATACAATAAAAAGAAGATGAAAATATATATATAAAAAAGTGAAGATTTACTCTTCTTTCCAATTTTCCCCATAATGGTCCACTTCGCTTCTATTTGTCGAATCCCATTCAAATCATTTGTTTTGATCCGAAAATAGGTCTAGATCTAGCCTATAATGAGTTTTTAAGATTCTTCCATGGTTTAAATGAAAAGAAGAAGAGATGACATGAGTGAATTTTTGAAGAAGGAAAAAAAAAAAAAAATCAAATTTGGAGTTTTATGGGAGTATTGGGCATATATCGGCTATATTTGCACCGATACAGGTTGTATCAGTCGATACGGATCGCTACGGTCCAATTGATTCCGATACGGCCAATACAGCCCCATATCGCGTATCGTATCGAGCCGATACAAATACGATACGCCCGTATCGGCGGATACGATACCGATTTTTAGAACCATGCTGCCAACCCTCTTTGTGGACTGCTTTCCAGAAGAGTGGATGGAGCTCAACTTCTCTGATGTATTTGGTCAATTTGATCAATGTCTCCCAACTCGTGTAGTAGTCATACAAGGTTAAGAGCTTCATTGTCGAAATATCTTATTACCTATCATCCACTCATACAGCTTTCCTTGTAATTTTAGCCATCGAGGCTTGTGGTTGAGGTTCCTAAGGTTAAGGGTTTTGAGATCATCAAGGGATTCACCTTTGTCTATATGGAGAGAGAAAAACTAGTCAAAGCAGTTGATGGTGGGCCCCCTCAGATGCATGTTGAAGCTGATCCTCATAGATTGACACGTGAGAGTTTCTTTGATGAGGCGTTGGGCCTCATTAATTCTCCTATTGTTCCTTGTCAGCTAACAAAGGGTGATGGACAGAGGATCATCCATGTAGCCCTTCTCTCTCTGTTTTGGGGGTGGAAGTGTGCATGGACCCGACAGTTATGGACCTTACATGGCTATCGATGCAATGGTCAGTGTTATCGAATACAAAGTCGAAAGCACGATTATCTCATATTAGAATGTGGTTGAAAGCTTGTTACAATCTAGACGAGTGTGACTACAGGATTAAACCTCTCAAAGAGGACGAGGTCTGGTTTTCGTTGAAGCCAAGAATTAATGTGGAGATGGTTGTGTCTGTTGCCCAATTATTCTTCTCCGAAAATGAGAGGAAGGGTCCACGCTTAGATTTATGATAGCTTCGTTCTTGTTTTGGGTATTTCTCTTAAAGTGTGGAACAATGAGGTTTTCAAGGCAGTAGGGGAATGCGTTGGTGAGGTTTTGGCCATCAGTGAAAGATCAGAGGCGGCCGAAGAGGTTAGCGCAGCTCAGTAGTGCATTCAAAGGTGTTGGGCATCACCGATCCTGGCCTCGATTAACCTTAGGTTGGGTGTAGTTCGTATCCCTGTGAAGGTTGAGAAGGAAACCTTGTAGGGGAAGACCAATCATTGGGGAGTTAGATGGTATGCGAGAGATGAATTATTCATGTCCATTGTTGTAGGAAGGTTTCAGGAAGGAGGAGCACTGTATCCATTGCTCGACAGATTACCACAATCAGAAAGCTCGCTGTGTGCAAATATGCTTGGCCCATAAGAGGTGGGTTGCCATGTGTCACTCTTGCTCCCTTTTGCTTCTGGTAGGCTTTGGTGCGAAGTGAGAATCCTGAGCCAACAGTGCTTACCTAACGCGGACATCAGTGGTGCACCCTTTAGAGTGTACTAGAGGAAGATGTGTCGCCGACAGAGTACCAGAGTGGAGTTGAAGCGGATGGACACCGGGTCCATCTTACCCATTTTTTGACGCGCTATGAGTGCAGGAGTAGCATGACCGCACTTGACTGCAGGCCCATGGGGCAGATTTCACACCATGTCACGCAGGAGTTTTAGTTTTATGCGTCTTTTTGTTCTTTTCCTTCTTTTTAGAGGCTTTGTGCACTTTTTGTTTTTTTTCGTGGCTTATATATGCACTGTGAGAAACCCAATTTAATTAGTGAATGAATGAGAATTCATATGCTTTCTTCCTATTTTACTAAAGAGATTAGAGTTTCGGGATTGACCCTCAAGCGTTGAGGATTCCTCCCCATGGGCCTGCAGTCAGGGTACGGTCATGTCGCTTCTGCATTCGTAGCGCGTCAGAAAATGGGTTTGATGGACCTGACGTCCATCCACATCAACTCTTTCGCTCCGGTACTTTGTCGGCGACACCTCCTCTAGTACACTCTAAAGGATACACCACTGATGTCCGCATCAAGAGTAAACACATGTAATTCACTTGCTTTAATTCCAGCACATGCAATGGCTAATGAAGGCTTACGAGATTTCCTCTCCTTTTCAGGTAGAGTGCTAGCAATGGTATCTCACGTCCCTATGCCGACTGAAGCTCATGATCCGAAGGCTCCTCGAATCTAGGTCTGCTCTTCTGATAATGTGCTTCAATAGGGGAGTATTATAATGTCGATGGAGGATCAACAAGCAACGGTGGAGGAGAACAGAACATTGGTGGTGTTTACTGTTGTCTGTAACTATGACAAGGAATTTAGATGCTCAAGGGATAGTCTTCTGAGGCTTTGGATGTTACACCATTACAAGCAATAGTTGGAGCGAAAGCGTTTGAGGTGGCAATGACACTTAGATTGTTGATATGACCTTCAAAGAGGGAGGAGGACAAATCAATAATCGATAATCGGAAGAGGAATTATATTGGATGAAGGATTGGATCCATTGGTGGGTAGGAAAATTGCGTTGTCCTTTCATGCTCAAGAAGAGGACGCAATAGCTTTATTTCAATTTATTGAGTAACAAGGTCAATTAGCCATGGGCCATTCCTTAAAATGTTTCCCAAAGGGACAAAGGGAGCTCCTTCCTAAAATTTGAAAGTTTAGTTAACTACGAAGCTGGTGTTAAGTTTGGAAGGCCTTTTAATGCGGGGGCATTTTTACATTGGGCTCGAGTGGGGTAGCCCGTGGGATGTAGAGACACACTCGGGGTGGGTAACCCATGTGATTTGGGGCCCACGGGGGAGGTCTCGTGTTCGAGACTACTCACCGGGATTGATTAATGCACATTTCACACCGGACTCGAGTGAGGTAGCCTGTGGGATGCGGGGACACTCTCGAGGTGGGCGGCCCATGTGATTTGGGGTCCACGAGGGGGGGTTCGGTCGAGGTCCTAACCCATGAGATGTGGGGCCTGAGCTATAAGATAAAGGGATTAATTCACCATACTCTAACAGTTCGAGCTTTTAGAGCAAGTAGTTAATTGTCCTGCTTTAAATTGGTATCAGAGTTGGAGGTCTCGTGTTTGAGACTCCTCACCGGGGGTGATTAATATAGGGGCATTTTCACACGAAGCTCGAGTGGGGTAGCCCGTGGGATGCGAGGACACACTCAGGGTGGGTAACCCATGTGATTTGGGGCCCACGGGGGAGGTCTCGTGTTCGAAACTCCTCACCAAGGGTAATTAATGCGCATTTCATATCGGGCTCGAGTGGGGTAGTCTATGGGATGCGGGGACACACTCGGGGTGGGTGGCCCATGTGATTTGGTTCCCACGAGGGGAGTTCAGCCGAGGTTTTAACCCATGAGATGTGGGGCCTGAGCTATGAGATAAAGGGATTAATTTTCATACTCTAACAATTCGAGCTTTTAGAGCAAGTGGTTAATTGTCCTGCATCACCTTTTCGAGGGAAGAAGGGCGGGATCTGTTTCCTGATGATTGTGCTAAGCTAGAATGTCAGGGGCTTGAGATGCAAAGCTAAGAGATCTTAGGTTAAGAAAATTTGCAAGAGATAAATTGGGCCTAAACCTTTTAGATTTGAATTTGCATGGCTAGAAGTTGGGGGTTTTCACTTTATGATTGCTGGATAGTGGTCCTCTTTCGATGTTGAGGGTTGGGCTGGATTCAAGCTATTTAAGATGCTTAAGTTGCTAAAATCCAAGTTTTCCTCTTATTCAATGCTTCTAGAGAAATGAATAATTTAAGGAGGCTAGCTTTCAGATTCAGACAATGCTTCTAGAGAAGATGTCGTTTTGATTATTGCTCTGGAATTAAGGAGGAAGAGAGCTAGTGCTGTTAGTGCTCCTGGACTATCTGGCTTAAAGAAGGTGATAAAAATACTAAATATTTTCATGGGATAGCCAGTGCCAGAACCTATGCCAATTGCATCTCTTCTCTCTTAATTGATGGTGTGAGGGTTGACGATAAAGATTCCATTTGCAATCATGTTATTAATTTCTCCTCGGATCCGCTCTTCAATGAGGGGCGAGTTTGGCCAAGCCTCGATAATATCTCCTTCACCAATCATCCCCTGGAGGAAGCTGAATCTCTTGAAAAGCCTATTTTAGAGGAAGAAATTAAAGCTGTTGTGATGGACCTTGGGAGGGATAAAGCCTCAGGTCCAGATGGATTCCCTTTTGACTTTTTTCCAGATTTCCTAGGATCTGGTTAAATCAGACTCACTAGGTTTCATTAAGGATTTTGTTTGGATAGGGCGGATTCAAGCTTAAATGGGCTACTAGTTTTTTGCCCTTGTTCCTAAGTTGAAAGGTGTCGTGGGTCTGAAAGATTTCTGCTCCATTAGTCTGATTGGTAGCTTATATGAAATACTAGCTAAAGTTCCAAGTTAAAGATTGACAAAGGTGCTCCCTAACATTATCTCCCATCTCAAAGTGCCTTCATCTTTAGGAGGTAAATTTTGGATAGCGCTCTGGTTACTCACAAGTGCCTTCATTTGTGTCATAGAGTGGGCATGAAGGGTGGCTTTGGTAAGGAAACCATCTCCCCCATTTCTATTTTTGGTGGTTTTGGAAATCTTGTGCCGTATTTTGTCCAGGGGTTAGTCGGTCGGTTTATTTTCTAGTTTTGAGGTCGATAATTTCCCTCAAACCCATTAGCCACCTTCAATTCACCGAAAATACCCTAACATGATAAATGTGGGATGGAAATAGACAGTCGGTGTCGTAAGAGTAGGTTCTCCCTAAGGTCCCCTTTAAAGGTGAGTTCCATTCTATGGTTCCTTCTGGAAGCAAAGTTTGTTCTCGTCTTAGGAGTTGTTTAATCAGTACTGACGTGACTATCATGGCCCGGACGTTTGTAGTTTCTCCTTGAGGGCCCCCTTAAAGGTGAGTTCCATTAATATAGGGGCATTTTCACACCGGGCTCGAGTGGGGTGGCTTGTGGGATGTAGGGGCACACTTGGGGCGGGCGGCCCGTTTGAGGTGGGCGGCTTGTGTGAAACGGAACTCATGTGAAGTGGGGCCCACAAGGGGGGTTCAACCGAGGTCCTAACCCATGGGATGTGGGGCCTGAGCTATGAGATAAAAGGATTGATTTGCCATGCTCTATCAATTCGAGCTATTAGAGCAAGCGGTTAATTGTCCTGCATCAAAGTGGTATCAGAGCGGGAGGTCTTGTGTTCGAAACTCCTCATCGTGGGTGATTAATGCAGGGGCATTTTAGCACCGGGCTCGAGTGGGGTGGCTTATGGGATGCAAGGGCACACTCGGGGTAGGCGGCCCATGTGAGGCAGGTGGATTGTGTGAAGCGAAACCCATGTGAAGTGGGGCCCACGAGAGGGGTTCGGCCCAGGTCATAACCCATGGGATGTGGGGCCTAGGCTATAAGATAAAGGGATTGATTCGCCATGCTCTATCAATTCGAGCTTTTAGAGCAAGTGGTTAATTGTCATGTGTCATCCATTCTATGGTTCCTTCTGGAAGCAAAGCTTCTTCTCATCCTAGGAGCTGTTTAATCATTAGCAACGTGAATATCATGGCCTTGGACGTCTGTAGTTTCTCCCCGAGGGCCCCTTTAAAGCGTAACATGTCGTGTTGACTGTTCTGCCTTGATAAGGTGATGACAGTCAACCATCTCCAACACAGGAATGACATTCCTGAATAGGCGTGTCTTGTGTAAGGCCATAAAGGAAGATGTTGCCCATTTATTTTTCTGTTATTCCTTTTCTCGCAGGCTGTGGGATGAGATGTTCAAGAAATATGGAGTTCAGTAGGTGATGCCTTTATCAGTGAGCAATCTTGTCTCAAGTTAAAAGGTGGTTTTGCTGTTTTTTGTGTGAAAAAGACATTGTTGATGATATCTACTCTTTGGTGGAGTTTCTCCCAATCAAATTATCACCCTAAAAGCTTTTTAAGGTGTTCCAAGGCCGCTTCTTGGTTGTTGATTAATCTGAAAAGAGGTGTTGTTTCTGGCATGAGTATGAATGAGGAATCAATGGGGATTTTAGTTCAAAAAGACATTGTTGAAGATACCTGCTCTTTTGGAGCTTATCCCAATTAAATTATCACACTAAAAGCATTTTAAGGTGTTCCAAGGTCACTTCTTGGTTGCTGAGTAATCTAAAAAGAGGTGTTGTTGCTGGCATGAGTGTGAATGAGGAATCGATGTGGGATTTTAGCTTAATTAGCGGTTCATAAAAAGGAAAGCTTTCCTCTGAGTATCCATGTGGATTTGGCTGTTGAATGCTTCGAGAAGCAGCTAAGGCACTTTGAAAGGGAACTATTAATGGTTTGGTGGGCATGTCAAACTCATCAATTCATTGTGTAGAATCTTCTAGTTTACTTATTTCTTCTCAAAATTCTGTGGAGTGGCTTAAGGCGTAGAAACATTCGCAATAGAGGCTCATATGGATGGTAAATGAGAGGAACACAAAGTTCATCTTATAAATTGGGATGGCTTCCCAAAATGTAAGAGGCAAGGGGTTATTGTGAAGTGAAGAAAAAGAAATCAGCTCTTCGAAATGATGCTGATGAACCAACTTGTGGAGAGACGTCATCAGGATTCATGAGAAAATAGAAATGGCAAATCGCCAAGGGCTTGTGGAGAAACATCATAGCTAATAAATTCGATGAAAAAGAGACGTTAGGCCTCCGGTGGGAGCAGTAAACAATGCAGAAGCAAATTTGGGGATGGAGCAAGAGGGGCTGCTGAAAAAATCTTCAAAGGCATAACGTCTAAAGTTGGCAAAGAGGGTTATGCTTTTGTAAAAGTTATGATTCCTTTATGTGGCAAGGTAGTATGGAACATCACTTCTGTACGAAATTTGTGAGCCTTTGAAATCACCAACTCAAACGATCTCTGGAAGACTGAAGACATTAGAGGGGGCCATAAACCCGGTGTGGAAAGATAAAAGGATTTGGTCCCCTTCCCTAATGGTAAGTTCTCTACCAGGCTTTCTTTAAGGTATGTCTGTAAAAATGTGTGCTGCTCCTTGGCACCACCAATAGTTTAAGGCTTCTTGCTGGATGATGGGGGCCAACTAATCCCAACTTCCAACCATGGTCGGAACTGAAATTTTGTGTTCTCAAAATTTTGTTTGATGTGTTGGAACAGAACAGTTAGGATAGCATCTAATCACTTTGTGCTATGGCAAGGGCAGCATAGGATTTCTTCTTCAAGCCAGGATCTCGTGTGGTTACTGATTCAGTGCCAGACTCAATCCATAGGCGGATGCAGTTGTGTTTAATGATAGATGGCTAATTTTATGGAGACTGCTCCATTTAGCCATAACGTGGTGCTTATGGAAGGAATGAATCAGTAGGGTATTCAATGATGAAAGGGCTCCTATGGAAAATATAGTGGAAAAGATAAAACTACTACTAAATGGATGGGGTTTGTTTGCCAAGGAATTCATATGTATTCTGGGGTGGAGGTTTCTGTTCTTGGTTATGAGATGATTTTTCCTTTTCCTTCATTTCCTTGTTGGGTTTTTGTCATGCAGAGTTCCCTTGGATCCCCAGAAGATCTTGTTGCCCCCTTATCTTCTTTGATATTGTACCATATTATCCTTTTGATCAAGTATAATCATTTCTTGTAATCATGGGAATTCCTGTTTTCAATCTAATTGACTTAATAGGATTTGTAAAACTGACCCCAAATAGTGGGGACAAGATTGCTGTAGGCAACCTAGGATGGGCCATAGCCTAGTCAATAGTGCTTCTTCTCATCTACCTCCCATGTCTCCATCCTTTTCTTTATACCTCAGATGGGGATAAAGACCCTCTCCAAGGTTCTAAGAAGACTGAACAGTCTCTTCCTTGTTTACATGCCACCCGAAAGTCTGGATCCACACCACTCAAGTCCCTACCTAACCTAAGCATGATTGAATTTTACCTCTTTGTTCAACGCCTATCTATATCACCTTTCAGAAGAAACACAAATAGGGCAGATTCCCACACTTCTCCCGATGGCAATAGCCTTTTACCCAGTAAAGCCATATCTCTTGATGGCCATAGCCATTTAGGGAGCAAAGGGATATTAATGCTGCATGGATTTTATCCCTCCATTGCTGCTTAATTGGTTCACGGCTATACTCACTTCAAACCATCCTAGCAAATGACATTTATTTTTGTCTATAATTCCTTACATCAAGAAGCCAATAAAAAGAAGCCCCGATGCTATTGTTTAACATATTTACCACATTCATCTATTAGTGACATGACAACATAAAAGGAAAGATTTCTTCTCTCGGTAGGTATTATTTCTTGTCAATGCGCCCTTTGGGAGGCTTCCCAACACAAAAGTGAAAGCCATATTAGGAGTGATCTTGCTCCACATCGGCCGATTGTTGCATGATGTTGCAATCTTTTATCTCTCATATGCTTATGAAGGATATCATTTTTTTTTTTTTTTCATATGCTCCCTGAGGACCTCACTCTTTTATCCACACTGGCCAATCCTTGTAAGATCTTTTAATATTTTATCTTCGAGTGGTTAATTCTTCGGCCCAGTTTGCATTCAAATGTTTTAGCACTTTTTTTCAGATCTTGCCTCGTAAGAAGCATTATACAAATGGAGTCTCTTGTCAACAATCCGAAGATGTGACCCTTGCAAGCCTGCCCACTCCACAGTAATATCTATTAAAAAGCCGTTCACTGCTTGCTCTTCTCACCATCCCACTCAAAGTTTGAACCAACACTACGAATATGGGAATGGTGATGCAGGGACGAATGAATCAAGAATAAATTGTATTAAACTTAATAGGTTATACCTTTTTTGTTTCATCTTCATTTCATTACCTAGACAGCAGAGGTAAATGCATTTACATCTTCTTTAAACCTAAAAATCTAGTCTTCTATTCATAACTAAAGACACCTCCAACATGAAATATAAAAGAAAACTACTAATCTAGAATCTGAAAGTTTTCATCCATGACAGTTAGGCACCCACCTTACAATAATTCATAATGTTTTAGAGCTGTTCAAGTTTTGAATAATCATTGTATCAAAACAAGAACCAAAAAGAAACAAAAGTCATGGTTGGAATGTATAACTTTCTATCCTCTGCCAAGTTCTCGCCTATACCACCTGAAAACTTCATGAAACCTGCTGTGCTCCTCTGTCCATCTTTGCTACTGCTTGATCGAATAGGGTTTCCTTGTCTCTATAATTGAAACCCTAACTTCTCCAGAAACCGTGTCTCCAAAACCCGCGAAATGAAAATTCATTACAAATCCTGAAACACACGAGAAAAGAAAAGAAAAAAAGAAGAGAGCCTAATCCATTCTTCTTGCGCGTCGTTGTGCCATACACATTTCTTACTAGTAATAGAGACAAAAGGTAGATGCATTCTTTCCGGTTGCTGGGTTGTAGATACCTTAATGGTCCTTCAACACACAAAGTCATCATGATGAAGGCTGGCGTGGGTGAAATGTTAAGGCAAGAACGCAGACCTAATTGCATGTGGATAAGGTTGTATTAGTGTATGGGTTTTCAGCTGAAGTTGTTACTTCAAATTTCTTCTTCGTTGGTGTTCTAACAAGTATGGTTTGGGGCAATAGAAGTTTGGAACTTTGCACTTCCTTTCCTCTTTCAAGGTTGTTTGTTTTGCCAATTAACTTGGTAATGTAAAAGAAATGTATCATCTTACAATTTTACGACCGTCATACCAAACATGGGAATCATCAGTCAAAATGTAGATGCATTCAAAAGAGAGGTAAATAAATTTGTAATCATTGCACTTTCTTTATGGTATGTTACGCCCCAAACTCGGTAACCGGACTCACAAGGAACCTGATGGCCGGTTCTGGCCACAACAGCCTCCGTAATACCCCATTTTCGGCTCCTGAGATAGGTTCCGATCCTGGGATACTACAAGGAAGATTTTCATAACAGTATAATCATTCTAATACGAGCATACCCAAGATTATAACAAGTACATCTGAGAATAATAAGGGGCACACATCATAAAATTCATTAAGAATTTAAACTTTTACAAGCTTACATCAGGTCCAAAAGGACATACATAAGGTAATAAGAAAAGAGAGAAATCAGCAACACTGGAGTCCTCAGTACTCAACTCTACTCCACGATCTGCTACTACGGCGCCTGCCTAGAGTCTCATGCATGCATCAATCATGCATAAGCTTATAGAAGCTTAGAGGGTGGTGAAAGTGTGTGTCAATGGTGCATAGAAGAATAGCAGGAGATACGAAGAAAGAACATGCTCAATGAGAATATCACTATCCTTACCAAGGCTTATCATGAATACCATGTAATGAGTACTGGGAGCCATACCAAGGCAATGCATGAAGGAGCTTACACAGCCAATGCTAATGTAATGCAAGTAATGCCAATGACTGCCACTCTACAGATCTCGCACAGTCAAACGAGCGTAAGAGACCTCACTACCCGCCTGTGGACAACCAATCACCAACAAGGCCTGAAGGTAGCGGACCCATTTGCGAGCCAGTCAGACTCAGCCTAGCAATGCCTCCTCACACCAGGCAGGTAAGGCCACACCCCTATCCAACCGACTACATGACAGTGGGAGTCGTGGCCTAACGGTATAAGGCCCTCGTGCGCTCATAGTTTCCACTCAGTCACGGCGTTGGAGTAGATCCTTGGTACCATGAAAGTTTGAAAATTTCACCCATGGGCATCCTATGCACCCTGTATGTTCAAGTAACATTTCCGATGTCCACACATATGACCATCCACGAATGTCCCTGTGGAGGTAAAGCCCTGGTGAAGTAAGGGCGGTATCATCATGAAATGCGATGTCAATGCATGAGTCATACATACAGATCATGCACAAGTTTCAGGCACTCAATGTGCACAAGGAGAGAAACTCCATCCTTCAATAACCACCATACAATGCAATCAATTCATACAGATGATGTAAATGTGCTACCTGTAAAATGTATTCATCCTTCCCAAGGAGGTGCAAGGACCAGAAATGAAGTTCTCTTAGTGAGGGCCCAACAATTTGGGATGACCCATAAGCTAGGGGAGTCCTAAAACCTCAAGGAGGAAACGAGTCTAACAAGGTCCAAGGTGGGCCTTCAACCACCTATCAAGTCCTTATGGGCCTACCTTAGGGCTGCCAAGGAGGACGTCTAACCTCAACTGGGTCCCAAAAAGGTAGCCTGCTACATTTGTAAAGAAATGTCCAAGGCACAATCAATCCATGGCCTAGTGGGCTATACCTCAAGCCCAAAACATAGGCAACCTGGTTGGCCCTTGAGCATGGTTAGGGCCTAACCATAAGGGTTATGGGTTCACTCATTGTGGTGGGCCTAATGGGTAGCCTATTATCCCAACATATGGGAAATCCTTATATTTTTTAACACAAGTAAGTTGGGCCACACATCTCGGCCCAAGTATGGATTTTATTATAGTGGGCAAACAAGGGCCCAACTACTTGAGTATTTGGCCCATAAGACTCATCACAATGGCATGGTAAATATAGGACCCAAAGGTTCAATGGGCCTATCAAAAGTTCCAACCCAACCAAGGTTATAAGGCTCATACTTAACTAAGAGACTAGCCCAAGAAGAATCTTATCTGAGATGGGCCTTTAATCATGCACTAATCAAGCCCAAAAAAATATAAAATTAAGATGGTAAAATGCTGACTTTAATCCTCCTCAAATCTAGTGGGCCACATTGCACCAAAAGAACATCTATAGGCAACAATTATTGGACTCAATGCTAAATTCCAACCCACCCAAATTTCTGGGTTGGTAGTCCAACAATAAAAGTAATTCTTAGTATAATTAATCCCTGATGGCTCACACACATCACTGTGGGCCCCACCAGATGAGAGAGGATATGCAACACATATATCAAATGGGCCAGACCGTTGGAATGCAGGCCCAACAGTAGCCTAAGGCAGGGATGTCCCATGTGTAGGCAGCCCTATGTGCCCGGGGTATCTAGCCCAAAAATCCACCAAATGGGCCCCAATTGAATAAAAAAAAAAGGGAGGATGATCAATCCCCTAAGGACCCCACATGGATGGGTGGTGGGATATACAACACATCAAGGTGGGCCCACGAAGCAGGCTGGACGCCCCAGCCTGGGCGTCCCTGCCTAGCAGGCTACTTCCAGCCGTACCACAGCTAGCTCAAATGTCCGTTGGGTCTGAAATATTGCCGGGAGACACTTCCATAGGTGACCCATACCCCCACAAAATTTCAGGATTTTTGGACACTTAGAAATATTTTAATTTATTTAAATGAAACAGACTATCCAGAAAATCAGACTGACCTGGACGTCCCAACGTGGTGGGCCAGTCCGGCCCTCGCCACGGTGTGTACAGGTGTCCATTGGACCTGAAATTTGGTAGGTGGGTCCTACCATGGGTGGACCACACTCCTACAAAATTTCAGAATTTTTGGACATCTACAAATATTTTAATTCATTTAAAGAAATCAATCTGTCCTAAAAATTGGACTAATCTGGACACCATATTATAGTGGGCCGGTCCAGCCACCACCATGGTGTGTATAGGCGTCCATTGACCCCAAAATTTTGTAGGTGGGTCCTACCATGGGTGGGGCACCCCCCTGTAAATTTTTAAAATTTTTAGACTTCCAAATGTATTTTAATAAATTTCGGAATTCCAACCTGTCCAGGATGGAATGTTGCTGCAACAGTGCAGAAAATTCAGACTGTTCACCCCACTTGGACGACACCTTTAGGACCTCAATGAAGGTCAGATGGGGCTGAAATTTGGGGGACATCAAGATGAGATCCCCACCTTTCAGAAAAGTATATTTGATGGGTACAAAAGGTCCCCCAATCAGTCCTAAATTCAAGCCCAAGTCCAACAAAAATCTGTCCAGAAATTTCTGGACAGCAATATATGGCTGGACACATCAGCCTATATCTCAATAATCTCAGCCATAAAAAGGGTGTGTGGCCTTCCTTAGTGGGCCTCACATAAGTCCAGATCATAGACTAATACTAGGATACTTGCATGCATTGATTATGGTGTCCAAAGATCATGGAGTTGGGTAGTAAGGGCATCCCACCTTACTGGATTTTTATTTTTATTTATTTTGGGACATCCTAGGCCCACTAAATGGGCCACACACACGACATCATCCACACATCAGAGAAAAGAGAAGAAGAAAAGAGAGTAATCCGGCCATGGGGGTAGGGCCCCGCCACTAATGGGCCCTCCCAAGAGTCAATCTCAACCATATAACAATGTTACTTGAACATGCAACATTAAACTAATGCATGCATGATCTATGACTAAAATGGGTGGTTGGGATGCCATCCCAACATGACTTCTAGGGTCTAGATGCCCTTGAAATAAGGTGGATGATACAATACATTATGATGGGGTCCATGGAGAATAGCCCCATCATGTTTCATGATATGCATGTAGGATGGGCCAAAAGGCCACATCCATGGGGTCAAACGGGGTCCCCACCATGGATTGGTGGGCTCCATATGATCCACATAAAAGAAATAAGAAGATTTAAAGGTAGAAAATCAGATCAGCAAGATTATAGTTACCCACCTTAAGATCTCGATCAAAATTCCACTCCAAGCTTCTAAGGATCCAAGGAAGCAAGATGAAGGGTTGAGATGAGTTTTCAATGGAGGGATTGAAGGAAAAAGGAGGAGAAGGGGCTGGATTTTTTTTTGCAAGAGAGAAAGAAGGAGAGAAATGAGGGAGGAGAGAGGAATGAGATGCATTTGCTAGCAAGATGGGAGTTTTATTCAAAGTAATGATTACATTTGCTAGAAAAGAGGATGTGGTGGTCTCTTTCTCCCTAGAGAAGAGAAATTTCAGAAAATTTCAGATCGGGGAAGAGAAATTGCATGGGGAAGAAAAAAAATCTCATGATGACTTCTAGAAAAGAGAAAAAGAAAGAATCATGATGAGTTTGGAGAAGGGAGTCCATCATTGCTAGACTAGGCCATATGACATTATGAAAATGGTGATGTCATCACCATTGGCAAGCGTGCACATGGGGAAACGTGCAAATCATGTGGGTCTCACAAAAATGAGATCAATAGTCCAAATGATGCGCGGCCCATAACTTTTGATGGACACGCCAGATTTTCGCACGAGACACGTCGTTGGAACCGCGACAATGATGCGGTCACAATGGCGTAGGTCTCGGGTCAATCCGAGTCAGGTCTATGTGACCGAACTCAAGGATGACTACAAACACTATCCGAAGGTCGCGGGTCGCCGAAATTTGACCGGTAGGACCGTGTGACCAAAATGAATGAAATACATACTTACACACGCACATATGTGAACTCGGGCCAAGTCTCACATGGTATTATCGTGAATATCTCAAATCCAAAACAATGGCATCAATGTATTTTGATAGTGATTTGATGTTTAAGTAAAAATGCCATTTCTATGATTTTATAGTTGATAAAACCAGACAATATTTCAAATGCAGATGCTGTTAGGAAATGGATAAAGTAATTGTAATTATTGCACATTTTCTTGCATGTTTGTTTCACCAATTACCTCAATAATATAAAGGAAATGGACTTCTCATTAGTGTTACCTGGACATGGGGCACGGGTGCTAGGTGCCAAAGGATCTTAAAATGTTTGGCAGAGCTAACTTCAGATATTTACGCATGGGACACTTCCATACAAAAATAAATAAATAATAATTTAAGTAAATAAATAAATTAAATAGACCATGAAAAATTAAATATGAAGGAAATTGGAAAGAATATATTCATAGCTCCAGTAAAAACAAATTCTAATAGTTTAAATTAACAAATAATTGATTAATAAAACATCAGAAGTCATGGGTAAATATATTAGGAAATAGTAGTTCTTTTGAACTTCACTTATTCTGTTAAAAAATTAGAATCCAAAGAAAGAAAGTAAGAATTTTTATTTTTTTTATTTTTTTATTTTTTTAAAGAACAACAAAGCGTGTACTTTTCTGTTATATTAGTTATGGTACCTATGATGGAAAACCAACTGGAATCTAGAGAGAGAGAGAGAGAGAGAGAGTCCTTGCAGGTGTCTTCAAGAAGAGTGGATGCAGTCTCTAGGGCTAAGAAGAGTTTGCTTAGGCAAGCTCCATGGTCCCTACTGTGTGCAGAAAAATGTTTAGACACCACACTAAGGCCCCGTTTGTTAAATCTGAAGTCTAAAGCCTGAATCTGAAATCTGAAGCCTGAATATGAAATCTAAAGGCTTGTTTGGTAATTATGGCGTAAGTCTGAAAATTAAGTACCGAATTTGAAACAATATGTTTGTTAACAAACATCTGAAATGTTTGAAATACGTTAATTTAACGCATTTGCCCTTATCTCCTGTTTGAAAATGTTTTACGTTATAAAGAAATTATTTTTCATTAAATAATAATAAAATTATTCTATTTAATTTAAATAAACTATAGTAATTAAGAGGAAATTGAAATATCATTATTCATAACGAAAAAAAAAAGAAAAAAAACAGATAAATTCCTTATGAGGAGTATTCAAAACTTATTTTAATACAATCTACCGGAATGAAGAGTATCCAAAACTCAAGTAGGCCAAACAAGATGAAACAATGAGAAAGGAATGCCTACAGTTAAAACCTTCTTAGATGAGATGAAGGGAAAGCATCATAAACTTGAACTGATACAAAACTTTTTTGGTCATACAATTGTTTCAACGGTGGTCACAAAATCTCCATTATTTCCTATTGTGTGGCCCATTTAAGTTTTGGATACATCTTATTTTTTGTTGCATGCCCAAAAATATGCTTAAAAATGGATGGATAAACTGATTTTTTCACAAACATCACAGTAGGCCCACGCAGAATCTTTCGCAGGAAGTTCATGCGGGAGTCTTTCACAGGAGGAGGCAGATTAGATAATGACAGGTTGAGCAGGAGATGGGCTACTGAAGTGACAGCACCAAGTTCTATCGGACCCACCATGATGTATGTGTTGTATCCACACCATCCATCCATTTGAAAATATCATTTTAAGGCATGAGACAATTAATGAGTCAGATTGGATGACAAATAAACATTATGGTGGGCCTATGAATTTTTTAACAGTGAAAATCATTATCCCGCTGCTATTTTTAGTGCGGTCCATTTGAGCTTTGGATATGATTCATTTTTTGGCTACCGCTGTAAAATGATCTCAAAAAATGGATGAACGGTGTGGATATAATAAATACATCATTGTGGTCCCATGTAACTTTGATCTCTTTTAAACCGTCCGCACAACTCGGTGTTCGAGGAGCGTAGGCGCTCGTCTTTCCACGACACGTATCTACTCCCCTGCCATCAACCCCGTGGCTTGGGGTCGGTGCTCTGTGGGCCCCATTATGATGTATGTTTTTCATCCATTCTGTTCATCCATTTTTCCTGATCATTTTAGGGCCTCACAAAAACAATGAGAAGGATATAAATCTCAGGTGGACCACACCACGGGAAAACGATGATGATTGGATATCCACCATTAAACTTGTCTTAAGGCCGACAGTACTGTTTATTTGACATCCAATCTGTTGATTAGGTCAATCAGGCCAGATGAAGGTAAAAAAATAAAGATCATCTTGATTCAAAACTTTTATGGCCCCCAAAAGGCTTTTAATAGTGGACTTGAGTTTTATTCAATTCCCATTGGTTTTTATGGTGTGGCCGATTTGAGTTTTGCATATACCTTATTTTTGGGCGCATGCTCAAGAATGGTATGAAAAAGTTGATGGATGGTGTGGATCAAACACATAAATTACGGTAGGGCATAAATAAATTTCACATGTTAAAAGATAGTTTTGTCAGAGAAAACAATATATGTAGTAGTAAGGGTAATTTTGGAATAAAATATTTCTTTTAATGGAAGAGTTTATGGAGCGCATTTAGCGTTTACCGTTAAGCTAGACTCCCATCGCCGAAAGAATTCCGTGAAATATCGCGGAAAATCACTTAGCGCTTTCTGATTTAAGTGTTAACAAACAACTCTTAATACGAGACATTTTTTCAATTCCGTGTTAAGTGTTAATTTTAAGAGTTAACAAACAGGCCCTAAGCGTCCAACATGCGGCACTTTTCAACGCCAGGACACCTATTTTCACTAGGTCCCACGAGTTGCAAGCCTGTGAGCCTGTTTTTGTGGTGTTGCAAAACTGATGGATGGAGTGGATTTGTTACTGGCATCTCTGTGAGCCTTCACCCCATTCTTCTTTTACAAGTGTTGCACATGGGCCTATGATAGTGTCCGTTCGACCTAGCCGGGCAAGGTTGCTCCACCAGGAACATTGTGTTGGTCAACAGCCATGCCACGCACGTGACAAATATAAAACTCTTAACTAAACCGTCCAAAGCTGTGACAAATGTAGACAATCACATCCGTTGATCAAGACTGGTTGAACAATTCAAACCGCCAACTATGGACATTTGTTCCTTAAACTAGACTCGTTGTCTATTTTCATCTCGACAGAGTTTTGACGGTTTAAGGGAAAGCCCGGCCTAAGCCTAAGCGTAACATGACACATGACAAGGAGATGCCTCAGTACGTTCTACCCATATATGTGCAGTTATATGGATCGCTTACATTTTAAAATAAAATATACGTTAGTTTTAGTTCTTCACCGTTTGACCCCTCTCATGGTTTTACTTTTGCCGAATGAAGGTATTGCCTTTCTTTTTTAGCCCATTTCAACATGTTCGTCTATTATATTAATCTACTTGAACATTACTAATTATTTATAGAAATTGTCAAAATCACACTCATCACACGTTATCTACCCATGATTTTAGCTGATGAGTATATGCAGTTAACATTTAAAAAAAAAAGAAAAAGCTTTAGCTGTTCTTTTTAAGGCCCCACCTAATGGATGAATAAGATTGACTTATCAGTGTTGTGTTTTACTTGACATTTATCTACCCTAATCCCATGATGGACTGAGATTGCAACGTAGAACACAAAACGTGGTAAAGTTTTGTAGGGCCCATCATGATGTATGTGTTATATCCACAGCATCCATCCATATTTCCAAATCATTCAGGGCATTAACTCAAATATGAGGCAGATTCAAAGATCAGTAGCGGGGACAATGATGACTCCAATTGAAATCTTCCTGCCCCCCATGATATTTATTTGCCGTCCAACCTGTTCATAAGGTCACACTAACTTGGATGAAGGTAAACAACAAATATCAGCTGATCCAAAACTTTTGTGCGCCAATAAGTTTTCAATAAAACATGGTGAATCATGTTGTTTCTAGTGGTGTGGTCCACTTGAGCTTTGGATTTGCTTTATTTTGTACTTATGTCCTAAAATAATCTAGTAAAATGGATGGCTGGTGTGGATGTCTATGAACCCCACATAACCTTGCCATGTCAACACAATACTGACCTCAATGTTGTGTTTTACACTATGAATCTGCGTTCCATTCAGATGCCTTATTATATTTATTGTATATCCACGTTGTCCAGCCATTTTGTTATCTTCATTCATGGCATTAGCCCCAAAATGAAGCAAATCCAAATCTCAAGTGGACAACATTAAAGGAAACAATGGTGATGAACACCTACCATTGAAAACTTCTTAGAGTCTAGCATAATTCCCGCTCCTGATGTTTATTTGTCATCCAACCTATTGATAAGGTAATGAAGACTTGGATGAAGGGGAAGAAATAAATAATAGCTTGATCTAAAACCACTATGACCCACAAGAAATTTTTAATGGTCAATCACCATTATTCTCTTGTGGTGTGTTGATTGGCTTCATTTTTGGATATGTTCACTAAAATGAGCTGGTAAAACGGATGGGCAGTGTGGATATACAATAAATAAATCAAGGTGAGCCTCATGGTCAGGACTACACCATCTCCACCTACCATTTACTCTGCCATTGGACAATTGGTTGCATGGGAATGTAAGTCTCACCGGTAGGGGTGTACACCGAGTTGAACCAAGTTGAGCTGGCCCCAACTCGACTTGGCTCAGCCACTAGCTGACCCTAGCTCGAACTCGGCTCGGCTTAGTCCTCGAGCTAGACTGGCCAGCTTAGCTCGGATTAGTCAGCGGCTCGGGCTAGTTTGAGCCAAAATTAAGCTTATGCAGCATTTTCACAAACACATGCAATGCACTTTCAATTTCTCACTATATGTAAAATAGCAGCAGCTGTTTATAAGTATTTCATCAAACACCTTATTGGCAACATCAAAATCAAGGAAAATTGGTATTTGTTTCATATACATACCTTTCTTGCCACTAGCCGACACTTCGTTGAGTCATTTAATCAAACACTTGGTGAGCAACATCAATATCAAAGTAACCAAGTCACCGAACTAGTTCGATCCGAGTTTGATTCGAGTTGGGGTTCGATACGAGTCGAGTCGAGCTCGGGAAAGCTCGAACTCGGTTTGAAATTTTTTCAAGCCAAAAAAATCAGCTTGACTCAACTCGAACTCAACTTCCAACCGAGTCGAATCGAGCTTTTTCGAGTCGAGTCAAGCGAGCTAACCAAGCTAACTTGGTTCGTGTACACCCCTACTCACCGGTGCATTACATAATTTTAGGGCATGGGGCCAAAATTGACAGATTCACCCTATCCATCTATTTGTTCATATGGTTTATGGCATGGGCCCAAAAATGAGATTGATTATTGATACAAGCCTTAATGGGCCAGACAACAGGAAAGAGTGGGATGAAACATCCACCATTGAAACATCCTCAGGCCATTTGGGGGCCACTTTGAGTTGTGCATCTGCCTCATTTTTAAGCGCATGCCCTAAAATGAGCTGGAAAAATAGATGGACATGATGGATTTTTTAAAAACATTAAAGTGGCCCCACATATGATCAAGGCACAACAATCAATGTGCAAGTAAAAGGCTTGATGGACATGTGAGCCTAGTGGGCAAGGGTTGCTTGACCGTAGGTGAGGCTTACCATGATGTTTGTGACAAATCCACTCAGCCAATCTGTTTTTCCACCCTATCTTAGGGTATGGGACCAAATATGAAGCCAATCTATAGCTCAAGTAAACCAAACGGACATGAAAACAGTGGGGATTAAGTGCCTGCCATAGAAACATTTGTTGGACCAGCATGGGCCAAATAATGAGGCCAATACCATGCTCCATTGAGCCAAACGTCTAGAAAAAGTGGAGATTGAACCCCCACCGTTGAAACATCTTGGGGCCATGGTGGGCCTACCTTGAGCTTTGGATCTACCTCATTTTGGAATAGGCACTGTAAAATGAGATGGCAAAACACATGGATAGAGTGGATTGCTCACAAACATGAAGGTGGGCCCTATGTAAATTGGTGGTAAGGATGACATGCCATGAATCCAATCGTAACCAAGGAGATTGCCAAGTGCACAGTAAAGCAGTGTGATAAATTTCGAAAATAAATATCTGACATTGAGAGATTTAGTAACTAAGGGTGAAAATTATGGTCAAGTTTTGAAAAAAAATTATAAAGAGTTTTGAAATTTTTTTATAAAGACAGGTTTTCGGTCTAAAGCATAAAAGGCAAGTGCTAGTAGGGAACAAATCTTTTCTTTTCTTTTTTTCCAATTATTACGCTACTTATTGACTGTTAATTGTTTTTGTTTTCCACCTTCTATATTAGTGGGCGCAAGATCAGATGGATTGGATGGCTAACATTGGAAAATTTTGAGACAAACCATCCATGGCAGGGCACGAGGGAACTGCATGTTGGCAGACATGGCTTCCAGGTTACCCTCCCATGTGGCCCGTAGGTAGGTGGGTTTTCCATATCACAGTTGTTCTGGTCTACCTTTGGGGTGTTTGGCGCATGAAATAAGATGGTATTAAGTGGGATGGAATTGTTTTTTTTTGCAATAAATTCACTTGTCGGTGGATTGTCTCTTAATGCCACGGGGTGAGCTATTCACTTTGGTGTTTGGATCATGTAGGATGTAGGGCTTAAATATATGTTTTGATTTATATATTGTTTGGTTGTACCCGGAAAATAATTGCCAGTCTCGAAAATTGTGTTTGAAAACTAAAATAAGAAGTAAGGTGGGGCCCACCTTGATGTTTGTAAGTAATCTACCTTGTCCAGCTATTTTGTGAAATCATTTTACGACATGCTACCAAAAGTTAAGCAGATCCAAAACTCAAGTGGGCCATACTAGAGGAAAGAGTGGAGAAAGATTTTCCTACCGTTGAAACCTTCTCGAGCTCCACCTTGATGTTTATATGTCATCCCAACCGTTTATAAGTTCATTCCTGCTGGGATGAACTAACAACATAGAAAACTTTACTCACTTGAGTTTTAAATTTACCTCATTTTTGGTCGCTTACCCTAAAATGATATTGTAAAAAAGATGGATGGAGTGGATTCCTCACAAATATCAAGGTGGGCCTCTACCTCCCTTCCTAGCATAAGAACTTCCTATCTTATGATTTTAGGAGAAAATCTCATGGATTTCACAAATCATTATTGAATTGCAGAAAGCCCTCCCTAGCCCTCCCTACTCCATGCACAAGATCCAATGTTGGAAATCTATGATGAATCAAAGAGAGATGATTTTTCAAACTGAGGGATTTAAAGTTCCATCCCACTTAATATCATCTAATTTCATGCGCCAAACACCCTTTACCAACTCCCAAGGGTAGTTAGACTTGTGTCATGTGTATAATTTCAAAACGACCCCACAAATCGCCCCAACCATCACTGAGAATATCCCTAGAGCAGGATGTTGCTCGAGGCCTGTAAACCCATCGTCAACTCATTTAAAAGCATGACTTAAAAATTAAAATTGATCCAAAAATCAGTGGACTAGTCATAAGAAAGAGTGGGATGGAACTACTACCATTAAAACTTCTCAACAGCCATGGAAATTTTGAATTAAGCTAATATAAGTTTTCTCATTTCATGTAGGTACGTGAGTGGCATCTTATGAACAGGTTGTATGCCAAACAAGCATCATGGGCGTTTAGGAGGGTTTCAACAATGGGTCTAATGATCCTGAAGGGCGTACCTAGTAACATACATCTATGGTGGGCCAAAGATTTTATATAGCATAATGACTGACTCAACATGTAATTTGATTCCCACTACATTTTTTTTAAAAACTAGTGGTGGTTGGAATAAATACATTCCGTGACAATGGCTCGATGGGGAGAAATTTGGGACTGTGGACCCAACCTTTTATCCAACTGTTTTTATGAAACAATACAAACTTAGACCTGCACATACGGACAGCAAATTTGCATACGAAAATACCCTTCCCTTCCTTTCGAAGACGAGCGCGATGCTCCTCCAGCTCAGAGTTGTACGAACGGCGGCTCAAGAGAGATCAAAGTTACCTGGCCCCACAGCTATGTATTTATTATATCCACAACGTTCATCCATATTTAAAGATCAGTTCGGAGCATTATCCAAAAAAAAATAAAATATATCATATCCAAAGATGAATTGGACCACACCACAAACAACAGTGGGGAAACTGATTTTCACCGTAAAAAATTCTGTAGGGCCCACCATAACATTTATTTTCCATCCAATCTATTCATAAGGTCACAAAGGCCTGGATGAATAGGAAAAAAAATCATAATGATCCAAAACTTCCGTAACCCCTAAAAGGGTTTCAATGGTAGACGTTCAATTTCCCATTGCCTTTTACAGTGTGGTCCACTTGATAGTTATATCTGTCTTATTTTATGTCTCAAGCTTAATATGAGCTTGCCAAATAGATGGACGGTTTGGATATAATACAGAACTCATGATGGGACCCACAAAAGGCGGTGGGGATTACAACAGGGAAAGAAAATTTTAAAAAACCAGGAACCTATAGATACGAATTCTAACCGTAGCTATAGCCATAGCAGTTTTACCTATAGCTACGGATTATAACCGTAGCTATAACTGTAGTCCGTTGCAATCTACACATTTTTTATTTTATTTTATTTTTACATGGATAACTTTATCCTACCTACATTTTTCTCTAATACATATTTATATAAATATGTATATATAAGCATATAATTTTTTTTTTCTCTCTTTTAATTCATTTCTTTGTCTATTTATTCAACAAGTATATCTCCTAAACTAAAATGATCTACTTAACGTACCACATATGATTTTGGGGTAGGAGAAGCTAATTTAGCCAACAAACCTAGTTATTTTCCAAGATACCATCGGGTCGATGGTCGGAAATCCATTTCATTCACTTTGTGGTAAATTTCAATCACTTCGCAGTCAAACTGAAAATTTAGTGGGGCAAAAATGAAATTGAGTGGGACAAACTAGAAATTGAGCGAGGCAAACATGGAATTCAGTGAGGCAAACATTAAATTGAGTGGGGCAAACTAGAAATTCAACGGGACAAACATGAAATTGAGTAGAGTAAGCATGAAATTGAGCGGGGCAAACTAGAAATTGAGCGGGAAAAACTAAAAATTCAGCGGGGCAAACATGAATTTCAGTGGGGCAAACATGAAATTGAGCGGGGCAAACACAGCATTCAGCGGGGCAAACATGAAATTGAGCGGGGCAAACGGTGGGAAACAAAATATATTTGTGTTTTTCCTTCATTAATGTTTAAGGGACCTTATGAACCAGTTAAATGGCAAATAAACATGTTAAGCCTAGAAGCACTAGTCTGTCTGGAGCTCAGAACTGGCAGGGCAGTACCTAATCCACCGTTAGGCTTTCTTAACATGTTAGCGCCTCAAATGATCATGTGTTGTGCCGGAGAGGGAAGCTGATTGATTGGTGTATAGCTGCTGTAGGTATGTGTTGTTGGAAGAGGAGCACTGACGCTCCTCGATCTCCAAGTTGTACGAACGGTTCAAAGGAGATCAAAGTTACATAGCCACACGGTGATGTATTTATTATATCTAGATTATTTTAAAGCATTATTCAAAAACTGAATCATATCCAAAGATCATCTGGACCACACCATAAATAGTAGCAGCAATAATGATTTTCACCATTAAACAATTTGTAGGGCCCACCGTTATGTTTATTTTACATCCAATCTTTTCATAAGTTCACAAACACTTGAATGAAGAGTAAAAACAAATTTTATATTGATCCAAAACTTCTGTGATCCCAAAAAAGGTTTCAATAGTAGACGTTCAATCCTCCACTGGTTTTTGCAGTGTGGTCCACTTGATAGTTAGATCTGTCTTATTTTCCATCTTAAGCCTTAAGACAAGCTCCCCAAATGGATGTATGATCTGGATATAACACATACCACGTGATAAGTCCCACAGAACTCTCTCCCATAGCCACTCCCCTATATAAAATACATTCGGTCCCTAACACGGACCTCATGTTTGTCCCGTTGAATTTCTAGTTTGCCCCGCTTAATTTTTAGTTTGCCCCGCTGAATTTCGTGTTTGCCTCACTCAATTTCATGTTTGCCCCACTGAAATTCATGTTTGCCCCGCTGAATTTCTAGTTTGCCCCGCTCAATTTCATGTTTGCCCCTCTAATTTTCGACCATCGACTTGATGAAATCTTGAAAAATAACCAGGTTAGTTGACTAAAGTAGCTTCTCCTACCCAAAATCATATAAGGTACATAAAGTAACTAATTTTGGTTTAGAAGATATTCTTGTTAAATGAATAAAGAAAGAAATGAAAAAAAAAAAGAGAAATTTTTTTTATATATGCTTATATATACATATTTATATAAATATGTATTAGAGAAAATTGTAGGTAGAATAAAGTTCTTCATCTAAAAAAATAAAAAAATATATATAAAAATTGCATAAACTAGTTATAGCTATGGTTATAATCTGTAGCTATAGGTAAAATTACCTTTGCTGCATATCGAATACTTTTCTATATGTATCGAAAATTGTAGAATTTTTGAGGCAAGCTTACTGTACAATTCTGGACCTTTTTGGATAATATCGAAATACCTTCGATATATATCGAAGGACATATTGAAAAAGCAGGGGCATGGTTATGACTACGGTTATAATCCGTAGCAATAGAGAACCCCAGCTTTCGAGTCCCATCATGAGGTTTGTGTTTATATCCAAACCGTCCATCTATTTAGTGAGCTCATATTAAGGCTTGAAACTAAAAATAAGATAGATCTAACTATCAAGTAGACCATACTTTAAAAGGCAATGGGGAATTGAACGTCTACCAGGGTTATAGAAGTTTTGGATCATCAAGAAATTTGTTTTTCATTTTCATCCAGGTCTTTGTGACATCATGAATGAACTTACACTGGGAGGATTTCTCACAAACATCGCAGTAGGCTCCCAAAAAGTTTTATGGCCCCCAAAAAGTTTTTAATAGTCGACACTTATTCAACGCAGTTTCCTGTAATGTGGTACACTTGAGATTTGGATATACCTTATTTTTGGTCGCATACCATAAAATGATGTGGAACAATATATGGACATGGATGAAAAGCATACATCATGGTGGGGCCCATAGACCACCGACCATCCGCTGTTGGCCAGTGGCTGGGAGTACCCAATCCGTTTCCCGATCAGGTCTAATCTCCCAAACCAAGTTTGTTTTGCTTCATAAAAGCTGTGGATAAAAGGTGGGGTCCACAGTCCCAAATTTCTCCTCGATGGGCTAGAGTATCCAAGTTCTCTCCTCTTCCTTGGGAGTGACGCATACGTATAGCCTAGCCCCGGTCATCTACGTAAATGGCGCATTCGTGTGAGATATGACCATTCGACAATGTGGCCGCACTTCAAGATCATCTTACCCAAAAATCAGGTGGATTTCACTACTGAGATTGAACACCGTCCACAAAACAACTGGACGGCTAGAAAATGTCATTTGAGCCGTCCGTTTGTCGAGTATATTCTTGATCAGCTTAGTGAACCGGTCTTATTCTTGGGTTAGGTGGTTTAAAAAGGTGGTCCATCTCAAGCAATAATAATTTGACGGATAAATGTGTCATTTCGCACGTGTGTTTGCCTGTACAGTCTATACATACACACGTGGGCTTAGAAAACCTCAGATCCTGTGCATCGCTTCGCGAGACTCAGGATTTAGATGCACGTTGCCGTCCACTGGGGTCTACATGATCAGTATTTTGATGATGTGAACTGTCCAGGTTTCGGATTATATTCTATACGAACGACTATAAGAAATTTACTTGGAAGGAATGATTGTAGCCATTACTATCATTTGATGAATTTAGAGCAATGAAAAGAGAATTTCAATGGTTCGAATTTAACTCTAAAAATCAAAACTGAGAATCATCATTGAACCATAATGATCGGATATAAGCTTATTCATCGGACTTACAAGAATATGGACAGTTCAAATCATCGGAAAATCTCAGCATGTGGGCCCAGGTGTGCGTCAACACGAAGTGGATGGTGTGTCGCGATGGAGGCAAAACGAACTCCTTTCTCCGTTCCCATCTTCCGACCTTAATTCCTACTTCCTTCCTCCGTTCTTTATCACCTAACTCCAGAAGATCTGATTTCTCATCAAACTCCAGGAGAAGGTGCGAAGATGGCCCTTCGGCGCATGTTAGCATCAACTCCATCTCAATCTCCTTCTCTATCGAATCTCCTCCTCAAATCTCTCTCCGTCCATCACCCATCGTCTTTCCATCGTCGTCCCTTCTCATCCCATGCCGAAGATGACAAGACGATCCTGACCATCGAAACCAGCATCCCTTTCACTGGCCACAGATGCGATCCCCCATCGCGGTCCGTCGAAACCACGCCCAAGGAGCTCCTCTCCTTCTTCAAGGACATGGCCCTGATGCGCCGGATGGAGATCGCTGCCGACTCCCTCTACAAGGCCAAGCTCATCCGCGGCTTCTGCCATCTATACGACGGCCAGGAAGCTGTTGCTGTCGGTATGGAGGCCGCCATCACCAAGAAGGACTGTATCATCACTGCATATCGCGACCACTGCATCTTCCTGGGTCGTGGTGGGACTCTCTTTGAGGCCTTCTCCGAGCTGATGGGCCGCAGGGACGGGTGCTCCAAAGGGAAGGGTGGATCCATGCATTTCTACAAGAAGGACAGCGGGTTTTACGGCGGGCACGGGATCGTGGGCGCGCAGGTCCCACTCGGGTGCGGCCTTGCCTTCGCCCAGAAGTATTCCAAAGACAATAAGGTCACGTTCACTCTCTACGGTGATGGGGCCGCTAATCAGGGGCAGCTTTTCGAAGCCCTTAATATCTCTGCACTTTGGGATCTGCCTGCTATTCTCGTCTGTGAGAACAATCACTGTAAGAGACTCAACCTAAATAGAGGATTGTATCGAGCTTGCCTTTATCTGCATCGTTTCTTTCTTACCTTTTAATTTTCTTTTGTTTTGAACTTACTCTCTCTCTCTCTCTCTCTCTCTCTCTCTATAATAAATATTTATTTATTTTTTAATTTTGCAGATGGAATGGGAACGGCAGAATGGAGAGCAGCCAAGAGTCCGTCTTATTACAAGCGTGGTGATTATGTTCCTGGTTTGAAGGTGAGGAGTTATCTAATTGTTTTTTTGTGTGTGTGTGTGTGTGTGTGTGTGTGTGTGTGTGTGTGATTGGAATCTGTCTTATGAAATGAATTTTGAATCGAACCTGATTTTTCCCCCCCTTTTTCACTGATTTCTCATGCAAAATATGTCACAACCTGCAAAAAACCATGTCATTCTGCAAATGGAAATGGGGGCACGTCTAAAAGTGTTTCAAACTGTGCAATGATTTGTGCATTTGTTAGGTTGTCTCTATTGCTTATATTCCCTAGTCCAGAAATCAGCTGGTCCATGCAAGAGGAGGGCCATGTGGTTAGACTAAATGTGGAGTATTGGTCAATTTATTTTAGTTGTCCACTTTTTTCTTTTCACATTTGGCCCTCACGTCAGGTGGGCCCCAACTTAATGTGGACCATCAGACAAATTATTTAAACCATCTTCTTGTTATTAGATCTCATATGTGGATTTGATTTTGTGTTTATTTGCATGTGATTAAGTATCTAAGACCTGCGATTATGGAACTTCAAAGAGAAATCTCCCTTGTTAAAAATCTTCTTCAATATATTTTCTTTGTGGTTTATACTCTCATAAAAAAAAAAAAAAAAAGAAAAGCAAAAGGAAAAAGAGAAAGAAGAAAAGACAAAAGAAGTGTTTAATCTGCTAGCAGTAGCCATTACTGTAACTACTGTCACATTTGTAATAGATATCAAGCTATAGAGACAGGAAAGTACTGGAGATGACCTTTTAAATGTTTTTTTTTTTTCTTCTGATTACTGATTAAAATTTCATTAAAAAGAACAGAATGATGAACGAAGCTGCAACTCAGGGACATGGTCCCAATCATCAGTGACCTCTTTAGAAAGGGAGTCTTTGAGTTTGCCTCCCGAAAAAGAAAAATGTGATAAAAAAACGTGGAGATGCTGGCAAACATTTCTAAATGCCTGAATCCATCTCAGCAACCACCATGGTTTTTCCAATTTTTTCCTCTATACGAGGCTCGTTCCCATGCAATATTGTAGGATAGGATTGTTCTGCAGCATTTTTCTCTGTGGGGCCTGCTGTGGTGTTTGTTGCATCGCACGCAACCCATCTAACCATCCCGTGGGCCACCATGCATCAGTGAGGTATTTGGGTGGTTGTGCATTGTTTTCTATGGCGTGGGATAGGCTTGATTTTCTTAGGTGGCTCATGGTTGGACATTGTTTTCTATAGTGTGGTCCATTTCCCAGTGGATGTAACTATCTCGTGCACTAACCGCTATCATAAAGGCTTTTTTTTTTTTTTTTTTTTTGAGAGAATGATAATTTATTAAGAAATGCCAAAGCAGAAAGAATACAAGCCCAAAACCACTAGGCACTCAAAAAGGAATGGCAGCCAAAGCCGCCTTAACATTCACTGCCCACCCATTCGGACACTAGCCTTTCAATCCTTAAAATAACTTCGTAAAGGCTTTTTGGGTGGCTGTACATTGATTTCTGTTGTGTGGCCCACTTGATGATTGGATAGGCTTGATTTTTGTGGCATCCCATCATCATTGTGAATGCTTTTTGTACTAATTATATTTTAATTAAAAGAAAGAAGCATCGTGTAGCTTATACTACACATGATGTTAAGGTATTCCATAACGGTAATGGTGGTTGTAACTACTACTGCCGTTACTGTTATGACCCCATGACAGCCGTTGCGCTTTTTTTTTTTTTTTTTTCACTTTCTGTTGAAAAACCTATTTTTATGGCCGTTGCCGGTCATCTTTTCCGTAATGGCTGTTGCAGGTCATCTTTTTCATAACGGCTGTTACGGTTGTTATGACCTCATAATGTGTAATGGTTACCACCATTACCGTTACGTAAACATAGCCATTTTGGAATACCTTGCAACGTAGCTTACGCTAAACGCAATAAAGGGATGAATGCTACATAATACGCTACGAGCTATTTAAAACACTAGTGGAGTATAAAGACCAATATTCTGCTTGCTACCTTTGCCTACCTGGCTTACTCAACACTGCCGAATGACAATTTCTACATCTTTCTTCAAAACCCGGCCAATAGAAATAGTCCTGTACCATGACTATTGTTTTGTTGATTCTAAGGTGACCACCAAGGCCACTTGAATGAAACTCTTGTATCACGAGCTCTTGCAAGGAACTTTCAAGAAGACGTGACCTTACATAATAGAATAAATACCCATATTGTAGATTATATCGTGGGTACTCATTGTGTGAGCTTGCAGAGAGTGGACAATAGCTTCCTAAAATCATCAGGGCTTATTTCTAGTTGGGCAGTGCATGTTAAAGCTGCATCTTTGGCGAGCTTTTCAGCGCTGTTGAGCGCTTCTTGATTGTATTCTTTTCCCTCTTTGTGGGTTGCTTATTGAATTTTTGTTGTCTTTCCAAAAAAAAAAAGAAAAAAAAAAGTAAGTTTCTCTAACCCACCAATGGAGACGGATAAGATAGACAATATATGCGATTTTCAGTTGAGGGCATATGCTACCTTGCAGTTTGTGGGGTGCAGATTCCTAAGCATTTGATATCATTTCCCTAAAGAAATTTGGGGAAGAAATTAAAAAAAAAAAAAACTATCTGTCACCATTCGTCGTAAAAGTGACCCAAAAGTACTAAAAAACCAAAAACTAGAAAAAAGAGATGAAAAATACTAATTTAGTGCATGCATGCTTAGATCTAAACTCTATACACATTTGAACAATTTACATTCCAAATATTTTATAAAAAATAAATAAAATTTCAAAAATAGTGAAAATTATATAAAAACCAACAAAAATACAAAAAATTAAAAAATTGTACAAACATGGCCAATTGAATGCAAATATAGGAAGATTTGGTCGATTTGGTAATCTATTGTTGAATCAATATAATTGTATCAAGAAAAACATTTTTTAAACTATTTTTCAAATTTTCCCAAATTCGGCGTCAGATCTTAACTTTGTTGAAAATGCTTAAATTTTGTGTTTAATCTTCGAAAAAATGCACAAATACAGTAAAATGTGTGAAAATAGTCTCAAGAAGAACAAAATGTCAAAAAGAAAAAAAGGAAAAATGGGGGAAAAGGAAAAACCGCCCTAAAAAGGAGCCTTATACATGCGTAATGGTGAGGGCCATTACGCAATGGTCATTACAGGCCCGTTATAGTCTGCAATTTTTAACATGGGCTGTTACGAACTCGTATTGCCTAACGGCCTGTGTCGTAGCATCACTGTTTTTGTTTAGCTTGGGCGTATGTTTCCAAATGTTGGCTATTATAAACTACCAGAGCCTAGAGAAGTGGGATCGGGAGTGTGAGCTTGAAGCACGATTCGAAGCCAAAGGGGCACTTGGGTAGAAGGTTGATGCAACTAAGCAAACATGAATTTATAACGTAATGCAGGGGCATTTTTCACACCGGGCTCGAGTGGGGTGGCCCGTGTGAAGCGGGGGCACACTCAGGGTGGGCGGCCCGTCAGGCACGACCAATGTGAAGCGGGGCCCATGAGGGGGGTTTGGTCGAGGGCCTGACCCGTGTGAAGTGGGACTGGGCTATGAGATAAAGGGATTGATTCACCATGCTCTATCAGTTCGAGCTTTTAGAGCAAGTGCTTAGTTGTCCTGCGTCAAAGTGGTATCAGAGCCAAGGGCTTGACCCATTTGAAGTGGGGTCTGGGCTATGAGATGGAATTGATTCACCATGCTCTATCAGTTCGATCTTTTAGAGCAAGTGGTTGGTTATCCCGTGTCATAGCGGGGTTAACATAGAGAACATAAACCATTACACAAGTAAAGGAAGATTCTCCACCTTCGAAGAACGGTGAGAATATTCATTTTGCTAATCTTCATTTTATTTTCTGCACGAGGTAAGGACTGCACAATAGATTACCGGGAATAATAATCTAAGGTAAAAGATGACTCCTGCCTTGGAATTTATATGCAAGTGGTGCTTTTCCCTTAATATATTTTAGTTGATCTGGGTAAAAGTGGACTAGTGGGCTCAGTTGCCCTTTTATGATCCGTATAATGCTATTATTTCTTTAATGAATTCTCATACTTGTATTTTGTAACAGGTAGATGGAATGGATGCTCTTGCCGTGAAGCAAGCATGTAAATTTGCTAAGGAGCATGCTTTAAAAAATGGACCTATTGTGAGTATATTTAATTGGTTCTGTATTTTTATGAATTTTCTCTGTTGAAGTCCTAATTGTGATCCTTGCAGCCGATTTCAAATCATTTGCTGTCGTAGTTCCATTGTTTATGGGGTCTTGTTGTTTGGAAATCATTTTGCCGATTTGCTTTCTTGATTTTTAAATTGGTGGTGCCTTGCTTTGCCATAGGCAGAAGGCCAGGCATCCAAACTGAACCTCCATACTTACTGACACTGTTTAGGGGAAAAAATTGGAATGTGATTATTAAAGAAATCCCTCCACCTCTTGAGAAAATATCACTAAACCTCCCATTCAGATGCTGTAGTAGCACAGGCCTAGCCTAATCATGGGCATAAAGAAGCCAAGAAATGGACTATCTCCAGTGAGGGTCTATCTTGTTATGTAATCAGTTTGATAGCTTCACGATTTCAAGTATTAATCTACTATTGTCAACGTCCATAAAATGGTAAAATAAATATTTGGTTAAAGTTGCTGGTTACATTGTGGGGAAAGCACAAATTGTTCAAAAAAATTCCTGAATAAAAGAAGTATGGTCTAAAGAGTCTTTAGAATATCTATCAAGCTTGATGAATGCTGTTGGTCAAGCATCTAGTAAATTAACATTACAAATTAGTGGCTTATTCCTGATATGGAATATTATGCTTTCAAAGAATGTATTCTAGCTTGGACATTTTGTACTGTGAACATGGATTTGATCCAACTATATTGGAGGTTATTTAGACTATAATTAATACGCGAGAGTTATCTAGTTTATATAATAAACTTATACTATTATGCAGGAGGGGTATAGATCATAAATTGGTGAATAAATAGTGGACTGAGATGGTTGGGTATGGACTGTTAGAAGGGTAGAAAACCTGTCTCAAAGAAAAGAGTCATGGTCTTCTGATTTCAAACAATGAGAATTAAGGTCTAAGAAGGGTTTTATGAACCGAAAACAATGACCTATCAGTTCAAGAAAATGAGGTTACTTGCTACCAGTGTTCGAAATATCGGTATCGCACAATGTATCGCACCCTTGGGATACAGATACGTATCGGTTATCGCATGGGATATATTGTTTGTATTGCATAGTTTATCGCACTTTTTGGGAAACATGGGGAAACATTGGGAAAATGGTTGAATTTTTTAATGAAACTTTGGGGATTGTTAAAAAGGCCCTTAATACACACTTTTAAATCATAAAGTTTCAAAAAAGAAGTGTACATAATAGATTTCCTTTGTATTGGGTCCTAAGCTATGCGCTGTCCGATTGAACTAAGACAACTATATTTAGTATCAACCCAGTCCATCCGTTTTTCCATATCATTTCAGGACATTATCCAAAAAATAAAATAGATCCAATAATTAGGTAGAGCATACCATAGGAAACAATGGTGATTGACCATTAGTGGGCCACAAAAGTTTTGGATCAAGCTAATAATAGTTTTTTCTCTTCATTCAAACCATAAATTTATCTGGTAAAATGGATGGATAGAGTGGATAAAATACATGAATTATAGTGGGCCCACAAAGTTTACAAAGTACACCACTCACTAAGGGATCCACTTCCCACCACACTGGGGGTAGGGCGTTGATCGCACGCAGATTTCTTGCCAAGTTCCTTTGCTCGAAAGCTAGGTGGGGCCCATTGTGATGTTTGTAAGAAATTCACCTTGTCCATTCGTTTTTTGAGATCATTTTAGCACTTGAGAGCAAAAATGAGCAGGATCCAAGACTAAAGTGGGCCGCACTAAAGGAAAAGGTGGGTAGGAAAATTCCTATCGTTGAAACCTCCCTGGGTCGACAATGATGTTAACATGCCATCCATACCGTTCATAACGTTATTCCTACACACATGAATTGAAAATACAAATATTAGTCTGATTCAAAACTTATGTGGCCCCACAAATATTTCAAGTGTGGATGTTCAATCCTCACATTTTTGGCACACTTGAGCATTAGATCCTACTCATTTTTTACTCCATGTCCTAAAATGATCTCAAAAAATGGATGGACGGAGTGGATTCCTCACAAACATCATAGTAAGCCCTACTAAGGTTTCAAGCGCAGGAACTTCTTGCGGAAGGCTTTGGCAGGAAATCCGTGTATGGCGCTGATGCTTCTCGAGCTCAAGTTGTACCAACATTTCAAAGTTACATGGCCCCACAATAATGTATTCGTTCATGCATTTGGAGAGATCATTTTAGATCATGAAGCCAAAAATGAGTTATATCCAAAGCTCAAGTGGACCACACCACAAATAGCAGTGGGGGACTGATTCTCACCATTAATACATTTGTAGGGCCCACCAGAATGTTTATTTTCCATCCAATCTGTTAATTAGGTCACACAGACCTGGATGAAGTGGAAAAATAATATCATATTGATCCAAAACTTCCGTGACCCCCAAAAGGGTTTCAATGGTAGACGTTTAATCTACCATTGCTGTTTGCAGTGTGGTCCAGTTGATCTTTGGATCTGTCTTATTTTTCGGCTCAAGCCTTACGAAGAGCTCGCCAAATGGACGAACGATCTGGATATAACACATACCTCATGATGGGACCCACAGAACTTGGTGACGTCAACACAGTTAGCTCGGTGGTGTGCGGTACTCCATTTCGATAAAAAAGGCTCGAACGACCTTTATTTTTAAACAAAGAGGGTTCTAGAAGCCGGAACCCTAAAATTTCTCCCAAATCTCATCGTATTGGCGACGATGTCTCTGGATTTCTCTTCAAAATTGGAGATTTGATTTGCGGTAACCTAGGAACGACGCTTCAATTCGAATGACCCACCAAATGGAAGCTTCCGATCATGGTGATCTCTTCTACAGGTACCGAAATCCACCCTCTAATTTTTTTCCCGATTTTTTCGGATGATGATGTCGATGTCCGACAATAATGGAGAGGAAATTGTGTGATATCGTCGAAATATCGTGCGATATCGACGATATATCGGCTGATATCTGGCTTTTGGGTTTTTTGGTATCTTCTGGGGGTTATCGCGAGTGTATTGTCTCGCAGGGGTGTTATAACGATAATATCGGCCGATATATTGGCCGATAGTATCGATATTTCGAGCACTGCTTGCTACAAGAAGGGTAGAAAACCCGTCTCAAAGAAAAGAGTCGTGGACTTCTGATTTCAAATAATGAAAATTAAGGTGTATGAAGGATTTTATGAACAGAAAACAATGACCTATCGGTTCAAGAAAATGAGGTTACTACACGTGATCAACTAGAAAACCAGGATGTATTGATTGTTTCAATTGTGTTCAAACTTCAATCAGGTAGTATGTATCTTATGAAATGTAAGAGCATAAATTCTCAACAGCAACATGAAAATCCAGTTGATCAGAACTTTCGACTATGATTTCAGGTAAGTACAGATTTCCAAAATAAAATTCAGGATAAGAACTAGGTTGTTGGAATAGATTCATGCAACAGATTTATGGGATGCTACCCTGATGATCATAGATGAGAAAATGAGACCCAAAGCTGGTTGCTTGGAATGGTCACTGATGATAGTGACCAAGGGAGGGAGTCCCGATTTATGATTCTCTTCATTGTTAAATCATGGAGCTTTTTTTATTTATGATTTCTTACTTCTTAAATGGTCGAAACACCAAATTGATGTATGACTTATCCGGAATGGTTATGGATGGTTACAATCATGTTGGCTTGTGTTTTGTGGAATTATGTTTAGAAATAAAGATATTTTTTTTTTGGTCTGTCTTTGGTATCAAAGGCTGCATTGGAATCTGTATTTAAGAAGGTAACAGGAACGAAAATTATTAAAGGATCCCTATATATTTTTAAGGGATATTTCTTGAAAGACAAAATAGAAGGAAAGATAAGAATCCTTTAACACTATCATGACATGGTATAACTTGGTGCATATTGATGGCAAAAGGATGATTGATGAGTTTTAAACTTTTTCTAATTTATTTATATTTTTCATTTTTAAAAAAAAAAATTTAAGAAAATTATAAATAATCTTATGATTTACGATACGATTTGTGATCCAATATGATTCAACCCCTATTACGATTTGCGATACGATAACAATTTTGAAAACACCGAGGATGATGCATAATTACATAAAGGTCGATCTGACAGTGCTTACCTTGCCATTAGGATTTTCCATGAGTGTCCCTTCCGAAGAGGTCTATTGGAGACAACTGACCACCCTTGAGCCATAAATAAGGCTGTCAATGGCCCAGCCTGGGCTTAAATTTAGGCCAAGAATATGAATAAATTAGGCAGACAGGTTTTGGCAACTTCCCTATTGAGCCCTGGCATGAGAATGACAAAGATCTGTTTATGGCCGTCATGCGTTGAGCTCTGGCTAGGACTTTTGGGGCATAGGCTTGATCTGGTCCTGGATTTCTGGCCCTGTAAATAAATGGGCTGGGCTTGTGGTGTAGGCTGACATGGATCATTGACAGGTCTATCTATAAAGGATTATACTACTAATTGTCCATTAATACCCACATCATACCCAACCAAAGCACTTCAACAAGTTACTGGTTACAATAGGATACACTATCCTCTCCATGCATATTTTTTCACTATTTTTTGAGATTTTCTGAAAGTTCTCTATGTAGCGTTCAATGTTTAGATGATATTGCTTGATATATCAGTATCACTGGAACTGCGATGAGATACCACCCTGGAATACATAAATTACAATGTATCAACAATCATAGTATATACAAACAAGATATCATGGCAGCCATGATATCTTGCGATATTTCCCTTGACCATACCACCCAAGACCTAGAGTTCAATCCTTCATTCTATAGGAGGGTTTTCTTCCTCTTGTTTCTAGTGAAGGACTCCTGAAATTAATTCTGCTGTCCATTTTTGGATATCTTCCTCTCCTTGTCTTGCAATTGAGTGGGAGTGGTGAATCTACAATTGGTACATATACTTTCCAGTTTCCCCCTTCAAGATCTATCCATTTAAAAAAAAAGAGTAATAGTTAAGTTCTATTTGCCACAACAGAGGGATGACAATGCAATTGATTAAGAAGGGTGTTGGCTTTACATTTTCCCTCCTCTTGACATGGGCAAAATAGAATGTCCTTGAAGCTACCTCTAAAAAAAAGTGTCCTTGAAGCTAAATCTCATATATATATATATATATATATATATATATATATATATATATATATATTTTTTTTTTTTCAAATTTTAATTTTAATTTTTTATAACATAATCCACAGCTGACTCTGTGTGGATCTGAGACCAATCTATGTATGACCAATGTATGCTTTTCCTTGAGGCTACCTTTCAGAAAAAAAAAAAAGAAAGTTTGTCCTTGAAGCTAAATCTCATATATATATATATATATATAAACATAACCCATGGCTGAATAACTCTCTGTGTATCTGAGACCCATTGTGATCCAATGTATCAGCTTTGGTTGGTTCTTCTTTGTTTTTGGTTGTGTTGTTGTGTTTTATTGTGTGTACTATAGGACATTTGAATGATATGAACTCATTTTGGATATAATTGCATCACTTATGGTCTACAATGCATAGTTTTGTCTCCTAAAAAATGGTAAGTGTTATGCTTTTTCCCCTTCTTTCTTTTTCTCTTCTGCTTTCTTTTTTATGTTTTGGGTTGTGTGTAATCACATGTCTTTACATCTCCTAAAGATTCATTGAAAAACCATTGTTCTGAATTTTCCTAATGCTTCCCTTAGTTCGTGATACATGTATATTTCCCAATGTTTCTCACGATGTTTCCATATTCCAAGGGTGCAATATGTAGTGCGATACCAACGCTTAAGGCATGACTCGATGGAGTCGTATTTGTCTCAATGAGTTCAATAGTTTTCAGTCACCAATATTTTCTTGAAACCCTTCATCCTATTGAGCAAGGAATTGCAGGGATTTGGTTAGACAAAATGCGTGAAAAAGCTACTTGTGCATGTCACTGTATGCTTAACCTCACTTAAAGTGCTCCATTATGTCTCTGGTCTTTATGGTAAGGCATGATTGCTGGTGGATGACGCTAATGAGCTGAAAAGTATATCTTCTTCCAATTAATATTCACTAATGCAGTCTGTGCTTATAGATTTGACCCTTAAGGCAGTGGGCTGTAGGTCAAGTCAGACATCATCAGATTCCTGAAGATGGCCTAGCAAATCTGTGAAGGATGCATGAGATCTTTGATCACCAGACCTCTTCTAGGAACCAATAGATACTTAAATTTTTTATTTTTATTTTAAATCAATGGTGTTTTATATTATTTTATGAGCCTACACATTGTGAAGTATTCATTTGTGACATACAGAAGCTCTGCTTCTGGTCCTTTCACATAATCTTCACACTGAACCTGATGCAGAAAAGAAATGCTTGGTCTTAGATTCTTGTTGTTAGGACAAAAGGTATCAAAGCTTTTGTCTGTTGGTCTTTGTGGTGATTTTTCTCTGCCTAGTTTCGAGTTAAGAAAACTGGATTATTGCTTACTTCATGCCCTGGTTTTGAGAAAAGAAAAAGTACAATAATCCATTGCCTGTTGTTCTGACTTTGACTTTGAGTGTTTGTTCATGTTCCACAATTAGGACAACCACTGGGTATCTAATGTTACAATCTTCTGCTCATTACTCTACATAATGCAAATCTGCAGATGGTTCGTAGGAGATCTTGATTGTACTGAAACCTGAGATTACCCGTATGCATGTGCTTTTAAAGATACGGATAATAAATGTCTGGAAGGCCATAATTGAATATTACATACCTTTTCTTAATAACTAAATGTAGCTCAGAAGGGCTCGCTATAATAAAGTACAATGCATGTTGTCTAATTTCACAATCTCACTCTCCATATGTGGGGTCAGCTATAATTTTTTGGATCCATTTTTAGCTGGTTGATTTTTCTTGTGTTTGACGTCTTTTCTGGTCGTGGGTTCTTCAGATTCTTGAAATGGACACCTACAGGTATCATGGGCACTCCATGTCGGATCCTGGGAGCACCTACCGCACACGTGATGAGATATCTGGTGTCAGGCAGGTCAGATGATATAGAGAAATTGACTTGCCAAATACTCTTCATATTTTCTCATGCATGTACAGAACTGAAAGGATTTTTCTGTGTCACTTAATGCTTGCAGGAGCGAGATCCGGTTGAAAGAATAAGAAAGTTGGTATTGTCTCATGATCTAGCCACTGCAGAAGAGCTCAAGGTATGCATACTGCTTGCATTTCTAATGTTTAGATCTTTACCTGGTTGGAAGTTGAAAATGAACCATGCTTCTTTTTTTTTTTTTGGTTACGGGCTCAATGAAAGCTACAATCTGAAAGTTGGAGCCAAGTCAGGAGATAGGATGCTGCATACATCGCCTGAGTTCTATAACATAATTACTGTCTGCCATTATTGTTCTGTGCAGGATCTTGAGAAAAGTATCAGAAAACAAGTAGATGACGCCATTGCACAAGCCAAGGTAAGCATTGAAGGGTGTATGGAGTATTTTGTTAAAGATGTCATTTGCTATACTTGTGTTATTTGGGCATGAATTGGATGTTTCTTGATTTGTAACGCTTGTTTATTGTTTTTCATTTTATTAGGAGAGCCCCATGCCCGATCCTTCAGAGCTTTTCAACCATGTTTATGTAAAAGGCTATGGAGTGGAGGTAAATCACCTCAGACGAACCATTTTGGCATTCCTTGCTTGTTATGTACTTCATTCGTACTTGTTAAATAGATGTAGGGTTTCTGGAGTTGGCTCATACAGTACCTTTGTTTGTGCAAATCACTAACTTGCTAATATGTTATTAATATATGCTGACATGAGCATATTTTGGTGTTTGAAGTGGATATGGGGACCCAAATCAGTGGCTTTTAAAAGTCAGATGTGTTGGCACATCTGTAGAAATACTTGAATAATAAATTATTACATTCTAATAGTGTATATTACATTCTAATAGTGTATTTCAATAATTTTTATGTAGAACTTGGGAAGCCACAATGCTAACAGGGTGACACTGGATGCAGTTGGGGCAGTGGGTGAAATTGTGGTTGTGTGTAATCTAGTGTTTGGTTAAAGCTGATGTGCTGGTGGGCTCTTTATCTGTTCCCACATCATTTGAAAGGATGAACAACGGTTTTATGTGAGTTCTCACCTCCATATCTTTTTCCATAAGTTTTGGAGGTGATGGGCTGTCCATGCGGCTGCAAAGGATTTTTATAAATGATGCTTAGGGAAATCAATGCAACCTTTGCTCGGGTCAGTGCAAGGAGCTATGGCAGGAATTGGATGGTGTTAGGTGAGATGGAGTTAGCCCTGTTGGGTGCCTGTGTGTACAGTGGTATGTGGAGCTTTTAAGAGAGTTGCATGAAGAGTGAAGCAAAGCACCAACAGGTGCGGAACAGGAAATCTGTCTCAAAATGTTGTAAGTATAAATTGCTAGGAAGCAGGTGCATGAGCGATTTGAAGTAGGAGTGACACCTAGAAGGATCCTGCAAGAAAGTTTCGGAGTGGGTGGATAGTCAACAATTTATTGTTCTCAATGGGAGGGTTGAATTTCACAGGCTTAAATAACCAGGAAGTCCTGGTGAAGTAGGAGTGACGCCTAGAAGGATCCTGCAAGAAAGTTTTGTAGTGTTAAACAACGTGGAAGTCCTGGTGATGTTAAGGCTGGATAGATTTCTAGTTCTAGTTTCTATAGATTGGGAATAGCGCTACTTGTTGGAAGCTGTCGGATGGATTCAAAGAGAAGGTGAGAGGTTGGTGGCTGTTGATCATTGTCGAAGTTTGGGCTGGAAAGAATTGGATGAAAGAAAAATTAATAAAAGGAGTGTGAATTAGAGTATTTTGGGAATAGCACTACTTGTTGGAAGGATCCATCAAGAAAGTTTTGGAGTGTTAAACAACCTGGAAGTCGTGGTGATATTAAGGTTGTTGGAGGTTTCAAAAGTATGCTTTTGAGGTTTGGGGTAGGTGAGGTCTCAAAAACTATGCGCTCGGAGGCGATTTAATGGATTGATTGAAAGGACGAAACAGAAGTCCTCTCAGTTGAGAGATCCAACAGCGCAAAACTTCAAAATTGACTTCAAAATAGGAGGAGAAAATTATATGGAGGCAAAAATCTAGGGTGGTTTGGTTAAAGGAAGATGGAAAAGAACATAATTCTTTCATAGAGTTGCAAATGCCAGTTGTAATGGCAGAAGGGTGGAGGAGAGGCAAGAAAATTTCTTGGAAACTTTGAAGTCTTGTTTGCATCTCCTTTCAGATGGGGGTTGGGTCTAACCAAGCCTCGACAATTCTCAAATTTAGTCAAGCAATGATGAAGAGGCAACTTGGATGGAGTGTCCTATTAGAGAGGAATAGTTGTGGTTAGTGATGATGGTTCTAGGGAGGGGAAAAGCCCCTTGTTTGGATGACTTTTATGTTGTGTTTTATTAAGTCTTTAGGAAGGAAATTAAAGGAGAGTTTGTTCAAAAATTTCATTGAAGGGGGAGCCTGTCCAAGGAGATGCGGACATCCTTCATTCCATTAGATCCCAAGGGAGGAGCAGAAGCCCATGAGTCTAATGGGTGACCCATATAAAATTTTGTCAAAGATTTTAGCATCAAGATTTAGGAAGGTGCTTAGTCATGTGATATCTAGCTTGCAAAAGGCTTTACTTTTTGGTTAATTGATTCTCATTTTGGTATATGGATTCTCAACAGGGCTGCTGTATGATTATATCACATGAGCGTATTAACTCTAGACACGGGGAAGGAAGACTAGGAATTATTTCTAAGCTTGATATGAAGAAAGCCAATGACCATGTAAATTGGAATTTTCTTGAATACATACTGAGAGGGATTCTCCTTTGGATGAGGTGGAGAAGACGGATGTCTGAATGTGTTCTCTTCTCATTTCTCGATTTTGGTCAATAAGATGTTGAAATGCTTCGTTAGGTGATCAAGGGATTATGCCTTTGGGATCCTTTATCTCCTATTCTCTTTGTGATGGTATCATCTAGTAGGAATGGTTAGAAAAATGTCTGAGAAGGCAGAGCTTGGAGGATCTTAATAATCAGTTTTAAGGTAGAATTGGCCAACTTATAGTTTTCACACTTACAATCAGTGTTCCCGTTATTGACAAAATGTTGATATTATTGTCGAACATTCGTTTCTCTGCCAAATATTGGTGAAATTTCGATCATAATATCAATGTCTCGATAAATTGGGTTGTCGATGAAAATATCGATTGCAACTACCTATAAAAATTGAAAAAATGAAAAAAAAAGGCTTTCATTTCAGTTTTTATTTTTTTAAAGATCTATGTGAGAGAGTGATTTTCGGTACATGTAGGAGAGGATTGGTTGATCAGAAGCAAAATCTCGTGGGCTAATCGTGGATCGATCAACAGCCGTGAACCGGTCTTCGAGAGGTACGAAAAAACCTCAAAATTCTCTTTTTTCTTCAATTGGATGATGGATTTAGTAAGAGACCTGGATTTCAACGACTATTTTGGAAATTTGGGTGGATTTTTACTTGATTTTGGTTGGAATTAGGGTTTTGAAACCCTCCGGAAGAAACCCTCTTTGCTGAAAATGCCTCCAAAAAAACATTTTGTTTGGTTTTTTACGAAGACAGTAGCTATCGAAAATACTTCCTGAACTTGTGAGTGGCTACGGTCGGTGCTCTGTGGGCCTCACCATGATGTAATGTGTTTTATCCACGTCTTCCATCAATTTTTCTAGATAATTTTAGGGCATGAGCCAAAAAATGAGGCAGATCCATATCTCAGGTGGACCACACCAAAGGAAACAGTGGTGATTAAACGCCCACCATTAAAAACTTCCTAGTGTCCATTGTAATCTTTATTTGCCATCCAACCTCTTGATTAGGCCACAGAGACTTGGATGAAGGGTAATAAAAAATATCATCTTGATCGAAAACTCTCGTGTTACCCAAGAAGTTTTTAATGGTGGGCATTCAATCACCACTATTTCCTTTGATGTGGTTCACTTGAGATTTCGATCCACCTCATTTTTTGGCTCATGCTCTAAAATGATATGCCAAAATGAATGGATGGCGTGGATAAAGCATATGCATCCTGGTGGGGCCCATAGACCCCCGAGCAGTACCAACACGACCACACCCTACTTGCAGCATCAGTAGGTATCCTTGTCCCAATGCGATGTGGATTGCTTGTGAAAACCTTTTAGTGGAACTTCTTGCGACAGGAAGCTAGGTGGGGTCCACTGTCATGCTTGCGAGAAATTCATGGTCTACCCCGTCCATCCGTTTTGCTAGATCATGTTAGGACATGGGCCCAAAAATGAGGCAAATCCAAAATTCAAGTGGGCCACACGACATGAAATCTTGGCTTCTAGATGTTGTGGTTATAGTGACAATAATATTGAATGTTCAAGGTTCATTTCTTGTCGGAAGACAACTTGGATAGTGCAGTAGTAGCTCGTGAACACATCAATTCACGTCACAAGGAAAAAAAGGACATCACTTACAAGCTTGACATTGGGAAAGCATATGACCACGTCGATTGGGATTTTTTATATATTATATGTTGGGGTGTTTGGGCGTTGGCAGAGATGGATGAAGTGGATTCTAGAGAGTATTAGGCTGGTCAAGTACTGTCTATTGGTTAACGGGTATCCAACAGGTTTTTAAAGCTTTTAGAGTGTCTTCGGCAGGGGGATTTATTATCTCCCTTCTTTTTCATGTGGTAGTGAAAGCACTTAATATGATGTTGGATAAAGGTCTATTTGCAGATCTTATTAGTGGGTTTAAGGTGGAGAATGCAAATTTCTAGATATCTTACCTCCAATTTGCCAATGATACCATCCTTTTTTGCGATGCAGAAGAAGAGAATGTGGATTACTTGAGGATAATTGTGAGATGTTGAGAAATGTGGGGGATGTGTGGGTTGGAGAAATGTGGCTCCACTGAGTTTCTGAGGCTAGCAAGATTTTGTTTGGATGTGAATTATCCTATTGCTCGATGTTTCTCGCTTTTTGGCGGTGAAGTGGTTTAGTCTCCTCCATGTTGGAGGAACTTGAAAGACGAGGCAACAAACGAGTTCCTTCGACTCTTGGCATGACTTCATCGTCATCGTCCTTTGGGCGAGAGGGATGTGATTGTGTGGAATAAGGAAAAGTCGGGTCAATTTTCAATTTGGTCCTTATACAACGTCATCCTTCAGAGAGCACATTGGTTACACTTCTCAAGTTTGTATTATGGCTCCCTTCTCTATGGTTGTGGCTTTTGCTTGCTTGGTGGGTAGGAATAAGGTGCTTACTATATATAATCTTCATAAGAGGAAGATGGTGATTCCTAATATATGTGTAATGTGCATGCGGAATGTGGAGTCGATTAATCACCTATTTATCCATTGCTCTTTTGCTAGAGAGGTATGGGAGAGATTCTTTGTAGCCTTCAAAGTGTCGTGGGTGATGCTGGCATCTATAAAAAGGTGTTTTTTTCCCCAAGCATGGCATGAGGGTGGGGTTTGGAAAAAGGGAAGGGTGATATGGAGGTTAGCTCTTCTGGCAGGCATCTGGGCTCTACAGGGGAGAGGAATAATCAGTGCTTTTGGAATCAAAGTGTGTCGGTTTTGGAGGTCTATAGAAGGGCAAAGTTAGATGTATTGGGATGGGCCTCAAGCACAAAGGCCCTGGATGACCATAACCTTTCTTGTTTGTATTGATCTTCGCTGGTGTAATCTGCCTAGTCTTCTTTGGGTTTTCTTTTTCTAATAAAATTTCATTATCTTAAAAAGAAGCATAATTTTTGGTTCATCACACATCTAAATTGGGACCCATAATTTGAATGGTTTAATATGAATTAGTTTAGGATATTTGAATTATATGTGCTCATTTTAGATATAATTGCATCATTTCTGTCAGACATCGCATATTTTAGGCCCTTATATAATGGGAACTTATTATTAATACTTGTTTTTTTTTTTTTAATAAGTTTTTTGAGTTCGAAGTGTGTAATCATGTCTTTTTTAACCTGTCCTGAAATTCTATTGAAAATTTCATCATTTTCCAAATGTTTCCCAATGTTTCCCTTGGTCAATAATACATTCCCCAATGCATGTGATAATTTCCTTACGATATTGAAATGTTTCTGTATACTGAGGGTGTGATACATGCATCGAGACTGATATTGTGAACGCTGTTGTGGCCCACAAGTAACCTCAAATCTTAGAGACGAGCCCCGAACGTCTGAGATTGTTTCCCAATGTTTCCCTTGGTCAATAATACATTCCCCAATGCATGTGATAATTTCCTTACGATATTGAAATGTTTCTGTATCCTGAGGGTGTGATACATGCATCGAGACTGATATTGTGAATGCTGTTGTGGCCCACAAGTAACCTCAAATCTTAGAGATGAGCCCCTAACGTCTAAGTTTCTGAATCTCAGTCCCGAATTGTCCCAATTTGCAGCCCTTGCAAACCACCCTATAATAACCTTTCCATGTTCCTGAAACAAAAACTTTCAGCCTATAAAATCATAACATACAGTGACCATAGCAGTTGGTCTATCCCAGTCACCACTTTAAGCTAGCCTAACTAAATCTAGTCTATAATATACTGCAAAATGTGTCCCTGAACTTCTACAATCTGTATGGGTACCTGAACTTTTATGATCTGTCCCAAAACTGTAGGCCTAATATCAACTGTTATGAAATCTGTCCTTAGAAATCTACCCCCCTGAAAACAGTCTTAAGGCTGCCCATATATGGACGAAATTTAGAGCCAAACTTGCCTGTCCGAACCCCAATTCCATCTGCATACCTTGCAGGCAATCTGCCCATAATCTGTCTCCGAACCATACTCCTAACCTTGGCATTTCAGCCCTAATCAGTCCCAAATCTAAGTCCGAAACCAACATTCATCAACCATCTTTTAAGCCTGTTTCCATCGCAAACTTCCATATACCCAACATAGTCATAGCCCATAGCCCACTCACTGTCCATAATCTGTCTGGCAGATATTCTCCACAACTTGTCTAAGAAACCAACCCTTTTAACTAGTCGTTTGAGCAACCCATAACCTGCCCATTACTGTTTCCAATTACTTGTGCTTAACATTATTTTAAATAGCGAATAGTGTGTAGTGTATTGTTCACCCCTCTGAAGTGTGAGATGTAAGTTAGCTACTTTTAGATTTTTAATCAAGGTTGTACTTGGTTGCATCAATTTCATGATATTCGGCACCAAATTAGATTTGATTAATAATGAAGTTTAACAAAATTTCATTATATTTGGTGCAAGTGCAACCAAATGCAACCTGAAGTAATAGGAAAGGAAAAACTGATTTAATACTGTTACTTGTGTTATTTTACTAAAAGTATTGAAAATATTAACTAATTTTTATTGAAAAGTAGAAAAATGTAACAAATTATTGAAAACATTAATTGATTTTAATGTAGTTTAACTTGTAATGTGAGCTACATAGTGTGTAGCATGTAGCTTATGCAAATTAATCATGTAGCATAGGCTACATGCGACTTAAGCTATTTTCATTAGTTACGTAGCATTAAGACTAAGCTACACTATAGCGTATAGCTACGCTTCATAGCGTAGCTAATTTAAAACATTGGTGCTTAATGAGACGTCTTCAACAGATGGATACTCCTAGTTTTCGTTTGGTTACTCGTGTCAGACTCACCTGCCTTTATTACAATATCTTACCATCCTCGTAATCCCTCTTTTCTGATTTTGTCTGGATACAAATGCCTTTCACAAGAATTCTTATCCATCTTCCTGTTGTTCCAATTCCTACCTTTCTTCCTATGATCCCGATGGCGAGTCCTTGCGGTATCCTGTTTCTTGCTATGAAATCCACCTCAATACACCCGTCATCCAGAAGTAATGCTTCATATTTGGAAGCCGTGGGAAGGTTCAAAGAGGAGCGGGAAGATGACGAGTGAGATGTGGAAGGAATCGATCTGAGAATTTGACAAAGTAGGCATAAACTCGATGAATCAATGAAAAATCTCCAAGAAATGGCCCAAGCAAATGTTGATAGCTAGCATTGGAATGGTCTCCTTTAATCTTATTTTGCATCATCTGAATATCCGGAGGTGTGTTTGAAGACATCAAGATCCAAGATGATGAAATCCACCGGTGTATTCCCAGGTAGGTGAACTTTTGAATCCACGAAAAATCAACCCATGGGGAATGAAGGAATCCACTAACGAATCAATTGGTGATTGATGGATGAGCACACAGTTATAGCAGTGGATAGGTTAGTGGACAGGATAGAAGTTGGCTCAGTGATTAGATCGGCAGAAAAGGCGATGAACAACTTGATCAGATTTGTGAATCCATGCGATATGTGAATGTTGAGACGGATGAATTAGTCTCATCCCAATTACTATCAGAGCAAAGGGATTAGAGAATTGTGGTGAGGGGCTGAGGACAACAATCCAACAAGATAAAGAATCCACCATTGATGATCCAGAACTGAAGACCAGCAAATCCATTTCATAGAGAAGTAGAAATGCTACTGGAGGACAGACACATGTAAAGACATTTCCATGCGAGAGATGCTAGTTTGACACATTGGCCTTCATCATCGTCTGCTACTGAAGCCCATGGAGTGAGACAAGCAAATCATGGCCATGGATCACTGTCCGCCTCAGCCTCTGAATTCGTTGGCGTTTTCTTTCCAGGATTATTATTAATTTTAATTTTGGCTCTTGAGAGGTTATTATTTTTTCAATATTAAAAGAACATAGATGCAATATCTAATGCCGAAATTACCGAATAGAAGACAGAAACAAAGATATGAGGGCACAATCGACTAGAGCCTTTGTACAAGAGGCCCAGCCCGTAACATCCAATGTTGCCCTTTTAAAGGGCTGACGACGCACATCGATTTTGGAAGTATTGATAGTTCCTTTCCACCCAACTTGCCCAGAGACCACCTAGAAGAGATCCGCCAAAGCTTCCTTCCTTTATGCCTTACTGCCACCACCGTGACATGCCAAGAGAAAGCCCTCAATGGATGCCTGCATCACGCAAAAAACATGGACGATGGATGCCTGCACCACGCAAAAAACATGGACGATGCAAGAGCAGCCCCAAACCTCTCTAGCAAAGGCACAATGAAGAAAAAGATGATCAACCGATGCAGGCCTCTTTATTGGTCCATTGGGAGACCACAGCAAGGGATACCATTACTGGTTGATATAAGATCTGGTCCAAACAAGTCCAGTATACAGATCAGGCCTATCGAACTGTTCAGATTAGAGATATGACCATCCAATCATTGTCGTTGTCGTCATCATTATCATTTTGACTTAGCTGAATTTCATATTGGGTGATTTTATTAGTCCTACTGTCAAACTGATTCTCCAGTATTTATATATGGGCCATATTTCTTTATTTAAGTTATTATTATTATTATTGTTTTTGTTTTCAGAGATGAAATCCATTTGCATGATTAACTATTCTCTATGGCAGGCATTCGGGGCCGATCGGAAAGAGGTGAGAGCTGTTCTTCCTTGAGGAAATTCAATATAACCAGTGTCATAGAAATAATGGGGGTGGAAGTTTGGATGTTGCTGGTGGCTCCTTCCCTTTCCCCAGGTAGTCCTGCCTCTGTATAGGAAATCATAACAGTAATTCTTTTCCCGAGGAGTTGGGCAGGTTTGTTCCTTTATTTGGATTGGATGGTAATGGTGATGGGGTTTTTCTGTTTTGCTGATTCGGATGAATTCCGTATGCGCTGTATTTTTCTTCTTCTGACTGGGGACATTACACTAACCTACCCAGTTACGTTTTTGTTCGTCTTTTGAAACACATTTTTCTTGGTATTTACCTCAATAACATCCTTTTGCTTTATTGGGTGATTAGAAATACTAAGGCAATTTCTGCTATAGGCTTGATTAAAGAGGCTGTTTGTTGCACACATGCCAACCTGACACGTCTGTCTTCCCACAACGTTCATGGACTGGTCTGTACTGTGAACATGCATCGGCAAAAAAATCCGGTGGGATCCACTCTTCGAAAGGCCCGTATCCGAGTGAAAGACGGATGTTTGGAATGAGAATTGTATGCCGATCTGTACATGTGATCCAACTGAAGCGATAGCATACTTGGAACTTTTGGAGAGAATGTTCACAGTGGGAGCAACCGATAGATGGTTACACGTGTGGCAGGTTGGCATGTGCTCCGCATTATCATATATTGCCATGTATTTCTCGTTAGATGGATTTTTGCCAACATGAAATCACATGTCGAACATCATACATGCCATCTCTTTGTACCTTGCATGATTCAAAAGCTGTTTCATCCATCATGCCCTCTACAATGTGTGCCTAGGGCTGGCAATAGGTTAACTGGATTGGCCTGCTTCTTGATCCTCGTAGGGTTGTCCTTATGGGTTTAGGTTGAATACGAGGCCTAAGAACATGGTGCTGATTTTATTAAATTTTTTTTTTTGGGCTTGGATTTGTACTAATGGCTCATTTGGTAAAAACAGGTTCGGGCCGGGCTGATCCTTAAATCTGTCTGACCTAACATATTACCACATTGATGTATACCTATATACATCACACTTCATATATAATATGTTTGTTATGGTGAATAGACTGGCCGTGGCCATTAATCATATATACTGTCCAACTCGATGCAATTTGATATGAAGGATGGTGGCCAGTGGCTAGGGAAAAAAAAAGACAGCTTTTCAGCAGCATGTTACCGGATGAGATCCAATACCACTAGGTTTGGAGCATACACGTGGCATTCCATGATTCAAACCATTAATTCACCATAAGGCTTCATGAATGGGCCATTGACCAAAATTGCAATGATCAAATGATTTCGTAAAATATCATATAAAACTTATGTTTTGGACTAGTGTGATTTTTATACGCCTTAAAGAGGTTTGGTTCCATTGATCACTACGGTTTTTTCTGTCCTTAATGAATGCTAACGGTTTGGATGATTATAAAATTGTGGGTATGGCAAATGCAACACATACGAAGGGAGATAAAAAATGGAGGCTGAAGGAAAGGGTGCAGCTACATGCAGAATAGGCTTGTAGATACCAATGCCCACTTTTCCGGAGGTGTGACTCATGCATCATTTTTGGACCGACATAATAATATGATCCGGCATAATACATGTTCGATGTGGATGTTACATATTTATCGGTGGGCTTTGTAGGCCCCTAAATGCTACACTTGCGTCAAACATAAAAAGTAGGTGCGGGAAAGAGTTGAAAGGACTAAAATACCCTCAGGTTGAAGGGCCATATAAACACCAGGACAAAATCCGAATTGTTTTTCCCTCCCTACCAATAATTACAGGATTAAATATGTCCAAAAAGTTACTAGCGTTATATGTAGAATAAATGTTGTTAGTTGGACCAACTACATGTTACAATATGTCAAAATAACAGCTATATACACTTGTACAAGAAATCGAATGGGCAATGAAGCTTTGCACATTCATATTATCAAAAAAAAGAAAAAAAGAAAAAAAAAAGAAAAAAAAATTAAGTGCATTTCATCCACAATATATACAATGCTGGTAGTTTTATACATTTTTGCCCTTATAAATTAGTCTGAGAAACTGTTTATTAAAGAGTAAAATCATCATAAAAAAAAAAGTTGCTGCTTGGCAACGACAGTTCAGATTTTATCACACAAGATGCCATGAACGATTTAAATTGAACTTCTATGATTTGAATTAAACTTCTTTTCACTTTTAATACTTGTAGCGCATACCAATTTCTTCTCTTCTTTGCCTGTAGACGGTATGATAAAGGAATTGTAGGCTCACCCTAATGACTGTTGACATCTACTTTGTACATATGTTGGCTTATGATATTAGCTAAAAAATTAGGTGGATTGGAGACTTGAGTGAGTCACAACAAAAGAAACAACAAGATTGATTGCCGATTCTTCCTCTCTCTCTCTCTGTTTGTGCGTGTTGCATGCACCTACATCGAGCCCTCATCTCTTCTTCTTCTGCATCTCTCATTTTTTCTCTACGCTCTGGATCTTTACTCATTTTCTCTCTTTATCCCCTCCTGACTCCAACTGCCGTGCTCCCGGTATGAAAAATTAAGACATTTATTACTGGTGGTTGTATCAAGTGATTGTCTGAAAGCCATGAAGTAGGAGCTGTTCAAGTCAACAGGTGGGTCAAGGCTTGAACTTGTTCACCGAGCAGCATGTAGGCCTAGCGTTATAAATTTGACTAGGTTTTAATTTAAAATTTTACTAAATACGAAAAGAAAAAAAAAAAGAAAAAGAAAAAAGAAGAAGAAGAAGAAAAGAAACTGAAGAGGGGGAATTTTTCTGAATGGAAATAAAGAAAAGGGGAACCTTCCTCTCACGTAAGAGGAACACCTTACTGAGGGTCGTCAAACCCAGGACCCCTGCAGCAGAGGGAGGCACCTTCTCAATGTAACGTCCTATCGTTAACAACAGTTTATCTATTTTTTTTTTTTTTTTAAAATTTATTAGTTATATAACTCTATTTATGTTAAGCATGCATTACTAATACTAATACTTGTAATTATTAAATATCAAATCAAAGTCAGGTTCAGTTTTTAGTGCACCCGACTGACCCACTTGAACATCAAGTCAGTTTTTGTCCGTTGCTTTCACGAGCTAATTTTAGGACATGAGTTAAAAACTGATGCAGATCCAAACCCAAGTAGTCCACATCAAAGGAAACAGTAGGGATTGATGACCCACCATTGAAACTTTGTAGGGGCCACCATGATATTTATATGCCATTCATACCATTCATAAGGTTATTCTCACCAAGATGAATGGCAAACACAAATATGAGCCTCATTCAGAACTTTTATGGTCCCACTGAGGTTTCAACGGTGATGCTTTGGGATTGAACCGGAGATCCCAAATAGCTAGTGTTATAGGGAAAATATGCCTACCAATGATAAAAGGTCAAGTCGGAACATTGCACACTCCCCCAGGTCGGACACAACCATGGGTTTGATCCCACACTCAAAACCTGAGCAAGAAGTAAGATTGAACTCAACATCTCGTTATCAGATCGGAATGCCTACCGATCTGCTCAAACTCCCGAAAGGGCACTACCTCCGTCGATTCCAAGATCCCCAGAGTTCATTAGGAACATCCTGTCCCGCTACTCAACTAAGAAGACAGGTCGACACAACCCAAGTCGGTGTGGCCTAGGTTGGCATAGCTTGAAGCAGCACACCACTCCTAGGTCAGGTCGGCCAAGGCCACCTCGGCCTCCCATTGCACATCTCTGATGGTCTCAGATAATAAGATCTCGCTCAAGAGAGATCCGTTCGAGGTCTTCTCCAAGGATCTTAGACGATATCTACGACACGCTCGGACCCCCGAGATCTTCTCCAAGGATCTCGAAAGATCCTCCTACTAATCTAAAATCTGAATGCACCTGCAATACGTACCTACTAAATAAGGAGATTCCCTCTACACCACCGCATCTCGGTAAGCTATAAATAAGGTACCTCTAATGGTGAAAGGTATGCACTATCTTTAGCCCTAAACCCTCAATATTCGACTAGACTCAGATCCTGTCCCTGACTTAGGCATCAGAGGGTCCCCTGCTCTATCCAGGGTCTTCCTTATCCGTTCCTCGCGCAGGTAAATAGGTCTAGAAAGGGGCTAACCAGATTTCTGCATCAACAGTTTGGTGCCGTCTGTGGGAACGACATTGAAAGTCGTTCTCATCCTATTGTATCTCGACAATGGCGAAGGGGAAGAAGAAGGCTCCTGCCTCCTCTGCTGCACTCGACCTCGCACTGTCGGACCAGTCCGCCAGCCACCGGGATTCCTCTTCTCAGCTACAGGCTGATTCCGCACTTGCGGGAATGGTGCAACGATCCCAGAGTTAAGGAGGACAACTTGTTTTCCTCGAGCAACAAGTCGAGATGATTAACAACAATATGAATTCCATGAAATAACTGTTGGAATAGCTATAACCCCGCCCCACACAAAAGGATGGACCAGTGGTGGGGCAAACGATTCGAGAGCCCCCCGAGCTGTCCGACGTGCTTGCCGTCTCTCATAGGAGCCGGCAACTCGGCGCATCAAGGCCAACACCTTCCCACATCTCAGGTACTGCGACACTAGCCGCCTTTGACTTACACTACGAGTTGGATAGGAAGAAGCACGACAAAGCACCCGAAACCGTGATTAAAGTCATAGCTGAAAGCGGTGACCCCTAGGAAGCTGAACTCAACGACTTGCGAGGTCAGATTGGAGATATTCGGCAGGCCTACCGCTTGAATGTCCTGACTTCGTGGAAGTGATACTACAAAAAATAGAGCCTCCGTTCACTGCCGACATCATGCACATGCAACTCCCGCCGAGGTTCCATATGCCTCAAATCACCCAGTACTCCGAAACCACCGACTTGGCCGAGCACCTGAAGTCTTTTAGGGCATGAATATAATTGTACGACGCATCTACTGCGGTCATGTGCCGAGCATTTTCACTAACCCTGACAGGAGCAGCTTAGAAATGGTTTTGACAAATGAAGCTGCAATCGATCAGTTCTTTCACGTAGCTTAGTAAAGTCTTCATCACAAACTTCATTGGGGGGAAAGAAAGCCTTAAATCGGCTTCCTACCTCCTCCATATCGTTCAGAAAGAAGGTGAACTGCTCAAGGACTACATCAAATGTTTCAACCTGAAAACGATGCAAGTATAGGCACATTCAGAGAAAATTGCTTTGACTGCCATGATGGGAGGGCTAAAAGATGGAAGGTTCCTCTTTTCGCTTTACAAAAGTCCTCCTACAACGATGGCCAACCTTCTCAACAAAGCTCAGAAATACTCCAACGCCGAGTAAGTCGCTAGCTCGTGAAGGGCGGCTCGGCATAAGGAAAACTCAAGCAAGGAGAAGCGGCCCAAGGAGGAACTGACCTTACCAATAACAATAAGAGGAGGAAAGATGACAAACCTCCTAGAGGCCAACGCTCAAGCAGACAACCTGATAGCAGGTTCAGTTCATACACACCTCTCAACGCGACGACTAAGCAGGTCCTTATGGAAGTCAAAGACAAATGTATCCTCAAATGGCCGAATAAGATGAAATCCGATGCAGATAGACGAGACAAGCGAAAATATTGTCACTTTCACCGAGACTACGATCACTCAATTGGTGACTATTTCGACCTGTAAATCAAAGCTCTCATCTGTGACGGGCACCTACGTGAATATATCAACAGAAAGGAAGAACGAGCTGACCCGAAGGACGAGCGACCCATCAACAATGAATCAACTGGGGAAATTCGCACAATCTTCAATAGGCCTACCGGAGGAGGCGACTCAATTGAGATCGGAGAGCCCATGCTAGAAACATCAGTTGCTCCAGCTCGGAGCATCAGATCCTCATCACCAGTAGATCCCTGAAAGAGCAGAAGGTAATGCCTTGCGATCTAACCTTCACCGAAGAGGACGCCCGAGGTGTTCACCACCCCCTGACGATGCACTTGTGGTAATTATGACTATAGTCAACTGCATAGTATTTCGTATCCTAGTGGACACCAGTAGCTCGGCAGACATCCTCTTCACTGAAGCATTCAACAAGATGGGAGTTGGGCGACCTCGCCTCCGAGCCATCAAAACTCCCCTGCTCAGATTTGCAGGGGACAAATTCACATCAAAAGGGTCGATTCAACTCCCAGTCACAGTTGGGGAAGGGCAGAATCAGACAACGACCATGATCGATTTCTTAGTGGTGGACTGCCCCTCCATCTACAACGTTATTCTAGGACGACCTTCGCTTAACGCTCTCCGGGCCGTCGTGTCAACATACCATCTCGCGATGAAGTTTCCTACCAAATATGGTACCGGATTGGTCAGAGGAGACTAACAAGAAGCTCGACAATGATATTGGATGGTACTAAGGACTCAACATCAGGCAATGGCCATCACATCTCTTGATCCTCGAGAAGACTCCGTTGAAAGAGGGCACTCCATAGAGGACCTCATACTCATCCCGCTCGATGACTCCAATCCAACTCGAACGGTGCAAATCGACTCATCCTTGGCACCACCATTACGAGACAAAATTATGAGCCTCCTTTGACGATATGCCGACATATTCGCATAGTCTCACCAGGCCCAAAGCTCATGGTCCATAGATTGAATGTCGACCCCGACTATCGACCAATCTGATAGAAGCAAAGAACATTTGAACCTGAACGATTCACTGTAATTGGAGAAGAAGTAAAAAAGCCTATCAAGGCCAACTTCATCGAGGAAATTTACTATCCAGACTGGATAGCCAATGTCGTCTTGGTTAAGAAGTCCAACGGGAAGTTGCGGGTTTGTGTTGATTACACCGACCTGAATAAAGCCTGCCCGAAGCACAAATTCCCCCTCCCCAGGATCGACCAGCTTGTCAATAGCACGGCCGAACATGAACTCCTGAGTTTCATGGACGCTACTCAGGCTAGAACCAGATCATTATGCATCCTATGACAAGCAGAAGATGACTTTCGTCAAAGACAAGGGACTCTACTGTTATAAGGTCATGCCTTTTGGACTGAAGAACGTTGGGGCTACATATCAAAGGCTTGTCAACAAAATGTTTGTCTGCTAGATAGGGCTCTCCATGGAGGTTTATGTTGATGACATGCTCTTCAAGAGCATTAAAGATGCGGACCATATCTCCGACCTTGAAGAAACATTCATATCTTGTGAGAATATTAGATGAGATTGAACCCGAGCAAGTGCACCTTCGGTGTCAGCTAAGGAAATTCCTCAGATTCTTGGTCAATCAGAGAGGAATTGAGGCCAACCTCGAGAAAATCCAAGCTCTGCTCGACATGAGCTCTCCTAGAACGACGAAAGAGATCCAATGCCTTACAGGAAGAATAATAGCATTGAACTGCTACATATCTCGAGCAATCGACAAATGCCTTCCTTTTTTCAAGCAATTGAAAGGAAAGCAGAGAACAGAATGGATGGAAGAGTGCGAGGTCGCCTTTCAGCAACTCAAGCAATACCTGGGATTGCCACCACTGTTCTCTAAGCCCGAGCAAGGAGAGCAATTACTGCTATACCTAACCGTGTCAATAGTGACAGTTAGCTAGGCCCTCATCAGGAAGCAAGAAGGGACACAACTTCCGGTGTACTATGTCAGCAAAGCATCGGTCCCTGCTGAAACTCGGTAGCCAGACATAGAAAAGCTGGCCCTAACTCTAGTCATATCGTCGCGTCGCTTAGGACTATATTTCTAAGCCCACACCAACATTGTCCCGACTAACCAACCTCACTGCCAAGTGCTCCAAAAGCCCGAGGTATCTGAGAGACTCACAAAATGGAAAATCGAGCTAAGTGAGTTCGACTTCAATATTGGCCCTGGACAACATCAAAGGTCAAGCAATGGCTGACTTCATCGTTGAGCTCATGCCCAAGAACAACATGGGCCACATCGACCCGAGTCATGCCGAGCTGGAACCCTGTCCTATCTCTGCCCCGGGTCATGCCAACTTGAGTCATGCTGAGCTAAAATCCGGTCCAAGCATTAAGTCTGAATTGACCGAACACTAGACAGCCGACATGGACGCTGTATGTTGATGGTTCATCCAATCCTAAAAGTAGTAGGGACATTATAGTCCTGGAGGCTCTTGACCAAACATACATACAATATGCCTTAAGATTTAGATTTCAAGCATCAAGTAACGCAGTAGAATATAAAACATTGTTCGCCAGGCTCAGGCTGTCAGCAGCCATGAAAGACCAACATTTGGAGATTCATAGCAACTCATAGCTCGTTGTTAACTAGATAGCTAGTGAATACCAAGCTAAAAAAGAATGAATGAAAGCCTATCTGGAGAGAGCCCGGGAGCTGATCAACAAATTCCTGAAGTGTAACATCAGCTTGATCCCCAGGGCAGAGAACTCTAAAGCAGACATGTTGGCAAAAATATTGTTGACAGCCGATGATGACATCCCGAAACTAATCCCGATCGAGTTCTTAACCGAACTGAGCATCCGTAAACTTGACCTAAGCGCGATTCTCTCGATAGACTCAGAGCTGACCTGGATGGACCCAATAGTTGATTACCTCAGAGAGGAAAAGATGCTCGAAAGTAGTCTAAAGGTATGCAGGCTTCGAGCAAGAGCGGTCTGCTATACCATGATCAGAGAAACCCTATATAAAAAAGGATTCTCACTCCCATATCTTAGATGCCTCCGACTTGATGAAGCAGAATATGTTCTAAAAGAAGTCCATAAAGGCATTTGCGGCAACCACTCTGACGGGTGAGCCCTCACCCATAAGTCATCCGACAGGGATACTTCTGGCCGACCATCCAATCGGAAGCGCAACAACATGCTTAGAAATGCAACAAATGTCAGCGGTTCGCTACGATACCTCGACAGCCTCTCAAGTAACTGACTCCGACCGGACCATGGCCATGCGCCTAACAGGGGATCGACATTATTGGCCCCTTACCAACCGACAAAGGGTAGACTAAATTCGCGGTCATCGCAGTCGACTACTTCACCAAGTGGGCCGAGGTCGAGCCGTTGGCTAAGATCACCGAGCGGAAAATTACAGACTTCATCTAGAAGAACATAATATGCCGATATGAAATCCCCCACACTATAATCTCAGACAACAAAAACAGTTCGACAACAAGCAATTCTGAGGTATGTGCAAAAATCTTGGGATTTGGAATGTCTATTCATCACCCAAGCACCCTTAGGCCAACGGACAAGTCGAAGTGGTCAACAAGATCATTAAAAATCACCTCCGGATGAAACTCGAGAAGGCCAAAGGAGCCTTGGTAGAAGAGCTTCCCAACGTCCTTTGGGCAATTGAACTACTACTCAAACAACTACATGAGAGACTCCTTTCTCCCTTGCATTCGGTGCAGAGGCCATTATCTCAGTCGAGATCGGGCTATTGTCTGCTCAAACCATGTAACGCCCTGAGAATCGGGGGTCGAGCATAAGCTCCACTCCCGAGTTCCAATGCAGCACTTATGTAGCATAGATGATGGTGATTGAATGTTGTCCATATTAGTGCAGTAAACATGAGTGGGATTATACCAAACAACATATCATACTCCAGAGACAGTTAAATAAGCAAGCGGAAGACTGTGTTAGATATTTCAAATATAAAAACTGTTGTAAGTCTCCAGAGTGTGAACATGTTACCAGGTTAAATATATACATTTATACTAAAAAATGAACAAAAAGAATATACATGGGTGCTCCAAAAGTGCAAAATAACAAGTATAATGACGTCTAGTCAACATCCCTATAACCATGTCGATCAGAATGTGGTCTACATAGACCCGCCTGATAGTTGCATATAGGAGAAACCCTCCTCATCATCATAAAAGTCCTACTCCGCTTCGCAAGCATCGCCATAATCTGAAACTAAAACAGGGTCTAGTTGGTGTTTAAAACACCATCCCGTAACGTGGGAGTGAGTGATCAACTCAGTGGAACTATAAAGCAAAGGTTAACATGTTATCAATTCAGTTAAGCAGTAATGATAAAACAATACAATCACACATCCCTAAGTATTCTGATTAACACAAAAATGGTATGTATAAATGATGCATGCCCTCGCCTGCACTCCCTCTACGATCTTCATCTCACGGTCGCGCATGTCAGTCACTTCCTCAGTGCTCTACCCAACGCCAAACGGCACATGCAATGCAGTGCATGAGCGTGCTTGCCAAGTTCTTATTAGTCCTTTTCATACAGTAGGATTGGGAAGCTAAGGTACCTCCCTTTATATCATTAACCCAAACAATGATCCATTTAGAGTCGTCAATCCTAGTTAATCACATACGATAGGCAGGTTCAAGTCACTACTACCAATGCCCTACCAACTGGCAGTCTATTTTTGAAGGCTCGTCACCGACCTGACTGGGGACCACAACCAGGCTGCACCGGGGTAGGCCTATTTCATACTCGAGGTTACTCCACCAACGCCCTACCAACTGACAGTCTATTTTCAAAGGCTCGTCACCGACCCGACTGGGGACCACAGCCAGGCTGTGCCAATGGAGGCCGACAACTCGAATACAGTGTCCCATACCACCGTATTCGGCTCACGAGTCTGGGTTGCTCACTGGTCACTACGGGGAGGCTCGTCACCCCAGCGTAGGCCGACAGCTCGACCACGGTGTCCCATACCACCATGTCCGGCTCATGAGTCTTAGCGAATTGAGGTACCAAGGTTAACGGGGTTTTCACTGGTGAGTTAGGTACCTTAGGTTCAAGCAGTAGCGTCCATACATGGTGAATATACATCAGGTTAATCGGGTTACTTGAGGAGCTCGACTGGTATGAGCACACCTCGAGTTAATCGACATGAAGTGTGTAAGTACTTCGTGTCGCCTAACTACTGTCGACAACCAAACTACGGCTCGGATTCATCGAACACGTCCTGTGTGGCGAAACGACCTCAGCCACCAAATCAGGATCCGTTACCGATTGCTTGGACTATATTGTAGCCTCAAACACACTTCAAATAAGATAGGAATACATATGTGCTAGTCCAAACAACATGTAACAACCAACTTAAATATAAGTTTCATTTGAGCATTTCAACAAACACATAGTGTACATATTAGCATACATAGGCATTCAACCATAAAGCACGTAGTAATCATATAGGATACATAAAGAAAACTATAACCATAGTTAAGGAAAATGAGAATCCTATCTCAATACCCTCATCACATGCATTTCAACAGGTATTTTCTCATTGAGGCATTTTATCAAATAAGTAGGCTACACATTTCAACATACACAGATTAGACTAGATATAACATATATCCTGGCAAGCTCTTTTACAAAAGAGTTGCCACATATTCACAAGCATATATTCATCATTAATAATCATGGCAAGCACAAATCCAAATTTCATACTCATTCAGTCATTTCAACAAGCACTTAGACTACACACTATAATCTACGTAACGTATGTTGGCGATAACAGGAATTAGGACAATTCCTTTCACCAAGGAGTTGTCACATGCGTAACGGCCATATATTCACGATGAATAATCATGGCAACCATGAATCCAAAAACCATACGTATTCAATTATTTCAACAAATATATAGAATACGCTATACTTAACATAGTTCATACGTATTCGTAAAGCGAAACAAACATTACGTTTTGCATGTGAAATGACACCCACGTCGGTAATAAATCATTAACTGACATTGAAAGCCTTGAAAACTATAACCTAAACATGTATAGTCTGCACCTTTCGTCGGTAGACTCATAACGAACTCGGTTTAAACACAAAGCCTTTGTCTACGGCACAATGGTCACCTATAACATGAAATAGGTTAGCTATTTCATCACTTACACTATTGAAAACTCTAAAACATATTAGGGTTAGGTTTTCTTACCTACGAACGGAGTCGGAATCGTCGAAATAGCGATGCAGAAACGGTAGTTAAGCTTGTGGAGTGATGGGATTGAATCCCAGGAACTCTCTCCCACTTTCTCTCTCACTTTCTCTCTCTTTCCTTCTCTCTTTGATCTCTTCTCTCTCCTAGGGTTGCAAATTCGTATGGAATGAGAGAGAGAGTGTTTAAGGCCCTTATATAGGCCCAGAACTGATGAGAATGGCCCTAGGGCCATGGAATACTTAGGTTATAGCCAAAACCCATCTGTTTCAGCTCAACGGAGCACTTCTGGAGGCCCCATTTCTGCGTGCGGTCGGACTTAAGCTCCCTGGCATTGGATCTAGGTCGAGTTAAGTTTTCAGTCCGATTGAATTTACATATCGACCATGGCGGACCAGTTTCAGTTCAACGGTCACTGGTACTCGATCAGGGCTATAAGTGTACTGACATGTGTGGAAAATTTCTCCTGATCCGAGGGTGTATTTGGGTCAGATTCTGACGATCTGAATTCTTATATTTGGCCCACGTGACATGTCTCAGTTTACTTAAGTTTGGATTTTATTTCCAAAAATATTCACATTTCTCACACACTTCAATTCAGGCTCAAGTTGTACATTTCTGGACACAGTCAGGACTTGATTTTCGTGATAGTTGTCAAGCCCAACAAGGCGGTCATAATTGTTTAGTTTTGCGGTAATCGGACTTTCGATGTGTGGTCTAGGTCCTATACGAGGCTTCGTGATGCTCCCAAGATCAACTGGGTAATGAGATTGATCCTAGATTATAAAGTAATGTAGCGTCGATGATCCTGCAAGTTTTGGGTCCTGTAGTTCGTATTTAAAGTGATTAGTGCTAATTTTATAGCTAATCTAGTTTAGCACTTAGTTAATTTCATCTAATTTCTAAAGGATTTGGTCCTAGGTGATTTCTGCCTAAGGTAGTACTTGGGTCTTTGTACGGATTTTTCCGGGACGTTATAGACCAGCTCCTACGATGAACAATAGAACGACAAACAAATGACACTAGATCTCGAACTCATCGAAGAAAGAAGGGAACAAGCTTGTATCAAGGTCGCGATCCGACAACAGTAGGTCACCCTTTTCTACAACTCCAGGGTAAAGACAAGAAGATTCGAAGTTAGAGACCTGGTTCTTCGCAGAACCTTCCAAAACACTAAGGAACCTGGCTCGGGAACCTTGGGACCGAACTGGGAGGGACCCTACATGATAATGAGCACAAGACGACCAAGATTGTACCGACTTGAAGACTTGGAAGGATGACTACTACCACATCCATGGAATGCCGAGCAATCTCAAGATATACTATACATAAGGGCCAACCTGGCCCAAGCCCCACAAATCTACTTGTTTGCTATTTTTATTCTATAACATTAGAACTATTGTAATAAAAATCCCAAAGCCTGGATGAGTTTTGCTTTCTACCTCTACGTCTACAAATAATCCGTCTACTAAAAATCTACTTAGGCCTTATCGTAATATAGGGGAAGAACAACCCTTACTGATGGACCGACCCTTCAAAAAGAGGTTGGGCCACGAATTCTCACAACATGGGCCGCACAAATAGTAGTAAAAATGGTACTCTGAAAGCACAGAAGTATGCAATCTACGGAAGTGCTCAATCAAGGATCATAGATTCATACGGATAAAACGATTAAGGGTTCAACCTTGGCACAGGATGTTGACGTGCCCGTCACAAAGTCTACTAATCTACTCAGAGTGACCAATACAATAAACCAAAAGTACCATTTCATTAAAATAACTCGACAGAGTACCTTACAAAAAATCAAAAATTACAGAAAGGGGGAATCTTCAGCTCCCGGCTGGAGAAGAGTCCTCAGAAGGGCCGACCTCGAAAGAGGACAAGTCGATCCTGAGATATGCCTTTTTAATCTCTTCTAGGCACTTATCATAACCAGTTTTGTAAAGAGCGTCCCTCTTTTCCTTTTACTCTTTCAAGGTCTTTAACTCCTCCACCCTCGCCTCCTTGTCCTTCAGGAGATCCGCCTCCACTTCCTTCACCTTCGCCTTAATGACATGCTTCAGTTCGACATTTTCGAATTTTCACCAAGCAACCTTCTCTTGCGCTTCATGAAGAAATGCCTTTGCTCCCTCCAGCTCAGCCTTCTTAGCCTCCAGCTCCACTTTCAACTCCTTAGCTCGAGCGAGCAAAGCAGCGTTTTCGAAACAAAGCTGCTTGGACTTGGTGCTCTTATGTAGGAGGGTTGCTTCCACCTCCCTACACTTCGTCTTGAGGCGAAGAATGTCATGACGAGCACTCACGAGGGAAGGGGAGAACTGAAAACAAGCCCACGTTTAGAAAATAGAAGACTGGTTAAAACAAGGGAATCAACTACCATAAAAGAGGACAACTTACCCTGTATAAGAGTGTAAGCATATGGCCCGTGGCGGCCTTTGGAGACATTTTCATCGCTTGGGCAAACTTGACGTTGGGCACATGCTGAGCGATCCAGGGCATGTGACTCTCCATCGCAGCGATGGTCAACTTCCAGGAAGGTTGAGCTCCACCACCTGGGAGCCTAGCCAAGCCGGTCAACCAAGACAGAGGTAGAGCCTCGTAGCTGCAGGCTGCTTACGCCTCAGGAGGCTGAACCTCGACCGTGGAGGCTTCCCCCGCATCAGCCTCTATACCTCCATAGGCCTTGACTTACTCTAGAGGAGTGACAACAGCAGCGGAGACAGACTCGCCAGCTGTCTTCTTCTTTGAGGCATGCCTCGACTTCTTCTGGGCTAGCTTGGTCATGGATGGAGCCTTCCGCTTGTTCCGACTCTGCTCAGGCATCTCTATATGACAAAAAATAGAGGTCAACAAACACAAGCAAAGGGAAGACCTATAAATCAGAATCCCTAAAAGAATGTATCTGTTAAGGAGTCAAGACTTGATTTGAGCAACAATTGAGGCGTTATCAAATTCTTCCAACTCTTCAGCTTGGCGTCTAACGACCTCGCCCCAACAATTTGAGCTCGCTCCTCTCCACCCACCCCAGCAGGGTACTTTGGTAGAATTGCCAAAGACGATCACAATTAGAAATGAATAGAAGAAAGCAAACTAAGGAGCAATAGTTCGAATATACCGAGCTGGGGTGGTGAAGGAGGTCGGAACCCAAGAGGTAAGCCTTGATAGCCCTGGTGTCTCCCACTCCCCTGACGCCCAGAACCACTTATCGTTCCAGTTCTTGTTCGAGGTCAGGATGCCTGTGACTATAGCTCTGTCAGTTTCTTCCAGGTAGTGAAGTAATATCATCCCTCATGGAAAGGGTTCGACTTCACTTGGTATAAATGTAGGAATTCATTCACTGTTAGATCGGGGTGATCAAGCTCAGAATAGAGAATGAATGTCCCTACTAACGCTCTTCATATGTTGGGGATTAGTTGCCTAGGAGTTAACCCTAAGTATGTGAGGACTCGCCTCACTATCCTTTGAAGAGGGAGCCTCAACCCACATTGGAGGGAGACCTGGTAGATGGCCACCCCGCCCTCCGGACGTATAGTTGGAAGCTCACCTGGTACGGGGGCTCAAAGTATCACATAGTTAGGAACGTGATACCATGACCTGATCCACACTAGGTCAGCCTTTGTCATCAAAGACTTTACCAACCCTTTCTCCTCCCCCTCTGACGAGGACCCCCTATCCTTTTCGTCTAATGGAGTAGCCCCCTCCTTGTCCTCCGGTTGTTCGACCGAGGACCGCTCCACTATTCGCAACTCATGGGACATGCAAAAGTCCCTGTCGCTTATTATCATCAATGGAGATGGTGGGTTTGACATTTGGTGAAGGGTTTCTGCCCCATCATCACAACCAGGGGCCCCCTCCTGCGGATTCGAGGTTTCCGGCATGCCAGCAGGCCCAAATTACACTGGAAAATCAGAAGAAGGAAAAATAAAGAAAAGGGAAGGGAGGGGAGTAAGGGGGTGGAAGCAGGGGTCGCCAAGGGAAATAGTCTGCCTGAGAAAGATGCCAGAAGGACACTCACCGAAAATCACTCGATACCAAAGAAGGAAGAGCACGTGAGAGCAGGAAAGGGCAAGTAACCCCACCCGACATTAGGGCACCCCCTTTATACTGGAGCCATGTGTACGAGCATTTATTACTCATAATCAATGCGCAGCCGAAAACGGCTCCTCGGCTCCCCCATCTCGACACGTGGTGCATTCCCACTCGCTGTGCGACCCCACATCAGAGGACAGGCCACGCGGCAAGCCAAGCGTCGGAAAGGCGCCCTGATAGCCCACGTGACCTCGAGCCGTGGCACGCTACCTTGTGAGTATCGTACTATGATTACTGATATGCCTCGATACACGCACCTGACTGCCTTTCTTGGTAATTAATGGTAGGATGACTCAACGAAATGAATGCATTATGATTCGACCTGACGAAGACCGATCTACTTGTCGAATCCACTACATGAACTCGAAAGTAGGAGGGATTTAATGTTATAGGGAAAATAGGCTGACCAATGATGAAAGGTCAGGTCGAAATATTGCACACTCCCCCAGGTTGGTCATGATAGTGGGTTCGATCCCACACTCAAACCTGAGCAAGAAGTAAGATCGAGCTCGACATCTCATCACCAAATCAGAACGCCTGTCGATCTGTCCAAACTCCCGAGAAGGCACTACCTCCGTTGATTCCAAGATCCCTAGAGTTCATCAGGAACATCCCGTCCCCACTACTGAACTAAGGAGACAGGTCGGCATATCCTAGGTCAATATGACCTCGGTTGGCATGACCCAGGTCCTTATGACCCAGGTCGGCACAACGTAAGTCAGTGTGGCCCGGTCGGCATAGCTTAAAGCGACACAGCTTGAAGCGACACGCCACTCCCAAGTCAGGTCGGCCAAGGCTACCTCGGCCTCCCATTTCATATCTCCGATGGTCTCAGATAATAAAATCTCGCCCAAGAGAGATTCGTCCAAGGTCTTCTCCATGGATCTCAGATGATATCTGCGACACGCTCGGACCCCGAGATCTTTGCCAGTGATCTTAGAAGATCCTCCTACTAATCCGGGATCTGAATCCACCTCCAATATGCACCTACTAAATAAGAAAATTTTCTCTACGCCACCACCTCTCAGTAAGCTATAAATAAGGTACCTCTAATGGTGAAAGACACACTCTATCTTTAGCCCTAAACCCTTAATATTTGACTAGACTCAGATCCTGTCCCTGACTCAGGCATCGGAGGGTCCTGCTCTAGTCAGGGTCTTCCTTATCTGTTCCTTGTACAGGTAAACAGGTCCAGAAGATAGCTAACCAGATTTATACAACAACAATAAGCATGCTGGGCCTCCTAGGAGATATCACCTTGTTGGATTAAACTAAGGATACTGTGCATTCTGGTTTTCTGCCAATATTTAGAGAGCATCAACCATGGGAGTCGATGTGATGGAGGGTGGATTTTTTCAACCTTGATCTCCAATGCGGTTGCCTGCCATGAAACACGGACCCGATACCACTGATGCAATGGAGTAGGTATAGATCCTCTCCAAGATTTTAATAGAAAGTTAAAGATCACGTGTGTGTATCACCATCACACACTCTCTCTTATCATCTACATATTCCATGACCCATTCTTTGAAACTTGAGTTATTTTTTCAGGATTTCTAAACATTGGGCCCACTTGTAGCACTTGGATTAAACTTAAACATTTGAAGGAGAGGTGTGGTACTAAATTGACAAAAGCATGATAGTGGATGTGTGCCCATATTTAATTGGGGATGCCTTATGTGTTATGTACATTGTTTTCTAGTGGGATCCACATGCATGTGCCCATAGTGACATGCATTCTTTAAGAGGATCTGTTAATGTATCACATGTATAAACCCGTAATGCATGCACTTGAGTAAATGCATGCACCTTCCTCATTTACACATGTGGATCTATTTCACATGTTTTATAAGTACATGTACTTTAGTAGTTACACCTTCGATTTAGGAGTTGATTTGAAGAATGGTGGTTTGAAATTTTATTTATTTATTTTTGAACTTGGTGTTCTTTGTGCTATGTATACGGGAGTGAGGCGAATATTGGATATCTACATGTGGAAATCCTTCTTTCCGTTGGTGTACCTTAGGATTGGCTCCCTCTCTCTTTCTCTCTATTTGTTTTCACGCATTTTCATTGAGTGTTAAAGTTGTTCTCGGTGTAGTTGTGTCTTGGAAAACCTATATCCACTCCAATCTACAGTGATGTAGATATGATAGGGTTATCTTAGCCATTGATCTTGATGATCATGGGTCCTTTAAGACATTGTAATATACTTTAACTAATATTTAGTGTCACTTTAAGCATATCATTAATACAGGTTATGCGAGGAGTGATTCTTTTGTAGTCCTTGGGAATTTGGGATTGAATATAGTAGTCATTGATCGGGGAGATCTCAGAATCCTAATGTGTCATGATTATCACATCACGTATACTTAAAACACAACTATGGACATCATTTTATAAGATGTATGGTCATCTTGTGTGGGGGGCTAACTTGGGACATGAATGACGATCTCCATCATTGGGAGTTGACTTCATTTTGATTATGCCTTTACCTTATATGTGAGTGTCAATGTACCATGAATATAAGATTCTAGTATTTGCCCTTTTGACACTTACATTGGATGATCGTCTTCAAGTAAAGAGTCTTGAATCCCATTACCTTAGACTATGATCTATCTAATCAAGGACTTGATGTTTAATGAAAAATGATCAATTTTTAGATCTGATGATGTGTAAGTGTCATGATCTTGATTGTGTGGCTCTAGCTTTAGTTTATGGGATTTTTTTACTATAAAAAGTGGATGATGATAGGCACGTCTATCATGATTCATTAATTCTTGCTCGGCCAATGTCAAATTCACTGAGTTTACTTAGGGACTTATTTATGGCTAAATTTGATTAAATCAGAGACTCATCAAGTGGTTTTACAATAAAGTTCATTAATTAAAATGTTTTAATTAGCTTTGTAAAAGTTTTTAACCATTAAAGCTTTGTTTTAACAGTTAACACTGTTTTGATTACACTTGATCATAACTTGATGGTCTATATTTGATAGTCCACTATTTGATTAGTATTGGATTTAGATTTATGATAAATAGTCTAGACAGTGAAATGATTATATCATGAGTATATGCATGGATAATATATTTTGATGGATTTCTCTAACAATCGGGTATAAAGAAGTTCATAGGATGGGGGTGCACTATTCTCATGTACGCCTTGAATCCCTATCTCAAAGGAGAGAACAACTCAAACAAAGACTTAGATGTCCCCGATTAGGCATCATTAGGAGAGAAGAGAGAGATAATATTGCTCCATTTCCATATCCATCCTTTCTCCCTCCTCTCCTATCACACATGTAATCATGTTGGATTTACTTCATGGATGACGTGTGTCTCCCTTGGCTTGGCCACCTGTAAATGAGACCAGACGATTTTTGCAAGGGAGGGTTCATCTTTCTATGAGTTCTTTTTACCTTTTCGCTGAAATATTTTTTCTCATTGTGATAATAGAGATAATACAATTTGTGTAATATGAAAGTAGAAGGAACTCAATTATATTGAAGTAAATAAAAAGTAAAAAACTTATGAAGATAATCCTTGGAGATCTAACATCTATGACATAGATGGTGAGGTCGTAGAACTAAGTCTTTATTTGTCTGGCAACTTGGGTGTATACGAAGGGAATTATTGTTGGTTGCTTAGTTTGTTTTCAATAATGCGGGCGTGCTAGAATTGATACAATGTCTCAATCCAAACCGATCAACTTTGACCCAAAGCACCAAAATAAGTAGATACGTCTGATATGGATGTATATGACCAGATTCTAAGCAGATTGATCACTTACTCAGCCACTTGTAGAATTTGATAACAGTTAGGCAATAATTGGAGGGTATGGTTCTTCCTTCGAAGATGGGTTACGTTGTGTCTTCCACAAGAAATGACTTTCAGAATACCAGTGCAAACCAAACAAAAGGAAAAACTCACAATCAATCACTAGAAAAACTGCAAGAATGCGTCTCTTGAAAGAACTGCTTAATATTGGATAAAGAACAAATCCAATATATGAGCACAAACTTAAATTATAACTAAAGATTATAACTAAGAATTACAGCTACTTGATTACCTTTACTCTTAGGATAAGCTGAGATGAAGTAAATTGTTAGATTTGTTTGGTTTGATTAGTGTAAGCCTTGCTTTGTTGATTTTCTATGCTATTTATAGAGTTATGTTGCAACTTGTTCTTCCATATCCTTCTTCCAAGACTGCATCAGTTACAATAGTGCAAAAGTCTTTCTAAATTATTCTCTCTTCTAGATCCTTCTTTAATTATGTTTCTCTTTACGACAGTTCTCTGAATGCCTTTCGATCGCTTTACTTTTGTCAGCCAAGGTTTTATTTTGGTTGCCCTCAGTCGCCTTTTATATCTTAAATAACTCGACAAAAAGTGCTCCAAATCTTTGAAGATCTTTTTAGCTACTTCTTATTCCTTATACAATGCCACATGTCACCCTCCTAATGGCTTTCCTAGAATTTCCAAAAATAGGGTACAATATTCCCCCCCCCCCCATGTCGCTTCACCTTTGGTAAAAAGGTGATAAAGACATTGTTTCATTGCCCAATATCATAAATGCAATCAGCTATTAATCCACGTGCTGTTTTTCATTAATTCTACTCGATTGATGTTGTATTAAGAAGTATTTTGTCTCATGCTTCTAAGCTATCCACATGACACGTCGCATAAAAGTGTATCATACAAGGAGTTATGATTTCCTCTTCATTAATGCACATATATCGCAGCCGATACATGTTTCATTAATGTACATATACATAAGTGCTGGCTTGTCAGAAGAAGAGGAGGCCAATATATTGAATTGTTAAAAAAGAATAAAGATGTGTTCTCCTATACATACACGGAAATGCCCAGCCTAAAACCGATAGTAGCAATGCATCAGCTTAATGTTTCTAAAGATAGGAAACTGGTCAAGCAGGAACAAAGGTGTTTTCACCTCGACTTAATACATTTGATAGAGGAAGAGGTAAGAAAATTGATCAAGGTCAGTTTCATAAGAGAAGTGAAATATCCCAGGTGGATCTCTAATATCGTGCCCGTAAAGAAAAAGAGCAGATAAATCAGAGTATGCGTTGACTTTAGAGATCTAAATGAGGCATACCTGAAAGATGATTTTCTGCTGCCCATAATAGAATTATTAATCAACAGTACGACGAAATATGTATTCATGTCCTTCATGGACGGGTATGCCATGTACAATCAAATACGCATGGCACCAAAAGACAAAGAAGCTATAGGAATATATTATAACAAAGTTGTTCCGTTCGTGCGTAAAAACTTTGAGGTTACGTGTTAGAGAGCGATGCAAAATATTTTTTAAGACATGATGTATAAGCGTGTTGGATGTTATGTTGATGACTTAGTAGTACGATCCTCCAACCATGCAGAGCATCGAAAACATTTATCATCAATCTTTCACTAGCTCAGGAAGAAATAATTAAAATGAATGCAACAAAGTGCATGTTCGGGTTATCGTCTAGTAAGTTCCTTAGGTTCTTTATCAGGCATCGAGGAATAGAAGTTGATCCGAAAAAGATCAGAGCAATTTAAGAAATGCCACTACTGAAAATATTAAGAGAATTGAAAAGCTTGTAAGGAAAGCTGGCCTATATTCGACACTTCATATCGAACTTGGCAGGGAAATGCCAACCCTTTGCTCACCTCATGAAAAAAGGAAGTTGAATTCGTATGGGATGAAACATGCCAAAATACATTCGATTCCATTAAAGACCTGTTGAAATGACCCATAGTGATAAGATCACCTGTAAAAGGCAAGCCTTTGATCTTATACATCGCCGCATGTGAAAGTTCCTTTTGAGCTCTACTAGCCCGACGTAATGAACAAAGAAAAGAAAACGTCATCTACTACCTGATTAGAACTCTAATAGGGACAAAATGTAACTATTCTCCCATTGAAAATATGCCTACCCCTCATTTTCATGGTACAGAAGCTGTGTCATTATTGCTTGTCCCACAAGATAACATTAATCTCGCAGCAGACTCAATAAAGTATTTGAAACACGACCAATGTTGTCTGAAAGATTAGCCAAGTGGATGTTGCTTCTTTCCGAGTTTACGATCACTTATGAACCATCCAAGGCAATTGAAGGACAAATAATCACAGACTTTTTAGCAGCGCATTTAGTTCCAGACAGTGAGGAGATTTCTGATGAGTTGCTAGATGAGCAAGTGCTGCTAATTGAGTAGCCCAATCCGTGGTAGATGTATTTTCACGGTGCTTCCCGGGGGTCAGGTGTAAAAGCGGGACTGTTTTTTTATTAATCGCCATGGTGATTTGTTGCCATACTCCTTTACGTTAAATATGATGTGTACAAATAACAAATCCGAATATAATGCTCTCAGAAGGTTGGAAGTTACACACGTAATAAAAATTCAACTCTGCTAATCTTCGGGGACTCTAAGATGGTGATAAATAAACTAACCACGGAATTTGAAATAAGAAAGCTGGAATTGTTACCCTATTGCCAGTAGGTGCAACAATTGTTAGAAGGATTTTATGACGTTGAAATTAAGCACTTACTTTGCCATGAAAATGCAAAAGAAGATGCATTAGCCCATTTGGCCATGACTCTCTTGTCTCGACAGGAGCCCTCTCGAGGTGACAATCAAAGAACGGAGATTTCTGCAGTCTCTTGAGTTCATAAGTGAAACTGTTAAAGCACAGCCAATATCTTATCTAGAAGTTGTAATTGATGACTGACAACAACCATTTATTAATTATCTTAAATACGGGATCATATTGGAAGAATAGTCACTAAAATTGCAAGTTAAACGGAGGTCAAAAAGATTTATCATGCACGATGAAGTGTTATACAGAAAATCTTATAATGAAATATTGTTACGGTGTTTAGACACAGAAGAGGCCGATTATGTGTTATGAGAAGCCCATATAGGAGAATGTGGGGCCCATCGGGTCTGCCAAAATCTATTTCACTGAATACATCGCATGGGGTATTATTGGCCCTCTATGTTTAAAGATGCAATAGCTTTCACCAAGCGATGTCATGAATGCTAAATACATGGTGACATTATACATATGCCACCCGAAGACCTACACCAGTCAGTGGCTTCATGGCCTTTCACGGCCTGGGGATTGGATGTTATTGGCCCCATTAATCTGCCATCCTCGCTAGGATGCCAATATATTCTGGTGGCAACATATTATTTCTCCAAATGAATAGAGGCCGTCGCTTTGCGCAATGTTAAGGAAACGGATGTCGCCGATTTTATACATCATGTTATCATATACCGACATGGGATTCCGAAAAGAATTATTACTGATAATGACACTCCTTTCAAAAATAAAAAAATATGAAAAAGTTGTGCTGAAAGTTTGGTATTTAACATTCCTTTTCGACACCGTATTACCCGTCAGTGAACGGATTGGCGGAAGCCTTTAATAAGATGATAATAAGAATTATGAAAAAAATTGTCATAGGAAACAAGTGTGACTGGGATGAAAAACTACAAGAAGCTTTGTGGGCTTACTGGATGACTCATCGAACAATGACAAAAGTCACCCCTTACTCATTAGTCTACGGGGTTGAAGCCATTTTTGCCAATTAAAATGCAAGTTGCGTTGCTCAGGGTGGCGATACATGAGTCGATAATAGAAGATGAAAATGCCAAGATAAGGCTAATGGAATTAGATACTCGGGATGAAAAATAGCTAGTGACACAACAACATTTAGAGTTGTATGAATCATAAATAGCTACTGCTTTCGATTAAAAAATTAAACACCGCTCCTTCAAGAAAGGAGATGTGGTTCTAATGCTGAAAAGGCTCATCGTGGTTACTCATAGGATCGGGGGTAAGTTTGATCCTAAGTAGGATGGCCCATATGTCATAACAGAAGTTTATTCCAATGGGGTTTATCGGGTCATGAATCAGAATGGGCAAGGGATATGAATATTTGTTAACGCATATTTTATTAAAAGGTATTATCCTTGAGAGAAACAAAATTTTGATTGCGAAGATTATTCAAGAAAATTATGCTCAATCAAAAGGGGTCAAAATGGGTACAACCATATAATAAGCGTAACAAGCATAATAAGACGAACGGTCATGTAACATCACGATACACAACCATGTATCTTCATGAACCTCTCTTCTCTGATGAAGCAAGGATGATGAATTATTAATAGAAAAAAAAAAGAAGAGAAAAGTCAAAGAGAGATATGGCCTCTAAGTATTTCTTTAAAGTCTTCCGAACAGAAGGATATGATCGCCAATCACGTCATCCCAAAAGAAGGCTAATCACTGATCTTCTGAGACGATAATTGTCAATAGTGATGCTGAGGAATGACAATTGCAGCTGAGTTATTATTACGGCCTTTGAAAAGTTTTCAAATAAAATTATATACATGCCCTGAAAAGTCTTTGCCGATTATCTCCAATTATCAGAGGATATCGCTAATTATCTCCAATTATCAGAGAATATCTCGATTATTTCTAATTATTAAAGAATATCCTGATTATCTTCGGTTATAAAAGAATATCTCGATTATCTCTGATTATTCCCATTATTTCCCATTATGAATAAGACCTACATGGCGACATAAGAGAAATAATGAGAAAGCCCCAGGGATCTCTCTCTCTCTCTTTACACACACACACTGATTCTCTAAATATTATGCAAGGCAGCGGTGAGCGCTAGTGACTCAAAACCGATGAAGGCCAACCACGCACGTAAGACCTATGTTATATCGCTAATTCTCTGAATATTATATGGGCAGTGGTGAGCGCCAATGGCTCAAAGCCCATGAAGGCCAACCACGTATAAGACATGTGCTATTTGTATCACTATTTAGTAGTGCCATGGGGATGAGTAAAAGAAAATGTACCCCTATGAATGGACCCAGGTCGTACAGGCGAAGAAAAGGAGGGTTGCAGTGTGAGCTATCTGGTTCATCCATAGATAGGCTAATCGTGCATAAGACTTCCCAGATTCTGGCTTCATTTCAATAATAACTCATGGGGAAGTGCGACCTCTATATGAGCCCTCCCCCCCTAATTGCTAGATTGACAGCCTTGAATTTGGTACCCCTACAGGTAGCCTTATGAGTCATGCGAACTCTAGAGAGTTATTGAGGCCAACTCTGTGCATAAATCTTACTGAGTTCATCGCTTTGGTAGCTTCAATGGACTCCTTTGATAGACTGTGGTGAGTGAACTCCTCAAGCTATGATGGTTCCGCGAACTCATGAGAGTTACAGAGACTAGCTAGCATAAGCTCAACTTTCTCTAACTACTTACGAGCCTAAATTATGGTTGCTCTAAGTACTTACGAGCCTAAACTACCTTAAGTCTACTAATTGAACTCTAAGATAGTTTTGACCACTAAGAAGAATACTACGCAGAGCATGTTAATAAGCAAGAATTAAGTTTTTTTCATGTCATGTCTCAAGCCATACGAAAATATGCAATTGAAGCATGGATTAATAAAAGGTAAAAAAATCATTCATGATTATATGTTGAAGTATAAATTTCTCATGCCATCCATATTCAAAATTGCTTTAAGATATTGTCAAAATTCTCACATATATAATTTTGATATATAACAATTGCCAATATTACAATTATTTTGAAATGCCCAAAGTAAGCATGGAATTTTGGAGATCTTTCTTAAACTGAACTTGGGTTGCAGCCGTGTTGAAATCGGCCTCAATAATAAGCTTGGCATGATTCGGAGCACCAGCAAGCTCATGTTTCAAGGAAGCAACAACCGCCTTATCTTTTAGAAGTTCTGACTCTTCAAGTTCGGCAGTGCCAATGTTTTCATCAATGTTAGCCATAGCCTTGCTCATTTTCAGTTCCTCAATCTGCTTCTAGGCCTCGAGATTGGCAATTTGTTCGGAGTCTGCTCAGAGACCTTCACATGGTCTTGAAGTGTAACATCCCGAAATTTTCACGGCCAAAGTTTATACTCGTGCCCGAGAAAACCAGGTATTAATAATTGAATGAATTGAATGCTTTAAAAATTGCACCTTATTATTTTATTATTTTTAGATCACATCCAATTACATTCATGAAGGTAATCATTCGTGAGAGTAAAATCAACCGTATTTTTCATTCCATTAGAGTAAAAGAATTCAACCAATTATCAAATGCTCTCTCAATGGAAGCTTATTACATTATCAAAGTTTGCAGTGGAAATATAAATAAAACTAAGTGGTAAAACTATCTTCTTATTCATTCAGTGTAATCTTCTATGGAGGGATGGTTCTCTGGGTCTTTGATCTATACATCACTTGCATCATCTATACGATTGGAGAGGGTTAATGCCCTACTCATAGTAATGGTTATCCTTTAAGATTAATAATAATTTGAGAGATTCATAAGAGTAATGTAAGTATTTTGATACGTCCCGTACTCCACAATTATGAGAGGTATCAGCATGCACAACCAATATATACATGAATGCATGCCTATAAGAGTGTGTGTAGCTTATCATATGTAGTGATCATCACAATGTGGAATATAATTCATAGAAAACCTGACTAGCCCCGCATTCTCACACTACGGAGATTCGCCGGTATGTCCAACGCTACCGTGGATTTACGTGAACACCTCGAGGTAGCACAACACATGAGTCGGATGAATTACGTGACACAATTTGTTCATGGATTGACTATTTTCGACATCCAATCTCGAAAGTGATGTAACACGCATTGCAAATTACTTACATCGATTTGTGCACCACTATCCAAACCCATGGAATTATGCATTGACCAAGAGGGTCTCTACTCAAAGCGCATTACGTCCATGATTAAATATTTGAATCACTAGTTGTGATACCTTTAACACATCACTTGCGCAAAAGAGGAAATAAATTAGATCGTGGGAGTTTTGGAATTCTAAGGCACATGCCCAAGCCATAAAGGTAGATAGCACAAGGTTAACAAAATAAAGAGGAGAGTAGTAATGGCTAACTCAATAGAGAGGAGAGTGGTAATGGCCAACTCAACTAAGAGGAGAGTGGTAATGACCAACTCAACAAAGAGGAGAGTGGTAATGACCAACTCAATAAAGAGAAGAGTAGCAAGGGCTAACTCAACAAAGTTGGTAAAGGCAAAGGCAAGGCTTGTATCCATTGCCCCACGTAAAAATAATGACGATCACTCGTAATTAACATCATACCATAATTTTCAAAGAGTAAATAATTGTTGATGCTAAATTAAATAATTGCAGGGAGAATATCATAACAGTATGAAAGCAAAGCATGTAAGATGTCAGATGAATCATATCAACTTAAATTAAGGTAAGCTTTAAAGGAATCCCTCACCTTAGCCTTAGACCTAAACCTTAAGTAGATATACATGTAGAAAGCTTCTACATGAATCACGGCTCGCTTGACCAAGAGGGAGATACCAGATGTTTGGAAAAGGAAGCAGATGATGGACGTCTAGGCTTCTCTTTCTCTTTCTCTTTCTTTATCTTTATCTTTATCTCTCTCTCTCTTTCTTTCTTTTTCTCTTTCTCGCTCTCTCTCTCTCTCTCCTTAGACGTTTGAGAGGTGGGCATGTGAGTGGAGAGGGGAACGCACACTCCTTTTATAAAGTAATGGGTATGTGAGAGGGGTGTGTTTCACAACCCACTTGGATTGAGTTTCTTCAATTTTTCCTTCTCTGATGATATTTCTTTAAATCTAATTTGTCTATTATGTCAGGGTCGTCGAATAGGGCATGAGTATATGATTTTCTTGGTGATCCAAAATTTAGATTGACCTATCTTGAAAATTCTCCTAACGGGTACCAAAAAGAACCTGATCTCAATTAACGGTCCATACTTAATGATTATGGCTCAATTTTGGAAGAAATGTGTATTCAGAGTAGGTAAAAGGTTGGACAAAATTTGATGGTTGATTGATGGTGGAAAAAAGCTAAATATAAAATTTGCCTTTTGTATCAAAAGGAAGGAACTGGCTTAAACCTTTAATGGTGTAGGATCATAGATCGAGGCCTAAATTTTGTATAACCTCATAGTTGTATGAGACTAAAGTGTGGTCCAAGTTTGAGTTACGATGTATGACATAAAGTAGTTAAATTGGAAGATCCAAATTTATAAGGAGTTGATAAGCCTTAAAGGATAACTTCATGCCTAAGGAAAAGCCTACCAAAGTAGGGTCTTCATATTTCATACTCGGTTCATATTAATCTAAATATTTCATATGAAGGAAAATATCCTATTACGACTCTCCACGAGATTTCTTTACTTGATGGACACCAAAATCAATTGTCAAGGGGCTGATTTGTCAATTGGGTCACTTTTACAATGATCTAAGGGCTGAAATTTGACATTTATTGTTAATTTATGATACATAGGCATGGTATAAAATTGCAGATCAAATGGATTGTGGGAACCATGTGATCTAGAATTCAAGGGTATAGGTTATGTCATTTTCGTAATTATTGTTGATATGAGAGTTTTGAAAAATCTAATGGTTCTATATGGTTATAGGCACGTTTCTAAGTAATTCTTACAAAAGGACTTATATATAATAAAGAGTTATTCACCAAATTATTTAGGGAATGTACATATATTAAACCACACAATGGATGGTCAAATGACATGTTTAAAATAAGAAAACTTGATGGTTAGTAATCTGGTCATATATGTAGGTGATAGTATAGTCAGTTTTGTAAATGGATGAACACAAGTAGGTTTTTGGAGTGATCAAGAGGTAGAAATGTATACTGTTGATTTAAGTGACTTGTTCACATGTGTAAGTTTCTCGGATTGTAGTTCTGATGGTAGGTTAAGCATATTCCTAGGTGGTGAATAAGATGAGCGGATCAGAATCTCAATTTGATATGTGTACGAGTAGATGCAGATATCAAATAGTTACTTTACTATGATCGGGTGGTTTAAACTCAAAGTGAACGGTCAGATATCTTTACCTATCGGTGGATAGTTGACTGAATGGTTAGTTATGATGGACAAGTGGGAATACTTGGTATATAATGATCCTATCTCAAAATCAACGGTCAGATGGCTTAATCTATGGATGAAGATTATTTCCAATGGTCAGATTCATGTTGGAGAATAGATGTAAGGTTAGGATAGCTAGATTGGTATCGTACACATGTACATAATAAGTTAAATTTCATGGTAACACTCGAGAACTTTCAATACTCGAGTATTGAAAAGTCCGGGGTGTTACAACTTACCCCTCTTAAATAAAATTTCGTCCCTGAAATTTAATTACTTATACTATTTACACTTATTCATTTGGTTTAATTTTTCACTATATTCCTGGTGAGGTGGATATATATGTCTAGGTGTGTGTATAATTGGCTATATGAAATCGGGACTCTCACGCCCCAAACTCAGAAACTGGGCTCACAGAATTTTCGATTATCGAATCCAGCGCCGACAACCTCCGTAGTACCATATTCTCAGCTCCTGGCACCCATATGCTAAATTCCGATCCTAGGACCCTACAAGGAGGATTTTCAGTATTTTTTTTTTTTTGTAATGGAGCATAACCACAAACATAACCAAGTTACAAAACAATATCACCACATATTCACTATACTAAATCATTTGAGTACAATGTGGAAAGGAAAATATAAGACGATCAAAAAGCTCCAAAATAATCTGCCACGCGCTCATGCTTCAGCGCTGCTGTGATCCAATGTTACCTGCATGCAACGGTCGTGCATAAGCTTATAAAAAGCTTAGAGGGTGGTGTAAGTGTATGCGCAAGACAAGTGCCAAGTATACAATATTAGAGGAATGTGAAAATATACTGGTAAGTCCATGAATACTGTCAGCCGTAACAAGGTTATGCAATGAAAGGCATGAATGCTATCGGTCATACCAAGGCCAGGCCATGCAATGGAAGACATGAATGGTTTCGGCCATACCGAGGCCATGCGATGTGAGGCCTACGGCTCCAAATGTCATATGCGAGATGCAACGCAAGCATGCCAGTCCTCATCTAAATCCACATAATAATACAGCTCATCTCTAGAATTTCACCGGGGTCTAGTACACTGCACACTAACTGCTGCCTCCCTAGCCATACAACCCAACGAGTGGAAGAGACCACACTATCTACCTAACCAGTAGTCTTCCAATACCTACCCGGCTTATCGATAGCGGACCCATTTACTAGCTGGTTAAATTCAGCCTAGCTTACAACCCCCTCACTCAGGTGGATAAGGCCACACCCCCTTCCAACTGACCACGGCACAGTGGGAGACGTGACCTACTGGTATTCGACATTCGTGCGCTCATGTATCCACTCGGTCTAGACATTGAAGCATCTCCTGGTACTAAAAGATTCTAGGACTTTCACCTAAGGACATCTTATGTGCCCACAATGTTAGAGTCAAGTATTTCTGGTATCCAATCCGGCCATCCACGATGTACTTATGGAGGCCACAACCCTGATGTTGATAAGGCGTATAATGATCATGTCACATAAGATGCAAGATGCATGAGTCATACCATCCAGTCATGCATCAGTTCTGCATGTATCGCGTGATCATGTGGGGTACTCTGTCTCTTAAGGAGTCCCATAAATGTCTTAGCTCAATGGCATATGTTATGATCAATCATCCTTTGCAACAAGCATACAAATGATGCGTATGGACATGTATCATGATGTAATACTAAGCATGTTCTCAGTGTGTCCTACTAGACTAAGTATACTAGCATGGTTATCAGATATAAACAATAATCGGCCTAAATACATGGTGGGGTCTATAGGGGGACGGCGGATGTAGCCCAACCACTAAGATAGGCTCTAAGCAATGGAAATACCAACCTAATACTACATATTCTTCCATCTATGACAAGGGTAATTGGGAGGGTGAAACTAAGTACAACAAGTGGGCTTCTTCACCCTAAATCATGCAATGAACCGAGCCTTTCTATGGGCCCGATCTGTGCATAAGGTGGACTTAAGGTTAAGATAATTACTACAAGGTATGGTGGAAAGCTCCATCATTAATGGGGGCTCAACGGTTTGGGTTAGCCCAATAGGTATTATTAACTTCAGCGGGGGCCCAACAGTTAGGGATAGCCCAATGGGGTAAAGGTGGAAGTGGGCTTACAGTGGGCCCTAGGAAAGCTTACAACGGTGGACATTTAACCACTATTGTCCTAAGGTGCAGTCCATTTGGGATTGAAAGTCAAAAATCACTACGGGGCCCTCGGCCCTCTAATATCTAGAAAGACGGATAGGCCACGTGTGTATCATATACATTAATATGGGTCTCACACATAACAATTGGGCTTCACACATACAATGGGCCTCACATGCATCACATTGGGCCTCATACACGGGCCGCATATAAATCACAATGGGCCTCATACATAGGCCGCATATACATCACAATGGGCCTCATACATGGGCCGCATATACATCACAATGGGCCTAATGTACATCACAATGGGCCTCATACATGGGCCGCATATACATCACAATGGGCCACATCCAATGGGCCTAATGTACATCACAATGGACCTCTCACACGGGCCCAATATACATCACATCAAGGTAGGATCCACACGTGTGGGTAAAACACTTGTATCACGCGGGTCCCACGTCCTACGTACGGATGGTGTGGATAAAACACTATATATTTTTCTTTTATTATATCTACATCATTTATCTATTTTTAGAGATCATTATAGAGCATTACTGATTGCTTGCCACTAAGTGCAGAGGTTCGTAAATAATATCCCATGAATACAGGGTCGATCCCATAGGGAGATGAATTGTGAGATGAGAAAATCAAATGCAAAACAAACTAAGTAATAAAAAAAACTAAATTGATGATTTGATTTTAGGAGTTTTGAATGGATGTAATTCAACTGAATTAAAACAACACCCAAGCTTTAAAGTTCCACACAGGTTAATGTTCCAAAATCATGATGACTTGGATAACACAACTAGGATCTGAGCACTATGGTCGGCCTAATTGGAAAATAAAACAATTTAAATATTTTAATAAATGATATAAAAGATTAGAAAGTCATGGATTTGCACCATTGATATATATTCTCAAGCGTCAGTGATTTTAAGAATTCAATATCAATGAGATAATGAAAATTAAAGAAATATAACAGGTTGAGAGCCTCTCCTATCTAAGAAATCTAATTGATCTAGGGTAAGCCTATTCATCAATGTGGATCTCATATGATGAAAATATATGGATCTCACATTAGGATAAAAATCTAAACCTAAATAATAGATAAGACGTATACACCATTCTTCTCATCATTAAAATAATCAATCATCATAACTTAAAGAATTATTAAACCCATGTGCTTCCCTTCTAGCTTGGGCTAGAGGAAACTTAGAAAAACATAATTAAATTGCAGAAATAAAAGCAACAAGAAAGAAATAAATGCAAATAGAAAAGATCTAAAATAAAAAAATAACTTATAAAACATTAATAAAATTAAAAACTCTTTAAAAACCCTAAATCTTGCTTTGAGATGTCTTGAATGATGCTTACGAATGCCCTGGGAAGCCCTATTTATAAGTGGGGAACTCCAATTTTCATACAAAGTTGAAAAACACTAGAAATTGCAGCAAATTTACGCAATTCCAAAATAGACTTCTCGCTGCACAGTTTCGTTAAAATAGTCTTCACGTTGCGCAGTTTTTAAAAATAGACTTCAGAGTCTCAGAATCCACTTTTTCAGGACGATTTCAGGATTCTTCACTCAAATCTTCGATTCTTTTCATTCTTCACTTGGTTTTCTTGGATCTTTGACATGTAAATTCTTTAATCTTGATCTCCTGAGATCCATCCCTTGCCTTGGTGATTCTTGAGCATCAAATCCATGCTTTTAGTACCATTTTACAATCCAAGCTTTTAAATTCACCTTGCAACACATACATGAGTAAAATAGAACATTAAGCTGATTCATGTTCATAAAACCAAGATATAATGGAGAAACTTATGCAATATTTGAGTCTCAACACACCCCCAACCAACATTTTGCTAGTCCCGAGCAAAATAAGTGAAGAAAAATAAAAATAAGAATAAAAATTAATTCTAGAAACAAAATTTAAATGAAAAAAATATAACTACACCACTTTCACAGGTAATCTCGATTGCATTTAACATATGTAACAAGACTTTAAACTCCTAGGTTTTTCCTAGTTGACAAGTTATAGTCTCGTGAGGGTTTCCAAAAATGTTACTTATAAACATTGAAAACATGAAAAATAGTTCAACACTCAGAAATTTATACAATTATTCCTCCATTCATCATATAAATTCCAAAATAAAACAATACTTACCCTAAGCCTGAAATTAGTTAGAATCTCAATTTCCTAATCCATTACATCCTTGAGTTCAGAAACCTAATTAAAATTTAGAATAATTATGATCCAATATACTTAGGTGCTCTGTGACACTAGTCTAACTTTGAGAAATATGCATTTTCCCTATCCTAACTCTTTTCTATCATCCCAAGAATATGAAATCTCTAGTTATTTCATTTCCTTCATGACATTTCTTCTTTTATCATCATATCCTCATTATTATAGACCACCCTTAGATGAAGATTCCCACCAGGTTTGCTTCATAACATAAGGTATCGTACTTGTAATGGTAACAATAATGGATACTTAGGTATCCTTACTCCGGATTACTGACACGATTGTTATGTTCATTGCATTCATGCTCTATAATAAAATTTTCTTTTTTCATCACTTTTTTTTTTCTTTAATATTCTCTCTTTTAAGCATATCTCAATAGTAGTAGTTCATTCAACCTTGTTTGAATCAAAATTGTTATTCTAGTTCACATATCATATTCTTCACTTAGTTAGCTAAGGTGTATAGTGAATTCAGTACATTAAATTATAACTCACTTTAAACTAGTGATTAGATAATTGAACTCAAGTCTATAATTTTCAGTTATCAGAATTCTGACTACTATCGACCTAGACTAAGTATTAACTTTGCCTTTGGAATTCGCATAATATCATGTTCACATTCTTGTATATATTATTTTGAAAATGTTGAAAATTTTTTCCTATAAACCTTTAAAAAAAACTGAAACCTAAAAAAAAAAAAACCTCTCATGGATGACTATCCACACGCCAACTTAAAATCTACATTGTCCCCAATGTAATGATAATTTAATGCAGAGAATAATAAAAATAAAAGAAAGGGTGGATAGTACTTGATGTTTTATTTAAACCAACCTGATTTAAATTGATTTTAAACTCACAAGTATACGAATCAGGTGTAGACACGGTACGTATTACGAGATCGTTCCCACGAGGACATATTGTCATAATTTGAATTTTATGATTTTTCTTAACTAATCCAACAAATAGTTTATCTAGTTATTAAGTAAAATAACAAAAATCAATGAAAAATAACTGAGAACAAGAAGGAAAATTCACTTAAGGAGAACACCAGGACTTTTGAATCCATCCCTAATTATCCTAACTCTTGTTTTACTTATTGATTCACCCTAATTTAGATTGATATAAATTTAATAAATAAAGCACAATCTGTGTCCTTGTTCAGGCACATAAGATATATAATTTCCTTGAAGCACAAGTGATTTTTCCCTTAATTAACATAAACTGTCCCTAATGCATGCGCATCAATTGTCATGTATATACAGACATTAAGAATCAACCAAACCACTTAAATCCACATCCACTATCTAATATCTTAATTATGAATCACAGAAAATGAAATTGGAAAAAAATCTCAAGGATCACATCTTTCCGTCCATGTTTAGGCATGAATAGATGTAAATTCCTATTTCTTTCTCTGTATGAAAACCTGTTCATGGTCAGACACAAGCACACTTAGAATAAGATTCCAAATAACATCCACTTCTAGACTTTGGGTAAGCTCATAGATTGGAGAGGTATGGAGTTTTCATTTAATCATAATAGAGAAAGAAATAAATAAATCAATCCGGAGGAAATCAACAACAAAAAAAAATCATTCAAATTAGGGACTTCATCTTAGCCCTAGCTAAGAAATTAAAAATTCATGGGATGTAACATATATTCAAATGGAAAGAAAAAAAATATAATTGATAAGAAGCACATCCCTTACACTACCCTTTGATTTCTTTCAATCTGTGATGAATCTGTCAACCCCAACACTGTCAAAAGAAATCTCTTTTGGAGCAATCTGTTCTGGAATAATCTCTTCTCGAGCGATCTCCCCTTTCTCCCTTCTCTCTTTATTTTATAGGTATGAAGAAAGTCGGCTCATGGCTGGAAGCGGTGGAAAAATTACGCAGCCAGCACATTCAAACCGCGTGGGTAGAAACGCAGACCGACTTGCGTTTAGAATGCGTTTGCAAGACAGTGATCGTCCTTGGATTCAAAATTTCTCCATGGCTAGAGTAAAGACCCCCTGGGTGAGTTTTTGGACCGTTTAGATCAGAGATCCGATCGTCATCTGGGCCGTACATCGCCCCATGACGTCTGGACGCACGTCCGTGCGTAACGCATGTGTAAGGCTTGACTTGTGTAACTGGTGGGGCCCACATTCCCTGTCGTTTGATGAATCCACGCCGTCCATCGTAATCCTTTAATTATTTTGGCCCAAGAAAGTATGATTTGGATTATATCTGAGGGACCTGCATCATCTTTCTTGCTGCCATCCATTGTCTGTCAGTCGGTTAGAGATCGTTCTCGCTACCCTCTTTTAGAATTTGAACACCTGGGCCATGGTAAGTGGGCCCTTTTAGTTCTGATGGACGGTGCCGATCAGTCATTTGGACTGATATGGTGGGCCATCTGCAATTGCTCGCAAGTCCCTGTTTTGCGGCAACAGGAAGCATGATTCAAGAATCCTTTTTCAAAAAGGAAAGTCGGTCAAATTCCTTTCTGACCAGCTCAGCCGATCCGATGCAACGAGAGTGCACTTGTGCACTATGCACTGCTACTTCCCATGGGGTCCATTGCAGTGTTTCAGATGCAATCCGCTCCATCCATCCGATCTTCTAGCGAATTTAAGGGATTGAGCCCAAGTTTGAAGCTTATCCAGAGATCAAGTGGACCCAAAATCGATGGTTGATGGGCTGATTTATTTGTTGGGCCACTTACACAGGGATTTGAGGGCTAAAATTTGATGTGTACGGTTAGTTTATGGTCATCAGGCCATATATGAAATTTTGAGCCAAACGGATGGTAGGAATCCTGTGATCTCGCATTCTGGACCCTTTTAAGCCACTTGAGTTTCAATTTCTCGAATTTTCTCGGATATCTGGCATGTAAATCCGTCCATCTTGGTCCTGTGGGTTCCATCCCTTGCCTTGGTGACATCAGACCGTCAAATCCATGCTTTTAGCATCCTTTTGCAGTCCAAGCTCCTTGGATGATTTCCTGAGGGTTGGACAACTTCACGGTTCATCTAGACCATAAATCTGGGATAGGTGCATTCTTTCGTATCTGTTCCGTTTTTCACATCATCTTCCATTATCTGTAAGTATCATCACAATCACAAAATTAGATGGAATTAGGCTAAAATAAAATACTAAAAGGCATAATTTTAGAAGTATAACTGTCAATATTTCATGTATATCAAACACCCCTAAACTTACATTTTGCTAGTCCTCAAGCGAAACAAAAATAACAAAAATAAAATCCTACCTACACTACTTTCGCAGGTACTCTCGATTGCATTTAGCGTATGTAAAAAGCCTTTAAACCCCTAGGTTACCCCTAGTGGACGAGTTGTAGTCTCGTGAGGGTTTGCAGCAATGTTACCCACAAACATTGAACTAAAAATTGAAAATGAGAATTGAATCATTACTTCCCATCTTTCAAGGCCATGAGAATTCATTACCAATAATGTGCATAGTGGTATGGAAATTACATTCAACCACTCTTTTCATTTTCAGCTATCTCAGAAAAATTGTCAACAAAAAATCTTATACATTATCCAATTGGTAGAAACATCTTACTTATGTTCATGCTCAAAGTGTTGTGTATGTATAGCCAATATCAACATAACTTATAATATTTGAAATATGCATAACTCGATTCCCCATCCAAAAATGCGCTTTGACTTCAAATCTCAACAAGTATATTCACTCACAATAAAGTCACTCAGATGTTGGCTAAATTGTCTCTCATTTATATGTGAGTGGAATAAACGAAGCAAGTATCTCACATACAACATTCAAAAGACGATAGTATAAAACAAATTAAAATTCTGATCTCATGAAAGGAATATCAAATACTTAAGAATGTTGAATCATACACCATAGTCTCTTCTTCACTATTCTCCACATTATAACCATTCCACATCTTAAGATCAAGCAGGACTTCTATATAGGTTGTAACGAGGTTTAGGAAAGGATTGTCAAAGAAAGGTAAGTTAAGAATCAAAATATTTATAAACCCATGCTTTGATGCAGAAATCGCTATGATTATCATTCCCGACTACCAAAATTCTTCTCTTTTTCTTATTTTCTCTTTTCTTGACAAACCTCAGTAATTTATTTTTTCTTTTCACTTTTTTTTTTTTCAATATCATTGTCTCCTTTTTTCTCTCTTCAATCCACCTTTTCAACATATTTTCTCAGCCACTCAACATAATCATTCTTTGCATTTTACTATGAAAAGCATGATAAATTTTGTCAGAGAAGGTTATAGTTAATGTGGTTAACAAAGAAAGGTTATAACAGCTCGAAAAGGTTGCTACAGAGATATCATTTAGTAAAAGGACATTGTTGAAAGGCTCAAACTTTCCAAAAATGGCCTCTCTCATTTCCTAGATTTCACATGGTTAATCTCATGTCTCAAATAGATCTAGAAAAAATTTAGGTGTAATAATCCAATTTTGAAATGTCATTCTTAGAATTTTGACCAAAACAAAGAATAATGAGATCATAACGAAATTAATGTTGGATTCAAGAAAACATTGAATTTACTTATAACTCTCAGAAAATATAGAATGGTTCAACGCTCACTAAGGTTATTAGTCTCCACTAGTATTCTTCCGGTTCATTGATTTAAGTATCTTCATCCATTCTAAATCACATTCACATGGCTATGTGATTTTTTTTTATTTTTTTGTCAAGTAAAAAAATTCATACGATTAATCTAGAAAAAAGATAGTATATACCATTTATGTTGATCTTTTCAATGGATAAGCTAAAAGTCCAAAATTTTGTTTCATGCATTTCCTTCACACCATACATTGAATATTAGCTTATTTGCACATCATGCATCATTCTAGCAAATTTCATCTCATCATTGTATTGGGAAGTTTACTACTCAATCATCAAAACATTTTTTTATTATTGAAGATTTATTTCAAAGTCACCAAAATTGTGAAAACCTTACCCCCAAACTTAAAACAAACATTGTCCTCAATGTTTCAAGTGAAAAATCAATGATTATAAAAAGAAAGGACGATAGACAAAAGATTGGAAAAATTATTACTTCGGTGAACTGTTCCTATAAGGATACTCCCAGAAGAGAAGTAAGCAGTAAATCATTGTATAAGCATGCAATAATCAAGTAAAATGATAAAAGATAGGATATTGAAAGCACCCCCAAACTTGAGTTATTATACAATCTAAACAAAATGATTGAACTAACTAACTAGGAAAAAGAAATGAAATGAAAGGTTGGGTTGCCTCCCAGGAGCCCTAAGTTTAACGTCTTCAGCTAGACAAGCAATGCAAGCAACCATAAACCATGAATCAATCAATCTTAATAACTTAGGTCCTCCAAATAAATTTCCTCAACATCTTTATTAACCAAATCTTCTAAATATGGTTTCAACCATTGACCATTTACTTTTAAAAATATTTTGGTCCTTTAGATTTTGAATCTCAACTGCTCCATGAGGAAATACTTTTACTACTTGATAAGGACCATACCATCGCAAATGTAGTTTTCCAGGAAAGAGGTGTAACCTAAAATTATACAATAATACTTTCTGGTCCGGTTCAAATGTCTTGCGAAGAATTGATTTGTCATGAAAAATTTTTGTCCGTTCTTTATAAATTTTTGCATTCTCATATGCCTCATTTCGAATTTCTTCTAACTCATTGAGTTGAAGTTTACAGTGCGATCCAGCCTTGTTTAAGTCAAAATTAAAGGTTTTGATGGCTCCATAAGCATGATGTTCTAATTCCACAGGCAAGTGACATGCTTTCCCAAAGACATGCCTATAGGGAGACATTCCAATTGGGGTTTTGAAAGTCGTACGATACACCCAAAGAGCATCATTTAGACGTTGCGACCAATCCTTACGATCAGGGCGAACTGTTTTGTAAGACCCATATCCTAGCCCGTACCGTTCCGTAGGCTTCTGTGATCCTCCCGGTCGAATTCCGGCTATCCACGACGCGTAAATAGCAGTGTCGCGTGATCCTGAGTTGTATCCTATATTTTAGAGTCGGCTCGACCCAAGACTTGTACCCTAGTGACCGCATCGTCGTCACGGTTCTAATGTCGCGTCTCGCACACTGATGTAACACTCAGGCCAGGAGATGTGGGCCCGCGTTTAGTTCGAGGAGACGCCACGCATTTGCAAAACCAATGCAATCTTTCAAATCAATCACATCCCATTCCATTAATCAAGTACCACATCACACCTCATGTTAAGTATACATCACCTTTCACCCATCCCCAAGCAACCCCAATGTCAATACTCTCTTACAACCAAGTACACTTCCATCACCTATCACCCATCACCCATCACTCTCCCATCTCTCTCTCTCTCTCTTACAACTCTCTCTCTCTCTCATCTCTCTCCCTCATTCTCCAAGTACTTCAACGTCTCAACCTCTCCATGAGAGAAGCCATGTGTGGCCCACCTTCCTACCTCCCATCTCCACCATCAAAGCCTCATCTCCACCGTTGAATCACATTCCTTGGAGCTCTAGGCTGCGTTGATAAAAGAAGAAATCCAAGAAGATCAAAGGTGAGTGTTTTTCTAAGATCTGATTTCTGGTAGAAAGGAAATCTCCACCTTTAATTTTGTTTACTGGGCCCGCACTTGGTTGGGACCCACCTTAATGTATGCATGCATGTTCAATGAGGGGCTCACAGTGGCAGAGCCCCTCCCCTCCATCCGATCTCTCTCTCTCTCTCTCTCTCTCTCTCTCTCTCTCTCTCATTTGCGGCCCACCATGATGATGTATATTTCATTCACGCCATCTGTATATGGCGTGGCCATGATTTCGATGGGCTAGGACCGCTAGATGGGCTGTTGTCTAGACCGTCCAGCGGGCCTAGACGAAGGAAAATCACAAATATCAGCCTGATCCTTGGGTGGGCCACACTGACGTGGACCCCACTATGATGTATTTGCACCCTCCATCCAAATGGGACCCGTATGATGCATGTGTTTTAACCAGACCGTCCAGCAGTGGGACGGTGCTGGACGACTGGATGAATGCATTTCATCCACTGTCCATCTGCGTGGGAGCCCACCTTGTGTGCATTGCACATCCAAACCGTCTGTACGTGGGTCCCACATGGCATCCTCATCCAGACCGTCCGTTAAAGGACGTCCAGAACTGGACGATTGACACGCATATGTTATAATAATATAATAATTTAATTATATATACAGCAGCTGGTATGTGTCATACCCACACCATCCAGCTATGGGGCCCACTCGTGATGTATGTGGTGTATCCGCACCGTCCAGTCCCTGGACGGTGGGACCTACACCATGATGTATTGTTTCATCCAGCTATCCAGCTGGGACGGTGGATCCCACCTGATGCATATATTTATCCATGCCGTCCACCTGTATACACCCACCTGCTGGCGCGTCTGATCCAGACCGTCGTGTGTGTTGCGTCTGCACACCGTACATCCAGGGGCCATGCGATCCATGTGTTTTATCCCTGCCGTTCAAGGGCCACACGTGATGTATTTGTTTTATCCCTGCTGTCCAAGACAGTGGGCCTGCTGTGATGCAGGTACGATGAGGCAGATTCAAATCTTAGGTGGAGCACACCACGTGGGACCCTCTGATGTGGTGTACCCACACTGTTCAGCACATGGACGTGGGTCCCACCTGCTGTATCTAAACCGTCCATCCAGGACGTCCATCTAGTGCTTTTCAAATGCATTAAATAATAAATAATATAAATAACAGTAATATATAATGTTATATAATATTATATGGTGGGCCCACGTGGGACCCACCTTTGTGAAAGAGGTTTGGCTGTGTATGCCTACACCAGCTATATATTTGGTGTATTTGAGATATAATAACATATTATATTACTATATTATATACATCGTGGTGTATATCTTGTGGGCCACCACGTGGACCCCACCCCTGATGTATGTGATACATCCAAACCCTCCATCCATCTGTGAGGATCCCACCGTGATGTTTGTTTTGTGTTCCAACCGTCCATCAGGTGGGACGTGCGGACCCCACCTTGTCTGTATTGTGTATGCACCATTCGGACATTTGGAAGTGCTGTGACGACATGATTTATGTGTTTTAAATCCACTGTTTATATTGCTGGACGGTGGGATTACACCGTGATGCAAGTGTTTTATCTTTGACGTCCATCACGTAGGGACCCACTTGTTTAGCACGTGTGGTGATCCACACCATCCAGGAATGAGCAGATCCAATTTCTGGTGGGCCAGCTGCCAGCGGTCACGAGGTACAGCTGCTGCTTTGACGCAGCAAGCTCTGTGGGTCCCTACACGAGTTATATGTGTTGTATCCATCCATCCACACGTGTGAGGACCACACGTGTGGGGCCTACCATGTGATGTATGGGTTTCATCCACACCGTCCACTGTGTGGGACGGAATGACCCACTGTGATATTGGTGTCTTATCTCCACCGTCCAGTGATTGGATGGTGGATACCATCATGATGTCTTTATTTCATCCACATTGTCCAGATTATGCTGGACGGTGCTAGACAATGTTTGGATGGTGTTGATTAACCTGGACAATGTTTGGACGGTGCTGATCATCATTAGGGTGCCGTGTACTCCATAAAATGATAGTGTACTTACAACTAGTGAAATGATTTTTGGTGTGGTATAAGCCCATTTGAGGCCCATTGGTGCGGCTCATCCATGGGGCCCATCATGATGTATTTTTGACCCATGAACGGGGCCCACCTGTTTTGTATTTTGAGACCCATATGCAGGGTCCACCTGTGTGTATTTCAGGCCCATGTGTTATGGCCCACTCGATGTATATTGACCCGTATGTGCGGCCCATTGTAATGTATGAGAGGCCCAAGTAGTGCGGCCCACTTGTCGTATAGGAGGCCCATTGAGATGTATTTGGGGCCCATGGGTAGAGGCCCATTGTGATATAATTGAGGCCCATGGATGTGGCCCATAGTGACATGTATTAGGCCCATGTGATGGGCCCATGGTGTTATATATTTGGCTCTTGTGTGAGGTCATGGGTCCACTGTATGTTAGGCTCTATATGGGCCACTGCTTGGGAGCAATGTTGGTTAAATGTCCACATTGATGGCAATGGTGGTTGAATGACCACATTGTGTCCTTTCCTTAGGCCTTGTTCGATCGATTGTCATGGCCGATTGCCGATTCCGATTGACGTGACCGATATGACGATTCTGATTACCGATCGATTCCGATTGTCGTGACCGATTGTCGATTTCGATTGACGTAACTGATTTACCAATTCTGATTATCGATCGATTCCGATTGACGTGACCGATTTGCCGATTCTGATTATTGACTGATTCTGATTGTGGTGGCCGATTGTCGATTAGCGATCGAGGCCGATTATCATGACCGATTGACGATTTCCGATTGACGTGACCGATTTGCCGATTTTGATTATCGATCGATTCTGATTATCATGGCCGATTACTGGTTTTGATTGATGTGACCGATTTGCTTATTCCGATTATTGACCGATTCCGATTATCGTGGCCGATTACCGATTACCGATCGAGGCTGATTATCATGACCAATTGACGATTTCTGATTGACGTGACCGATTTGCCGATTTCGATTATCGATCGATTCTGATTGTCGTGGCCGATTGCCGATTTTGATTGACGTGACCGATTTGCTGATTCCGATTATTGACCGATTCCGATTATCGTGGACGATTGCCGATTTCGATTGACGTGACTGATTGCCAATTTTGATTGACGTGACCGATTTACCGATTCCGATTATTGACCGATTTCGATTGACGTGATCGATTGCCGATTCCGATTCTGATTATCGAGGCCGATTTTGATTTGTCGAGGACGATTGTATAAATCGATTCCGATTGTCGAGGCCGAGTATCGAGGCCGATTCTGAGTGTCGATTTCTATTGTTGAGGTCGACCTCGATTGTTGAGGCCGATTTCGATTGCCGAGGCCGATTTCGATTACCAAGGCCGATTGTCGAGACCTATATGATTACATGCGACTCGCAGTTGAGGCCCATTGTGACACATATTAGGCCCATGATGTATGACCCATTTGATGTATTCAAGACCCATGTGTAGGGCTCACATGTCATGTATTTGAAGCCCATGGGCAAGGCCCATTGTGATGTATTAATGGCCCATGGGCAAGGCCCATTGTGATGCATTCATGGCCTATGGGCAAGGCCCATTGTGATATGTATTAGGCCCATGAGTAGGGTCCGCCTGTTGTGTATATGTGGCCCTTGAGTAAGGCCATTGTGTTGTATATTAGGCCTTTGTGCGAGGTCGTGAGCCTATTATATGTTTGGCTCTATGTGGCCATTCTTTGGGGGCAATGTTGGTTAAATGTCCACATTATCGAGGCCGATTGTTGATGCCAGTTATTGATACCGATTAGGAGTATGTGACAGCATAACATCATAATACATGCCCATACGCATCATCTGCCTGCTTGTTATGAGATGTGATTGACCATTGCATATGCCATAGGGTAGGTTGTTCATGGGGCTCCCTGATCGGCGGAGTTGCCCCACATGAGAGCACGACATGCGTAGGATTGATGCATGATTGGACTGTGTGACTCATGCATCTCGCATTTGTGTGACATGACCACCGTACGCCCTAGCGACATTAGAGCCATAGCCTCCACAGGTATTTCGTGGATGGCCAAATGAGACACTAGAAATCTGTTCTACATGAGGTGCTATAGATATCCTTGGGTGAAAGTCCCAGAACCCTCTTGGTTCCAGAGGTTGCTCCAACGTCTAGACTGAGTGGATGCATGAGCGCATGAGGGCTGTATACCGTTAGGCCGCGTCTCCCACTGTATTGTGGCCGGTTGGAAGGGGGTACGGCCTTACCTGCCCGATAGGAGGGGGCAATGCTAGGCTGAGTCTGACCAGCTCGAGGAATGGGTCCGCTATCGACGAGCTGGGCCCAATATTGGCAGGTGGATAGTGAGGTCTCTTCCAATCACCTTGTTGTACGTGATGGGGCGACAATCTGGTTTGGAGTGTAATAGACCCCAGTGATTTCCCAGAGAGGAACCGTACTGATATGTAGACTTATTGAGTAGGAGTTACATACTCATTCATTCATTCATTCACTATCCACTCGGGCTGGTGGTGCGCAACTAATTATTGTGTACCTTCGCATGGCTAGGATTTCTGTTGGGCGCGCGACTAACCGAGATTAGGAGTCTACTACATTGAGTCTGACTATCCAATTTTAGGTATGGGGCTGGTTTGGATAGAAGTCCCTTGTGATGGACTCCATAGCCTGCGATACTACGTACTATCATCCCGACTTCACTCTAGATTGGTCATTCCATTCACACCGCATACGCATTACATCCGTAGCATATGACATTTGGGTTACTATGTTTCTGCATTTATACGGCCTATATACGACTGACGATATTCGCAGACTCATTAGGATTTGCATATTGCATTGCATCATCGGCATCTGAAATTTGACTTACTGTCTCCGCATTTCATAGCTGATCTACATTGCTTCATCAGTATATGATATTGTTTTTATTATATTTTTGCATCGCATAGCCTGGATAAAGCTGATGGTATTTATGGGCCAATCAGCATGTTTTCGCATAATTCTGATATTATATGATTTATGGGCTTGTCAGTATTTCCGCTTACTCTGATTACTCTGATATTGCTTACTTGACACTTACCTTGTTCACACACTTTCACCACCCACTAAGCTTTCTATAAGCTTATGCACAATAGATACGTGCAGGTGGCGTTAGGTTGCAGCAGCATTGAGCTTGGAGCGTGCAGCGAACTTATGGAGCTTTGATTTTTGACATATGTATTTCCCTTTCAGCATTGTATTCAAATGTTTATATTAGTGGATATGTGACGATAATGTTGCCTTTGTGATTTAGGTAAACTTATGGTTATGCTTCTTATGAGATAAATGTACGTTGGAAAATCCTCCTTGTAGGATCCCAAGATCGAAACCTGGCATATGGACGCTGGGAGCCGAGAATGGTGCACTACGGAAGTTGTCGGCACCGAATTCGATAATCGGGATTCCTGTGAATCTGGTTATCCGGGTTTGGGGCATGACATGTTTTCTCTAAAATTTGTTTAATCTCCAGATTCGAAACCTCTACTTGACCACTTGTTTGTGGATGGTATGGCGTTGCAACTTTATGGGTGATGGAATATTTTTTCATTAAAGATTCAAACGGTTTATTACAAAAATGAGTACCCCAATCACTTATAATTGTGCGAGGAGTACCAAAACGGGAAAAGATATTTTCTTTCCAGAAACGGACCACAACTTTGTGATCATTCGTTTTACATGGTACTGCTTCAATCCACTTAGCGACATAGTTGACGGCCATAAGGATATACATATAACCGAATGACAGGAGAAATGGACCCATGAAGTCAATACCCCAAACATCAAATATCTTAACAATGAGAATATTGGTATGTGGCATCATGTTCCCGCGGAAAATATTACCCGTACGTTGGCATCTATCACATGTAAAACAAAAGGCATGGGTGTCTCAAAAAAGTGTAGGCCAATAAAATCCACTTTGTAGAACTTTTGCAGCTGTTTTCTTTGAACCAAAATGACCACCACATGCATGGTCATGACAAGAGGAGATTATATTATAAAACTCACTCTCAGGCACACATCTCCTAATAACAGTTTGAATAAGTATGGGTCATCCCAAAAGAAATGTTTAACCTCAGCAAGAAATTTGGATTTATCCTGTTTAGTCCAATGAGAAGGAAATTGACTTGTAACAAGATAATTTACAATATCCGCATACCAAGGTAATTGAGAAATAACTAAAAGTTGTTCAACAGGGAAAAACTCGTTCATTGGCAAAGGATCCACTGTGGATTCCAAGACAAGTCTAGACAAGTGGTCGGCTACCACATTTTCGGAACCCTTTTTATCCCGAATTTCAATGTCGAATTCTTGTAGCAAGAGAATCCAACGAATCAATCGAGGTTTAACATCTTTTTTAGAAAGAAGATATTTCAATGCTACATGATCTGAGAACACTATAACCTTTGATCTTATGAGATTTGACCTGAATTTGTCTAGAGCAAATACCACTGCCAACAATTCTTTTTCAGTGGTAGAGTAATTAAGTTGATCATCATTTAGGGTCCTACTAGCATAATAAATGACATGAGGCATTTTGTTCAATCTTTGTCCTAAGACGGCTCCAACAACATAATCAGAAGCATCATACATAAGCTCAAAAGGTAAACTCCAATTAGGTGGTTGGATGATTGGAGCAGAAGTTAATAAATGCTTTAACTTATCAAAAGCTTTCCGACAATCATCATTAAGGAATGCAACATCTTTAGCTAATAAATTGCATAAGGGTTGAGAAATTTTGCTAAAATCTTTAATGAATCTCCTGTAGAATCCCGCATGCCCTAAGAACGATCTAATCTCCTTCACCGTTCTGGGTGGAGGAAGACTATAAATTAAATCAATTTTGGCTTTATCAACTTCAATGCCTTTACTTGAAATAACATGCTCGAGTACAATCCCTTTTTGAACCATAAAATGGCACTTTTCCCAATATCAGGTTTGTTTTTTTTACATATTTCCAAGACGAGATAGATGGTAAAAACATTCATCAAATGAAGCGCCAAAAATTGAAAAATCATCCATGAAAATCTCGAGGAAACGCTCAACCATGTCTGAAAAAATACTCATCATGCATCGTTGATAGGTAGCAGGCGCATTAAACAACCCAAATGGTAACGCCGATATGCATATGTACCAAAAGGACATGAAAATGTGGTTTTTTCTTGATCCTCGAGAGCAATGAGAATCTGATTATACTCGGAATAGCCATCCAGGAAACAATAGTAGCTATGCCCTGTCAATCTCTCAAGCATCTGATCTATGAAGGGAAGAGGAAAGTGATCCTTCCTTGCGACTAGGTTCAATTTATGATAATCAATACAAACTCGCCAGCTCGTGGTCATGCGGGTTGGCACTAATTCATTATTGTCCTTTTTGTTCATCGTAATCCCAGACTTTTTGGGAACAACTTGAACTGGGCTGACCCACGTGCTATTTGAAATGGGGTAAATGATACCAACATCTAACAATTTAAGCACCTTCGCTTGAACGACCTCTTTCATATTAGGGTTAAGCCTCCTTTGCATTTTATTCGACATTTTTGTATTTTCTTCAAGATGAATACGATGCATACACACAGTGGGGCTTATTCCCTTTATGTCAGCTATTGTCCACCCAATAGTTGCCTTATGTTCTCTAAGAATATTAAGTAACTTACCCTCCTGTTCCTTATCAAGGTTAGAAGCTATGATGACAGGCAGGGTCTCAGAAGGACCTAAAAATGCATACTTGAGAGTTTCAGGTAATCGTTTAAGGTTAAGTTCGGGTGGTTTCTCAATAGACGGGACCAGTTTAGACTCAGATGGTGGAAGAAGTTCTACCTTAGTTTTCCATTTTGTAGTGTCCATTATAGGATTAGAGTCAAGCAATGCATTGACTTCTTGGATGGAACTTCTTATGTCAAAATCTATGCCAAAATGTGCTAAATAAGTCTCAAGAGCGTCTTCGGAAGATTTAAGGAAAGAGTCATGCACTAGACTCTCAATCATGTTCACTTCAAATATATCATTCGTGTCTGACGGTTGTTGTTTAGCATTGAAAACATTAAGTTTAATATTCATGTTACTAAAAGACAACTTCATAACTCCATTCCTGCAATTTATGATAGCATTAAATGTGGCTAAAAATGGACGTCCCAGGATAACCGAGATTTGACTAGTAGGATTCTAGATAGGCTGAGTATCTAGAACGATGAAATCCGCTGGAAAATAAAACTTATCAACCTCGAGTAGCACATCCTCAATAACACCACGGGGCACCTTGACAGATCTATCAACTAGTTGTAGTGTTATTTTGGTTGCTTTCAACTCACCAAGTCCTAGCTGCTCATATACAGAATATGACAACAAATTAACGTTCGCTCCTAAATCAAGCAATGCCTTCTCAATCCTATGATCTCCTATGACACAAGAAATGGTGGGAGCTCTTGGATCCCTAAATTTAGGAGGGGTGTTGTGTTGAATCATGGAGCTGAGTTGCTCTGCAAGGAAGACCTTCTTGTGAACATTCAGCTTACGCTTTTGAGTGTATAAATCTTTAAGAAACTTAGCATAAGCAAGGACCTGCTTGATAGCATCAAGCAACAGAATGTTAATTTGCACCTGCTTAAATATGTCCAATATATCATTAAAGTTGTTTCCTTTCTTAACTGGTGCTAAACGTTGAGGAAAAGGTGTTTCGGCACATAGAATGACAAATGAGTGGTTCCTGGAGAGTCAGAGTGCTTTTGGACTTTGGATGCACTAGTACGTCTCTCCGCTTCATTTTGGTCTTCCTATTTGGAATTTGATTCTTCCCTAGGCATCTCTACTTTGTTCTCGATCTGTTTGCCGGACTTAAGGGTAATGATTGATTTGGCTTGCTCATTATATTGTTCTTTGTTTGAATTAGAGCCAATCTCATACTGTCCTTTTGGATTTGCCACAGGTTGGCTAGGGAACTTGCCCTTCTCTCTCTCACTCAATTTGGTAGCAAGTTGACACAACTGTACTTCCAGCTTGGTAATGGATTGCGTATTTACATGTAAGCTTTGCTTGTTAGCTTGTAAAGTTTGTTGGGTGTCTTTTTAAAATTGAAGAGAACTCTGCATAAAAAGATTGAGTGTATCTTCAAGAGATGGTTTCCTTGATTGTGAAGGGAGTTGTTGATATTGGGGAAACTGTTGAAGTTGTTGACTACCAACTTGGGGGTAAGGTTACATAAGAGGATTTCCAAATGGTCCTCCTTGTTGTGGTCCTTTTGCCCAAGAAAAATTTGGATGTCTAGCCCACCCTGGGTTGTAGGTGTCTAAGTAAGGATCATTCCCAGTTCTCCAAAAAGTGTTCATAGCATGCACCTGTTCAGAGAGAAATTCTAGAAATGTTGCACCAGATGGACAAGACTGCGCATTTACATGTAAGCTTTGCTTGTTAGCTTGTAAAGTTTGTTGGGTGTCTTTTTAAAATTGAAGAGAACTCTGCATAAAAAGATTGAGTGTATCTTCAAGAGATAGTTTCCTTGATTGTGAAGGGAGTTGTTGATATTGGGGAAACTATTGAAGTTGTTGACTACTAACTTGGGGGTAAGGTTACATAAGAGGATTTCCAAATGGTCCTCTTTGTTGTGGTCCTTTTGCCCAAGAAAAATTTGGATGTCTAGCCCACCCTGGGTTGTAGGTGTCTGAGTAAGGATCATTCCCAGTTCTCCAAAAAGTGTTCATAGCATGCACCTGTTCAGAGAGAAATTCCAGAAATGCTGCACCAGATAGACAAGACTGCGTAGGATGGGCGGGATTGGAACATATGGCACATGACTCGATTTGAGTTGTTTTCGGAGGTCCATTATTTAACATCAAAGCATCAAATTTCTTTGTCAGGCTATCAATCTTGGCATAAAGATTTGGCGTGACTCCTATCTCATATATACCACCTTTCTTCTGTGGATGGGGACTTCTTTCACCTTTATTCGAATAGTCCCATTGCTGGGAGTTTTTATACAAGGTTTCAAAGAAATTCCAAGCTTCGACATCACTTTTGGTCATGAATGACCCTCCACTGGTGGCATCAACCATGCGACGATTTTGGGGTGTCAAACCATCATAGAAGTATTGAACTTGTTGCCACTTCTCAAAACTATGTGTGAACATTTAAGAAGCAAGTCTTTCCATCTTTTCCAACATTCGTGAAAGTGTTCACTCTCTTTTTGTGTGAAATTAGTAATTTCTCTGCGGAGAGCATTAGTTTTGTGAATGGGGAAGAACTTGTTTAAGAATCTCTTAGACAGTTGGTCCCATGTAGCAATAGACCCAACTTTTAGAGAATTCAACCATGCTTTCGCCTTATCCTTCAAAGAAAAAGGAAAAAGGCACAAACGGATCGAATCATTTGAAAAGTTTTATAACTTAAAGGTAGAGCAAATGTCTAGGAATTCTTTCATATGATGATATAGATCCTCCTTATCTAAACCATAGAAGGAGGGCAACAATTGTATGACCCTAGGTTTAAGTTCAAAGTGTGCTGTCGTGGTGGCTGGCAACACTATGCATGAAGGTGCATTAAATTGGACAGGAGCTGAATAATCCCTAAGAGCTTTAACTCCATTCTCGTCCGCCATTTCAAATAGAATGTTTCTCAATCTTCTATGAAATGTTTTTTCTATTTCAGGATCCAAAGGTGCTAGTTTTATGTTCAGAGATCTACGTCCTAGCATAAACTGAGTTATTGCAATGTAGGAAAGAAAGCTAAACTAAGATGCAACCTAAGAAAAATAAAATTAGAGCTAAAAATCATGAATTCTTAAAAACAAGATGAAACTATGCAAACAAGAATTAGAAGAAAGAATCCGGAAAAGGAGATGATTGGTTTTCGAAGAATTGGGAGCTCCTCCTTCACTTTGAAGACAATTTTTTTTTTGAGCTTCCTTCCTCAATTCCTGTAGAAAATAAAGACAAAAATAAATTAAGTTTCCTAAAATTTCTGAAATGATGCGAGAAAAATTCTAGAGCTATGAATTATGATAAGAAAGAATCCTAAATCCAATTGGACCGAAACAGTCCCCCGACAACGGCGCTAAAAACTTGATGTTTTATTTAAACTAACCTAATTTAAATTGATTTTAAACTCGCAAGTATATGAATCAGGTGTAGACACGGTATGTATTACGAGATCGTTCCCACGAGGATGATTGTCACAATTTGAATTTTATGATTCTTCTTAACTAATCCAACAAATAGTTTATCTAGTTATTAAGTAGAATAACAAAAATCAATGAAAAATAACTGAGAGCAAGAAGGAAAATTCACTCAAGGAGAACACTAGGACTTTTGAATCCACCCCTATGTATCCTAACTCTTATTTTAGTTGTTGATTCAGCATAATTCAGATTGATATAAATTTAATAAATAAAGCACAATCCGTATCCTTATTCAGGCACACAGGATGTATAATTCCCTTGAAGCACAAGTGATTTTTCCCTTAATTAACATCAATTATCCCTAATGCATGCACATCAATTGTCATGTATATACAGACATTAAGAATCAACCAAACCACTTAAATCCACATCCACCATCTAATATCTTGATTATGAATCACAGAAAATGAAATTGGGAAAAAATCTCAAGGATCACATCTTTCCATCCATGTTCAGGCATAAATAGATGTAAATTCCTATTTCTTTCTCTGTACGAAAACCTGTTCATGGTCAGACACATGCACACCTAAAATAAGATTCCAAACAACATCCACTTTTAGACTTTCAGTAAGCTCATAGATTGGAGAGGTATGGAGTTTTCATTTAATCATAATAGAGAAAGAAATAAATCAATCAATCCAGATAAAATTAACAACCAACAAGAATCATTCAAATTAGGGGCTTTATCTCAGCCTTAGCTAAGAAATTAAAAATTCATGGGATGTAACATAGATTCAAATGGAAAAATATAATTGATAAGATGCACATCTCTTACACAACCCTCTGATTTCTTTGGATCTGTGATGAATCTGTCAACCCCAACTGTAATATCTCGGAAAAATCCGTACAAAGACTCGAGTATCACCTCAGGCAGAAATCACTCAGGACTAAATCCTTTAGAAATTAAACGAGGATTAGCTAGTGCTAAACTAAAGTATCTGTGAAATTAGCACTAATCACTTTAAATATGATCTGTAGACCCAAAACGTGCAGAATCATTGACGCTACATTACCCTGAAACTTAGGATCCATCTCTAAACCCGGTTGCTCTTTGGAGCACCTTGAAACTCCATATCGGACCTGGACCGCACGTCGAAAGTTCGATGACCGTGAAACTATACCGTTATGACCACCTTACTGGGCTTAACAACTATCTCAAAAATCAAGTCCTGACTGTGTCCAGAAACGCACAACTTGAGCCCGGAGCGAAGTATGTGAGAAACGCGAATATCTTTAGGAAACATGCTCAGATTTAAGTGAATTGAGTCGTTTACTTGCAGGCCAAATATAAGGATTCAAACCATCAGAATCTAACCCAATTATACCCTCATATTAGGAAAAATTTCCAACACATGTCAGTATACTTGTGGCCCTGATTGAGTACCGGTGACCGTTGAACTGAAACTCGTCTGCCACCGTCAATCTATAAATCCGATCGGACCGAAAATATAGCTTGACCTAGATCCAATGTCAGAGAGCTTAAGTCTGACCACACGCAGAAAAGGGGCCTCTAGAAGTGCTCTGTTGGATCAAAACAACTCCCATTTGGCTATAACCTAAGTATACCATGGCCCTGAGGCCATTCTGGTCAGTTTTAGGCCTATATAAAGGCCTAAACCCACCACTCTCTCATTCCATATGAATTCCTAACCCTAGAAGAGAAAAAGAGAGAGAAAATAGGAGGAAAGAGAGAAAGTAAGAGAGAGAGTTGGCGTTTGCTTATGGGATTCTTCCCTGACGCTCCACGTGCTTAACCACCACATCTGAATCATTTTTTTGGTGACTCTGACTCCGTTCTTAGGTAAGAAAACCTAACTCTAATCTGTTTTAGGGTTTCAAATAGTGTAAGTGATGAAATAGCTAACCTATTTCATGCTGTAGGTTGCCGTTGTGCAGTAGACAAAGACTCGGTATATAAACTGAGCTCGTTACTTGTTTACCGGTGAAAGGTGCGGACTATATATGTTTAGGTTATGGTTTTCAAGACTTTTAATGTCGGTTAATGATTTATTATTGACATAGGTGCCATTTCACATGTCAAACATGATGTTTGTTTTGCTTTACGAATACGTAGGAACTATGTCAAGTATAGTGTATTCTATGTATTTGTTTAAATGATTGAATACATATGGTTTTTGGATTCGCGGTTGACATGATTATCTGTCGTGCATATATGTTTGTTATATATGCGACAGCTCCTTGGCGAAAGGTTTTGCCCAAATACATGTTAGAACTAACATGCGTCATGTATATTGAAGTGTGTAGCCTAAGTGTTTATAAAAATGTTCGAATGAATATGGAACTATGATTCATGCTTGCCATGATTGTTGGTTATTAATGCATGATCGTTGTATGCATGGCAACTCCTTCGTGACAGGATTCGCTACTATATGTGTTTTTAACTAATTTATTATATGTATGTAATATGTGTAGTCTAAGTGTTTGATAAAATGCCTGAGTGAGAAAATACTTAATGTAATGTGCTTATGGAGGGTATTGAGATAGGATTCTCAATCCCCTTATCTAGGGTTACAGTTTCCTTCATGTAATCTATTTTACTGCTATGTGATTTATGAATTATATGTTAACATGTATTCTACGTGTTCATTGAAATGCTAGTATGTGATCTATATTTAATTGTGATGTTACATGTTGTCTTGACTATTACATTGGAGTGTTATCGATCTGGAGTGTGTTTGGGACTATGGTATAGTCCGGCCAATCGGTAATAGACTCTGATTTGGTGGCTGAGGTTGTTTCGCCATACTGGACGTGTTCAATAAATCCGAGCCGTACTTTAGTTATCGACAGTGGTTAGGCCACACGAAGTGCTTACGCACTTCATGTCGATTAACTTGAGGTGTGCTTGTGCCAGTCGAGCTCGTCAAGTAACCCGATTGACCCGATGTATGTTCACCATGTATGGATGCTACTGCTTGAACCTAAGGTACCTAACTCAGCAATGAAAACCCCGTTAACCTTGGTACCTCGATCCGCTAAGACTCATGAGCCGGACATGGTGGTATAGGACACCGTGGTCGAGCTGTCTGCCTACGCTGTGGCGACGAGCCTTCCTGTAGTGTTCAGTGAGCAACATAGCCTCGTGAGCCGAATACGGTGGTATGGGACACTGTATTCAAGCTATTGGCCTACACTGATAAAGTGACGAGCCCTTTGTAGTGACCTCGAGCATACTCTGAGCCTGCGTTGAGGTGATGAGCCTTTCCGTAGCAACAAGAGTACAAACTAGGCCTACATTGATCAAGTGATGAGCCCTTTGTAGCGACCTAGAACCGTAACATCGTATGAGATTTACTAGGACTGACGACCCTATAATGGATCATAGTTTGGGAAATGATATAAGGGAGGTACCTTAGTTTTCCAATCCTGCTGTATGAAAAGGACTAATAAGAACTTAGTAAGCACGCTCATGCACCATATTGCATGTGCCATTTGGCGTTGAGTAGAGCACTGAGGAAGTGACTGACATGCTTGACCGTGAGATGAAGATCGTAGAGGGAGTGCAGGCGAGGGCATGCATCATTTATACATACCATTTTTGCATTAATCAGAGTATTTAGGGATATGTGATTGTATTGCTTTATCATTACTGTTTGACTGAATTGATAACATGTTAACCTTTACTTTATAGTTCCACTGAGTTGATCACTCACTCCCATGTTACGGGATAGTGTTGTACACACCAACCAGACCCTGTCTTAGTTGTAGGTGGAGGCGATGCCTATGAAGTGGAGCCGGACTTCGAGGATGATGAGGAGGCATTCTCTTACATGCAGTTTTCAGGTAGGTTCATGTGAGTCATGTCCTGGTCGACGGGGATTTCTGGGATGTGGACTAGATGACATTACACCTTTTGTATATTTTGGAAGTGTGCATGTAATTATTTAACCTGGTAACATGATCATACTCAGGAGACATACGATTACTTATACGTTTTATATATCTATCACAGTCTTCTGCTTGCTTAACTTAATCGTCTCTGGAGTATGATATGATGTTTGGTTTAATCTCATTCATGTTTAATGTGCTAATATGGACAACATTCAATCATCATTATCTATGTTGCATAAGTGATGGTTGGAACTCCGGAGTTGGGCTTCTGCTCGACCCCCAATTTTCAGGGCGTTGCACCAACACTGTCAAAAGAAATCTCTTTTGGAGCAATCTGTTCTGGAATAATCTCTTCTCGAGCGATCTCCCCTTTCTCCCTTCTCTCTTTATTTTGTAAGTATGAAGAAAGTCGGTTCATGGCTAGAAGCGGTGGAAAAATTACGCAGCCAGCACATTCAAACCACGTGCATAGAAACGTAGACCGACTCGTGTTTAGAATGCGTTTGCAAGACAGTGATCGTCCTTGGATTCAAAATTTCTCCATGGCTATAGTAAAGACCCCTGGGTGAGCTTTTGGACCATTCAGATCAGAGATCCGATCGTCATCTGGGCAGTACATCGCCCCACGACGTCTGAGCGCACATCCGTGCGTAACGCATGTGTAAGGCTTGACTTGCGCAAACTGGTGGGGCCCACATTCCCTGTCGTTCGATGAATCCACGCCATCCATCGTAATCCTTTAATTATTTCGGTGTAAGAAAGCATGATTTGGATTATATCTAAGGGACTTGCATCGTCTTTCTTGCTATCATCCATTGTCTGTCAGTCGGATGGAGATCGTTCTCGCTATCCTCTTTTAGAATTTGAACACCTAGGCCATGGTAAGTGGGCCCTTTTAGGTTTGGTGGACGTTGCCGATCAGTCATCTGGACTGATATGGTGGGCCATCTGCAATCACCCGCAAGTCCCTGTTTTGTGGCAGCGGGAAGCAGGATTCAAGAATCCTTTTTCAAAAAGGAAAGTCGGTCAAATTCCTTTCTGACCAGCTCAGCCGATCTGGTGCAACGAGAGTGCACTTGTGCACTATGCACTGCTACTTCCCATGGGGTCCACTGCAGTGTTTCAGATGCAATCCGCTCCATCCATCCAATCTTCTAGCGAATTTAAGGGGTCGAGCCCAAGTTTGAAGCTTATCCAGAGATCAAGTGGGCCTAAAATCGATGGTTGATGGGCTGATTTGTCTGTTGGGCCACTTACATAGGGATTTGAGGGCTGAAATTCAACGTGTAGGGTTAGTTTATGGTCCTTAGGCCATATATGAAGTTTCAAGCCAAACGAATGGTAGGAACCTTGTGATCTCGCATTCTGGACCCTTTTTAAGCCACTTGAGTTTCAATTTCTCGATTTTTCTCAGATATATGGCGTGTAAATCCGCCCATCTTAGTCCCGTGGGTTCCGTCCCTTTCCTTGGTGACATCAGAGCGTTAAATCCATGCTTTTAGCATCCTTTTGCAGTTCAAGCTCCTTGGATGATTTCCTGAGGGTTGGATAACTTCATGGCTCATCTGGACCATAAATCTAGGATAGGTGTATTCTTCCGTATCTGTTCCATTTTTCACATCATCTTCCATTATCTGTAAGTATCATCACAATCACAAAATTGGATGGAATTAAGCTAAAATAAGATACCGAAAGGCATAATTTTAGGAGTATAACTGTCAATATTTCATGTATATCAGTACCTACCATGAAGAACTCACCTGCTAGGAGACACTAAAAAAATTGAATATGATACAGATCCTATATAAATGCTCCGTCAGAGTAGGAGCATCAATCTGAATATTCTGGCTCATGAAGAGGGAAGGACTCATCTTCCAAATGAAAGTTTTTCACATAAGGCTTCAATCCCTGACCATTAACCTTGTACACATTATCATTACGTGGATTCTCAATTTTAACAGTCCCATGAGTATAAACATTCTTCACAATGAAGGGGCCTGTTCATCTTGATCTTAATTTTTCTGGAAAGAACAGTGGATAGGAATTGTACAATAGGACCTTTTGCTGAGGTTCAAAATTTTTCCTCTGGATGTTTTTGTCATGAAAAACTTTGGTCCTCTCTTTGTAGATTTTAGAATTTTCATAGGAGTCTCTCCTCAGCGCTTCTAATTCATTCAACTCTAATTTCCTTTGTCCACTTACTTGGTTCATATCAAAGTTTAATTTCTTTATCACCCAGTAGGCTCTATGTTTCAATTCCACAGGCAAGTGGCAAGCCTTCCCATACACCAATCTGTATGGAGACATTCTAATTGGGATCTTATAAGTAGTCCTATAAGCCCATAAAGCGTCGGATAGTCTGAGGGACCAATCTTTCCTATCTGACCTTATAGTTTTTTGTAAAATGTGTTTGATTTTCCGATTAGAAACCTCAGCTTGCCCACTCATTTGTAAGTGGTATGGGGTGCTTACTTTATGCTTAATGTCATATTTATTCATCAAAGCCTCAAATGTCCTATTGCAAAAGTGAGACCTGCCATAACTGATGATGGCCTTTGGAGTTTCAAATCTAGAAAAAATATTTTCCATGAGGAACTGTATGACCACTTTGTTGTCATTGGTCCTACTTAGAACTGCCTCAATCCACTTTGAAACATAGTCCACACCAACCAATATATAAATAAATCTAAAAGAAGATAGAAATGGGCCCATAAAATCAATACCCCAACAATCAAATATCTCCAATGGTAAAATTGGAGATTAAGGCATCATGTTACGCCGGGACACTCTTCCCAACCTTTGACATCTATCACAAGCAACACAGAAAGTATGAGTGTCTTTAAACATGGTAGGCCAGTGAAAATCATACTGCAAGATTTTTGCAGTGGTTTTCTTAGCAGAAAAATGGCCACCACATGCTTCCATTTGACAAAAGGAAATAACACTCTAAACTTCATCCTCTGGGACACAGTGTCTAAAAATCTTATTAGTCCCATATTTATATAAATACGGGTCATCCCAGAAGAAGTTCCTAACCTCGGTTTCAAAATGCTTCCTATCTTGTGACTTCCAATGATATGACATTTTTTCCGTTACAAGATAGTTCACTATATCTGCATACCAAGGCAATTCGGAGATCACAAATAATTGTTCATCAGGAAAAGTGTCCTAGAAATACATCTCCTCAGTGGAATCATTTAATACTAATATGGAAAGGTGATCGGCTACTATGTTTTTTACTCATTTCTTATCTTTTATTTCTAGGTCAAATTCTTGGAGTAGGAGGATCAATCTCAAAAGTCTCAACTTTGTATCTTTCTTAGATAACAAATATTTCAAAGCCGAGTGGTCCGTGAAAATGACCACTTTGGATCCCAACAAGTAAGACCTAAACTTATCTAAAGCAAAAACTACTGCAAGTAACTCTTTTTCAATTGTTGAGTAGTTCACTTGGGCTGAGTTTAGAGTTCTACTCGCATAGTGAATAACGTAGGGCCGTTTATCTTTCCTTTGGCCCAAAATAGCCCCTATGGCATAATCACTTGCATCGCACATTAGTTCAAAAGGAAGTGTCCAATCTGGTGGACGCATGATAGGTGCAGTGGTAAGGGATGATTTAATTTTATTAAAGGCACTTGCACACTCATCTGTCCACTTAAATGGAACATCCTTTTGAAGAAGATTAGTCAAGGGTCTAGTAATGACACTAAAGTCCTTGATGAATCTTCTATAAAAACCAGCATGCACTAGAAGTGACCTAATATCTCTAACAGTTCGAGGGATAGATAGATTAGCAATAATGTCGAGTTTTGAGCGATCTACCTCGATTCCATTTTTGGAGATAACAAGGCCCAAAATAATTACTTTTTAAACCATGAAATGACATTTTTCCTAATTTAAGAAAAGGTACTTCTCTTCACACCTAGATAAGACAAGAGATAAATTGTTGAGGCATTCCTCAAAACTACTCCCAAATACAGAGAGGTCATCCATGAAAACTTCAAGAAACTTTCCAACCATATTTGAAAAAATACTTAACATACACCATTGGAAAGTTGATGGGGCGTTACACAATTCAAATGGCATCCATTTAAAAGCAAATGTGCCAAATGGACAAGTGAATGTGGTTTTCTCTTGGTCTTCCAGGGCTATCTCTATTTGGTTATATCCTCAATATCCATCAAGAAAACTATAAAAGGAGTGACCTGCTACCCTCTCTAAAAATTGATCAATAAATGATAGAGGGAAATGGTCTTTTTTTTTGTGACCTGGTTCAATTTTCTATAGTCAATGCAAACACACCAACCAGTGGTGACACGTGTTGGTATGAGTTCATTATTAGAATTCTGCACAATAGTTATTCAAGATTTCTTTGGGACTATTTGAGTTGGACTCACCCAAACACTATCAGATATTGGGTAGATGATTCTCACATCCAATAGTTTGATCACCTCATTTTTTACAACTTTCATCATGTTTGAATTGAGACGCCTTTGAGGTTGTCTAATTGGTTTGGCGTCTTCATCGAGGTGGATCCGATGGGTGCATATGAAAGGGCTTATACCCTTAATGTCAGAAATGGTCCAGCCCTAGTCTCCTTTGTGGTCCCTTAGAACATCCAACAATTTAATCTCTTGATCCTTGTCTAAAAATGAAGAGATCACCACAGGATAAGTTTTATTTTCACCTAAGTATGCATACTTAAGCTCATTTGGTAGTGGTTTTAAATTAAGCTTTAGAACATTGGTTGGTGATGGCAGAGGTTGCGAGTCCTCGATAGATAGGATTTGAGTGCACGGTCTCCATTGGTACATATCAATGTCCTAGGTGGTAGTGCTCTCATTATCATCACAAATTTTAGCAAGCACTTTTTCTAAATCAGAAATTTTCAAGTACCCAAAGACTTGAATCAATTCCTTAGTCTGACTAGGTTCCAATTCCTCTTCTTCTATCAAGCAGTCCATGAAATTCAGGTCATGGATTTCATTATTATCAATGGGCTACTTACATAGATTGTAAATATTTAGCTCTAGAGTCATATTATCAAAAGACAAGTTCATCATTCCATTCCTGCAATTTATGATTGCATTTGAAGTTGCTAGGAATGGGCGGCCTAAAATGATGGGAACTTGAGCGCTAGCTTTTATACATGGTTCAATGTCTAGTACAATAAAATCCACGGGGAAGTAGAATTTCTCCACTTGGACTAGCACGTCCTCTAAAACTCCCCTTGGTACCCTAATGGAGCGGTCAATGAGTTGGAGTGTAATCGTGGTTGGTTTAAGCTCGCCTAACCCTATTTGTTTGTAAACCGAATAAGGTACTAAGTTGACACTTGCATCCAAATCTAACAAAGCATGCTCAATTTGGAAATTCCCAATAATACAAGGAATAGTGGGACTTCCCGAGTCTTTGTATTTGGGTACGACCCTTTGTTGAATGATATGGCTCACTTTCTCAGTAAGGAAGGCCTTTTTGTGCACATTTAATTTTCTCTTTACAGTGCACAAGTCCTTAAGATATTTAACATATGATGGAATTTGCCTAATGGCATTAAACAGAAGAATATTAACAGTAACCTTTTGGAGCACATCCAACACCTCTTGATATTTCATGGGGACAGTTGGATTCCAAAGTCTAGATGGGAACGGAACTGGAGGCTCATATGACTTAGTCTCTTTATCCTTTTATTTTTCCGGCTCTTGAACCATAGTTGGTTCATCATTCTCTTGAGATGATGGCTCATCCTCCTGTATTTCTACTGATTGCATTATCTTGTTATCGACCTCTTTTCCACTTCTCAAGGTAATGATGGTCTTAGCTTGTTCATGATGTAGCTCACTTGGATTTGAGTCTCCAATGAAATGTGTATTTCTAAGGTTTGACACAGGTTGAGAAGGAAGGGTGTCTTTTTCCCTAGCATTTAGTTGAGTCTCAATCCTAGTCACGGCCGTCTTTAATTCCTGATTTGATTGGATTAGAGACTGATTCATTTGAGCTTAAGAGTTTATGAATGCGACCAATGCATCCTCCACAGATGATAGCTTTGGTGGGGGCATATATGGTGCATTGTTAGATGCCCCAAAGAAGTTATTTTGTGGAGGCATTTGAGGTGCATTGGGTGCATTAATTTGTGGTCCATTCCTCCAACTAAGATTAGGATGGTTACGCTAATTTGGATTATACGTGTTTTCCATTGGTTGCATAACTGACATTTGGTAGTTATTTATAGCATTTGCTTGCTCATGCTCATGCGTGATATTTTGTATAGCTGAGATTATTGGACAATCATTTGTGTCATGGTTTGTACCACCACAAATGATACAAGAATTACCTAAGGAAGTGTTTACTTTAACCATATCAACCTTCCTAATTTCCAAGGCTTTGACCTTTCTAGCTAATGCAGCGAATTTTGCATTAAGGTCGTCTTCCTCTCTTAGGACGTACATCCCCTCTTTCTCTCTAGGAATGGGTCTAGTTTGGTCTGGTTTAGCAGAGACATCCCATGTCTGCGTATTCTCTGCTAATATGTTTAGAAAATCCCAAGCCTCATTATGATCCTTGTCAAGAAAGGTTCCACCACACATCATCTCTATGAACTGACAGGTATCCATGGTGAGCCCCTTTCGGAACGCATCAATCATGTGCCATGGTTCATAACCATGATGTGGACAAGTAAGTAGAAGGTCTTTGAAGTGCTCCCAAGCTTGAAAAAACAGTTCATTCCCTTTTTAGGAGAGCTTGAAAAAACAGTTCATTCCCTTTTTGGGAGAATAACATGATTTCTTGTTTTAGTGCATTTGTTTTGTGCTCGAGAAAGAACTTTTTCAAAAAATCTCTACTTAAGGTTTGTCATGTAGTGATGGTATTAGGTCTTAGAGAGTTGAACCATGCTTTGGCCCGATCCTTTAGAGAAAATGAGAATAACCTAAGCTTAAGTGCATCCCTATTGCCATTGTTTACTTATAATATTGCAATTACTTCCTCAAAGTCCTTGAGGTGCAAGTAGGAGCTTTCAGATTCTAAGCCATGAAATTTAGGAATCAATTGAATCACACCTGGTTTAAATTCAATGTTCCTTGTGTGAGCAGGGAATACTATGCAAGATGGTAAAGTTGATCTCTCAAGGTGTAGATGTTCACGTAAAGTCCGTGGTTGGTTTAACACATTCCTATGAACTTCATTCTCATCCTCAAGAGGAGGATTAGGTTGATTTTCTCTATTTTGATTTATAGTTGGATCTAACAAATTTGGATTTGGATTATCAACTGGGTCTGTCATGGAATCCAAGTGATATTGAGTGCCTCTTCTAAGTCAATGATCAAGGCCTAGAACTAGTCCACCTTCGGAAGAGAGTCGATTGTTTTGATCCCTACTCCAACGGACATAAACCTTCCACACCACAAAATAAATACCACTAATTCAAATAACAAGTATAATACTTAAAATAAAAATAAAAACTTAATCAACAATCCAGGTGGCAGGACCGACTATAAAGGTTTAATCCACAAAGCAAAAATAAATCAACAACCCAGGCGGCAGGGCCGACCATGAGGGTTCAATCCACAAAGCAAAAATAAAAAATAAATCAACAAAAGTAAAACTAATGCAGAAATTAAACTATGTTAATCTGGAAAATAGATTTAGCGGATGATCTTTGTGATCAAACAACAACTGTAGGACAACTATAGTACTTGGGTGATAAAATCCCAAGCAGGGTAACCTTATGTCATAGTCAGTGCTTGAAAGACCCAATTGAATTTACTTTCACAGAAAAACAAAAAATCTACAGAAAATTTGGAGGGTTTAGAAGAGAACTTACTTTAGAAAAGAACTTACCTTTGCTATCTTGCATAGATTTAATCTCTCTCAGTCTCTCCCCAGCAACAGCGCCAAAAACTTGGTTGCTTGCCTCCAAGTGCAGAGGTTCATAAGTAATATCCTGTGAATACAGGGTCAATCCCACAGGGAGATGAATTGTGAGAATGAGAAAATCAAATGCAAAACAAACTAAGTAATAAAAAAACTAAACTGATGATTTGATTTTAGGAGTTATGAATGGATGTAATTCAATTAAATTAAAACAACACCCAAGCTTCAAAGTTCCACACATAGGTTAATGTTGCAAAATCACGATGACTTGGATAACACTAGGATCCAAACACTATAGTCGGCCTAATCGGAAAATAAAATAATTTAAATATTTTAATAAATAATATAAAAGATTAGAAAATCATGGATTTGCACCATTGATATATATTCTCAAGTGTCATTGATTTTAAGAATTCAATATCAATGAGATAATGAAAATTAAAGAAATATAACAGGTTGAGAACCACTCCTATCTAAGAAATCTAATTGTTCTAAGGTAAGCCTATCCATCAATGTGGATCTCATATGATGGAAACATATGGATCTCACATTAGGATAAAAACCTAAACCTAAACAATAGAGAGCATGCATACACTATTCTTCTCATCATTAAAACAATCAATCATCATAACTTAAAGAATTATTAAACCCATGTCCTTCCCTTCTGGCTTGGGCTAGAGGGAACTTAGAAAAATATAATTAAATTGTAGAAATAAAAAGCAACAAGAAAGAAATAAATGCAAATAGAAAAGATCTAAAATAAAAAAAAATAACTTATAAAACTTTAATAAAATTAAAAACTTTTAAAAAACCATATATCTTGCTTTGGGATGCCTTGAATGATGCTTAGGAATGTTCTGGGAAGCCCTATTTATAAGTGGGGAACTCCAATTTTCGTACAAAGTTAGAAAACTTTAGAAACTGCCTCAAATTTATGTAGTTTCCCAAAATAAACTTCTCGCTGCACAGTTTCGTTAAAATAGTCTTCACACTGCGCGGTTTTTTAAAATAGACTTCAGAGTTTCAGAATACACTTTTTCAGGATGATTTCAGGATTCTTCACTTCAAATCTTCGATTCTCTTCATTCCTCACTTGGTTTTTTTGGATCTTTGGCATGTAAATTCTTCAACCTTGGTCTCTTGTGATCCATCCCTTACATTGGTGATTCTTGAGCATCAAATCCATGCTTTTAGCACCCTTTTTCAATCCAAACTCTTAAATTCACCTTGCAACACATGCATGAGTAAAATAGAGCATTAAGCTGATTCATGTTCATAAAACCAAGATATAAATGGGGGAAATTATGCAATATTTGAGTCTCAACAATTACCCAAAAAAATGAATTATATCGAAAGATTATCTGGACCACACCATAAATAGCAGCGGAGATAATGATTTTCACTGATAAAAAAATTTCATATTGATCCAGAACTTCTGTGACCCCAAAAGGGTTTCAATGGTAGATGTTTAATCCCTCACTGGTTTTTGCGGTGTGGTCCACTTGATAGATAGATCTGTCTTATTTCTCGTCTCAAGCCTTAAGACGAGTTTGCAAAGGGGATGGACAGTTGGGATATAACACACATATCACGGTGAGTCCCATCGTCCCAGCTAGACGGTGGAGACTCCACACATGCCAGGGATCCCACCGTCTCAGGACGGTGAGGATATAACACTTACCTCATGATCAAACCCGCAGAACTCGCTGACGTCAACACAACAACTATATAGCTGGGGTCCCCACTTTCCAGATGGACGATTGGGATAAAATACATATATCATGGTGGGGTCCATTGCACGGACAGTGCAGATAGAACCCATATATCACGGTGGGGTCCACATCAGAGATGGACGGTTGGGATGTAACACATACCTCAAGATCAGGCCCACACAACTTGCTGACGTCACTACAACTGGTATGTAGTTGGTGGGACCCACAAAGTTGTTGACGTCAATGCAACAGCTACATAGCTAGTGCGAGGTACACCAGCCAATCCGGTTCCACATTAGGTGGGTCCCACGTGTGGCCCACCAGTTATATAATATATAATTATTATTATATTATTATTATTTTTTTTACAAGTGTCTAGGCCTCAACGTCCAGGCCTGCTGGACAGCAGCCTGTCCATTGGGCCTGGCCGGTCCTTAGGCCCATGCCTGGGGTGACCCCATCATATGGACGGTGGAGATAAAACCCGTACATCACTGTGGGGTCCACAATAGGGAAAAGGAGAGAGAGAGAGAGAGAGAGAGAGAGAGTGGTGAAGGAAGCTCTGCCACTATGAGCTCCCTTTGCAAGATACGATGCATACATTAATTAGGTCCTGCCGAATGTGGGCCCTCAAATCATTAAATCCATGGTGGAAATCCTTTTCCCACCAACAATACAAGGTCTAGATGACCTTCTTGAAATGAAAATCAAATTAAACATCATGATGGGGTCCATGGAGAATGGCCCCATCATGGGATGAACATATGAATCATGGTGGGCCATCGGCCACACCTAGGGTCCAAAGTGAGATCCATACCATCAATCGGTAGGCCCCACTTAGCCCATCATCAAAATCACAAATCTAGTCCTATAAACACCCATTGATGGTCTTCTTATTTATCTCATTGGACTCCTTAGCTCCTAGGCTTTCCCTTTGATGGTGGATGATGAAGTTTGGATGGTTGGATGGTGAGATTGGGTGGTAGGGAGATGGGTCTTTTATTGGTTTCTTTTTCTTTTCTCTCCTTAGTCTTTTTCTCTCTTGGTTGATAGGAAAAATGATAGAGAATGGAGTGAGATGGAGTGAAGGATGGGAGATGTAAGGAGAGAGGGATGGGTGCGTAAGGAGAATGACATGGAGGGTATGGGCTTGGTTGACTTTTGGGTGAGAAAGAGATAGGTGTCATGCCTTGTTAGTAAGAGAGGGATGGACTAGGTATGGGTTGTACTTGACTTATGATTGATTGATTGATGTGATGGATTGGGTAGAGATTCTCTCGGGATTCGCAACGCGCGGCGTTTCCTTGAAATATACGCAGGCACACAACTCCTGACCTGGGTATCGCATCAGTGTACAAGACGCGGCATTGGAACCGTGGCCACGGCACGATATCAGGGTATAAGTCTCAGGTCGAGTCAACTTAGATCTACGAGATGCGAGTTAGGGTCGTGCGCAAATGCCGATTACAGGTTGCGAGTCACCAAAATTCGATGGGAGGATCGCAGAAGTCTAAGGAACAGTACGGATTAGGATACGAGCCTTACAGGGACGTTACATGAAGAGAACTGCATTCCCTTCTATATCTAGAAATGATAGTCGAGTTCTTAGATATTTTGTCATTGAGGATCAATAACTCTTTCTGATGATGAAGTATTTCCAGGGCGATAACTATGTTGAGAACCGACTTTAATTGTTGCAATGAAGTTCAGAACTGAATCAAAGAATTATAGAGTGTTGAAACATTACTCTTGGCAAATTTCCCGAAATTATCCAGAATCACCAAAGCGTATCTAAGGAAAGACCATTGCTCAGGGTCTTGGAACATGCACTCTACAACAGATAGGGCGTTCTTGACCAAGATAAGTTTGTATGGAGGAACGCTCTTTAGAGAGAGAATGTCCTACACTGTTACCGTCGAATTAGAGTCCGTAAAAAAACTTGAAGATGGAACAACTATAAGAAAAATAAAGAAAATAATAACATTAGAAGGAAAAAATGAGAAAGTTCTATCTGAAAAGAGAGGCCGCAAATAATGAAAACTTAAAGTTATACCTGCTATTGGGGCTAGGAATGAAGGAGCTGATGAAGTCGAGGCCCTTACATTGGCAGGAATAAATGAAGGATTAGGAACCTCCACACCAAGTGTGATGTTAGAATACGACTCCCTGACCGTAGTGCTCGAATCAAGTTTTGTTGGAATCATCACGACGACAGGCTCCAATGGGAAATAAATTGCACGAGTAGCTGAGGTTGGGACAATGGAGGATGTGATCGTAGCCTCATCCATTTGGGCGTGTTGCATATTAATGATCACCACCCAAGTGGTTGGTGGAAGGATTGTCATGTCTTGATCCACCTCCACACTGTGCGGGAAAATTAACATCTCTGCTATTGCTTATGCTGCTAGTGTAGAAAGTTATGCTTCCCTCGATGATGAAACCTCCATAATCTGTCACATGATACGAGGGTCAGGTGGTGGAATGCTGATCGATGGGAGAACAGGCATCTCACAAGGGAGAGGGGAGTAGTTGGCGCTGAAGGACATGAAAATATTAACTACAGGCAAATAACTAAATTCCCCATAATCGAGAGGCTCCTCATCTACAGGAGTATTTGCTTGGTTAGTTGGAGTAGATACATTTTGCGGCATCTCTTGATCGGCTGTAGCGACTTCGTATGCGACCTGGCCCTCCTCGCCAATATCCACTTCTCCCTCATCCAAATCGTCGCCCTCAGAAGAGTTGCTCTCCCCAACAAAACAATTGCTAAAAGATGACTCCTCATTCTCGCTGCGCTCGGATGAATTCTCCTCTGTGGGTTCTTCAATGATTATTTGTTTACCCTTATGGGAGGGACCAACCTCGCTTGTATGCGCCCTTATAAGGAATACCATATTGGCTTGCTTGCATTTGAGGGGAGCGGAATTGTGTTTGAGAATGGGTCACCAGAGATGAGAAGCTTTGTTGATCTAACCTCATCAAAGGCGATACGACTGAAGAGTTAGGCCTATTTTCAGTGTCCCCCGTAGTCTCCCTAGTAGGAGTCTAGAGGACGGTCACTGACGATGGTGGAGTGTTGACTCATTACCCCTTTCTAGTGGGCTCGGGGTTGTGGCTGTAACGGATTATTCCCCTGAGCTCCTCAATTCATCCAAAGGAGTCCTATAAGAAATCCATCCTTCCAAAGTATTAGCAAGCTTTTCTTGGCGAATGCGTTCTTTAAAGGATATTTTTAGGCAAACTTGGCCAAGGGCAAGAGCATGGTCTCTCTCCACAATGTAGCTGATCCCCTGTTCAAGCCTATAATTCTTCAATCTCGAAGAGGGCACCCAAATAGGATAATTCACTAAATGATGATGGCGAACAAGATAGAATTGATGAATCCACCATTGCATCCAGCAATAAGAGACTTGAACCAAATGGTTGTAGCCCGGTAAGACGAAGTGGGAGCTCATACGCACAATTAGAAGTTGCTTCCATATTAGTGCCCAGTTGTATGGCTCGACATTGTAGCTCCTCATGATCCTAGTGACGATGCCACAATCTTCTGGGATCGTCTGATCGTAGCTGATTTGACAAGCAAACCTACTAGGGTAGTAGGGTTCATGCTAAAATTTGCTACCCTCCCTCAACGGGAGGTTGCTGAACCTGATGCTGATGAAGAATAGGCGCTTACTCAGGAAAAGTGAGTGGTCGTCAACAACTCTCAGTCTTTGGGAACATTTGAGATATGGAATTGAAAGAAGGAAATGGATTCCATTCTCTCGATCTTATCCACAACCCAGTCACATGTCTTCTTAATTATCTTGTGCTTCTAATAATGTCAGAGTGGAAGATGATCTATGTTCACATATGCCTTCTCCAACTTGTCGTAGGTCCAAGGGAAGTATACCCCAAGCCACCCCGCGAAGTAATGTCAAGGAGTATAAGCCGAAGACACTCCGACTACTAGGCTTTTGCAGTGTGAAGCTACGTTATATTAAACAAAGAACTGGAAGAGCCAAGGAGTACTTTCTGCCCTCTGCCATCGCTCATGTGACCACAAATAGAGTTAGACTAATGGCGTCAGCTCACTTCAAGTTGGGGAGCACCACGAGGCTGATCCAATAGGCTAAAAAGGCAGCCATCTTGCCGGAAGCACTGTTCTCAGTAGGACCCTTCATCTTCTACCTAAGGTCATCAAGTTCCTACGAGTGATTTTCTGCAAAACTACAAAATCAAAAGGAGTGATAGGGTTATTAAAAATGGTGATATGCAAAAGATTTAAGTGGAATAGAGAGATGTGGAAGACATACCGGAGGTCCCTTGTAAAATGGGTGAACCAGGTGAGGTGCGAGACCTTCCGAATGTCGAAAAACTTTGCCATTTCCCTGAAAGCTCGATGGTGGTGTCCGAGACTTTTGGTTGGTGGTTGTGGGTGAGAAGTGTGTGAATTCCTCGTTCATGGCCTCTTACTCGTTGAGGGTCAAATATTGCATATTATCCCTATTTATATCTTAGTTTTATGAACATGATAATGCTTAATGTTCTATTTTACTCATGTTTATTTTGCAAGGTGAATTTAAGAGCTTGAATTGAAAAGGGTGCTAAAAGCATGGATTTGATGCTCAAGAATCACCAAGGCAAGGGATGGATCTTAAGAGACCAAGATTAAAGAATTTACATGCCAAAGATCCAAGAAAACCAAGTGAGGAATGAAGAGAATCAAAGAATTGAAGTGAAGAAAAGGAATTCTGAAATCGTCCTGAAAAAGCATATTCTGAAACTCTGGGTCATTTTGTAAAATTGCGTAGAGTAAAGTCTATTTTGGGAAACTACGCAAAGTGAAGTCTATTTTAGCAAACTATGTAAATTTGAGGGAGTTTGTAGAGTTTTCCAATTAGGTGCGAAAGTTGGAGTTTCATAACTATAAATAGGACTCCCTAAGATGTTCCTAGGCATCTTCTAGGGTTTAAGGAGTGGAGCAAAAGGGTGGAAAAGTCATCGTCAAGAGTTTTTTTCTTATTTCTTAGTTATTTTCACATTTTTCTTAAGAGACTTTGGTCCAATCATGTCTATAGTTGGCTAAACCTCTTAGCTAGGGCTAAGAAGTGAAGTTTGTAGCATGATGGGATATTTCTATTGCTTTGATTCATGTTTATGTTGAACTCCATGGATTCTAATTTGATATTTAAGGAATACTTTCAGTTTTTAATGGTTTATTATGACTCAAATTACAATAGATCTGCAATAGCTTTGAGTATCTTCTTTTCCTGATTTGAGATTGTGAAATTAGTAAGTCATGTTGTTCACCATTGTCTCTTGGGCATGGTAGGGTGATGGAATCCTTCATAATCTTCACAATTCTCCTGCTTTGAGATTATGGGTTTAGTAAATCCTGTTGTTTGCCATTGTCTCTGCGCATGGTTTGGTGATGGAATCCCTGCCAATTATCATAGTTCTCCTTCATTGAGGATTAGGTCAATGGAAGTTTAGATTTGGTTTTATTGATATATTTTCCAATTGGATAGGATAAGACTCCAATTCTAATTGTGTTACTTGAATCAAGCAAGATGACTCCCTGATCACTACAAGTGGATCCTTGGCACCCTAGTTCCCACCTTTAAATTCTTAGTTTTAATTACTTAATTCACAATTACTCTCTCAAATACTTCAAAATTAGTTTCACATCTTCTTCTAGTTCTACTTCTAGTTAATTTCAGAAATGTACAAGTTTCAGTCCCTGTGGATTCAACCTCGATCTTACCGAGATTATTACTACATCGTGACCCTACACTTGGGGTTGTGAACATTACTCATAAAAAGTAGCCGGTTATTGGAAGGCCCGCCATCCTACGAAGATCCCATAGCGTGATGCTGACTTCACCTAGTGGAAGGTGGAAGGATTGGTCATCGAACACCAGTAATTAAGGAAGCACTTAAACACGGTCACATCTTTGTAGAAATGATTTTATGTAACCTCGATTGCATTCAAGAGATCGATCTTGATCAGAATGTATGAATGTTTTTTTTTATTATCGCCATGGCCCAAGCGTTGTAGTAATTACAACAGATAAGAAACTGCGGGTTCAAAATTCTTTAATTCCCATAAATAATCCAGAGTATGGAAGCGTTGCTGCATCGTCTCGAAAAAATGAATGGGAAAGAGGGTATGAGGGTTGTAGCATGGCAATAAAAACCTCATTGGAGAGACTTTCCATTCTGTTTTGAACATCTGTCCAATAGAAGAACTTTCAGAATCTATGGCTCCCTCATAGCCCAATTGGCGATGTGGAGAATCCTATTATGTGTCATCTGATCGGTAGGTTCTTTGTAAATGATCGAAAGATGGCAGCGAAGGTTGATGGGAATAATAATCATCTCGTTTTTGAAAGGGCTGCTAAACTTGATCATTTCTTGGTGCACCTTTACGCAATCCCAAGTGTTCTATAGACACTTTTTAGTAAACTCCTTTATCTTTTCTTAGAGTTGTTGCTATTTTCTTTGTGGGCACTTCCGGTTTGAGAAAAAAGGAGTCGAGGTGGATTCTCTGTCAGATGGTCTAGAATTATCCGTTCGTAGATTTGAGGTGGCCTTTAGCCAGTTCTTGCAGTCTATTTCTCAACCTTCTCGTGGAGGTCTTTCTATATCCCCCATTATTATAGCCTGGTGAATGGGGCTAGCCAAATCGGATATTCTTAAAAAATATATATATATTATTGGTAGACTCGGCTCTTTAAAAAGAGAAGGGTGCGTGACTGTGGTCTTAGCCCTTTTGTTCAGGCGATCGTTGGCTTGCGTAGATTGAAGGCTTCGAGATTCTGATCTTGGGGTAGGGGCATATGATCTTGGGAAGCACCAGAGGATCTTTTGTTCTTTTCCACGAGGTTTGGATGGAAAGGAGAGATAATATGGAATTTTCTGCAAAGTCCAGGTACTTGAATAGGTTTCTGCCGAAGCAGAAGTGTATTGTGAGGTCGCGCAAGAAGAAACAGTTACTTGGTAGTGCAAGAGGGGTTTGTTGCGCGGTTGTGCAATGAAGAGGTAGAGTCTGGGGGTGATCAAAAGCAAAGTGAATCAAATGAAAGAAGTGTCATTTCATATAGATGGTGGTACCTGATACCTGTTGTGCGGACCCTATCGTGCAACATGGTTTGCGAAGTCGCACAATAAGAGAAGAATGGTTGTTGTGAGATGAGTTTCCCAGACGCACGATGAATAAAGGGAATTGTGGGAGGATTGACATCAGACAGTCTACCTAGTTTGAGTAGAAGCCTATTGCACAATCACACGACATGAGTTTGTTGTGCGATCACGCAACAACAATCGGTTGTGCAGATCTGGTAGTTCGTACATGTGGAGGCCTATAAATACCACTCCCCTTTCTCATTTGAGGAATAAACAAGTAAGGAGTATTAAACAGAGACTGGAGGAATCTTTGAGAGTCTTCAAATTGAGAGTCGCGACATGCAGGTATCCTACGATGCGGCATGAGAGAAGAGGAGGAAGAAGATGCAAGGAGCAGAAGACTAGCCTGTTGTGTGGCCGTGCAAAAGGAGTCCTCGATATGTTATGTGATTATGCATTTTCGTAGATTAGTCCAAAATTTGACCTCCTATGATATCGGCTTAAAGCAAGGGTTTCGAACCCAGACAACTCTTCTATCATTATGGTAGACACCATACAAGCCGATATGCTACCAAAATTATTATTAAACTATTCTTAATTACGTCAATTAAATGTACTTTATTTTAGAATCAAGGGCAATGTAAGGGATGTAATACAAATTCAAATTAATGAAATAAAATAATAATGATTATTAATTGATTTTTCCTTTGTTATTATTGAATGTGGATATTCCAACCTCCGATACTTGTTTTTGGTCGAAACACCACCGAATGGATGTTGGATGCGACTAAGGGAGACAACTTTCAGAAAAAAACCAAAGAAATTTGGTTGTGAGTGAAGGAAAATTCAATGCGACCGAAGGCCATAATCGGTTGCAGTCAAAGCGTAATAAAAGTGTGAATACTAAAGTCGATTTCAAGTCGGTGCAAACTTTTCCTATTTAAAAGAGTGTTCTAAGCCTTCATAGGTATGAATTAGGGTAGAGGAGAGAGACCTAAGAGTTGTGTAGCTTCTTTGAAATCATCATTCCTTCTCAATCCATTGGTTTTAGTTTGTTTTTCTAGTTTTCTTTATGTTTTGTTTAAGATATTAGCCATGCTTGACTAATCTCTTAGCCAAGGCTAAGAGATGAACCTTTTAATAAATATTTAATGTTTAATTCGTTTATTCAATGAAAGTTAATATTTTTATGTTGAATTGTGAGTGGATGTGAATAAATTTCTAGATTGGAGAAGGAATCAATTTTAAAGTTATTTGATCTATTGTCACCTCCAGGTACATTAGATGCTTTCAATTCCCATAGATGTGATTATCTAGATATTCATGAGAAATCAAGTCGATCATAATTCTAATCTATGTAAGATGTTTTTTTTTTTTTTTTAAAATCAATATTACTGTGTTATCTTCCTATTAAAACATATGAAATCCAGTTCTAGTTGAGTTATTACCTCGAGAAGACGAATTGAATTCAAAATCTATTAATCGGAGATTCTTGGATCCAGATAAATTGAATTCAAAATCTATTAATTGGAGATTCTTGGATTCTTAGTCATTTTTATCATTATTTTTACAAAGCTATTCCGTTGGATTAAAAACTCAGATAAACCATTTTCATAGAATTAGTTCTTAATGTATTATCACTAAGTTCCATGTGGATCGACCTCAGTCTTACTGAGTTATTACTACATCGCAGCTGTTGAGGGTCAAATATTGTATATCAGACCCTAGTTACTGCCAGATTTTACATACACAATAATGATTAACGGAGTATTTTAATTGTGTTCTGTTGCAGGATGCAATCAGGAGCTTAAACTGAAATTGGGTATTAAAAGCGTGGATTTGGCACTCCGATGTCACAAAAGTAGGGGACAGACTCCTAGGGATTGGGATCGATGATTTTACACAGCCAAGATCCGAAAAAAATCGAGAAACTGAAGCTCAAGTGGCCCGAAGGACGTCCAGAATGTAAGAACACAGGGTTCCCGCCATCCGATTGACACGAGACTTCATACATGGCAAAACGCCCTATATTAACCGTACACGTCAAATTTCAGCCATCGGATCATCATGAAAGTGGGCCAACGGTCAGATCAGCCCACAAATTGTCAAACTGGGGCCCACCTGACATCTGGATATGCTTCACTTTCGGTCTCAGCCCATTTTAGGAGGTGACAAAACTGATGGTTGGTTTGGATTTCTCATGAACATCACGGTGGACCCCACATGTACAATGCATGTACATGGGCACACATGCATGCCGCTGCGGACGGTCGGCCCGGTCAAAGCCGGGCGACCCGTGCATCTCCGCTGACGACAACGGCCGGCCACCGTCGTCCGTTTTTGAGTAGTGGGCCCCACCCATCACCCACATGCAAGATCCAAACCATTCATCAGTGTCCAGGGGGATGGCCACGCCCTAATCCTGCGACATTTTTGCCGTGTACTTGCGATCACACGATTTTCACCGTCAAACGCAGGATGGACGGTAGAATGTAAAAACCAGTGGGCCATACCGAAATCAACCTGGTCTTGGTCGGCCTGAACGGTTTTTCCTCCTCAAGCCGATGGACGGTGCGGATTTTCCAAACATCGAGAGTGTGGGTCCCACCAATCATTCGCGAAAGGGACAACATGAGCTCGTTCGCAAACGAGTTTCCTGACGGATCGTGTGAGGCCACCATCACGCTCCGAAATTCCGATCCGGGACCGTCCAAACTCTTCCAGGATGGGATATTACCCTCGTGTAGGTGATTTTTTTTGGGACATATCTGGACAGTGGCTGTGAACTCTCAGATTTCCGTTTTGACGTCGACTGATCAAATAAGGTGGGACGCATCAACAGACGATTAAAATTAGCCATTTCCGGTCGAAATCTCAAGGCTAATCCCATGAACGGATTGGATTTCATCGTCAGCTGAAGGATGTGGACCCCACTGATGCCAGCAGCAAAGCGGACGAAATCCGTTTTTTTTTCTTTTTACGCGAAAACAGGGCATGCAGTGCATCACTGTGGCCCACCATGGCCCATCAAACTGTTAATCAGAACCATCCATTCGAATTATATGAGGACTTAGACCAATATCTAGTTGATTCTGGTTTGAAATATGGCGGGCAGAAGGTGAAAAACGGATGGACGACAGAACTTTGTTACTTGCTAAGCCAAATGGGCTGCAGCAAAAGAAGTCCAAAACCGTCCATTTCTGATTGGTTTTGTGAGGAGAAACTGATGGACGGAGTGGATTTCATCCTCGGTGTTAAGAATGGGGTGCACCGAGAATCAGAGTAGAGGTGCGTTTGTTGCTGGGAAATCCATCTCCGACTCTGACAGCAGCACCCATCAGCTTCTATCTTCTATAAAAGGAAGGGAGAGCTGGGGATCAAGAGGAGAGATTGGGAGCAGCTTGGCTGGAGGCTTGGAGCTACGGACGTGGAAGAGAGACAGGGAGAGTTTTTCTTTTCTTTTTCTTTTAGTTTTATTTTTATTTTAATTTATTTAAGAGATCTAGCCGCATCATGTGTGGCTAAACCTCTTGGCTAGGGCCAAGAGGTGAAGCTTGTAGCGTGATGGGAGGCCTCTTTGCTTGTGCCTTTTGTTTAGACTGATCTGATTTTGATTTAATTTAATTAAGAGAATGTTTTCAGTCTTTAATGGTCTGTTGTGACTGAAATTACAATGGGTCTGCAATGGCTTTGAACATGTTCTTTTCCTCTTTATGATTATGACGTCAGGAAGCTCTGTTGTTCACCATCGTCTCCTGGGCATGGTTGGATGTCGGTACCCTTCCTAACCTTCATACATTGATTGGTTGGTAATTAGTTTAATTCTGTTGTTTGCTTTGTCTCCGGGCATGGTTTGGTGATGGAATCCATTCTAATTCATATACCTTTCATCTTTTCAAAATTACATCAAAGGAAGTTCAGTGGATTTTCATGAATCAAGTGTAGTTCTCCCTGATCTCTACAAGTGGATCCTTGGCACCCTAGTGTCTTTTCTCTGAATTTCTCCTAAGTTTTAGATTAAATATTTCATCATTATTTTTCAAATTACAATCGATTTAGATTTCATCTCATTCTAGTTCTATTCCTACTTAGTTTCAGATAACGTACAAGTTACAGTCCCTTGGGATTCGACCTCGGTCTTACCGAGTTTATTACTACATCACAACCCTATACTTGGGAGTGAACAAGTTTTAAGGCGCCGTTGCTCTTGGACCGACGCTACGATTTTCTGAAATTAATTGGATTTAGAGTTAGTTTAAGATTAGGATTTTACTAATTTTATTAATTTTGTTTTCTATTTTTTGATTCATAGAACTAACTTATTTTCTATTTTGTAGGTTGTTAAGATAGAACTTCCAATTTGGTAAACTCTTTCTGATTTTCTAGATTTTCTAACTCTTTAGATTTAGTTTGCTTTAGATATTTCTTCTATTTAAAAACTAACTTATTTTGTTTTGTTTTGCAGGTCTTTAGCTTAGGGACTTCAAGTTGGTAATCTCCTTCCAACTTTCTTTTCCTTCTAGATTTTCATTTTCTTTCTTAGGATTAGGTTTAGAATTTAATCGAGGGTCATGAGTGTTTCATGCCCAAGTGGGCCCGTGACGACACTCGACGTCTCTTGACTGAAGGAGGGTTAGTTGAGGGGTTGACTGTCCATCGCAGGATTAGACACCGCTCGAATTCCCCTGAGTTAATTGAGGTTATGGCTGAAAATCAACCTCAAGCACTACCTCAACAGATGGATGAGGAAGTACATGATGAGAATGAGGTGCTTCAAGCACCCCCGCCTCGTACCTTACAAGATTATTTACAACCGGCGGGGTGAGCACGCCTCATGCATGATTTTTCCTGAAACACAGACATATGGACATCAAGCCAGGAGTTATCCAACTCCTTCCTAAATTTCATGGGCTTAAATCAGAAAGTCCATACTTACATTTGAAAGAGTTCGATGAGATTATAGCCACCTTATACTTTCCCAATGTATCCGAGGATACAATCAGGCTGAAACTCTTTCCTTGTTCCTTGAAAGAGAAGGCTAAGACGTGGTTACATTCATCATGCGTCCTAGATCCATTGGCACATGGAATGATTTGCAGAGGGAATTCATAAAGAAATTTTTCCCACACCATAAAACAATTACCCTCGAAAGGCAATCATGAACTTCGCCCAAAGGAAGATGAAACATTCTACCAATGTTGGGAAAGGTTCAAGGATCTTGTCAGTTCATGCCCACAACACGGTTTTGAAATGTGGCGCATTACAAATTTTTTCTATGATGGATTGACATCTTCCATGCGCCAACTGGTCGAGACAATGTGTAATGGTGAATTCATGAATAAAGAGGTCGATGAGGTATGGGATTACCTCGATAGACTTGCCGAGAATGCACAATCATGGGACCATTACCCAAAATCAAACACCACGCCTAGCCAACTCAATCTAAGGAGAAAGGTGGAGTATATCTCCGAAAGAAGAGGACGATGTAAATTTTAAAGTGACTAATCTCACTCGAAGAGTCGAGGCCATGGAAGGAAAGAAGGAGAAGGTTAATGAAATTGTTTGCGGCATCTGTGATTGCAACATTCACACAACTGAAAATTGTCCTACCATATCTGCCTTTCGAGGAGTGTTGAATGAGCAAGCTAATGCCGTAAATAACTATCAAAGACCTTTCAATGGATCTACCTCCAATACATACAATCCTCGGTTGGAGAAATCATCCAAATCTTAGTTGGAGGAATGGACAAACTGCTACCCCTCAAAATTTCTTTAATCAAAATCAAAATCGTGGGAAACCTCAAGAAGAACCGCTTCAAAATCCCATACAAGAGCCGACTCAAGCAAAGGCGTGGACTTACAGACTTTATGCGTAAAATAGATTCACGTATGACGGTTATAGAAAAGGGATGCTTCCCGCACAACCGCTCCCAATCCTAAACCGCAATACGAGATAAATGATCCCAGCTCTTCAAATCAAATGGGACACGCTAAATCCATCACCACTCTTAGGAGTGGGAAGATCATTGATAAAACCCTTCCGATTAGGCCTGAAAAGTCTCAAGAACCAGAAGAGGACAATAATGATGGATCTCGTGATGTCCCACAAAATTTAGAACCGAACTTCTAGAGAAGCCACTTGCTCCATTCCCCAAAGGTTGGTTGCACCAAAACGTCTTTCTAACTCTCAGGATATTCTGGAGGTGTTGAAACAAGTGAAAGTCAACATTCCTCTACTTGATGTCGTAAAATAGATTCCTTCATATGCAAAATTTCTGAAAGACCTATGTACGACCAAAAGACGGCAAAGCATTCAAAAGAAGATCTTCTTGACTGAGAAAGTGAGTGCCATCCTGAAGCAAGATGTGCCGCAGAATTCAAGGATCCCGTAGCCCAACCATATCATGTGTAATCGGGAACCATCGAATTGATCACGCACTTCGACTTGGGAGCGAGCGTCAATCTAATCCCCTACTCGGATACAAACAAGCTTAGGATTGGGTGAGTTAAAACCTACCCTAACCACACTACAACTTGTCGATCGAATCTGTTTCGTGTACCAAGAGGGATTATTGAGGATGTGTTAGTCCAAGTCGATAGATTTTACTACCCCAGTAGATTTTATCATCTTGGACACCGAACCCATCAACAACATGAGCACTCAGATTCCCGTCATTCTTGGTCGCCCATTCCTTGCCACATCAAATGCAATCATCAATTGCAGAATGGTGTCATGACTATGTCTTTTGGAAATTTGACATTGGAGTCGAACATCTTTTTCAAAAACGGGCAGCAACGCAGAGGATGATGACGATGTCCACGACATTAACATGATCGATATTTTCGTGGAAGATAGGACACCCCTTACCTTATCCTCTGATCCTCTAGAGACGTGCTTGGCCCACTCCCATGAGTTTGATGATGATATGATTAGGGAGATGTGTGCCTTGCTTGATACTGCACCGGTACTTGAAGTTAACCGGTGGAGGCCACAATTTGAAGAATTGCCACAAACTGATGTAGTGCCTCTACCGTCCTAACCTCAAGGCACCGAAGCTTGACCTAAAACCTTTGCCCTCTGATTTGAAATATGCCTATTTAGGTCAAGATGAGACATACCCGGTGGTGATCTCTGCCCACCTGGAGAAAGAACAGGAGAGTATGCTCATATCTACTCTCATTGAACATAAAAGAGCCCTTGGATGGACGATAGCGGACCTCAAAGGAATCGATCCCTCGATTTGTACTCACCACATATATCTTGAGGAAAATGCAAAGACTGCTCGGCAACCACAACGTAGACTAAATCCAAACATGAAGGAAGTGGTTAAGGCCGAGGTTCTTAAACTATTGGATGTAGGTATCATATACCCTATATCTGATAGTCAATGGGTGAGTCCAACTCAGGTGGTTCCCAAGAAGTCCGGAATCACCATCGTAGCCAATGCTAATAATGAACTCGTGCCAACCAGAGTCACTACTGGTTGGAGAATGTGCATTGACTATAGAAAGTTGAACACCGTCACAAGGAAGGATCACTTTCCTCTGCCCTTCATCGATCAAATCTTGGAAAGGCTAGCTGGTCATTCTTATTACTGTTTCCTTGACGGGTATTCGGGCTACAATCAGATTGAAATCGCCCCTGAGGACCAGGAAAAGACCACATTTACATGTCCCTACGGCACCTTTGCTTACCGAAGGATGCCATTTGGATTATGTAATGCCCCTGCCACCTTTCAGCGATGTATGTTGAGTATCTTTTCTGATATGGTAGGGCAATATCTTGAGGTCTTCATGGACGATTTCTCTGTCTATGGCTCATCTTTCAGTAAGTGCTTGGAAAGTCTTAAATGTGTGCTGAGAAGATGTGAAGAAAAGAACTTGGTACTTAATTGGGAGAAGTGCCATTTCATGGTTCATAAGGGGATTGTCCTTGGACATATCATCTCGTCCAAGGGAATTGAGGTAGATAAGGCAAAAATCGATCTTATCTCTAATCTACCTCCACCTAAGAATATCAGGGACGTGCGATCCTTCTTAGGACACGCAGGATTTTACAGGCGATTCATAAAGGACTTTAGTCTTCTCTCTCGTCCTTTATGTAATCTTCTTCAAAAGGATGTTCCATACGAGTGGACTGAGCAATGCCAGGAAGCTTTCACCAAGCTTAAAGGCATGTTAACCACTGCACCCATCATGCAGCCACCCGACTGGAGCCTTCCTTTTGAGCTTATGTGCGACGCCTCTGATTATGCTCTTGGAGCGGTTCTAGGCCAGAGAAAAGATAAGAGGCCCTACGTCATCCATTATGCGAGTAGGACTTTAAATCCTGCCCAAGTGAACTACTCGACTACGGAAAAAGAACTCTTAGCCGTAGTGTTCGCCTTGGACAAATTTAGGTCTTACCTGATCGGATCCAAGATCATTATCTATACAGATCATGCGGCACTGAAGTATCTTCTTTCTAAGAATGATTCTAAGCCCCGCTTGATACGATGGATCCTTCTACTCTAAGAATTTGATTTGAAAATTAAAGATAAAAAGGGAGTAGAGAACGTAGTGGCCGATCACCTTTCTCGCCTTAATACCTCTGATTCCCTTGAGGCCACCCATATCAATGACATGTTCCCTGATGAACAACTGTTCAGAGTCTCCCATTCACCTTGGTTCGCTGATATTGCTAATTATCTTGCTGCAGGTTCCATACCGACACATTGGACTGCGCAAGATAAGAAGAAATTTTTCACCGAGGTGCGCAAATTCTTCTGGGATGATCCATACTTGTTTAAATATTGCCCAGACCAAATCTTGAGGAGATGTGTGCCAGACGATGAGCATCAGAGTGTCATCTCCTTCATCACTCACAGCGTGTGGTGGTCACTTTTTCGCAAAAAGACCACGGCCAAGATTCTCAGTGTGGCTTCTATTGGCCCACTATGTTCAGGGACACTCATGAGTTTTGTAAAGCTTGTGAGCGTTGTCAGAAATTGGGAGCATTGTCCCGTCGAAATATGATGCCCTTGAATCCCATTCTTATCATAGAGGCATTTGATTGCTGGGGCATCGATTTCATGGGACCATTCCCCCAATCTTTTGGGAATTTATATATTTTGCTTGCCGTAGACTATGTCACTAAATGGGTCGAAGCGATTCCATGTCGGAATAATGACCATCGCACGGTCATTAAATTCCTAAAAGAAAACATCCTTTCCCGATTCGGAACGCCTCGAGCCATCATTAGTGATGGGGGCTCACACTTTTGTAATAGGCCATTCGAGAGTTTAATGAAGAAATACGGTATCTCTCATAAGGTGAGCACCCCATACCACCCACAGACAAGTGGGCAAGCTGAGATTTCTAATAGGGAGATCAAACACATTTTGGAGAAAACGGTTAACCCTGACCGTAAGGATTGGTCAATTCGATTGACCGATGCCTTACGGGGGTACCGTACTGCTTTTAAAACCCCTATTGGAATGTCTCCCTTTAGACTCGTCTATGGGAAGGCTTGCCACTTACCTGTGGAGTTGGAACATAGAGCCTACTGGGCAATCAAAAATTTAAATTTCAATCTGAACAACGCTGGCTCGCTACGCAAACTTCAGTTGAATGAACTTGAAGAAATCCGGAACGACGCATACGAGAACTCGAGAATTTACAAGGACAGGATGAAGGCGTTTCATGACCAACATATTCTACGAAAATCATTCACGCCAGGCCAGAAAGTCCTTTTGTATAATTCTCGATTACATCTCTTTCCTGGGTAAGCTTCGATCTCGTTGGACCGGCCCTTACATTGTTGTTACTGCATATCCTCATGGGGCCGTCGAGATAAGAGATCCCGACAACGGCAAGGAGTTTAAAGTAAATGGACATCGCTTAAAGCCATTTGTCGAGAAATTTGATTCAGAGGACATGTCCATGCCTCTGACTGATCCTGTTTACCAGGACTGATCTCCTAGTCTGATGGAGGTATAGGTAGGTTTATCGCTTTCTTAGGACTAGGGTAGTTATTTTATTTGTCTGGCTGAAGACGTTAAACTTAGCGCTCCTGGGAGGCAACCCACTTTTTTTTCCATTTATTTCATCTAGCTAGATAGTTCAATGTTTGTGGGTAACATTACTGCAAACCCTCACGAGACTACAACTCGTCCACTAGGGGTAACCTAGGGGTTTAAAGGCTTGTTGCATATGCTAAATGCAATCGAGAGCACCTGCGAAAGTGGTATAGATAGGATTTTATTTTTGTTATTTTTGTTCTGCTTTCTCTCTCGTGCTGACCGGATTCCATGCTGCGATCTCTTGGAAAGTCTCTCACGATTCATCATTCAGGTACTATCTTCCCATCACTTCTCTTTTACTTTCGTTGTCCCATGTGCATTCCATGCTCATATCTTTTACATTGAGGACAATATAGATTTTAGGTTGGGGGTGGTGGATTAGGCAACCTAATCGGTGTTTTTCTTCGTCTTGAGCAAAAATTGTGAAAATTCTTTTAATTTTTTTTTCTGGACTTTCTAGTGCGTTCGAGGTGATTTTGACAGATATCCTGGATTTTGAATTTTAAGATACGTAATGATGGTAATTCATGACTTTTGGATTCAGTTATTTTGTAGATTTCACAGTTAAGTTTGAATTGTTAATCCATGATTAGAAGTTGTACACATTGATTGAGTCATGGTTTTACATACCACATCTCACCTACACATTGAGATTTCAGTTTGACATTGAATGATTAACTTGGTAATCACTGAGCATGAAAGAAACCACCTAAAAGAATTATCCACCGGGTATAAAAAAGAGTTGCACCATGGGTTTGCTCCCTATAGGTGTGATTCGATTTTTCATGATTAACAATTGAAAAAGAGTTGGGCAACTAGTTTCACCATAGGTTTGCTCCCTATAAGTGAAAATTTGATTCCCATCTTGAGTTTAAAAAAAAAAAAAAAAAAAAAAAAAAAACTAGAAAATGAAAGAATGATCTGTGAGACAAAGTACTGGTGATGGAGTTATGAATTTTCTGATTGATTACTAATGATATCATGAAATCGACAATTTGATCTCTTAATAATGTTAGGCTGAGATTTCACTATACACCCATGAAACTCAATGTTTAAAATTATTCTAGTTTATGGATTAATATTTGAACTTGATTATGAAATTCACCGTGGCCAGGAGAAATTGAGAATCACCATTCATGAATCTTAAGATTTCTCATATCTGGATTGTTTTTCAAAATATCACTCGGCATCATAAGAATTGTCTCGTAATTCTCAACTTATTCTTCGCATATTTTGCTCGGGACTAGCAAAATGCTGGTTGGGGGTTGTGTTGAGGGTCAAATATTGTATATCAGACCCTAGTTACTGCCAGATTTTACATACACAATAATGATTAACGGAGTATTTTAATTGTGTTCTGTTGCAGGATGCAATCAGGAGCTTAAACTGAAATTGGGTATTAAAAGCGTGGATTTGGCACTCCGATGTCACAAAAGTAGGGGACAGACTCCTAGGGATTGGGATCGACGATTTTACACAGCCGAGATCCGAAAAAAATCGAGAAACTGAAGCTCAAGTGGCCCGAAGGACGTCCAGAATGCAAGAACACAGGGTTCCCGCCATCCGATTGACACGAGACTTCATACATGGCCTGAACGCCCTATATTAACCGTACACGTCAAATTTCAGCCATCGGATCATCATGAAAGTGGGGCCAACGGTCGATCAGCCCACAAATTATCAAACTGGGGCCCACCTGACATCTGGATATGCTTCACTTTCGGTCTCAGCCCATTTTAGGAGGTGACAAAATTGATGGTTGGTTTGGATTTCTCATGAACATCACGGTGGACCCCACATGTACAATGCATGTACATGGGCCTGCAATGTGCGCACCGCACCGGACGGTCAGCCCGGTCAAAGCCGGGCTGACCCGTGCCATCTCCCGCTTTGCGACAGCGAACGGCCAACGGCCGTCCGTTTTTGAGTAGTGGGCCCCACCCATCACCCACATGCAAGATCCAAACCATTCATTGTGTCCAGGGGGGGCCACGCCCTAATCATGCTGACATTTTTTCCGTGTACTTGCGATCACACGATTTTCACCGTCAAACGCAGGATGGACGGTAGAATGGAAAAACCAAGGGGCCATACAAAATCAACCTGGTCTTGGTCGGCCTGAACGGTTTTTCCTCCTCAAGCCGATGGACGGTGCGGATTTTCCAAACATCAGAGAGTGTGGGTCCCACCAATCATTCGCGAAAGGACAGCGCGAGCTCTGTTCGCAAACAGAGTTTCCGGACGGATCGTGTGAGGCCACCATCACGCTCTGAAATTCCGATCTGGACCGTCCAAACTCTTCCAGGATGGGATATTACCCTCGTGTAGGTGATTTTTTTTGCTGGGACATATCGGACAGTGGCTGTGAACTCTCAGATTTCCGTTTTGACGTCGACTGATCAAATAAGGTGGGACGCATCAACAGACGATTAAAATTAGCCATTTCCGGTCGAAATCTCGAGGCTAATCCCATGAATGGATTGGATTTCATCGTTAGCTGAAGGATGTGGACCCCACTGATGCCAGCAGCAAAGCGGACGAAATCCGTTTTTTTTCTTTTTACGCGAAAATAGGGCATGCAGTGCATCACTGTGGCCCACCATGGCCCATCAAACTGTTAATCAGAACCATCCATTCGAATTATATGAGGACTTAGACCAATATCTAGTTGATTTTTTTTATTCTGGTTTGAAATATGGCGGGCGAAAGGTGAAAAACGGATGGACGACGAGAACTTTGTTACTTGCTAAGCCAAATGGGTCAAGTAAAGAAAAAGAAGTCCAAAACCGTCCATTTCGATTGGTTTTGTGAGGAGAAAGCGATGGACGGAGTGGATTTCATCCTCGGTGTTAAGAAATGGGGTGCACCGAGAATCGTAGTAGAGGTGCGTTTGTTGCTTGGGAAATCCATCTCCGACTCGACAAGAAGACCCATCGCCTTCATCTTCTATAAAAGGAAGGAGAGTCAGGGATCAAGAGGAGAGATTGGGAGCACTTGGTCGAGGCTTGGAGCTACGGACGTGGAAGAGAGACAGGAGAGTTTTTCTTTTCTTTTTCTTTTAGTTTTATTTTTATTTTAATTTATTTAAGAGATCTAGCCATGCATCATGTGTGGCTAAACCTCTTAGCTAGGGCCAAGAGGTGAAGCTTGTAGCGTGATGGGAGGCCTCTTTGCTTGTGCCTTTGTTTAGACTGATCTCGATTTGATTTAATTTAATTAAGGGAATGTTTTCAGTCTTTAATGGTCTGTTGTGACTGAAATTACAATGGGTCTGCAATGGCTTTGAACATGTTCTTTTCCTCTTTATGATTATGACGTCAGGAAGCTCTGTTGTTCACCATCGTCTCCTGGGCATGGTTGGATGTCGGTACCCTTCCTAACCTTCATACATTGATTGGTTGGTAATTAGTTTAATTCTGTTGTTTGCTTTGTCTCCTGGGCATGGTTTGGTGATGGAATCCATTCTAATTCATATACCTTTCATCTTTTCAAAATTACATCAAAGGAAGTTCAGTGGATTTTCATGAATCAAGTGTAGTTCTCCCTGATCTCTACAAGTGGATCCTTGGCACCCTAGTGTCTTTTCTCTCAATTCTCTCTAAGTTTTAGATTAAATATTTCATCATTATTTTTCAAATTACAATCGATTTAGATTTCATCTCATTCTAGTTCTATTCTACTTAGTTTCGATAACGTACATGTTACAATCCTTGGGATTCGACCTCGGTCTTACCGAGTTTATTACTACATCACAACCCTATACTTGGGGAGTGAACAAGTTTTTGGCGCCGTTGCCGGGGACTGACGGCTACGATTTTCTGAAATTAATTGGATTTAGAGTTAGTTTAAGATTAGGATTTTACTAATTTTATTAATTTTGTTTTCTATTTTTTGATTCATAGAACTAACTTATTTTCTATTTTGTAGGTTGTTAAGATAGAACTTCCAATTTGGTAAACTCTTTCTGATTTTCTAGATTTTCTAACTCTTTAGATTTAGTTTGCTTTAGATATTTCTTCTATTTAAAAACTAACTTATTTTGTTTTGTTTTGCAGGTCTTTAGCTTAGGGACTTCAAGTTGGTAATCTCCTTCCAACTTTCTCTTTCCTTCTAGATTTTCATTTTCTTTCTTAGGATTAGGTTTAGAATTTAACTGAGGGTCGCGAGTGTTTCATGCCCAAGTGGGCCCGTGACGACACTCGACGTCTCTTGACCGAAGGAGGGTTAGTTGAGGGGTTGATTTGTCCATCGCAGATTAGACACCGCTCGAATTCCCCGAGTTAATTGAGGTTATGGCTGAAAATCAACCTCAAGCACTACCTCAACAGATGGATGAGGAAGTACATGATGAGAATGAGGTGCTTCAAGCACCCCGCCTCGTACCTTACGAGATTATTTACAACCGGCGGGGGGTGAGCACGCCCTCATGCATGATTTTTCCCGAAAACACAGGACATATGGACATCAAGCCGAGAGTTATCCAACTCCTTCCTAAATTTCATGGGCTTAAATCGAAAGTCCATACTTACATTTGAAAGAGTTCGATGAGATTATAGCCACCTTATACTTTCCCAATGTATCCGAGGATACAATCAGTCAAACTCTTTCCTTTTCCTTGAAAGAGAAGGCTAAGACGTGGTTACATTCATTCACGCGTCCTAGATCCATTGGCACATGGAATGATTTGCAGAGGGAATTCATAAAGAAATTTTTCCCACACCATAAAACAATTACCCTCAGAAAGGCAATCATGAACTTCGCCCAAAAGGAAGATGAAACATTCTACCAATGTTGGGAAAGGTTCAAGGATCTTGTCAGTTCATGCCCACAACACGGTTTTGAAATGTGGCGCATTACAAATTTTTTCTATGATGGACTGACATCTTCCATGCGCCAACTGGTCGAGACAATGTGTAATGGTGAATTCATGAATAAAGAGGTCGATGAGGTATGGGATTACCTCGATAGACTTGCCGAGAATGCACAATCATGGGACCATTACCCAAAATCAAACACCACGCCTAGGCCAACTCAATCTAAGGAGAAAGGTGGAGTATATCTCCTGAAAGAAGAGGACGATGTAAATTTTAAAGTGACTAATCTCACTCGAAGAGTCGAGGCCATGGAAGGAAAGAAGGAGAAGGTTAATGAAATTGTTTGCGGCATCTGTGATTGCAACATTCACACAACTGAAAATTGTCCTACCATATCTGCCTTTCGAGGAGTGTTGAATGAGCAAGCTAATGCCGTAAATAACTATCAAAGACCTTTCAATGGATCTACCTCCAATACATACAATCCTGGTTGGAGAAATCATCCAAATCTTAGTTGGAGGAATGGACAAACTGCTACCCCTCAAAATTTCTTTAATCAAAATCAAAATCAGGGGAAACCTCAAGAAGAACCGGTTCAAAATCCCATACAAGAGCTGACTCAGGCAGTGCGTGGACTTACAGACTTTATGCAGAAAATAGATTCACGTATGACGGTTATAGAAAAGGGGATGCTTCCTGCACAACCGCTCCCCAATCCTAAACCGCAATACGAGATAAATGATCCCAGCTCTTCAAATCAAATGGGACACGCTAAATCCATCACCACTCTTAGGAGTGGGAAGATCATTGATAAAACCCTTCCGATTAGGCCTGAAAAGTCTCAAGAACCAGAAGAGGACAATAATGATGGATCTCGTGATGTCCCACAAAATTTAGAACCGGAACTTCTAGAGAAGCCAGTTGCTCCATTCCCCCAAAGGTTGGTTGCACCAAAACGTCTTTCTAACTCTCAGGATATTCTGGAGGTGTTGAAACAAGTGAAAGTCAACATTCCTCTACTTGATGTCGTAAAATAGATTCCTTCATATGCAAAATTTCTGAAAGACCTATGTACGACCAAAAGACGGCAAAGCATTCAAAAGAAGATCTTCTTGACTGAGAAAGTGAGTGCCATCCTGAAGCAAGATGTGCCGCAGAAATTCAAGGATCCCGGTAGCCCAACCATATCATGTGTAATCGGGAACCATCGAATTGATCACGCACTTCTTGACTTGGGAGCGAGCGTCAATCTAATCCCCTACTCGGTATACAAACAGTTAGGATTGGGTGAGTTAAAACCTACCCTAACCACACTACAACTTGTCGATCGAACTGTTCGTGTACCAAGAGGGATTATTGAGGATGTGTTAGTCCAAGTCGATAGATTTTACTATCCTGTAGATTTTATCATCTTGGACACCGAACCCATCAACAACATGAGCACTCGATTCCCGTCATTCTTGGTCGCCCATTCCTTGCCACATCAAATGCAATCATCAATTGCGGAATGGTGTCATGACTATGTCTTTGGAAATTTGACATTGGAGTCGAACATCTTTTTCAATAACGGCAGAACGCAGAGGGATGATGACGATGTCCACGACATTAACATGATCGATATTTTCGTGGAAGATAGGACACCCCTTACCTTATCCTCTCGATCCTCTAGAGACGTGCTTGGCCCACTCCCATGAGTTTGATGATGATATGATTAGGGAGATGTGTGCCTTGCTTGATCTTGCACCGGTACTTGAAGTTAACCTATGGAGGCCACAATTTGAAGAATTGCCACAACCGATGTAGTGCCTCTACCGTCTAACCTCAAGGCACCGAAGCTTGACCTAAAACCTTTGCCCTCGATTTGAAATATGCCTATTTAGGTCAAGATGAGACATACCCTGGTGGTGATCTCTGCCCACCTGAGAAAGAACAGGAGAGTATGCTCATATCTACTCTCATTGAACATAAAAGAGCCCTTGGATGGACGATAGCGGACCTCAAAGGAATCGATCCCTCGATTTGTACTCACCACATATATCTTGAGGAAAATGCAAAGACTGCTCGGCAACCACAACGTAGACTAAATCCAAACATGAAGGAAGTGGTTAAGGCCGAGGTTCTTAAACTATTGGATGTAGGTATCATATACCCTATATCTGATAGTCAATGGGTGAGTCCAACTCAGGTGGTTCCCAAGAAGTCCGGAATCACCATCGTAGCCAATGCTAATAATGAACTCGTGCCAACCAGAGTCACTACTGGTTGGAGAATGTGCATTGACTATAGAAAGTTGAACACCGTCACAAGGAAGGATCACTTTCCTCTGCCCTTCATCGATCAAATCTTGGAAAGGCTAGCTGGTCATTCTTATTACTGTTTCCTTGACGGGTATTCGGGCTACAATCAGATTGAAATCGCCCCTGAGGACCAGGAAAAGACCACATTTACATGTCCCTACGGCACCTTTGCTTACCGAAGGATGCCATTTGGATTATGTAATGCCCCGCCACCTTTCAAATGATGTATGTTGAGTATCTTTTCTCGATATGGTAGGGCAATATCTTGAGGTCTTCATGGACGATTTCTCTGTCTATGGCTCATCTTTCAGAAGTGCTTGGAAAGTCTTAAATGTGTCTTTGAGAAGATGTGAAGAAAAGAACTTGGTACTTAATTGGGAGAAGTGCCATTTCATGGTTCATAAGGGGATTGTCCTTGGACATATCATCTCGTCCAAGGGAATTGAGGTAGATAAGGCAAAAATCGATCTTATCTCTAATCTACCTCCACCTAAGAATATCGAGACGTGCGATCCTTCTTAGGACACGCAGATTTTACTGAGCGATTCATAAAGGACTTTAGTCTTCTCTCTCGTCCTTTATGTAATCTTCTTCAAAAGGATGTTCCATACGAGTGGACTGAGCAATGCCAGGAAGCTTTCACCAAGCTTAAAGGCATGTTAACCACTGCACCCATCATGCAGCCACCCGACTGGAGCCTTCCTTTTGAGCTTATGTGCGACGCCTCTGATTATGCTCTTGGAGCGGTTCTAGGCCGAGAGAAAGATAAGAGGCCCTACGTCATCCATTATGCGAGTAGGACTTTAAATCCTGCCCAAGTGAACTACTCGACTACGGAAAAAGAACTCTTAGCCGTAGTGTTCGCCTTGGACAAATTTAGGTCTTACCTGATCGGATCCAAGATCATTATCTATACAGATCATGCGGCACTGAAGTATCTTCTTTCTAAGAATGATTCTAAGCCCCGCTTGATACGATGGATCCTTCTACTCTAAGAATTTGATTTGGAAATTAAAGATAAAAAGGGAGTAGAGAACGTAGTGGCCGATCACCTTTCTCGCCTTAATACCTCTGATTCCCTTGAGGCCACCCATATCAATGACATGTTCCCTGATGAACAACTGTTCAGAGTCTCCCATTCACCTTGGTTCGCTGATATTGCTAATTATCTTGCTGCAGGTTCCATACCGACACATTGGATCACAAGAAGATAAGAAGAAATTTTTCACCGAGGTGCGCAAATTCTTCTGGGATGATCCATACTTGTTTAAATATTGCCCAGACCAAATCTTGAGGAGATGTGTGCCAGACGATGAGCATCAGAGTGTCATCTCCTTCTGTCACTCACAGGCCTGTGGTGGTCACTTTTCTGCAAAAAAGACCACGGCCAAGATTCTGCAGTGTGGCTTCTATTGGCCCACTATGTTCAGGGACACTCATGAGTTTTGTAAAGCTTGTGAGCGTTGTCAGAAATTGGGAGCATTGTCCCGTCGAAATATGATGCCCTTGAATCCCATTCTTATCATAGAGGCATTTGATTGCTGGGGCATCGATTTCATGGGACCATTCCCCCAATCTTTTGGGAATTTATATATTTTGCTTGCCGTAGACTATGTCACTAAATGGGTCGAAGCGATTCCATGTCGGAATAATGACCATCGCACGGTCATTAAATTCCTAAAAGAAAACATCCTTTCCCGATTCGGAACGCCTCGAGCCATCATTAGTGATGGGGGCTCACACTTTTGTAATAGGCCATTCGAGAGTTTAATGAAGAAATACGGTATCTCTCATAAGGTGAGCACCCCATACCACCCACAGACAAGTGGGCAAGCTGAGATTTCTAATAGGGAGATCAAACACATTTTGGAGAAAACGGTTAACCCTGACCGTAAGGATTGGTCAATTCGATTGACCGATGCCTTACTGGGGGTACTGCATCGCTTTTTTAAAACCCCTATTGGAATGTCTCCCTTTAGACTCGTCTATGGGAAGGCTTGCCACTTACCTGTGGAGTTGGAACATAGAGCCTACTGGGCAATCAAAAATTTAAATTTCAATCTGAACAACGCTGGCTCGCTACGCAAACTTCAGTTGAATGAACTTGAAGAAATCCGGAACGACGCATACGAGAACTCGAGAATTTACAAGGACAGGATGAAGGCGTTTCATGACCAACATATTCTACGAAAATCATTCACGCCAGGCCAGAAAGTCCTTTTGTATAATTCTCGATTACATCTCTTTCCGGGTAAGCTTCGATCTCGTTGGACCGGCCCTTACATTGTTGTTACTGCATATCCTCATGGGGCCGTCGAGATAAGAGATCCCGACAACGGCAAGGAGTTTAAAGTAAATGGACATCGCTTAAAGCCATTTGTCGAGAAATTTGATTCAGAGGACATGTCCATGCCTCGACTGATCCTGCTACTTACCGGAGGCCATCTCCTAGTCGATGGAGGTATAGGTAGGTTTATCGCTTTCTTAGACTAGGGTAGTTATTTTATTTGTCTGGCTGAAGACGTTAAACTTAGCGCTCTGGGAGGCAACCCAAATTTTTTCCATTTATTTCATCTAGCTAGATAGTTCAATGTTTGTGGGTAACATTACTGCAAACCCTCACGAGACTACAACTCGTCCACTAGGGGTAACCTAGGGGTTTAAAGGCTTGTTGCATATGCTAAATGCAATCGAGAGCACCTGCGAAAGTGGTATAGATAGGATTTTATTTTTGTTATTTTTGTTCTTTTTCTCTCTCGTCGACCTGGATTCCATGCTGCGATCTCTTGGAAAGTCTCTCACGATTCATCATTCAGGTACTATCTTCCCATCACTTCTCTTTTACTTTCGTTGTCCCATGTGCATTCCATGCTCATATCTTTTACATTGAGGACAATGTAGATTTTAGGTTAGGGGTGGTGGATTAGGCAACCTAATCAGTGTTTTTCTTCGTCTTGAGCAAAATTTGTGAAAATTCTTTTAATTTTTTTTTCTGGACTTTCTAGTGCGTTCGAGGTGATTTTGACAGATATCCTGGATTTTGAATTTTAAGATACGTAATGATGGTAATTCATGACTTTTGGATTCAGTTATTTTGTAGATTTCACAGTTAAGTTTGAATTGTTAATCCATGATTAGAAGTTGTACACATTGATTGAGTCATGGTTTTACATACCACATCTCACCTACACATTGAGATTTCAGTTTGACATTGAATGATTAACTTGGTAATCACTGAGCATGAAAGAAACCAGCCTAAAAGAATTATCCACCAGGGTATAAAAAAGAGTTGCACCATGGGTTTGCTCCCTATAGGTGTGATTCAATTTTTCATGATTAACAATTGAAAAAGAGTTGGGCAACTAGTTTCACCATAGGTTTGCTCCCTATAAGTGAAAATTTGATTCCCATCTTGAGTTTAAAAAAAAAAAAAAAAAAAAAAAAAAAAAAAAAAACTAGAAAATGAAAGAATGATCTGTGAGACAAAGTACTGGTGATGGAGTTATGAATTTTCCGATTGATTACTAATGATATCATGAAATCGACAATTTGATCTCTTAATAATGTTAGGCTGAGATTTCACTATACACCCATGAAACTCAATGTTTAAAATTATTCTAGTTTATGGATTAATATTTGAACTTGATTATGAAATTCACCGTGGCCAGGAGAAATTGAGAATCACCATTCATGAATCTTAAGATTTCTCATATCTGGATTGTTTTTCAAAATATCACTCGGCATCATAAGAATTGTCTCGTAATTCTCAACTTATTCTTCGCATATTTTGCTCGGGACTAGCAAAATGCTGGTTGGGGGTTGTGTTGAGGGTCAAATATTGTATATCAGACCCTAGTTACTGCCAGATTTTACATACACAATAATGATTAACGGAGTATTTTAATTGTGTTCTGTTGCAGGATGCAATCAGGAGCTTAAACTGAAATTGGGTATTAAAAGCGTGGATTTGGCACTCCGATGTCACAAAAGCAGGGGACAGACTCCTAGGGATTGGGATCGACGATTTTACACAGCCGAGATCCGAAAAAAATCGAGAAACTGAAGCTCAAGTGGCCCGAAGGACGTCCAGAATGCAAGAACACAGGGTTCCCGCCATCCGATTGACACGAGACTTCATACATGGCCTGAACGCCCTATATTAACCGTACACGTCAAATTTCAGCCATCGGATCATCATGAAAGTGGGCCAACGGTCAGATCAGCCCACAAATTGTCAAACTGGGGCCCACCTGACATCTGGATATGCTTCACTTTCGGTCTCAGCCCATTTTAGGAGGTGACAAAACTGATGGTTGGTTTGGATTTCTCATGAACATCACGGTGGACCCCACATGTACAATGCATGTACATGGGCTACATTATCGTCAAGACGCCGGGACGACGGTCGGCCGGTCAAAGCCGGGCTGACCCGTGCCATCTCCCGCTTTGCGACAGCGAACGGCCAACGGCCGTCCGTTTTTGAGTAGTGGGCCCCACCCATCACCCACATGCAAGATCCAAACCATTCATTGTGTCCAGGGGATGGCCACGCCCCTAATCATGCTGACATTTTTGCCGTGTACTTGCGATCACACGATTTTCACCGTCAAACGCAGGATGGACGGTAGAATGGAAAAACCAGTGGGCCATACCGAAATCAACCTGGTCTTGGTCGGCCTGAACGGTTTTTCCTCCTCAAGCCGATGGACGGTGCGGATTTTCCAAACATCAGAGAGTGTGGGTCCCACCAATCATTCGCGAAAGGACAGCGCGAGCTCTGTTCGCAAACAGAGTTTCCGGACGGATCGTGTGAGGCCACCATCACGCTCTGAAATTCCGATCTGGACCGTCCAAACTCTTCCAGGATGGGATATTACCCTCGTGTAGGTGATTTTTTTTGCTGGGACATATCGGACAGTGGCTGTGAACTCTCAGATTCCGTTTGACGTCGACTGATCAAATAAGGTGGGACGCATCAACAGACGATTAAAATTAGCCATTTCCGGTCGAAATCTCGAGGCTAATCCCATGAATGGATTGGATTTCATCGTTAGCTGAAGGATGTGGACCCCACTGATGCCAGCAGCAAAGCGGACGAAATCCGTTTTTTTTCTTTTTACGCGAAAATAGGGCATGCAGTGCATCACTGTGGCCCACCATGGCCCATCAAACTGTTAATCAGAACCATCCATTCGAATTATATGAGGACTTAGACCAATATCTAGTTGATTCTGGTTTGAAATATGGCGGGCAGAAGGTGAAAAACGGATGGACGACAGAACTTTGTTACTTGCTAAGCCAAATGGGCTGCAGCAAAAGAAGTCCAAAACCGTCCATTTCTGATTGGTTTTGTGAGGAGAAACTGATGGACGGAGTGGATTTCATCCTCGGTGTTAAGAATGGGGTGCACCGAGAATCAGAGTAGAGGTGCGTTTGTTGTCATTGAAATCCATCTCCGACTCGACAAAGAAGACCCATCGCCTTCTATCTTCTATAAAAGGAAGGGAGAGTGGGGATCAAGAGGAGAGATTGGGAGCAGCTTGGCTGGAGGCTTGGAGCTACTGGACGTGGAAGAGAGACAGGGAGAGTTTTTCTTTTCTTTTTCTTTTAGTTTTATTTTTATTTTAATTTATTTAAGAGATCTAGCCGCATCATGTGTGGCTAAACCTCTTGGCTAGGGCCAAGAGGTGAAGCTTGTAGCGTGATGGGAGGCCTCTTTGCTTGTGCCTTTTGTTTAGACTGATCGATTTTGATTTAATTTAATTAAGGGAATGTTTTCGGTCTTTAATGGTCCATTGTGACCGAAATTACAATGGGTCCGCAATGGCTTTGAACATGTTCTTTTCCTCTTTATGATTATGACGTCGGGAAGCTCACATGTTCACCATCGTCTCCCGGGGCATGGTTGGATGTCTGTACCCTTCCTAACCTTCATACATTGATTGGTTGGTAATTAGTTTAATTACATTGTTTGCTTTGTCTCCTGGGCATGGTTTGGTGATGGAATCCATTCTAATTCATATACCTTTCATCTTTTCAAAATTACATCAAAGGAAGTTCAGTGGATTTTCATGAATCAAGTGTAGTTCTCCCTGATCTCTACAAGTGGATCCTTGGCACCCTAGTGTCTTTTCTCTGAATTTCTCCTAAGTTTTAGATTAAATATTTCATCATTATTTTTCAAATTACAATCGATTTAGATTTCATCTCATTCTAGTTCTATTCCTACTTAGTTTCAGATAACGTACAAGTTACAGTCCCTTGGGATTCGACCTCGGTCTTACCGAGTTTATTACTACATCACAACCCTATACTTGGGGAGTGAACAGCAGCCCTATACTTGGGGTTGTTAACCCTTGGGCTCAATCAGCCACCAACCAATTCATGCTTTCAGTGTGGCAGACCATCCACCTATTGAAAGCCTCGACTGAACTCACGATAGTTCTACAATGTGTTGAATCCCCCTTTGTATATCAACCATCCCGATTGACATAATCTCAAGAGGTTCAAGTCGATATGTCAATGATCTGTCTGGATTTGGAGGAACGTGTAACGGACTAGGTGGTGGATCTCCTTACTCAGGCACTTGTTGGACTTACCCTCCCTCCTTGTGAGTAGGAGGCTCGTTAGCCATAACAACGACTATTAAAGTATTACGACCACCACTTTGGCTCATGATTTCGAATGATTATTGCATCGATAAATATACTTGAGTCAACCAAATGTTATGGAAATCAAGTAGTTTGTAGTCCCACTGGGCATGTAAAAAAATGTTAGCAGCTCGGTTTGTTTTCAATTATGCAGGAGTGCTAGAATCGATACAACGGCTCGATCCAAACCGATCAACTTTGTGTCCTAAAGTGCCAAAATAAGTAGATACGCCAAATATGAATGTATATGGCCAGATTTTGAGCAGATCGGTCACTTACTCAGCCACTTGTAGAATTTAATAACAATCAAGCGATAATCGGAGGGTGAGGTTTTTCCTCTGAAGATGGGTTACTTTGTGTCTTCCATAAGAAAGGACTTTCAGAATACCAGTGCAAATCAAATAAAAGGAAAAACTCACAATCATTTACTATAGGTATTTATAAGAATGCGTCTTTTGAAAAAACTACTTGATATTGGATAAAGAACAAATCCAACGTATGAGCGTAAGCATGGATTACAACTAAAGATTATAGCTAAGAATTATTGGTACTTGATTATTGCTACTCTTAGAATAAGCTAAGATAAAGTAAATTGATAGATTTGTTTGGTTTAATTGGTGTAAAACACCTCACTCTATTCATTTCCTCTGCTATTTATAGAGTTTTGTTACAGCTTGTTCTTCCTAATTCTTCTTCCATTACTGCAACGGTTACAATAGTCCAAAAGTCTTTGTAGATTCTTTTATTTTCTAGATCATTCTTTTAGTACATTTCTCTTTACAACGGTTCCACTTCTGAACACTTCTCGACTGCTTACTTCGCATTTGTTGCCCAAGGTTTTGTTTTGGTTGCCCTCTATTGCCTTTTATATCTTAAACAGCTCGACTGCACTTCTTATATATTGACCACAGCACTTTGTCAACTATCCACTAACATGTAGAACTAAACTTATGCAAGCTCTAAGCTCATATAAAGCACTCCAAATCTTCGAAGATGTAACATCCCGAAAATCGGGGGTCGAGCATAAACTCAACTCCCGAGTTCCAGAACATCACTTATGCAACAAAATGAATGATGATTAAATGTTGACTGTATTCGTGCATTGAACATGAGTGAGATTAAGCCAAAACAACATATCATACTCCAGAGACAGTTAAATTGCAAGCGGAAGACTGTGATAGACATAAAATATAAAAACTGTGGTGAGTCTCCAGAGTGTGATAAAGTTACCAGGTTAAATAATTACAAGTACAATTCTAAAATTTACCAAGTGTGAGGAAGTGTAATGTCTTCTATCCCAAGTACCATAGCCCCGTCAATACAATACCAGGTCTTCATAGACCTGCCAGAGAGTTACAGATAGGAGGACTCCTCCTCCTCATCATCATAGTAGTGGTCCGGCTCTGCTTCATAAGCATCGCCATCACCTAAAACTCAACAAATCTGGTTGGTGTGTACAACACCATCCCGTAACGTGGGAGTGAGTGATCAACTCAATGGAACAATAAGGCATAGGTTAACATGTTATCAATTCAGTCAAGCAGTAATAATAAAGCAGTACAATCAAATAATTCTAAGTACTCTTATTAATGCAAGTATAAAATGATATGATGTATGCCCTTGCCAAACCACCCTCATGCGACATTATCTCACGTTCGCGGATGCATACCTCCCTCAGTACTCCACATCTACCAGGCACATGCAGTGCGATGATGAGCATGATTACCGAGTAGTTATTAGTCCATTTCAAACAGCAGTATTGGGAAACTAAGGTACATCTCTTGTATCATTCTCAAACATGATCCATTCTAGGGTCGTCAATCCTAGTTAATCTCATACGATATTATGGTTCGAGAGGCATCACGAAGGCATCGCAAAGGGCTCGTCACCCGTCAGCACGGATACAGATCTCACCGTATGCGGCTCAATTGCTGGCCGTCAGCTCGAATACAGGTCTCACCGTGCTCGGCTCAATCGCGGGCCATCAGCTCGAATACAGGTCTCACCGTACTCGGCTCAACTCATGCTCTAGTTACTGCGAAGGGCTCATCGCCAATCACAGACTTTAGAGTCTACTCGAAGACACTACGAAGGACTCGTCGCCGTCAAGACGACACGAATACGTCTCACTGCTCGGCTCTCGCCGTAGGTGTCGACAGCTCGAATACAGTGTCCCATACCACCGTATTCGGCTCACGAGTTTGGTTACTCAATGGTCACTACGGGGAGGCACGTGGCCCCAGCGTAGGCGGACAGCTCGACCACGGTGTCTCATACCACCATGCCCAGCTCATGAGTCTTAGCGGATCGAGGTACCATGGTTAACGGGATTTCACTGGTAAGTTTGGTACCCTAGGTTCAAACAATAGCGTCCAAACATGGTGAACATACATTAGACAAATCGGGTTACGTGACGAGCTCGGCTAGCTCGAGCGCACGACAAGTTGGACGACATGAAGCGTACAAGCACTTCGCGTGGCCAACCACTATCGCCAATCGAAGCACGACTCGGGTTCATCGAACACATCTCACGTGGTGAATGAATCACAGCCACAAATTCAATCCCATTACCGATTGCCTGGACTATACAATAGCCCCAATCACATTCAATTGCAGATAGGTAAAGCAGTAATGGATCAAGATTAAAATCATACTATCAAAGTCTGGTATTATCCGTTTAGGGCTGCCAGGGCTGTTGCACGGAATCGTTACACCACTCCCCCATCACCCATGACGGATCATACAACATAAACATGAATTTAAACATACGCATTACATAAATAAAATCATACAAGCAGTTGAGCATGTTAACAAGCATATCATACAACATATTATAAAGCATGTTATAAAGCATGTTATAAAGCACTACATAAATAGGAATACAAACACATATATTTCACAAGTAAGCGGTTTAAGTAAACAACCTTATGGAGGAAATCATACATGTCTCTAAGGTAGTTGAGAATCCCATCTCAACACCCTCCTAAGGCATCAACATCCAAACACTTACTCACACAAGCATTTTCACAAACACTTACATTCACTATTTCAACATACTTAGTGTATGTTAACAAACATGTATTAGGGCGAGTCCTTTCGTCAAGCAAATATTTTACGCATATATAGTATATTTATACAACAAATAATCATGGCAAACACATCTCTAAAATATATATGTATACGGTACTTTTTACGATACAGTATTTCTACATACATAGTGTATATTAGTAAAACATGTATTTCGGCGAATCCTTTCGCCAAATAAGTATTTTATCCATATATCGTATATTCATATAACAAATAATCATGTCAAATACATTTTCAAAATTTATACGTATACGGTATTTTCTACAAATACCTAGAATATGTAAAATTCCATAATCTACATCTTTAATCGAAACAGGAAACAGAAAGCACTTTGTACATGTGCAATTGCATGCAGATCATGAATCTATTATTATCTGACATTGAAAGTGTTGAAAACCATAACTAATACACCTAAAGTCCGTACCTTTTATCGTAGAATCGTAATGAAGCCGATAGGTTTACCAAACTTCCGTATATGGCGGTTTGGTAACCTATAGAATGAAATAGGTTAGCTATTTCATAACCTACAACCTATACAACCCCAAAACAGATTAGGGTTAGGATTTCTTACCTAGAAACGGAGCTGAATTTGCCGGGAAAGCGGTTAGAATGAAGTGGTTGAACATGTATAGCAGCGGCAGGGAGATGCTCCCACATCTCCCACACTTTCTCTCTCTTTTCTCTCTCTCTCTAAGGTTTCTCTTAAATTCGTATGGCTGTGAGAGAGAGGTTTCTAAGATCCTTATATAGCCTAAAATCTCACTGAAATAGACTTAAAGTCAAGGTATACTTAGGTTATACCCAAATCGGACTTGTTTCAGCTCAACGGAGGACTTCTGGCGGGCCTCCTTGAGCCAAAGGTCGGACTTAAGCTCACTAACACTGGATCTACGTTTAGTTAAGTTTTCATTTCAGTCAGATTTCCAGATCACGTTTGGCGGACCAGTTTCAGTTCGACGGGCAGTGGGTCTTGATCAGAGATTTCGAGTACATGTAAATGTTTATGAAATTTTTCCTGATCCGAGGGTGTATTTGGGTCAGATTCTGACGGTCTCGTTGCTTAAAACTGATCCGTAAGCGACGAGTCTCAGATTACTATTCAAGATATTTATTTTGTAAATAAACAAGTGTTCTCACACTCTCTCGCTCCGGACTCAAGCGAACAGCCGTGGGAGACTATTTGGATTTGATTTTCGAGATGGTTGTCAAGCCCAGCGAGGCGGTCCTAAGTCCTTAACCTCGTATTATTCGGACTCCCGATGTGTGGTCTAGAACTGATACGGAGTTTCGAGATGCTCCCGATAGCAGCCGGATAATGAGATTGATCCTAGATTTTAGGGTAACCTAGCGTCAATGATTCTACAAGTTTTGGGTCTTGCAGATCGTATTTAAAGTGGATCAAACGGATTTCGTAACTAATCTAGTTTAGCACTTAGTTACTTTGTCTCATTTCTAAAGGATTTAGTCCTATAAGATTTACCTCGAGGTGGTACTCTGGCCTTTGTAGTTTGTATATAAGGTGATCCAAGTTATAACACTTAACTAGTTTAAGATAGTGTCTAGGGTGAAAGTACTTAGAAAAATTGAAAGATCAAGGTGTTGAAGGGTGGGATTTGTGAAAGAAATGGGTTAAGAAGTGAGTTTAGACTGTGGGATTGAGTTCTGACAAGTTAATAAGGTGTTAGGAGCGACCCATTGCCTAAGGACGTCTAATTCCAGGTTGGCAAAAATCCGGGCTGTTACAGAAGATCATTTTATCCACTTCTTATTCCTCATACAATGCCACGTGGCTTTCCTAGAATTGTCAGAATAGGGTACAACAATTACATTAATGAAAAGAAAAGAAAAGAAAAATGTCATCATTGAGATTCAACGCTCGGTATAGATTGAAGGGAATTATACTACTCCTAAGCTAGGTTGGTCTAGTGTAACAATGTAAATAGATGACATTACACTAATCCTATGCTAAAGTTAGTCTAGCGTAACAACGTAAATGGGTTGGATTACAATACTCCTAAGTTAGAATAAACTAAGATAAAATAAACAACATTGTGTTGTATTTGATCTTTCTCTTATTTAAAAAATTTGAGGCGGTAGCTAGAAAGAAATATTTATAATCATTTCTCATATTTGTTGATATAGAAATAATCATTTGAGCCCATAAAAACTATGGCTTATCATACAATGTTGTGTGTATTAGTCATTTGTCATTGGGTTAGTCATTGATTGCATCCACATCCTGCTTTTACTACGTGGATGAAAATTCTTCTTGTGATGCAAAGATTGTGTAGTACACATTGCTGCTTTGCTCCTTATATAAGGACTTCTTCTGTGCGATGTTATGGTGCATCAACCAAATACATTACTTGCTGATATTGTGTTTTATTTGATACTCATTTTCAATTATGAGGCCATTTTTGCAAGTAATCGGCTCCACCACATAAGTAATAAAATGATACGTCATGTAACAATAACTAGTTGCACTTACATCTTTTAGGCCACTCATGTTGGATTTAGCGAAGAAATCTTCTTACATTTGTCTTCCTTAAACAACCGCGGAAATCTGACATGGTAAGATCAGGCATAAATCGGTCAACCATGAGCCTCTACACACTAAAATAGGTCCAATAACAAACAATTTGAGCCATCTATTTGCTAGAGCGATCATTTATTACAACACTCTTGTTAGGCAATTGTAACATCTTGGAAAATCGATGGCTGAAGGACAAAAAAACAAAAGGCATAGATTGAATGATTGACCATCCAAGTGAACCGATCCACTAGGAGCAATATAATATATATATATATATATATATATATATATATATATATATATATTAGAAAAAAGAAACAACATTATCATAAAATCTTGGACAGCTCAAATAGAACAAAAAAAAATGCTGAAATCTCATTATTAGCCATTAATCGTATCTTCCCCTCTACCCTCATTATCATGATCGCCCATTCATACGTCTCTTAGCGACCAAACCAACACAGAAATTGGCAACATAAAAGATAATAATAATAATAATAAATAAATAAATAAATAAAAAACAATGAATCTATAACCCATTATCAGAGCCGTTCAAAATGGCCGCACAGAATCAAATCAATCCCGCCTCTTACTATGTACATACACATCTCCAAAAGAATCAATGAATCAAATCGAATCAAATCGTCCATAACAAAGAATCCCTCCCTCTCATCCACCAATCAATCTAAGCCGTTGATGATGGCAAGTAGAGATCATAAGGTTTCCACAGTTTATCCAACGGACAAGGTGTCCCGGCGTCGAGCCTGGCCCACGGTTTTCCCTTCCCACTCCAATGCAGTAGACTCGCATGCCCTGGATGCAACGGCCGACAGCTTCCCACCACGTTGTCCCCACCCAGCCCATGCTGATTCCAGCGATGGTCCACACCTTCCACGTCACCACCAAACACCAGAAGGAACGGCGGAAGCGATCCCAGCTCGTAAATCCTCTTCTCCTTCTGCAGCTCCATCCACCGTTCGATCTTCTCCCTGTAATTCCCTTCCCTCCATCGCAGCAGATCCATCACCATCACGCCCGTGTTGAAATAGCAAGGCCTCTTCATCCTCCCCTCGAAGACCTTCGCCCCAAGAGCCGGGTCCGACCAAAACGCGTCTGTGAAGTACCTGGTGAAGTTGGCGTGGCAGTACTCGGGCGCGCCAATGGTCCTCGACCCGGTGAGGGGGGTTTCCCAGAGCCGTAGGATGTCGTCGACCACAACCAGATCGGAGTCGAGGTAGATGACGCGGGAGACGCAGGGTTCGAGTATCTCCGCGAGGTAGTTCCTCGCGTAGTTGAGGGGATTCTCGAGCGCGCGACGGACGGAGGACGAGATAAGGCGCTTGACGGTTTCTTGTTCGAGATGGTAGATCTTGAAGCGGAGGGAAGGGAAGGTGG